>JARQTG010000139.1:164277-905408 GCA_030142615.1 Syrista parreyssii | reverse complement strand
CAATTATGAGAGCATACTTTTGACTATAGGTTACAATGAATTGTGCGAGCAACAATTAAGTGGAAACTGGACCACTGTGTGGTTTGATGAACAGCAAGTGCCTTACACTTACAGTGGAGACCAGTGGGTAGGATTTGATAATGAAAAAAGTATAACGAACAAAATAAATTACGCTAAGAGCCTTAGCCTCGGCGGTATAATGTTCTGGAGCATAGAAACTGATGACTTCAGAGGAATTTGCGGCAACACGACTTATCCACTTCTTAGAGCTGCCAATGCAGCACTTTTTGATGTAAGTAGCTAATATTAGATTTAGTCGATGAAAGATCCAATCCAAAGACGCTATACAGCAACCATACCATTCGTTATTTGCTGCACTCAGAGAGAAAAGGTAAAATATTTAATGGCATCGATCTAATGTATAGATAAATCTTCACCCGTGGAATCAACTTAAGAAAAGCAGCTCAAGATATCAACGAATACTTCCTAATATAGGTTAATAATTATAAGTTTACAGTGAATATTGCTAATGTTGCTCAATTGTAATCGCTGTTTCCTTTTAGACTACGGACGCTTGAACTCAAGATCAGGGATAAAAAGAGATACAGAATATTGAAATACCCTATAGAACCATATGATCCTTTATTGGGACGGATAATAGAATATCGATTGAGCATTGTACTCAGCAGACACAAAACATAGCTGTTATGTAGCTTAAACTAGAAGAGATCAACATAACAATGTCACGTTATGTCCATGTGTAACTGTTGTTTAAAATAACAATATAAAACATAACAAAAGTTATATAACTATAGCCTAATATAATTTTATCCCTATTACATTTAACCAGTTAACTGTGATTGACGAGTATACTCGTCATGGAGAAGTGGCACGATTTTGTGTATTGACGAGTATACTCGTCATGCGTATAAAGTAGTGACCATTGACTAATTAAGTTGTAATTTCTGAGAAAAACAAAACATATTCTCAAATTTCAAGATGTTTAGAATATTTTGAGGCCATGCCGGAATAAAATAAACAAATAAAAAATATAAATAATTTGAGATGAATTCATGCGTCCCCGTATGCACTGAACGAAACAGTTTACCAGTTCGCATAACGAATTCATTTATGTGCGATGACAACGTTTTTTAGATGTTAGCCTAAAAGGGGCAAAGGCAAAAGTCAGAAAGTTGATTTATAATAGGGTTCCTTCAGGTATGGTTAGTCATGGGAGAAATGCGTGACGCCGACCAGGCGCTGAGCCTATTGATAGCTCTTGGCCCGAAGTTACCTAGCTATCGAGTGGTGTGAATGCCAATTGCTTGATGTTAGAACCATGCAAGAAAACCAGCAAGAAAACGACTCAAGAAGTACTATAAAAAAATATTTCTCCATTTATTAGACATTATTTGTTTGAATGCATTTATATTGTATAAAAAAAACAAAGGAACATTATCACGAATCAACTTTTTGCTACAATTTATTGAAGACACTATTGCGACGTATCCAATTCAAAGAGAAAAATCGACACAAACTCGGCCATTTAGACCTAATGTAAGCCAGTTAGGCGGGAATCATGTTCCGGATTATATCGCTGAATACCACTCCACAGCAGGAATTTAAATTTTTACTTTTATATGTATAATGCTTAATTTGTATTGCATTTTTAGTTTAATATGTATGTAACATATGTTTATATTAACCAAATAGGTAAATAGTAGTAATAAAATTGTCAATTTTATAAAATGAACCCATCTTTTTGACTCAATATCTTACCAGCGCAACTTACTCTGTGATTGACGAGTATACTCGTCATGGCTCAATTCTGGCGACACAAAACGGTGCGCGCTCTCAGACTAGGGCGCCACAGTTAACTGGTTAATAAATTATGAATTGTGTCGTGGAAAATAAGTATGTTAGGTGGCAAGTCGGGAAGCAATCAACCCGCAATTAAATTGCATTTCTCAAATGTAGTATATCTCAAAGTAATACGTCTAGGTAACACACTTTATTAAAAATGTACTGACACATCTACTTCTAAGAGATAAAGCCATAAAGGAAGGGAATGGAAGATTATTGAGATTGAAAAAGGGAAAAATTGCCATTGAGCCCGGCTTAGTCGACTGCGGCACAATTGTACCAGTGCACTGTGCGGTGCTCCTCGCATGCGGCTGGATGGCGTCTCTGGCAGAAGGCCTGCAATAAAATCACCGTGCCATTTTCTGTGGCAAAAAAATGGCTTTAAATAATATATGAAACTATTTACGCTTATGTTACGTAATAATGCGTGAAATATAGTGATTTTATCGAAAAAACTCCAATTCACTTCCCTCCATACTAACGAAAGTTTCAGACTGGGATAAATAATCACCTCAAGCGCGTTTCTCGAGCGTCGTGTTTTATAGCTAGTGAGCAAATGATGCTGCTACCGACCTGCCCTCACTGTCATATAGCTTAACTAAATTATGGCCATGGTCCCTAACAGATGACGCTAATTTTCAGCTTACAATTAGACGAGTAGTTTGCAAAACCGACTGGGCTGGGCCTTTAACCTGTTCATGGGTTCTGGAGTTACCTACACACGTGCAGTATCACAGACTGCACCAATTTCACGTTTAGTCCTTCAGTCGAATTTCTGTAAATTTTCATCAAACTAAATAGCCTGTTATCGAAATATTATGTGGTATCTAGTCGATAAATTCGTTTAAACTAAGAGGAGTGCGACGTAAACTCTTCTGTTCGTCTTAATGGACTTGTAATCGAATTCCACAGATTGAGGACTCACAGACCTCATCCTATAAAATATGTTCCTAAAGTCGTTCCATTCATTACTTTTGGCAAGCAACCACTGTCAATGCAAAATTTTCCTACTGGCTTCTATATTATTTTTCTTGATTCGGATATTCGGCTTACCCAGCAACAGCGTGACATAAGTATTTAAACATCACAACGGATGTCGAAGACTTATTTGCATCGGAATGCTGAAGAAAGAAAAACGAAGTGTCACGGACGAAGCGAAAAATCATATGATGCCATGTATGTACATATATGTGACGCTCAGCACCTGCACACACCCCTAATATAATTTTCATACATTATTGTGGATTCAAGTATTATTCTACTAAACAATCTTGAGAATTAATTAATTGACGTCAATTATTATATAACTTGACATAATATTACACAATTATATTCGTTGTATATATGAATAACTAAAAAAATATGTTTTTCAATGATTTCTCTGACTGAATGTATCCCCTCTTACATAAATATTATTGCAGCTGTGGCACAAAACGACAAATCCCCAATCTTCCGGCGCATGTATGAAATTTAAATCGAGTGTGAGTATACCACGCAAATATTTTTTATTAACAAACTACTCATTAATTCTGTTAAAATGTGTATTTAGCATACGTATAAATACTTAGCGAAAGTACTGAATTATCGACTTTCTTTCAACCGTAGTGCCAGGAGGTTAACCACATTCAAAAAGGTATGAACTACTACTACTACTTTGTCATATTCAATCAATTACTCTTTTACTCTGTACTGTATTAAGTATATCACCTACTAGGAAATCATGAAGTTTGCTGTGGTCATCTGCGTAATGGCGACCCTCTTGGGTCCAGCCATGGGAAATGTACTGTTGTGCTATTTCGCAAGCTGGGCTACGTATCGTTCTGGGAATGGCACTTTCCAAGTATCCGGCATCGACTCCAGTTTATGCACGCATTTTATTTATGCATTCGTCGGTATCACCGGAGAAGGATCTATCGACGTCATGGATAAGTGGAATGATATGGCTGACGATGGTGGACAGGGTATGGATAATTAATATAATCATAAATAGAATTCACAAGTACAATAAAATCTCAATATTTATTTGTGACTTCAATTTTCCAAATTAATTAATTCTCTTGCATCATATAGATAATTTCGGTAAACTTGTCACTCTGAAGAACGCGGAAACGGCGCCGAAAATAATCATTTCTATCGGTGGATGGAATGCAGGCAGCACGAACTTCACTATTGTTGTAAACGATCCGGATTTACGTTCAACGTTCGTCACAAACGCCGTTGCTTTTTTGAAACAGTATGACTTTGATGGATTGGATTTGGACTGGCAGTATCCTAATCAACGTGGAGGTATTAATTATTATTTTGTAATTTAATCAGCATTCGAATGCTTGTAAACGTATTTCACACGTCATGCATTTGATTCGCGTGGTATTGCAGGGCAGGAGAGTGACGTGAGTGGCTTCACTTCCCTTATCCAGGAATTAAAGGCGGCATTTGCAGAGGATGGATTTATCCTAACCGCTGCAGTTGGAGCTACCGAAAATCTTTCATCTCCGTCTTACGACATTCCAGCACTTGCCGAGTAAAGAATTCATTGATTTCGTTGATTGAGACGAAGAGGCTTTATTAATTGAGATATATATTTATTCCGATTATTAATTGATTTGTCTGCACCTACTTTTTTTCAGAAACTTGGATTACATTAGCATCATGACTTATGACTTACATGTTGCCGGTGAAAATGACATCGTAGGACATCACGCACCATTGTATCCTGCCAGTTATCAAGCAGATAATGAGGACATATTGCAAAACAATGTAGTAAGTACATAAGTAATGTACTGCTGCCATTTAATTGTCCAAAGATCTAGTAATATCTGAATCCTTTATAGAACGCATCCATCAACTTCTGGCTGAACAATGGTGCTCCAGCTTCTAAATTGGCACTTGGAATACCTTTTTACGGAAGAACATTTACATTAGCCGATACCTCAAACACTGCACCCGGAAGTCGATCAACCGGTGCCGGAATGGTTGGCCCCTACTCGGGTATACCTGGCACCATTGGTCAGTAACATTACTTATATACTATATTTATTTGGACGATTATGAAAACATACTTTTAATTATAGGTTACAATGAGTTGTGCGAAGAAATCTCAAATGGAAACTGGACCACTGTGTGGTTTGATGAACAGGAAGTGCCTTATAGTTACAATGGAGAGCAGTGGGTAGGATATGATAATGAAAGAAGTATAACGAATAAAATAAATCTCGCTAAGAGCCTTGGAGTCGAAAATGTAATGATCTGGAGCATAGATGATGACGACTTCACGGGAAATTGCGGCGGCTCGACTTATCCACTTCTTAGAGCAGTCAATGCAGCACTTTTTAATGTAAGTAGCTAAGATCAGATTTAGTCGATGGAAGCTCCAATTCAAATATCCAAAGACTCTGTACAGCAACGGTACTATTCGTTGTTTGATACACCCAGAGAGAAAGGATGAAATTGAAAATGGCGCCGATCTTATATATAGATAGACATTCAGGCGTGGAGTCAACTTAAAAAAAAGCTGTTCGAGATTTCAACGAATACTTTTTTACATAGGCTAATAATTGTTGTAAATATATTGTGAATGTTACTAATGTTGCTCTACTGTAATCATTTTACTTTTTGCTTTCAGACTACAGACGCATAAACTCAGGTTCGTGGATGAAAAGAGATATAGATATAATTTTGTATAGGGACAGATAATAAATAAAATTTGCATCGTATGTTTTGTAATTTCTTCACACACATCAAATGATACTATTGACTACTGCCAGATACTATTCAATTCTTCGATTCTAATAGGAATTATATTGGACCGAATATACATAAAATAGTTAAATAAAATACAACGTCAATATAATACAATCGGCAATCGTCGTATTCACGAGGATTTTCTGGCTTCTTCGTCGAATTCGGCGTTCGGAACATTCAGCCAGGTAAGTTCGTCTATATCCTCGCGAACTGGTTTCCAGACTTTAACCCCTTGAGAACGGGTGGATCATAGGTGAGCCACTTCAGTTTAATCCTGAAGTATTTAAACTATTTCGATGAAACTCGGCCTTCCGATGTTTTCGATGGTGCTGTTTCCGAATTTGAAGTCGAAAGTACGAAATATATATCAATATATATATATATGTACTCTTTCAGATGATTTAATTATTACGAAAGTGGTGTGAAAATAATTGTTGACCTTAGAGAATGTGCTGAACTCCGCTTTGAGGAAGAATCTCTGTCAAAAACCTGTTAATTATGATTTTCATTTACATTTTACCCGCGTGGCAAAAAGTCGTCCGGAGTCTCTTTAAGTCCAGGAAGTTACCAGAATCGATAAGAAGTACATGTGATACTTATCATATAACCGAATATAAAGTCAAAAGGCGTGAAAAGAAGGTATACAAATATAAACATTGAGGAACAGTTGTTGGAACACGTCAAGCAGTCCCAAAGGATATGTATGTATATTTGAATTCTGTAATAAATTTACCAGTAAAACATGAGCATAAAATTGAGAAAAATTGAATGTAACTCATTATCAATGAAACAATCGCTTATCACAAATTGACATAAGACATTAGATCAAAGCTAAATGAACCACCGTATAGGAAACGTACTCCAGGATAGAATAAATTTCTAGTATTCAATTAGTAATGAGCGTTACTCAACTATTATAAGATACGCAATTACAAGAAATAATAATTATAATATATATAATATCTGTTTTTAAACAGCGGATGTCGAAGGAGCGATGAAAAGGAGTCAACAGTCTGTGAAATATTTTCACGCGAAACACATGTTGTAAATATTAGCGATGTTACACGCAGTAATCGCCAAACAACATGTGATCCAATCGATCATGATTAAATATCACGATTGCGAAAGAGAAAAATGAATAAGAGAGCTAGATTTATTTTAAGATATACCACGAATCTAATCGTTCATTAAAAAGTACTTTTTCGTTAAAGTAGTCTTCTCCGTAAGTTCATCAACGAATAATATAGTATCAGCCAATAAAGCTACAGGTACTTATAATTTTGTTAAATCAGTCATAACGATAATCGTAAATACAAATATCAAGACTTAATAAATCTTCTAGCATCTCGTACAATATTTTGAAATATAAAATCGGACCACTACGCAAAAATTAGAAGTGCGGTTAGATCTAAAAAAAAATAATGAAGTACTCAAAATGAAGCATCTTATCATAAATGATTCAACTTATTCCAATTAACATCTTATCGCGCATTAATTATTTATTGGTAGATAAGTACGGTATTGAGATTAGAATACGTAATTACACATTTCCGGTGTTACAATAAAATTTGATTACACGAACTTTATTTTAACTAGATTAAAATAGATTCCAGGTAATTTTCATGATTAATACTATGATTAAATTATTTTTTATAAATCCAGTTGTCACCTGTGACCGATGAAACGTGACGTTAGATATTCACGAATAATAAGTTTAGTACGATTAAGTATTACAGTCAATGAGATATATCATTTATAAAAATGGATTGACTTTCTTCCAAGTAAGCCGAAATTACTGAAACGGGTTAAGATCAATTTATAAGCAGATGACTAATTCCTGCGAGGTGAAAATTCTTTAGTGTGATAACGTTTATATCATTTATCTATGGTCATGACAGTCAAATTATCGCGCTCATATCAAATTCATACGCTCGGACGTTTTGCTTTTTCAAATCACTAGTATAGATTTGGCATTTGACTCGCGAAGTATATTGAGCGACTTTGTAAAATCAATTTTAGTTATACGTGCGAGAATCGTGGAGCTACTTTGAAAATTATACCGATTTAACGTACGTTAATTATAAGTGTATTATTTCTCCTTGGTTCAAACTGCCTCCTGTGCGTTAATTCTGTTATCTTGAGTCTTCAAAATTTCCAAAATAAAGTCACTTGTTATCCTTATCCATCTTAACATCACTTTATCTTGTGATACAGAAAAGTATGTACTTCCTTGCAAGCATCGCACTTGTCTCACTTTTACTGACAACTGCTTTTGGACATGTCATACTGTGCTACTATGGAAGCTGGGCTGTATATAGACCAGGCAATGGTCAATTTGATCCAGAGCATACCGATCCCAAAATATGCACTCACATAATTTATGCTTTTATTGGAGTTAATGCTGATGGTTCGATATTAATATTTGATCCATGGGTCGACTTGCCTGATGGTGGTGGGAAAGGTATTGTGAAACATAAAAGATAATTTCAATCTAATGAATAATATATATTTTATAAATTAAATATATACCTGTTCATTGCAGATGGCTTTCGAAGATTCACAGCCCTTAAAAAGACTTCACCAAGTACTAAGGTAATGATAAGCATTGGTGGTTGGAATCATGCCAGTGCTACTTTCAGTCCAATGGCAACCAATCCAACGGCTCGTGCATCTTTTGTGAAAAATGCCGTTGCTTTCCTTGAAACGTATAACTTTGATGGGCTTGACGTCAACTGGGAATATCCTGCACAACGCGGAGGTACTACCTAAAGAAATAATATTGATATATATTTGGACAGACATATTATATACTTTGGAAAATAATTTCAGGCGCAAGTACCGATGTGGAAAATTATATCTGTTTGCTGCAGGAACTGAAGGAAGCCTTTGAGGACGAGGGATATATCTTAACTGTTTCAGTTGGTGCTGCAGAATCAATTGCCAGCATATCATATGACATTCCTAAAGTGTCGCAGTAATATTTCCATATATTTATCCAGAACTCTTCAGCTTAGTAGCGATATCATATCGCCTATGCCGAAGCTTGTGAACCTATAATTTTACTCCATCATTTTAGATATGTGGATTATATCAGTCTGATGACGTACGATCTGAACGGCTCTTGGAACAGTGTGGTTGGAATAAATGCACCTTTATATCCTGCCAGTTATGACACAACAGCAGCACAATTGCAGCTTAACGTGGTAAGTAAAATTGAAAGTAGTCAAGTATTCAAAATATCCTGAAACAATCAAATGAAGTTATAAAGTATGAAGGTAAAGTTCAAATATTATTTTTGATCATTCATAACTCATCCAGGATGCGTGTGTCACCTATTGGCTGAATAATGGTGCAGATCCTAAAAAAGTGGTACTGGGAATTCCACTGTACGGCAGAACATTTACTCTAGCCAATCCAGAGAACAACACACCTGGAAGTGCAGCAATCGGTGCAGGCACAGCAGGTCCATACACGCAGGAAGCTGGATTCATTGGTAAGATAATTAAAAAACAATGCAAAAATTAACACTTACTAACGATCATTTCATTATCAAGGATATCACGAATTGTGCGAAAAGAATTTAACTGAGGAATGGACAACTGTCTGGGTCGAGGAACAGAAAGTACCTTATGCCTACTATGGTAATCAGTGGATAGGATATGATAACGAAGAAAGTATAGCAATCAAGAGTAAATACGCCATATCGCGAGAATTAGCCGGCGTCATGTTTTGGAGCGTAGAGACTGATGATTTTCGTGCAATATGTCATGACACGACGTTCCCTTTGATCAAAACTGCTTACAACATCCTCATGGCGGTAAGTCTCAATCAGAATAAGATAAAACTAGAAATAAGAATGAGTCATTAAACTATAATAATTCTTCACACTCATTATAATTAATCATTTAAGCCTTCTGCAACTACTTCACATCCGGACGCAGTCAATGGAGTTGAGCAGGATGAAGACATTGAAGATGACATGGATCATGATAATCACAGTGAACACGATCATGATCCGGATGAAGATTATGATCTAAGTGAAGATAATTCTGAAGATAACGCTTCAATCGATGATATCAATGAAGTCACTACTTCGAGTGATGACATCAATAAAGTCACTACTACAAGTCATGATTTCGATGAAGTTACTACTTTATCATCAACATCGACTGCTGCTTCTAAAGAAGTTACAACCTTGACGCCAAGTACTACCACTAAAAGTTACATTATATCTGATACAGTGTGCATTGAAGACGGCTATCGCAAACATGAAACTGACTGCACGAAATTTTGGCAATGCGTGGGTCTTGCAACTGGTGGTTACATAGGATATTTACTAGAATGTCCTTTTCCGTTGGTCTTCGATATTACCCTAAATGTATGCAATTGGGCGAACGCGGTTGATTGTTAAAGAATAAAATAACTCAACAATGGATATCAGTAGTAAGTAACAGTCTAATTGTGAAACAACCTGACTGTTTAGAAAGTGAACGAATACAGATTCATATTAAAGTGCTAGTTGAGTATATCAAATCAGCATGCGAAACGGTAGCGTTTAATTATTATTTATTTTCTTCTTTTATCTTATCCTGTCATTCCTTTATCCTGAAATAATAATATTAGTAAACGAATTTACTCTAGTTTACTTTTTCTATTTATTATCACTCTGTTTTGACGCTTGAAAGCTTTCTAAGTCAGATTGGAGTTTGACGTGTGAAATTATTTGTTCACCCATAACGTTATACATTTATTGATTTTATGAGTTTTATTACATATCTAAGGATATAGTTAAAAAAAAACATGTGTACCGAAGATACTTGCTAATCGACGTACACCTTAGTTATAAAGCATTGATTCCATTAATGCTTTAAGGCTTTTCACTCTATGTACGAATTTTCCAGAGGAATAATATTATACAGGGATTATTAAAAAATCAAATGTTTTACAATATTTGTGTTATGCCAACGTAACGGGTCTCGTCAAATTTCTGTACTCCGTAATATTATTCATACGCGTCGCAGTTTATAAGAATCCACAATAGTTCCCACAAAATTCTATCATAGTACAGAAACGTAACATAACAATTCTACCATAATTATCATAAGAACATTGATAACAGTCACTGCGTATAATACCAAAAACAAAATTAAGCAAACCTTGATATCAGCAATCAATTGAATTTATAATGGATTAAAAGGCCATTCGAACACAGATCTTCCTACTTGAACTCATAAACGTGATGCTTGGTAAACAGTAGAAAGATAATGTTTATTCAAAAAAAAGAATATTGGCATCATAATTAATACGGCAATACACATGAAACAGAATTGCTATACATGGAAACATCCCTTGCGATAATTCCAGAGACAAATGCTAAATATTTCTACCGGGTAGACGCGTGAGTATCAATCAGATCAAAACAGAGTTTTAAGTTCACGTGAATAAATAATTTAGGCACGTTGGCACGATAAAGTAGACGATGCATAAAACTTAACGCTAGACATAGAAAATTCAATGTTACTCAGTGTTGATATGAAAAATTGTAAGAATCAATACCATTATCAGAATCACTGAACGCTACTTTATCTCTGATACTAACTACTGCGCAATTCACTGAATAAATTTGTCCTACCGTTTATTCAAAATTGGTAGCAAATTGCATATGAACCTATATATAATATAACTATCTAGAATGAACTTGAAACACTGCTCCGATCAGAATTATTCTTGATCATCGTCATTATTGATAGTTCTACTCATCATTGAGAATCGTGGCGGGGTCTTCCAGATAGCACTTGACGTACGTACCAACCGGTTCCTGTTGATACCGCTGAACATTGCTCGTAGATCTGGTGTACATTCCTTACTGCCAAAGAAGTCGCGCACACCAGCCATCGGTACGAAGTGTTGCATTGCTAAATGTGCTTTACGAACGTCCGCTAAGAGAAAGCAAATGCAAATTTTTTCTTAATATCATATGCAAAGTATTAAGGTGATTGATAATCAATACATCAATTGTCATGGATACCTCTGGCCCAATATGGGATTGGATATTTAGGTCGATGTTCATTATCTGAACCATCTTCGTCAGGCTCGCTTTCCAAGATATAAGATGTTGGATTTTGCGCCTGCTTAGCCTGAAAATTACATACTCGTTGAACGAAGTCTAAAGACATTAAAACATCTGTAGGAAAAATATATGTACCTTGAGTGCTTTTAATTTCGCTGCTTCCGCTGCCTGAGCTCTGGCTTCTGCTAATCTTCGTCTTTCGGCTTCAAATTCTCGTCGCTTTTGTTCAGCAACTAAACGTTCTTCTTCTTCCTGTTCACGAAGACGTTTTAATCGCTGTTGCTCTTCGTATTTACGCTTTTCCTCCTTCTTTTGCTAAAAGCACAAGCATTGGACATGAATTATTTGGACTGACAATTCTGTTGAAGAATCTAACTTGTGTTTTTTATTAACTCTCACCATAGCCCGTTCCATTTGGGCTACTCTCTTCTTTTCTGCTTCCTCTTTTTGCTTCTCCTGCATTTCTAATGCTAATTTAGCTTTCTCTTCCCTCTCACGTTCCGCTTTCAATCTCTTCTCCTGTTCACGCTTCTCCTTTGCTTCTCTTGCCAATTTGTTCTTGAGTTCCTTTTCCTCGCGTTTTCTGTGTTATTAGGGATGATAATTCGTTATGATAACAGAATAAGGTACGATGTTAGATTAAAAGTATGTAATTGTGTTATCTATTATTAATCACCTCCTCTTTTCTTCTGACATTGCCTTCAGTGCTTCCTCTCGCTTTCGCCGTGCATCATCTTCATGTGCTTTTCGATAATTCTCTTCTAATTTCTCAGCTGACGTTATTTTTTGCGCTGTTTTAGGTTGCTGAATAAACGTTTCCACGTTACTGACTATACGTGCACGTGGAGCCGTTAAGGTTTTTGAATACTGAAAGAAAAAGAATATCTTAAGTGTATTTTATTTATACAGATCATTGGAACTTGCTATACCTAAAAAGTATCATGCTGATATAGAAAAGATTAATATGAAGAACTCAATGTCATAAGCTTACACTAGACAAAGGCTGTGTGTTATTAGGAGTACGCGGTATACGACTCTTTTGGGCCGAATTCACCTTCAACTGTTGCTTGTGGTTTGATTTTTCAGTGACGGTAAATAATTTATTAATTTTCTGTACCACATTCGTATTCTGATTCTAGAAAGAAAATATTGTTAAATAAGAATCAGATTTGTATTTTTGAAACAAGATAAATTTGGAATGCGCTATTTCTTGCATTGCGTTTTCAAAGTTCATTCAAGGTTCTTAGATTGAAAGCAGAATGTAGTTAAAAATCAATCATGTATCCTTAATGGATAAAAGATGGAATTCTTGTACATGCCCTTCCTCGTACTCACTTCTTTGGATTCCTCATTTAGCTTCAACTGCTTCACCAATGAAATCCGTTTGGCTTTAGCAAGAGACTTGCGCGCCAATTTTTGTGCGAGAGTCTGGCCAGTATTTGCCTGAATTTCCGCATTTTCTGCAGCAGCCATAGCTCTGGTTTTCGTTCTCGTAGTCCTAGTGGGCACTTCAACATCCACTGATGGGCAGTCCATTTTACCAGCTTGCTCGAATGCATTAACGCGCTGCTTTACAGAATCCTTTGCATAGGGACTAAACAATGCTGTGGGCTTATATGCATTCGGCTTGTTGGATTTCACGTGATTGATTTCACGCAATGCAGTCTTTGGAGGTGTACTCGCTATCTCGTCCACGTCCCCATCATCCTCACTAGACAAATACGAACGCTCATCTTTCTTTGGTATTCGACGCTTCCTTTTTTTCTGAGGCGTTTTCGACTTTCGAACTGGGACGACTCTAGTCTCTGGCGACGACTCGTCGTCCGTCAGTAAAGCTTCCAACTCCTTATTAGCTAGATCATTCTGTAATGCCTTCATCCTGTCCTGCAGGGTGCTCGCCGAAGCTGCTGTAGCCTTCGAGGAATGGTATGGCGAATCTGGATGAACCTTGGCTTTTGCTTGTGCAATATTACTGCTGGTACTACCCTTCCTAGAGCTTGGATTGCTCGTTGCTTGTTTGTCAAGTGTTACTGTTTCGTTAAGATACCTCTTAGGCAGTGGTTCCAGGATAACGGTTGCATTCATAGTTCGTTTGTCCAATGTCATTGTGGTGTTTATATTGTTCATTGTTGAATTCATTACAGGGACAAGCTTACTGATTGCATCCTCGTACATTGACGGTTCTAGGGTATCATTCGCAGTGGTTTTGTCAATTGTTTCGTCAAATTGATTGTCATGCCTGATGGTATTTTCTTCATTCATTTTCTTATTTGAATGTTGAGATGCCACAGGTTTAATTTCTTCTTGTTTACTTGATGATCGTGTAACTCTTTTCGTCGGAATTTCAGCCTGTAGTGTATCCTTTTCAGAAAGTCTTGTAAGAGTAACTGTAGTATCAATTTTTGTATACTTTGATGGTCTGCTCTTCTCCTCGTCAGAACTGTTTGACGCTTTCCGTCTTTTTGATCGACTTTCTCGTACTTTCTAAGGAATTATAAATTAGGTGCAAATTAGTAATTTGATAGACCATTCTTATATCGGTTAGATATATAAGCTGTGAATGAAACAGTTATGAAATTCTTAATATTGGTAAGGTTTAGAATTTTTTAAATACCCTGTAATTATAAACAAACCTTTGGTGATTTTTCAACAATTTCTCCATTGGACAATCTACGCAATTTAATACTCAAAGTAAGAGATTGTTGTTTCTTAATATTATCTGCAGCTTTCTGTGATGCCTTTCTTTTACTTCTACCAGGTCGAACTTCTTCAACAACTTTCTTATCATTCGTTTCATCTTTTATCAAACTTGTTGATTGGACAGGTTCATTCTGTGTAATATCATCTTCCGGAATCGTTTCAATGCGCCGTATTTCTCTCTTTCGTACTGTTTTTGGAGTCTTTGCTATCAATGGACCATGGAATGACTGAGGTATCTGATCCATAAGTGCCTCTAAGAAGGCAATATGCTCTCGGTAATTCTGATTAATGCAAAATGTGACTTCTGTGGCACGTTTTACAATCAATGATACACATTGTTTCAAACTGGATGGTATATTATTGTTCTTCATCTTACTCATAATAAAGATCTAAAACAGCCAGAAAAATTATGTGAATTACATTTCAGTGCTCAGAGAATTTTGGCGGTAAAACCGGTACACCAATAATTAAAGATCTACACTAAGAGATTAACCAAGTGACAGATACAGTTTTAAATCAACAAGACGTTGACTAGCTATGAAATACTGTCGTGATTATATATTAAAGTGTGTTGTTTGTTTCCACTCGGCTTTGATGCAAGTGAAAACATCAATATAAATGATTTCAGAGCATAGCAGACATAACAAGATCGAAAATTATGGAGACATGAACTAGAAACCTTATATCTCCTGTAATAAACTCACAAATTGTTGCGCTGAATGATGCGCGACTGCTACAAAATTATACGAAATATGTTACGAAGGAAACGACTGGGAACTATCAACACAGCTACATTAGTACGCGAAAATGAAGAATTAACGTATTTTCAGTTTAAATCTCGCCGACCGACGCTATACCGACTGGTTTCTGGGCGCAGTATCCAAGTAACACAAAAACATGAAATGTTCCTAGATTCTAGTTAAATTATAAATAACAATAAATATCACTAAATCTGTAACTTTAGCGCAGTAAATATGTAATATTCCAGTAATAGTTATTATAAGCTGTTTAAATATTACATTCAGCGAATGAAAAAATACCAGTTACTATAAAATAATTTAAAAGCAATTTAAACACAATATAATATCCAATAATAACTTTTTATAAAGTTCAAAACCTAGGGAAATATCATTGTTCCACAAAATATAATTTAAAAATGAAAGACAGGAATTTCAAATATAATATTAAAGGTTCTTTATGAAAAATATGGCTATTCATTATTTGCAAATAAAAGTACCACGTAAACAAACTGACACGTGTCATTTCCTGTCGCCTGCCTTACCGACGCAGATATAGTGTCCTTCCTGTTAAAATTTGTGCAAGTCGAGAGGAAAATTTCGATAATCGCAAACTACGGTTATACAGCGAAGTCACAAACAGACATTATTATTTCTCGTGAAATATTACGTATCTTAACGCGATTAACTGTCGCGAAGAAAATACAGTGAAGTATCTTGTGTTGACTACAGCCGTAAGATTACTCGGTGGAATGGGAGCTGTTGAGAAAGTATAAAAGAGCTCGAGCAACGCAGCAGTTCGGGTTCTGAGGGGCAACGTTGATTTGGGATTATTGGTATTGTTTTTCATCCGATTGACAATACGAATCATCCGGCAATGGCCCTCAGTCAAACCAGCGTGGTGAGTAGAATGAAGACTCAAGTATGAGTTATCCAAGAATGATTTTAATAATGCAGCGTACTTGTGTCGTCGTCGTTTATTCGAGCAACCTGTCATGGTTACCTTGATAAACGAATTACATATCCTAAGATGTTTTTACAATTGCATGAGTGTCGTCTAATGTCTGCTGGAGTATGTCACAGCGACCTTTTGAACTCTTGACAATTTTTCACATTTTTTAGTAATATGAATTTGTATTGTATATTGGATCTATAATAGAAAAATCAGTCAATGTGCTTTTGATATTATCTCAATCATATCAATTGACAATCAAGATCAGTTATTGGACATCATGAATTTCATGCTTATCAAGATTTCTCAATTTCTGAGAATTATTGACTGTCTCGTGGCTTCTGGCATTTGCTATGCTTTATGTTTATTCAGAATTAAGATTGATATAGAAATCAACCTGTTAAATTTATGTCATTGTTAGGTATATATAATTATATATTTATTTTGTTAATGAAAAAGTACACGTGCAACAACAGTTTAATGTAGATAAAGTTGAATGTCTTAAGAGTGGTACAAATGTATTGTTGTGAAGAAGAATAAAAGAGGGGAACTGTTAATATGTTTGGAAAGGTCTTGAGATTGTATCCTGTGCATTTGACTTTCAGTTGAAACTGTACAATACAGTAATAGAAGATGTTATTGCTGGTGTACGAGAATCTTTTTTGGATGAGGGAGTGGATGAACAAGTGCTGCAAGAGCTTAAACAAATCTGGGAAACAAAGTTAATGTCTAGCAAGGCTGTAGAACTGAATTCCGATCCTCCAGAACCGCAACCACCTCAAATGAATGTTCACAAAATTGCACCTGCAAACAAAGGTATGATAACAATTATAAATCTCTGGATGAGAAATTGCGTTCATTCTCATAATTATTCTAAGCTGCCTATTGGAAAGTCATTTATCTTATCATTTATCAGCTGGAACAATAGGAAATCATTTTGTACAACAAACACCTGGAACAGTTGTACAGCAACAGCAACCACCAGCTCAACCGCCTCCACAACCACAGCAGCAGCAACAACAACAACAGGCACATGCACAGTCTGCTGGCATACCAGTGCAACAACAAACTCCTGTTCCAGTACAACAAGTTGTTGCTGCACCAGCAGCAGGATTTGAACGACAAGTTCCCATACAAATTACATTACCTGCACAAGCTAGTGTTTCCGGTGGAGAACAACGTGTACTAACTATACAAGTTCCTGCTTCTGCTATTCAAGGTAATATAATATTTTTATACTCAAATGTACATATGAGCATGAATAATTCACTTTGTCTCTTGTAAAATTATGACTTTCTTTTTATAGGGAACCAATTGCATACAATTCTAACGGGACCAGTTATTACGGCAGCGATGGGGTTACCTGCAAATTTAGCATCGACATTATTACAGCAACATGTGAACGTGACTTTACAGGGTCAAGCATTAACACCTATCCAAGTAAATCAACCTGTACAAGTTGTTACACAAAATACGAATAATGTTGTCGCTCAAAGGCCAATTCAGAATCAGGTTGGTACGATTTGGAAACTACTTTGGCGTATTCACATTTATCGTAGTAATAACACGTGTGAAATTGTTAACGAAAACTAAGATAATAATGAAGATCACATGCATAATTCTCAGCAACAGGGTAATATAGCACAATTGGATGGAGCACTGGGCGATTCGTCTGATGACGAAGAAGAGGAGGAAGAAGAAGATAATGATGATGATGATGAGGATATGGATGATAAGGAGGAAGATGAGAATGATGAAGCCGCAGCACGTGAAGAGGTATTTTCAATTCAAACTTGACATTTAACTTCATTATTTAATTCCACAATTTATTCTATGTCTATCCATCTGCTACCAGTTTCGCGATCATTCAGTAACAATATTATCCAACTTTTATCCTTGACCTCTACTATTTTTTTAGGAGCCATTAAATTCGGAAGATGACGTTACGGATGATGATCCCACTGATTTGTTTGATACAGATAATGTTGTTGTTTGCCAATACGATAAGGTGAATAATAATTCAATAATAATAATAATAGAATAAAAATTGAATGATTACTCGATCGTCCAATAGCAATGGAACATTTTATAAGTTTCTTTTTGTTTGGAATTCATTGCAGATAACGAGGAGCAGAAACAAATGGAAATTTTATTTAAAGGATGGTATAATGAATCTAAGTGGTAAGGATTACGTGTTCCAAAAAGCAAATGGCGACGCAGAGTGGTGAACCATTGTCGCACAATTGTGAATACCTCGGTTTCTATGATCGCTATCATTCAGAGATATTTTGAAAGCAGCTCTTAACACGTGTTCATACTGAAAGACCTTCCCGTGATTATGAGATGAAGAAGAAATGTACGACTGGCATGAAAAATAAATACAGTCGTGATAAGGTGTTGTGAATAAAAATAAATTAAATAGTTCAAAGTACCGAATGTCAGATTTGCCTAATCAAGCTCCTGGCTAAAACTGGAATTCCAAATATACATTAACTTTTTGTCTTTTTTTTCTTACGTGTAATAATCACTTGTCTTTCCGTTGCTTTTAAATATTGACACGAATAATATAATAGCATCTACAGCGTGATATTTTCTAAAACGACGTGCCTGCTAGAACGCAGTACTTAACAATTTTGCAAGAATGTAACTACATTTGTTATACGTATTACAAAAAGACAGGATAAACACCAACAGACCTCTCCATTTTCCAACCATAAGAAAACCGCGTGCTTTCCGTAGGAAAATTCGTTCCTAAACTTCATATTTATTCGATTATAGACAAATACATGGACATGTCCTAGATAACGAAGAATTACAGTAAGCCTGTTGCTCTTGTCAAATATCACAAATTTAATCTCTTTGATAAATTGAAGATAAGCAAGTAACAATTGCTTGAGTTCACTTATGTCCATTGACGCTGATTGTGAATCTCTTTACGGTGGGAAGAAGGAAAAATCATGTGTATATAAATAAAGGGACAGTTGCTCTTCACGGTTTCACGGGCGTACGCTTTAAGGAATAAATGTGTCTTATAATGTTACTAGCATATAATACTATCATTAATATTAATTATTAATTCTATTATTATTACCATTATTATTGTGACAAAGGTATGCTTAAATTTGTACATGTACTTAAAGTGTGGGTGAATCTATGAGAAACTGTAAAAATTCACAATCGTCTATTAATTAAAAACAAAGTACTTTCATCTTTAACACCCTTATTTTTTCTGATGATAACGCAATATCCAGAGAGAAGACGATTAAAGAATAATAATTATAATATACATTATGAATCATGTTGATCTATTTATAAAGAACATTATTCAATTATTACTTATCTTGGTTGTTATGCAAATGCTCATGACAATTTTTTACTGAAAGTATTCCAACTATCTCAATCTTCCAGAAAGTATTTACTTCTTAATAGCACTAGCTCCAGAGATAATCTCAATAAGTTCATTGGTAATGACAGCTTGTCTTGTACGATTATATGCAAGTGTCAATTGTTGAATCATTTCTGCAGCATTTTTTGTAGCATTCTCCATTGATGTCATTCTTGCTGAATGCTCACTGGCTGAACTTTCCTTCAGTATCCAAAATACGATAGCAACTATTGCAAATTCCAACCAGCAATCAACAATTTCCTCACTGATCATGTCGTACAAGAAAAATTTCTCAGCTGTATAAAGACTGGACCGATTATAGAATCTAGTAGTGCTCACCATATAACTACTAGCATTGATAAATCTGTACATAAAATCGTAATCAATAATCTAAATAAAATCAATATATAACACAAAAGTACACACTTGTTGTAATAAATAGCAGTACGAGCAATGTTATACTCGTTTATACTATTTTTTATTTTTTCTCCAATGACTCCAGCATCTTGAAAAGTCATTGATTTCTTGCCAACATTGTTAGCTACCCAGATGATGTTCTTAGGATACATCCGCGACAGGATCATTCGATTCTTCTCACCGACACAGATTATTTTTGTCCCAGATTGCAAAGCTGAACTGTTTTTAAGACTCGAATCTATTGCCTTAGCAATGCCAGAATGGATTCCTCCACAAAGACCGCGATCACCCGTAAGAGCTACTATTAATTGCGGATCACCTTCTGCACCTGGATGAATTTTTGTCAATTCAAATAATTCCGTTGTTCCTCGTCCAAGAGGTCTTGCGCTAGACAATTCTCGCTCTGCTCTTGAATATTTAGCTGCAGAAACTAGGCGCATCGTTTGCGTTATTTTCTTCGTATTATTCACTGTTCTTATACGACTCTTTATTACTTTTAGTGATACCATACTTCTATTTCTTTTTTGCGAAATGCTGTGCTTACATAATGAAGTTCTTCATTGTTTTTGACAGCTACAGAATCTATGGAAACCTCTGTCAATTTGTTGATGTTCCATTGCTAAACCATAGTTTTGTAAAACTATTTTCCTGACTGGGGCAAAATAATTGGTATTGGTATAGAAATCTTCTTGTATAACCGGACGTTTGTATTTATTCAGCTGACGACAATATGGATTTGTATGTATATTCAAGAATAAAATTTACCAATAACAACACAGAATGTCCAGTACAATACCGATCCACTTTATTGCGAACCACTTAATCGCAAAATTATATTCAATTTGTTTACTTCTGTCCCAGGCAAAACTATATTACTAAAAAGAAAGGGAAGTTTAAACTGTTCTCAAAAAACACGTCGCTGTTCATACAGTCGATCTTTAATGGTGACACGGTTCTTCCTATGATAAAATTAAACAAATTGAATATGACTTTGTACCTCCGAGCAAGTCAGATGCATTTCGAACACATTCTTGATCAGCCATAGTAATTCGAACGTTTCTTGTATAACGGAGGATACATAAGCTATCAGATGCTAACAATAATCAATTTAATCAAGAGCAGCTGCTCCGGAGATGATTTCGATGAGCTCCCTGGTGATGACGGCCTGGCGAGTACGGTTGAAAGTCAAGGTAAGCTTGTCAATCATTTCTCCAGCGTTCTTACTGGCGTTGTCCATAGCAGTCATTCTGCTGGACTGTTCACTGCATGCTCCTTCTTTCATCGAGTAGAAGAGCAACGACGTCAAGGAAAACTCCAAGTAACTTTGTATAACTTCATCGTCCAAGGAGTCGTAGACCGAGAGTTTAGGGGCCTTTGAAACAGCACCCTTTTCGTACAGTGGAAGATTATCGACACTGTAGGACACTACCGACTTGAACTTATTATATACAATGCGACCGGATCCAAAATCGTATCTGTAACAATTTCGTTGAAATCAATAACTGATGTGAACTAGTTGCAAACAGAAATTACTTGTTACGTATGTTGTAAAGATAGTCAGTACCATAATTTTTATACAACGTACCCACTATTCAGAACTTCAGCAGCTACCTTGGATGCATCAATAAAGGTGGGTGGTTTGCGTCCAACCTCAGATGCCACGAACAGAATATTGTTGGCAAATAAGCGAGAGAGAATCGCTCGTGACTTCTCCCCAATACAAATGATCTTTGTATTCTCACGATCTGCTGGGTTAGCCAGTAACGCATCACGAATATTACGGGCGACACCAGTGTGGACTGCTCCACAGAGACCACGGTCACTAGTTACAGCAATAACAAGTTTCTTTGGAGCATCTTCAGGCGGAGCGATCTCAGCACTCTCATAAAAGGTCTTAGTACCCTCGCCAAGGGGACGGGCCTGTTTCAAGTCACGTTCAGCACGGTTGTATTTGGCAGCAGACACCATCTTCATGGATTGAGTAATTTTCTGAATATTCTTCACAGACTTCAGTCGGATAGAGATGGACTTGAGAGTGGCCATTCCACGCTGCTGTTGCTGTTGTGCAACAGCCAGGGGCACTAAACTTGTAGTTTGGCGCAGCATTGTTATTCAATGGCCCGTCCCTGAAATAAATTTAAAAAATACAATAATTATCAGTAATAGACCACTGTATCCACCTACAACAATTTTATACATAAACCAACTTACATCTTAATGCAATTACAACCCAACACTCCAAAATATAAATCACTAAAAATTTAACACATTATACAATCTAAAAACTGAAAATGATATCACTAGTTTTATACATGCAATCTTGTAATGAAATATTGAACAGGTTCTCATAATTTCATACTGCCATGGTAACAGTAAGAATTTGCTGCGTTTTTATGTAGAAATAAAAGACAATCATATATAATGTCAAAATTGATTATTATTAATTAACATTAATATTCCAATGACATACTATCATATAATAATTGATAATTCAAACGATAAATTGAGAAGTAAAACTGGAATCAATATTGGGGGGGCTATGGCTCCTTTTATGTAATCGGCAGCCCGAGCACAGATTAGTCATATTCGCGAATTTTTCTTACATCATAAAAGAATTAAAATAATTCCAATTTTTAACAGCCATATAAAAATTGTACCACCTTGTCATCGCTTACTTATTCAAGAAAAATATAGAAACAAATGCAAAACCTTACCAGACAATTTCACAGGCAAGAGAACTGGGGGAATGGAATTGCCAAGACCGACTGATGAGTTCTAGAGATGTATTCTTCATCATGTGGCGCCACATCACTTAGATCTATCCGAAATATTAGAGCGCGCCATCGTTTACAATAATTGGTTATGTTACACATTATATAAATAAATAATACGTATTTGAGTAACATTCTTTTAAAAGCCTTTATTATGACAAAACGTACAGTGATACTGATACTCACCTTGATAGTGTAGTCAAATTTATGTAATGTTATGATGTGCTACGATTCTACAATAATTTATTGAATTTTTATTTTTTAATAGATTATATTCATTTAATACATAGTATAATTTATGTATATTATGAATCAACAACAATAAGTTAACAACAGAAATTGTTTGTTGTATCGACAAGAATGACTGATGAGACTATAATTTTTCTTCACAGATGGCTGTACAATTCCTGTTGCAATATATTCGTAAGGGGCTGTTGCATATATAGTTTGTATCTTCCACGATTATTTACGTTCAAACGCTGTTCTAAACTGTCAATTGAAGAAAAAACTTGAAATAATTGACTAATTAAATTCAAAAGAAAAATGCCGTGTGAAATGATAACACTTCAACTTGGCCAATGCGGCAATCAAAGTAAGTTAAATGATTTAATGAAAATAGCTATTTTATTTTGCGCATTAGTATTAAAATGGTGTAATTATTTTTAACGCTTCAAATACTATTTTCATTATAATCAATTCCTAATATTCTGTTAGTTTAAATTACTCCTTTTAGGTATTAATTGTGTTCCAATTTTGGCAGGGGCAAATTATCTTCTCCCTTTTATTCCAATGCCGATGTTACGTCTGCACTTTGGGATTGGGCCATTATTTTCTGGGTTCAAAAAAATAATTGTTTTATTTTTTCAGTTGGCTTTGAATTTTGGAAAAGGCTCTGTGCCGAACATGGCATTAGCCCTGAAGGAATCTTACAGGATTATGCTACAGAAGGAACAGATAGAAAGGATGTTTTCTTTTATCAATCTGATGATGAACATTATATACCAAGAGCTGTGCTTCTTGATTTAGAGCCACGAGTCATTCACACTATTATGAACTCTCCTTATTCAAAAGTAAAAAGTTAAAATCATTCAAAATATTATAGTCATTCAAAGCATGATATGTTTGACTGTTTTTTTACCATTCTTGTTAGTCTTTTATATTTTTTAAGAGTTAGATAATTTTTTAAGGAAATATTATTTATAAAAAATTACATTCTGTCTTTCAAGCTCTACAATCCAGAAAATATTTATCTATCAAAACATGGTGGTGGTGCTGGAAACAATTGGGCATCAGGATATCATCAAGGTGAAAAACTCCAGGAAGAAATCTTCGATATTTTGGATAGAGAAGCTGATGGAAGCGATAGCCTGGAGGTGATTTTCTCATTACCATATTATTCTTTTAAAAAAATTACTATATTCATACATTTTCCAGGGCTTTGTACTCTGTCATTCCATAGCTGGTGGTACAGGATCTGGAATGGGGTCCTTCATGCTTGAATCTCTTGCTGATAGATTTCCAAAAAAATTAATTGAAACCTATAGTGTTTTTCCAAACCAGGATGAAATAAGGTAAGATCTGCTCCATTATACAAATTTATAAAATATATTAATTCGTATATACTGAAGTTTGTCTTTAACTACAGCGACGTTGTTGTCCAGCCATATAATTCTCTGTTAACTTTAAAAAGATTAACGCAATGTGCAGATTGTGTAGTTGTACTTGATAACACAGCTTTGAACAGAATCGCATCGGACAGGCTACATATTCAAAATCCAAGTTTCACACAAATTAACAAGCTCGTCTCCACGATAATGTCTGTCAGTACAACAACTCTAAGGTATTTTCTCAAATAATATAAAAAACATTAAAAAACAACGACCATTGTTCAGATACAATACACTGATGTTTTGTGTAAAGGTATCCATCATATATGAATAATGATTTAGTGGGGCTGATTGCTCCACTAATTCCTACACCACGGCTACATTTTCTTATGACTGGATATACTCCTCTTACAACAGACCAAGAGGTAGCACAACTTAATATTTATTCTGTAAAAAAAGAGTTAACGCACATTACAATTTAATACAATTTAAACAGGGAGCCTCTGTAAGAAAAACTTCAGTACTCGACGTAATGCGTCGTTTACTACAGCCAAAGAATATGATGGTTTCAACTGCATTAGACAGAAATGCAGCACACTGCTATATATCAATTTTAAATATAATACAGGTAAACTTATCCATTTCTCAAAATAAGAATATTATAAAAAATATGTTGCAATATTATTTGATGCAGGGTGAAGTGGATCCAACCCAAGTTCACAAATCGTTACAAAGAATTCGAGAAAGAAAATTGGCACAATTTATACCTTGGGGTCCAGCAAGTATCCAAGTGGCGCTTTCAAGAAAGTCTCCGTATATACAAAGCACTCATCGGGTTTCGGGTTTAATGTTAGCCAATCACACTAACATATCTTCGGTAAACATTTATAATATATCTGGTGATTGGTAATATTGGTATCACTGCTAGAGTTTGTGATTGTCATGAAAATTTCTTTCAGTTATTTGATCGCGCTTTGCAACAGTATGATAAGCTTCGCAAACGAGAAGCTTTCCTGGAGCAATTTCGAAAGGAGAAAATGTTTGAAGAGAGTCTAGATGAGTTAGATAATTCCAGAGAGGTGGTAGATTTCTTGGTAAAGGAATATCAAGCTGCTACCAGGGTAGATTATCTCACTTGGAGTCCTAACAAGGCAGAATAGAAACTAAGGAGGCTCCGAAAAATTCTTTATATGCCGTCTCGGTTATTTTTATATTTCTTTGACAGAAAAACTTTTACGTTTAGCGGACAATCCGTTTAAAAGACTCAGTTGTTGAATTTACTCCTATAATATTTTACTAATTAATTCGTTAAGTAGTCATTCCTTGTTTGCCGGATGATGTCTGATGAAGTTATGCACTGAATACTACCAATCATAGACTGCTTATGATCGTACCAGGTAATAATAGCTAATAAAAATTTCTCCTTGTACAATTGATTGTTAATATACAATTACTTCTTATACTACACATTACGACTGGTGTTAACTTATTTTTATTATCCTTGCAAATACAGGTGGTAGTGTCGCAATTGTTATAAAGCCAGTGTGACCAGGTAAAGAGGATGAGTGTGTTACTGTAAGAATTTTTTCGTACTTTCGTTGATCCTCTTCATTTTTCTCTACTTTCTCTACTGTTTCTTCACTTGTTCGCTGCACAATAATAAAAGGTTCACTAATAAATTTGATGTAGCCATTACGAATTCTTACTTGGAGTAAACGTACCTTGTGTTTTAAACATTCAAGATCTAATACAGGAAGACTTTTATATTGTACTGACAATTCTTTCTCTAAGCATTCATAAGTTTTCAATTCAACGAAGCCAGTAGCTGTTAACTTCTCACAAGTTCGCTGTACTTGTTCAATGCAAGGAGAGAATGAGCACAACCTTCCACCTAAAGGACAAAACACATGCATTTTTTTTATCAACATTATATGTTAAATAGGTTTAGTGATAAATTTTAAATACCTGAATTTTTTAAAGTCTGCACAGCATGATCTATGGTTAACCAAGGATGGGGTAGGTCTAGAAAAATTGCGTCCGCCTTGTTATTAAGTTCTTCCCCAAAGCCATCTGCACAAGTATCACGATGTTGAACACTAACAAAATCACTTAGTCCATGTTTTTCAAATTCAATACGTGCTAAAGAAGCTCGTTGTTCGTGAAAATCAAAAGTGTATAGGTGTCCTGAGGGACGTATTGTACGTATCAAAGAATGGGAAAGTGATCCACTTCCAGTTCCTGTATTAGAAAACAAAGAATTATACTACTTATTATTACAGTATATAAATTAATTTTATATTGAAAGTTTTACAAACCTGTTTCAACAACTATACTACCAGGTACTAATTCCAGCAAATATATGATCAGACTTATGTCTGGTGTATAAATTATTTGAGTTCTATGAGGCAAAGTAACAGTCCAAAGTTCTGGAGTAGGCTGTAGAACATAAGCCCACCCTCTAGATAATTGTACTTTAGAACCATATTTTTCACCTATGAGTGACGGTACTTTGAGTGCTCCATAAATTGTTTGGAAAACATTGTCAGTGAGTTCACCCTTCTTATTCATGATCTTATGTACGACATCAATAGAGTGCATATTATTTGGTCCTAAATATAATACAACAGTATCTCCTTCCTCTATACACTCTTTTGCTTTTTTGAAACTCATTCTGTAAAATTAACTTAAAAAATGATTAATAAAAACGTGGTAAAGATTCCAAAAATATATAATTCACATTTACTTCAAAAGGTCTATGAACAAGTTCATAGTAGTTAATACATTTTATAACTATATCATGCATGCAATATTTACTGCAGTAAATTCATTGGTGTTAATTGTTTCTACAATATAATTTTCGACTTACTTATTCTGTGATTAAAATAATACTTCACCATGCGAATGTAAGCTACATGATGCTAGCTTACCTTGTGGCGCCTTTACAGCATTGTCGAACTAGTTGAACGAAAAAATCAAACTCTTGATTGGCCGGAACATTCACAATGAATAATTTTGGCCAATCATGTGCCTGGTTTTCCAAATTTTACACAAGTATGATCGTATTTTGGAAACAGAAATTTGTATAGCGCATGTTGCATTGAAAATTTTAAAACGCCACATAAACACCGTTGGTGGGGATAACGCGTATAGGAGTGTAAAGTTGGCTGTGCCATTCTTTACTTGTTAATCATAGCAGAGCTAAATTGAAGCAGATATCTGGAATTTTTTTTTACTAAAAACTAAAAAAAGTTTTTTGGATCCAAAAAATATCCGGTTAGGTTAGATAAAGCAGTGGACACGGATGAATAGTATCATCTGATTGGTTGGGAAACTATTTGCCGTTCGTAAATTATTCTAGGACAACGTGATTGGTTGTCCTGTGCATGCACTATTAAAATTTGGGCGCAAAAAGAACCAACCTTGATAGTTTTACGAGATAAGTGATAACGGTTATTCAGTATGATCTACATCAGCGCAAAAGTTCGTCTTTGCTTTTTAAAATTTTTTTAGTGGAGGTAGAGGTCATTTTTAGTGTTTAATAATCCAAATTAGACAATTTGGCATTTCCATTTTTCACCAATAAACCGATATGAGCAAGTCCAGTAATAATACAAATACCAAGCATCACAGTATGCAAACAGATTTTGATACTGTTACTTGTGTTTCTCTTGCGTCTTACGATATAATTTTATCCATTTTCTATTTTATTATAAAGATAAAGGAATCGACTTTGATGTTCACATTGAAATGAACGCTGAATGCGTTAATTTTTGAACTTGGCGCCTTTAATAATTAAATCGACATGTCTTATAATGGTTCTACAATTGGCTGAAAATCCATAAAAATCATGAAAATTCCAAACAGAGCATGATCTAGCACCGTAATGCAAAAACTGCGAATGATTTTATAGTTGGCTATTAATGACAGAGTGAAGGCTTTACGAAATCATTTCCAATTGAACAAAGACGGTGAACGGGTTCGCCTCTCTGCAAGTTAAACGTGTCACTACTATCGCAGCGAGCAGTCATTTTGCCACTTTTTTTTTATTGTTTCGCAAATACTCTGTCGATTATCGGCGAATAGGTCTGGGAATTTCGTAAGAATCCCAAAGGCTTTCTCAGGTGTACAATACTTATTCGTGAATAATGCAGCCGCGGACAGAACGTAACGTGAACGGTTGATGATCAGAGGATGCAGTGGTTGACAGATCAAGATACTAGTCATTTTTCTACCGCATCATTGTGCAATTACTACTATGTACTGCGAGGTAGAAACGCTCCAAGATCATCCGGTTTCAACCATGTAAGGATTTTACACACAATTTATAAAAAAAATAATATAATCAACGGAACAAATATGCAATGCGTGAAGTTTATTAGTCAGAAATTTTAATGTCAGTAATATAAAAGCTTACAGTATTTTCACCTCTTTGCAAATTGTCAGTGTGATTTGATTAGAATTATTAAATTGTATAATTCGTTAATATTAAAGAATCAATTATGATGTATAATTACAGGAATAAGTCTGTGGAAAACCTCTTGATGTCAAGTCATGAGGTGATTAACAGTATTAATTCATCATCTTTGGCAAGTCAAGGCTCCTCAAGTAATTTGGGATATGGAGAATCCATGGAAAATATTCAAGAGGCTCCTACTGTTGGTGGAGGTGAACATAATAGTCCCGTGCCAAGTCCTAATTTATCTCCTCGGCCCAGCCCTAGACCTTATACCAAGCGGGACCATTCCAAGCTTCACACAGAGGCTGCCAATCAATCTCATAAGGATTTGAGTCCTTTGAGTAAATCGGAGTATCAGCAGTCACAAGTATGCAAGACCTCACTTTTATTGTTATTGTAAACTAGCTAGTCGAATATCAGTCTCGTGTCAGTTACTTACGAGCACCCTCTTCCTTTAAAAAATAGTTGTGCATCCAGTTGAAAATGCATTACCACTATTATTGCTTGCCATTCCTTTATTTCTTGGAATGAAATATCAACGTCACAAATTTTGTTTTGTTTGCAATAAAAATGTTAAAATCCATATTAGTAGTATCAGTCATGCAAATCAGTTAATTCTACATTACTGATAATAATTTTTGTTATAAAGATGACTGTATAGGCCGATGGCTGATGGCTGTATTTTAAAGGTGGTTGAGATAAGATTATATTATGATGTATTGCACTCTGTTAAGTAGATGTACAACTTTTATATAGTAACTCCTTTATTATAATTAATATTATTATAAAACTGTAAAGTATATGGGCAAATAGTGAATATGATTTTCACCTTGAAACTTAGTAAAAGTGTAGTAAATTCATATATTCGTGAAATCATTCAAACGTTCATGACTCATACACAAAGGTCAGTAAAATGAAATACATGTCATTAAATCTTTATTATTTCCACAAACGCAAACCAGACACTGGAAAATAGATAAGTCACGGAATGTAGTAGCAGCGGGATGTTAACAAACATCAAAACTCTAATCATGCACTATCATCCAAACACGTGCAATGGTACAGATAAATTTAGACAAGTTATAACATTAAGCTGATTTTATACATTAATATATCATTCACATTTAACCACTACCATCATACTATTATTTCACTATCTTGTAATTATTTTCAATTTCTAGGAAATTATCAATCGTTCTTCCGACTCGGCCGAACCAAGCAAAAATTCAACGCACGAAGGAAGAAAAGATGCAAGAGATCGCATTAAGAAAAAGACCTCCTGGTATAACGTTCTATATCCAAATTACAAATCCCGTTCAGAAAATTTCAAAAGAATATTCAAAAATGTGCCACCCGATGAGCGACTAGTCGTGGGTTAGTTGATAACAGAAAAAATTACATGCGATTACAATGTATATTAAAAATTATAAAATCTTTGAAATACTAATCTTTTCAGATTACTCTTGCGCCTTGCAACGTGAAATTCTCGTCCATGGAAGATTATACGTCTCCCAAAATTACGTATGCTTCTATGCAAATATATTTAAATGGGAAACATCGGTTACGTTACGTTGGATGGACGTTACTGCTATAACCAAAGAAAAGACAGCACTGGTTATTAATAATGCTATTTCTATTTGTACAGAGACAGATAAATTTTTCCTTACTTCCTTTGGTGGAAGAGATAAAACTTACCTGATGCTATTTCGTGTCTGGCAAAATGCTCTGATTGGACAGGTAAAATATCTTTCATCGCCGTCATATCTTCTTTTTTAAAATCGTTTTAAACAGATTTAACGCTAACGGAGTTTCTAGAAGTATATTACACAAAAGATATTTTCTTCTGATTCAGCCAATGAGTATGACCGAGATGTGGCAGCTGGTGCACACTTGTTATGGGGATGAATTGGGATTGACTTCTGACGATGAGGATTACGTACCACCATTACCAGCACCTGATGAGGAGAAGCTTTCTACACGTTTATCTATGGAATCATTTTCCGAGGTATTTATACAACGATGAACGCATTACTATAGATAAAAATAGTCATCATTTAGGCTTGATATCTTACGATGTCATCAAACGCGACCTCCGAATAATTTTTGGGTGAACGAATAAGATCAGCATAATGCCTTTCTTTATTATCCAAATCGTTGTTTCAAGAAATTATCATCTTGTAGAAGTTGTAACTTGTTGATTGTCTGAGGAATAGATAAGAAATTATTTAAAAAGATGGTAATTATCTATTTGTATGCTTGATATCATATCATTCATTCTTTCACATTTGTCAAGTCATGCGTCTTATATGCAGTTAAACATATTTATCAAGGAAAAGATATTTCTTAAGTGTTGTGTTCATTAATTAATTTGACGCGTAATTAAAAGTATCCATGTTTTTGAAGCAATACGTCATTTTCACCATTATTTATGTCTGTAATTATTTTTAATATGGCAGTGTCACCATATTCAAAGTATTACACGCGTTAATAATATTTGATTGAAGACTGAGTGTTTGATGATATTAATAAATACATTAACATAATCATAACGTTATGGTTGTGAATCAAATTAGCATACTGTATAATCAAGTTGTTGCTGAAATTAAATGACCATACAAAAAATAGTTGAATTAAAATATCGATGTTGAAGAACATATAAAATTTCGATATTTGGTATATTGGTGTCAATAATTGCAACGAAACTTCCAACGGAATTGACTACAAAGGTACTTTATAATTATTTGAGTTTAAACATAAAATGGAGACTTTCTCTATTACATAACATATAAGTGAGGTTACTTCTATATTTGTTATGATATCCAACAATCATATGCAGTTATGACTTGCTAGAATATGAACGGGATAACTATGGTACCTGTTCGTCCTGATGTTCAGAATGAAGGAGCCAATATGGAAAATACTATTTCACCAGTTATCGATCCAATTGAACCAGAATTACCAATTCAACCTCCACCCAGACTGGAGCCACCTTTAGATGTAACTGACCTCTCCGATACAACAGAAAGTGAAGCTGAGAAACACCCTTGTAAGTATCTCTTTGTTATAGAAATAAGTTACATTTAGTCTTTGGAATTTCTATTTACTGTCACAAGTAACTTACGAGTTATATAAATAGTTATGGCACATTGCCATACAATGCTCCAGTATAAACCCGAAGAGGCATTGCAATCAAAAATGATATTTAATAGTGTTACGTGCCACATTGTTGTCTTTGTTACTTCACTTCTAATAACCATATTATCTTACTAATACTAATTATACCTAATAATTTTTTGCACTGATGATTTAATTAGTAAGAATTGGATTAAGGAGCAGTGCGGTCTGCACTGCAGTTCATGATGGACGACAATTCTGTAATGTCACATTACCGATGCATGTTGATCAGCTTTTTACCCTACTATTTACAAATTCGAAGTTCTTCCTTGATTTTCACACTGCCCGAAAAACAACCGGTGAGTTTTAAAGATTCTTCATCGTGCAAATACGTTTTGATTGTTAAGACATGGTTCAGGAAAAAAAGTTAATATATTCCTCGTTCGACGTAAAGATCTGGTGCAATCAGCGTGGATACAGAATAGTGAGACAGGCCAAAAAATGAGAACTGTTTCATTGACTATATCTCTTACAAATTCTGTTGGCCCGAGAACATCTCAAGTTACCGAAACTCAGGTATCCGCAGAAATATTAGCAAAGCACTAAACAAAGCTTTTTAATTTTTAATACCCATCATATAATTTTATTTTTTTATGTCGTGCAGGTAATGTTACCCTGCAGCAGGCCTGGTCATCTTTATTGTATCGACATAGAGAGCACGAATTCCGGCATTCCTTATGCAGATTCATTCAGTGTTTTTACACATTATTGTATGACAAGTGCATCTGAGAGTGAAGCAACTCTTGCAGTGTATTCTCAAATTAGATACAAAAAGAGTGTATGGGGACTTGTTAAAAGTAAGTGTCCCCTAAAATAAATGAATGAAGAAAAGAGTCTATAAATACCTTAACTAAATAATACGCTTTCTTAATAGGCTTCATCGAGAAAAATTGCTGGGCAGGATTAGAAGAGTATTTTAGAAGTTTAGTAAAGGCACTGAGTGTTGAATGCGAGGAAGGTAGTACTGGTGGAGGCCTCAAAAGGAAGACCCGAAGAAGACGAAGGGTCCCAGGAGTTAATACTGCCTTACAAACACATGCTCCTGATCTTCTGTCATCGAATCTTCAATCAGCGTCTGTGGATTTACCACGTATCCATAGCAATGCCGGTACATAGCTTTTCATTGAATACATTAGCTATACGAAATTGTCTTGAATGTCTAAGGTATCAATTTTCCAAATTGCAGGAGGAAGAAGCGATGCTGGTATTATCATGAGTTGGATACTTCTGATTGCTGTTCTATGTTTAATGCTGATCAACGGCTTGTTGTATTATAAATTGTGGGGCTTGGAAGATGCGGCCGCTTATACAATTATGGATCTTCACGTTTTAAAGTATGTACAATATAATTAATAGCATTGATAAGGGAATCTTTTGAATCTTTGTCTTATAAGCGGAATGCTTTCAGAAACACTCCAAAGACTGAGGAGGATTGGATCAATTTACTGCAACAACAAGAGAGTCTACATAATGTAGAAATGAAGAAGTGGCAAAGGGTTTTGCATACTGCGGCGCAACTGCTTAGACAAGTATGATAACCATTTATGACACTATTTAATTTCTTACTGCGTCAAATATTTCATTTTGTATCTTCATTCAAGACAGAGGAATCTTTAACGGAGTTACAAATGAGTATTCATCCCACGGCTACCGAAAAAATGTTTTCAGTGTTAAAGCCAGGACTTAAGAGTCACAACACACGCGCCGATCAGAGCACCAAAACAGAAATGTAAATTTTAGGCTAGAAAAATGGTTTTTCAAATGTCGAGTAAGTTGTCGTAAAAAATTGCTATAGTTCTGATCTATGATACCAAAAAATTGTGTTACTTTTGTGCGTATTGCAGGTCTTCGTCTATGGAAAACATAGGTTGCTATAATGAAGACGTCGCGCAATTCTAGTTTTAATTAAAACGTTCTACAGTAAGTAAACAACCGAATACCAAAACTATCTGGTATTTTGTCATACCAGTCGGCTAGCTGGTATTTCGAAATATACTAAATTCATTGTCAACCTTTGGCTATAAAAGGTGCAGAGTATGATACGCAAAATTGTTCTGCCTAAATTCACAGATTATAATTATAACGTAAATCTTGCACCCTTTGAAAGTTTCTACTAGATAGTGCGTATATACTAGCAGTTGATACTTAAGTTTATTTTGTAGGATGCAAAACCGCTCTAGTATTATTGGACATGGTAAATATTTAATTAGCGAATAAAGTAACCTGGCGGTGTAACACGAAGCAATTTATTTTCGCTACTTGAGCTAATAAATTTAGATGTTTTTTTTTCTCGTTCTTCTTTAAAACTCTCGATGCTCTTCCGTGTCTTCTTCATCATATTCTACTTTATACTTTAGTGGCTTTGTTTTTCCGTTGGGGAATCAAGTGCTAGACTCACATGTTTTATTAAAGACGATGAAGTCTATTTTCGTGCTCGATGCTCGTTGATACTTTGCTGCCTAAGCAAAATTGCTCTGATTATTGGAATACTTCCAGTTAATTCTAATACATGTGAGACTAAGAAGTTGACAGTTAATCAAATCTCTGTCTTTCTGCATATTAGTTATTGCTTCGTGACTGCCTTATTTTAATTTCGTTGACCGACGAAACTTGATATCATTCACGATTAAGTAATCACGTAGAAGTTAAACGACAATGATCGTTACTTTGGATTTATTAAAATATAGTCAGTAATGACAGTAATCATTTTCATCGGTATTGTTGTAAAGCTGTTTTGATTTAGAAATGAAACAATGAAATAGAAAGTTCTGCCTACAATATTTAATATTGACAACTATAGGAGAGCAATGTATAAATGTGAAATATTTGTAAGCAGAATGTTTGTAAATATGAATTTGGTAAAGGAATTTGGAAAAGGTATAGGAGCATTAATAATTCTTAATAGAACCCAAAAGAAAGGAAAAGGGTCTGTCCTGAGTTGCATTGCAGAAGTAACAATCTCTTACTTTTCGTTGTGAATATATTTGCAATTATGCAATATTTTTCAATTGTATATCATGATCCATACCATTAAGAAAAAGCCCTTACACGATGCATTTATGTAGTAACGTTACATATTGCTAAATGTAATGTAGTCAATTAGTTCCAGAAAAATGTATTTTCACCTAATCAATTAATCTTTACACTGGATTTCCAGGAGGCAATGTTTTTTTTATTATAATATATTTTCCACGGTGCAGCTCTGTATGAGATATTGTATGTCGTTAGTAACTGTTTATCATGTTTCTTCTTTGTTGTGTCTCGAGGTTTCGAACTATTTATATTGTCTTTGATCGTATCACCAATCTTTTTAATTATGCAGGATATATCAATATTTCCTAGGCCTTTGTTGTTATATTATACACGAAGAGCTTCCCACGTTATGAATTGTTTTATCTTATACTGATTCTCGGGCATATTGTTTCCTTTGAAATACAATAATTCTACACTCAATATATACGCGTTATAAATGGAATATTAATCTTGCGAAGAGAAATCTTTAAATCGAAATAATTAAAAGAAAAACAATTTAGGCGATTATTGCCAGCTTATGTGATAAACTTACTTAGGGAATGACAAATCGTAGGTAACTCTATAGAACGTTCAAATCTATTTTAATTAAAATGATAATAAAAAGATTATTGTACACGTAATGTTACGGACTCTCCACTCATATTTAATCTCATGCTCTAATAATTAAATCCCACAGATTATTGTAAGTTTGTAAATTAATGCTGTTTATTGTTCATTTATTATTATACTAATCTTAATATTTTCTGTATATGCGCAAAGAGTCGGCAAAGGGTTCAGGATCACAAGATTATGAGTGGCAACATACGATTGACCGTTTTGTAATTATAATTGTTAAAAGTGGAAATATCTAGTTTAGGATCATGAAACAATCCAAATCTCAAGGTCGTATACTTTATCTGTATATTTACAAAGAAACTAGTTTTATACTTGATACAGTTTGCAAGCAATTGCGTATATCTTACAAGGAGCAAAAGATTGCGTTGATACGATCGATGACGTAATATTTCTTTTGTGGTTATTAAACATGTGCTACTTTACAATTTTGAGATTTGGATATAACACCTCCGCACATGTAATCAGAACATACCTAGAGAAAATTATAAAAATATTTGCTATATGCACTATTAAATATTTCGAGAACCTAGTAGCTAAGCCATAGCTTAAAGCTTTTGGCTAGTAGTTTTATTAGGAGTATAAAAATACACAGATTTATATAGCACTGTTACTCTTTCGATAATCTAACTAGGAGATATCGTTCTCGATAAAAAGAATATAGCAAAATTGAAAAAATCGTGTGAAAACGAAATAAGTGTGATGTTATGACCCGCACTTGTTTATTTGGAGTCAGATTATATCCAAAATTATTATGTGTTAGACGTTAAGCAACGAATGTTATTGAGAAATTTATTGAAAGAAAAATTGAAATATACATTCTTTCTGGTATACACCAAAAATTGTCTATATTATTTATAGCATCTTATCATTCAATAGGTTTTAAGAAACAAAATAGGTGCGCCAATTATACACAAGGCATTATTGTATTTTTCAAGATTTATTAAGATGGTATATAATTAAACATAGAAATTACATTCTGTGTCTACTTGTCGTCTGGCTTGTTAAAGACAAGCGTATATCCGCACTTTCCACAATAATGGCGATCTTCCATAGCAGCCATGAAGACTCCAGCTCCACACTGTTCCGATGGACATTCCCGCCTCAGACGGTGAATCTTACCGTTCTCATCGACCTGATAAAAAAAAAAGATCACAGTTTTATTGAACTGTATATTGTTATTGACAAAGTAATGCCATGAAAAGATTAAGGACAAGATGAATTCGTTACCTTGTAAAACTTAAGGACAGCAAGCTTGACCTTCTTCTTCTTGTGCTTGATTTTCTTGGGGGTCGAGTAATTCTTCTTCTTGCGTTTCTTTGCTCCACCACGCAGTCTCAAAACCAAGTGCAGTGTTGATTCCTTTTGGATATTATAGTCCAGCAGGGTTCTGCCATCCTCCAACTGCTTGCCAGCGAAGATCAGACGTTGCTGGTCAGGTGGAATACCTAGGGAATTTTGTTGATTAGTTTTTATACTTTGTACTATACAGGTATTAGGAATGATATTGTATAGTGTTGTAGTGTAAAAAAATTTGTACCTTCTTTATCTTGAATTTTTGCTTTGACATTTTCAATAGTGTCCGCAGCCTCTACCTCAAGGGTGATGGTCTTCCCAGTTAACGTTTTCACGAAAATCTGCATGATGATGGTGTAGTCTTCTCACTGCAACAATACAAAAATGTTTGTTAAGTAGTGAGAATAGTATATTCAATTTTGTTATAGATAATTTCATAGATATATATTAAATATTAATAGCAGAAGGAATAATAATAGACAAGAATATTTATCTTGGGTCGATGACTTTATTCATGTAATTAAATATTTGATAGCTCTCAATCTGACATGTTCACAATATATTCAATGGGAGAATTACAATGATGTTTCAAATACAAATTAAACCAAAAGGACAGCGTTAATGCAGCCATCATTTTCTGGATTATTAGTAACTTGTGCATATTTCCCCCAAACAACTTTTCCTGATTGTGTCACTAAACCCAATTCTGAAATATTCACTTCGATGATTGTTCCCTTAGTGATGACCCCCAAAGTAGTATACATGGGTGAGCTTGGGTTCTTCCTAACTCCAATAATTGGTAAGCAGAAAGTAGCCTTCAATTCTGGATGTGTGACGTGTGCCTTCTTAAATCGCAATGCCATTGGTCTTATGAATCTTTCAAACTTTGGTGGTTTCCTAGTGAAGTTCTCACCAACGTATGTAACCTTTGTAACCATTCTCTTCCAAGATTTACGCTTTGATTTTCCAGTTTTCATTACTTTGAAAACTTCAGAGTCTGATTGTGCTCTGACTTTTGGTATTGGTACATCCCATTTTCCAGCTTTCTCTTTACGCTTTTGCTTTATCATATTTGAAAGTACTTTTGCTCTGGATGTGACATCACGATCAAGTAGATAGACTGGCAATGCACCCTCTGGGGCCTTTTCAGTCTTTTGTTTGACTTTCTTCTCTTCGTGTGCTTTGAGTTTTCTCTTCATCTGAATCTTCTCATTACGACGTTCCTTGTTGAACATCTTTGCTTTAAGTCCTCGAAGGCTACGTGCCCGCTCAGCACGTTTGTGTGGTTCTCGTGCATCTCGTTTGCGCTTACGTTCCTCGTAGTCTAAACGTCTACCATACAACTTCTGGTGCCTCTCGATATACTCGTTCTGTGGCATTTTATCCCTTTTATTTGAGCTGAATTTTTAATAGTCAATTCATCTGTAAACAAACATATTTGCTTACTCGGCAAGTCTTAAATATTGTTTAAGTGATATACAGTTGAGATCTTAAACATGTCATGACGAACTTACCTGCAGTTCAACTTTATTTGCAATGCTTCCCTTTCCATTGAGATATACAGACCAATCAGGTATATTACTTAATTTTCTATATCAATGATATGATATTGTACTATAATATAGTAGCCCTATACAGTAAAAGATGTTTTGAATAGTCCAGAAATAATAAATACATCAATCTCAAAGGACTACCACGGACTATAAAAATCTTATTCAATTTAAATATTTCAAACCGATAATATTAAAGTATTAAATACACAACTAATACTTTGTATAACAATAACGTCAATTTGTTTCTACGCCATTATTAGAATATAATTATTACTAGCAAGCTGTATGCGCTTCACTTCAAAATTGTGCATTAAATAAAATTATTAAAATACCAAGGATATGAATGTCTTTATAGGTAACCTATTGTCTGACAATAGCAATTTGCGTTAACAATTCACGCGCATGTCTCGAGAACAAAATAGAATATAAACCACAAACGCAAGGTAGTCTATACTACGCTTGGAAAAACGTGGCATGTGTCAGGAAGTTCCAAACTTTTCAACGATAAAAGAAAAATACAAAAAAACCCGGCGAGATCGCGAAATAAATATTATAGCGAATAAGAATTTGTAAAAATTTAATCATTCGCATAAGGAATAATTCGATATTTTTGCAAAAAACATGGGAAATTCTTGCCAAACTTACCCACAGCTACACCATGCGATCACGGAAAGGAACTCCAGGTTTATGTAGTATACAGACGTAATACTCTATGAAGAATAAATGACTTCCGGTGAAATAGTAGCGACACTACAGTTAACTTAGGCGGTCTTTTTAAATATAAACAATATTTATGCATAACACCAATAAGAACTTAGCTACGTTTCCACCATATAGAATTTAGAAAATATTAACCAATCATGTGCAACATTTGGGAAGAGTACAAGATGCGATTGATTAATCCTATTTAAATTTTGTATCATAGAATCATAATTATAGAGACTGAGTAGATATTGGTAAAGAGCGTTAGCTCTTCATTAATTTCTTTTATTAAATAATTAAATAAATACAACAAATATTTTTGAGTATTTCAATTGAAGCAAATGTAAGTCATTAATAACCTTTAATTAAAGTGTCAAATGAACCTTATGCCTAGTACTCTGGCGAGCGTTAATGGCTGCCGTAAACAACCCGACCGTGGATAACCCATATCATCGTCTATGCGCTTGAATATCTTACGCATGAAACAATGGAAAAACTGGTCTTTATTAGGACCAATCAATAATTTTAATGAAGGAATCATACTAACTTCATTTGTCGATAATCAAAGTAAGTCATGCATAGAGTGGCCAAGTAGTTGTAATTTAGTTTTGTGTAGGTTCCAGCTGAAATGGCTGTAGTCTCAGGCTGCCTCACTGCTGCAACTTTGCTTTGTTCCCTTCGAGATTTTCGAACATACCGCTGTAGGGGAATGAGGATTGAGGCATGTGGAGAGGGCAGCATTGGCGAATGGTAAAGGTTGTCCACGGTAGACCATTAATGCTTTCCAGTGTACATATGTCGTGTACTATACCGATTACTGTTAAAATCACTTTTAAATCTCGAAGATCATCACTCTGGGATGTGCAAAAGAGTACAAAATCACATGAAAATGTCTTGAGCTTGTGAAGACAATTAATATTGTACCGTGTAATGGCAGTTACTAATTTGTAGTAGATTAGTATAGCGAGATGATTAATTTGGCGTAACCTGTTAAATGATTGAAGTATCAAAAAGTGTTTAAGGGAGTTATTAAGTTGATATTGGAATCAGCATCCTGGTATCAGTTGCACAACAATGACAAGTAAAAAAGGACATACTTTACGTATCGAGAATGAAATTGACAAGAATCGTGAAGAAGGAAATTGGAAGAAAGTTATAGAATTGGCCGAGCACCTCAAAGTACAATATCCAAGCAATGGTAAATAGAGTTATTCTTTTTCAGCCACTACTATATGGACAAACCGAAAGAATTCAAATTCAGGGTATATCTTTAAATAATTCATATCTTTTAAATGATGTCATTACTGTGGGATTGTTTATTTAGCACATTATGATATGGGAATTATGTAGGTAGAGTACTAAATAATTTGCAATTCATGTAATATCTTTTCTGTAATTTTATGTAAATAATAGTTGTTCATCAGAGTTTCAAAATGAAATGAGTATGTGTTAATTTTATTACCATATATAAATTTAGACATAATAGACAAAGTGTCTCTTTGGAAGAATGTTTAGCAAACTTCCTATGTGGCGAGGCAAGACTGGAAAGCTTTCTTGAACAAACACCACCAACTGACGCTAATGTGGGTAAAGCTAGAACTGGTTTGGCAGAAACAAAGCAATATTTACTTCTTGCTGCCAATGAAAAAGATAAACAGGTTTTTATCTGATCATATATTTTAATTTGATATTTTTTTTATAGCTATACTTTTTATATTTTCAATCATTCTAAGAAATTATCAAAGGAACTATCAAGTATTAATAAATAACATTCAATAGGCACTGGTAGTATTGGATGCCCATCTTCTTCTTGGTAAACTTCACTATGCGATGGGAATGTATGATGAAGCACTATTTCATTATGAACAGGCTGAGCTGCATACACTAACAGAAAAGCAATTACCTAGTCGCAGCTTACGTATAATAGCTGAGTCATTTGCAATTAAAGGTCTATATTAGTTTTCTGTATCATTACAGTATACTAGTACATAATTACGTAGCTAAGTTTTTCATTATTTTTCCTGACTTTATAACAGGCCTTTGTCTTGAGAAACAGCCACCAAGTACCAAGACAAAGTATAAAATTGCTGAATGGCAGGACCAGATGATAAAGTGCTTTGAGAATGCAGGAGATTTGACCCTAGTGTATTTACAAGAACAAGACAAGCAAGCAATGCAGCAACAAATCAGTACCTACTATCCAAATAGCAATAGCATAGGTAAGTTAGAAAGTATTAAATGAATTTCGAATATTCTCAACTTTTAAATACTAACATATTATTCTTTCTTTATAGGATCATACTCTCCTCAGCCACCTGTCGGTTCCACAAAGCAGATTGGTCCCATCTTAGAGACAGCACTGCAAAGGGCTCCAATATTTCATATTCAAGCTGGCAATGTACAGGCAGCTATTAACCGTTATAGGTAACTTACATTTTTCAATTCCATGTGTGAAAAATAGCTAACAATTGATAAATATGTTTACAGAGGGATCCTGTCAGCTGTTGAGTCTACAGCAACTCAAAGGCTCCGTCTCACATTAACTCGTCGGCTAGCTGAAGTGTTACTACGTGGCATCAGTGAGAGTCTCTATAAACCTCCTTCACTGCCACCTGAAATATCAGGTAGTTTTAAATACCTTTTCTATCATTGAAAAACATTTTAACAAACTTATTTTATTATTTGACAGCCACCAGCACTGGGCATCGGAAGAATCAGTATGGATCAAACAATGGACCTTCAGAGTCTCCATGGAAGCCAAAAAAGTATACTGGACCAAATCAATTCATTCCAAGGAACGAGTATGAAGAAATAATCCTATTATTACTGATAAGCGAAGCAATGGCTGTGCGAGACGCAGTACTAAGTCAGTCACCAGAATTTAAAGAAGCCCGAATTCATGCATTTGAAAATGCCACTGCAGTTTATGATCTCCTTACCGTAGCAGTTGTCCGGTGGAGTCAAGTAGGATTATTATACGAGGTATAAAGATATTTAAGAAGATATATATATTAACTATTTTCTTATATTTTTAAGAACACACAAACTTCATTGTGATCCTTGGATCTTGACAACATTCATAGAAGCCGTAATGGACAATTTCATAAATTATTTAGAAATTGTTTTTTCCAGTCTTTTGAAAGGGCCATGAAATTCTCACATGAGGAAGCACATGTGTGGACTCAATATGCACTATGCCTAATCAGTTTAGGAAGGTACGCACAGGGTTACTCTGTTCTAAAGGTAGTAGCCAGGCTTTCTCCGCACAAAGTAATGCCATGCCTGTTGGCTGCAAGACTTTGTTACGAACAATTAAATTTGGTAAGTGTATAACAAATCGTTAATTCTACAAACTCTAACAAACGTTAAACTCAATCTCATTTAATATCAAATAACATGAGATAAAAATATCCTGTATCATTTAATTAATATTAGATTCAAGAAGGCATCGATTGGAGTCAAAAGGCATTACAACGGGAAACTACTAGCCCCCAGGGATTGCAATCAAGATGTCATCTCTACATCGGGATTGGAAATAGTATACTTTCCTCGAATACTAGTATTAAACAAGATAAAGTGCATCACACCAACATAGCCCTGGATTGTTTTCACAAGTACGTTCTTATCATATAATCTAATTGACCTACTTCATAATAAATTGAGTAAACTCTAATGTCCACCAGACGTGTGAGTTTTTATGAAAATCTTTTCACACTATCAAATTAAATTATTAAAATGTACAGTTAATTATTTTCTAAAGATTGCTAAAGCTTATCATTTTTATAGAGCACAACAGTGCGATCCCAACGATCATCTTGCCGAATACTATCTCGCTCACGAGTATGCAATAAACAGGCAGATAAACGAGGCAATGGTGCACGTAAAAATTTCATTAAATCTACGTGCTGAGCATGTCCCATCCTTACACCTGTTGACGTTGTTACTCTCGGCGCACAAGCAATATACAGATGCCTTGGTATTGATCAATAGTGTGCTGGAAGAATATCCGGACAATTTAAACTTCCTTTACCTAAAAGCACATTTGGAATTGCACAATCTGGGCGCCACGAAGGCTTTCACCACGATAAAGCACATGCTGCACCTTTGGCGTAATCTTTATGAAGATCAGACTAATGTAGATTGCAATGAGCAGCAAAGCGAGAGACGCAGTGAAACCAGAAGCGTTTTTCAGCTTTACACTTCGGAAATGTCAGACAAAGATTCCAGTAAGTTTTTCATTTAAATAAATTAATTGTAGGTCAAAAGAAATTATTACAATAACTGTCACACATCAGGTTCGTTACATGCACATTCCTTGGCCGCTTCGAGGATTGAACAAGCTTTGTCCGAAGTTGCTTCATCCTTGAGTTCCTTTACACCAAGGCCAGGACCTCAAAGGGCATGGTTGCTCCAGCAACAAATTTGGTTGCTCCTCACTGAAGTATTTCTGGTTCTCGATTGTCCCTTGGAGGCCACGTTATCGTTACAAGAAGCCACAAATATATTTCCATTGAGTCACCATATTATGTACACGGTCAGCGTTGTATCTGATAAGAATGCAAACAAGCCTCGTGCTGTGAGCGTGTAAAATTCTATTCTTGAATTTTTTTATTGCAATTTATAGCGGGGTTTGCTGCACGAACATAAGCAGGAATACACGGAAGCAAAGCAGTGTTACCAGAATGCTGTTTCTATTAATCCAACTCACATAAAAAGTCTCCAACATTTGGTAACTATATAAACTCTTTCTTATCAGTCTTATTAGAAAAGTATTTATTTATCTACAAAATTTGAATTTCACGATATCATTTTTATAACTGACAATAGGGATTGATTTATCATTACCTCGGAAGTCAACGATTGGCTGAAAAAACGTTGAGGGACGCCGCAAAGATTGATCCAAACTCCCACGAAACCTGGTACCGCCAATATTACGTTATTCTTGTATTTTTGGAAAAAATAACATGTTCAGTAAGGCACGCTAGGATGTTAATTCTCAAGGTCGTAACAATATACAAATTAGGCTTGTCAAATTTACTTATACCTTGGGTATTATAATGTTAAAAGCCTACGCCTATTATCATAATTAAAGTAATAGTTCAACTAATATTTTATCCGTAAACAGGTACAATTTGGGGAAAGTTTTGGAATCGTTGGGCGAGGTCGAAGCAGCAAGCGACTGTATGGCAACAGCATTAGAAGTGGAAACAACAAATCCAATTCTACCAATATCGTCTATACCTATAACCTTTGAATAATTGTTAAGAGTTAGTCCCATTGAGCTAATATTAACTATTTAATTGATGTACTAATGTGTTCCTGTCACGACGGCATTTAATATCTCTTGTGCCAGTGTACGGTATGTTTACTCAAGATTGCAGTATTCCAGATTGTAAAAATTCGTTTCAACGCGTTGAAAATATTTAAATTTTACAAATATTTTAATGATGATGTGGTGTAGAGAGTTTAATAAAAAGTTATCGGCAAAACCTAGAAATATATATGTCCAACTCATAAAAATTCCAACATATTCATATGCCTAATTCAGCCGAGTATTAGCCCCGGTAAATTATTCAATTAACTGGAAAACAAGAACACATGTCTTTTGTAAATACACATAAGATATATCAACTACAGTTACATCAAATGAAGTTCAAACATCAATTCCTATTCGACTGACACTTCTCTGCATGATCGTAACTATATAGAATATACGTTACAACCCTTACGTTACATATCCTAGTTCCTTTGTACGGGTTCCTGCGTAATCCAACGATTAAATGTCGGATCACTCTTTAGATTACAATCCAATAAAGTAAGCAAGCACATTCATAGAAGGACAGACATATAAAATTACTCACTGTATTTCAATGCGTCAAACAACTGATGACACAATCCTAGATAATATGAGACCATTTGGAAGTACATATATAATTCTTAAACTAACATATATAAAATGATATTATCGTAAAGGTTGTTTGTTGACTGACAAAACATCAGAATACAAGAGATACAAATAGTAAGAATGACGCAGCGACTACGTAAAATTAAATGCCTTTCTTTTTATCAAAACCGAATGAAGGATTAGTCAAGTGCGTCAATGCAGGTTAAGACGAAAAAGAAGTGGAGGAAAGCAATAAAAATAACATAATAAGATACATCCCAACTGCGAATAACCATAGACCTTATATAGGTCTTAACTCGATTCTGTCTAATAAGATTAAGTTTTTGCACTCTTTCGCAAAGCAGCCCTACTCCCCGGGAGAGACATTGGTATTTGTCTACGGGTGTGTGTTGCTGGTGGCATCCCACGGCAGCCATTCCGGTCGACCCTTGGCATCCTCAACCACCTCTGTCCCATCACTCGCACTTGTCTCTCTCGCTAAGAAGATTACGAGTCTCTCTGTCTTCTCTCCATGGCGTGTCGCATTGCGCGTTCACCCGCGCACGCTCAATGCTACGATGTCTCGAAATTTTTGAAAATTCACGAGCGAAAATAGGAAAAAAATTGACGACATGATGGATACAGGAAGAACCGAGAGGTTTCGAATGACATTCGCAATGTTCGAGAATCGATTTTCATATGAAAAATGAAGAAATCGTAACGGTCGACGCCGACGCCGGGCAACCGAGTCACGCTTAGCGCATAATTCTGCTGCAGAGTCACAGCTATGCGTAACAAAATCGACCGGCGACACCAAGGAGATATTGGTAAAGAAGGTTAGCCCCTGTGTTTTCTATGTCTGAAACGAATTGTATGGCATTTCCATCCCCTCCAAAAATTCTATGCTGCTTCCAGCACATCTCTCGTTCCTACTGTGTCTGCTAACCGCCAAACACAAAGTCCTATAAAATTGCTCCTCTTTACTAATCTATCTCCTCAGTGCTGACGATAATCGTTCTTTGGAATACAGGAAACCCTCGAGGTGCTTACAAGAATATATATGATAATGGTTTTTTTAAGAGTGGTTGGGAATTGGTATCATAGTAAGCCTTTAAATGATGATAAGTATTAATCTCCTTTGTTGTAGATATTTCTATGATATAACAGTACGTCGCGTGTCTCACCCTAGAACAGAGCAATTGATTTTTCACAAGGAGAAAGAAAGGAATGGTATCTACACACGTCTTGTTGTTTATAAGACAACGTACAGGAAGTATTGTGAGAGATGAATCGACAATTTTGAGGAATTTTAGTTGTTTGGATCGATAACGTTGACGAGTCTGTCATAAACGGGCGTACTTAGTATGTCAGTTAGTGACCCGTTATACGGTAGCTATAGTTATATTTTAAGAAGTTCCACGTAGGTTGGACGTCGAGACAACGTGTGCATGCATGTTCACTCAAGGGGCAGAGTACAGTACTACTATTACCTCCCATTTTGGTTTATCTGCTTTCTCTTGAAAGGACATGTATTCTCTAGAGAATTCAAAGACATTATAAGGACGAGAGTAGGTAGCTTCAGATGCGTAGGTACAGTTCTGAGAGTCATTTTTGGAATAAGACAAGGGCTGCTGACTGCATTACGTTTAGATGATTGAGAAGATGAAGAAGATGAAACGAAAGTTAGATGTAGATTATATATCGAGCAGTAGGAAGAAGTAGGAGAATGAGTATATATGATTATGAGAATGGGAAGAATGAAAAACACGAAGGAGAGGTGAAGCAGCAACAGAAGCAGTAAATGTAGTGGTTGTTTAGTAAAGTCCGGTGAGAAGTTTCGGACTGTAAACGTGGCTGAAAAGGCTGAAGCTCCGTATACACGGTAGGAAGAATTTCGCAGGATAAGAAGAAGTTACAGAGAGCATGGTGGAAACAGAAGGCTGCGGAAAGGGAAGTAAGCAAAGGATAGAATAGTATAGGAAAGTAAAGGAAGCTTAGGTTTGACCCGGTAGCCGGCGGCAGCAGCAACGGCGACGGCAGCGGCGGCGGCGGTGACGGCGGCGGCAGAGTCCGCGCGGCCGGCTGACGCATTGCAGGTGCGCGCCGGCCAATCACAGGTCCGCTTAGTTCGCACGGATCCGTCCTGTAAACAAGACCGCACCCACCGCTTATAAAGCTGGGCTAGGTGCACGCCCGAAACCCAATCTAGTCCTTTGGCTGACGAGTCATTCCAGACGGCAGGTGATTCGTCCGTGAAAAATCGTACTTTTTCACGGTTTTTCCGCGAATTTTCGCGCTACCTTCGAGTCGCGTAGGAGAATGCGCGCGGCGACGCCGCGTTGCCACCTCCTCCCTGTCTCCCCACCAGAAGCAGGCACATCTTGAACGTTAGTGCGCAACCCGTCGCCGGCGTAGTAATACCAGAGAGCTCGCAGAGTATAGACTCCATTACTGTCTCGAGTGCGTTTCTCGTTGGCCGTTAGTAAAGCCTGTCCGTGCTTATCCTCGTGCAACACGCGTCTCGCTTTCCCGTGGTGAATTCTTGTGCAGTGAGCTCCCTCTTCACCCCGATTGCCTCTACGGTTCACTGAGCCTACGATATGGTGAGTCTTACGACAATCCGAGGACACCGAGTAGCCGATACCTTGACGCGCCAGAAAGATGCACGTGCGGCGGCCCGAGATTACGATGCGTATTACTCTGGCCTGCACACCCGGCACCTCTTTTTCATAACCCTTACGATAGCTCCCCATGCTGCCTCTTCTTGTCTACCTTTGCCTATACTTTTCCTTCCCCTCTACCCCTTCGATTACATAAGGTTTACCTGCTTTTTTCTTGATTTTGACAAGGTATAGTAACGGGCGCGTTGCTTGTTTCGCCAGGAAATCGCCGCATCCGCAATGGTGTGTTTGCGATCTTAGGGTTTGTGCCGAGCGCGAGAGACCGTGACGAGCTAAAATCGATGCGCCCAGCTATTTTTGCCGGTTGCTGTTGAGTATCTCATCGTTGCGCACAGGTGAAATCGATCAAACGTGATTACTAGAGAATTCGTCCGGTTCGATCGATACGTAGACGAATCTTTCAAAATGTCGCCACGGCTGTTGTTCCATCGTAAACTAGGAAAATGTTGTGTTGGCGTAGCGAGCATTCAGGAAGGAGGAACTTTCAAAAATGAAAATCATTATAACGTAACGGCACCTTATTTAGCAGTCAGTTGACTGTGCGATAACCATAATGTAAAATTGAATGATCAGATAACGGAAACAGAGCGATGAGTTTTGGGACGATCAGATATGGTAACGTTTTTTCCCCCTTTTCTCTCCGAGGAATATTTACAGAATATTGTAAGGGAGTACTCAGAAGATAGATAATTGCCAGATACACGACGGTTTTACTGACAGCGTGACAGCTGGCGCTTTCTTTCTTTGCCCCTGTCCATTTTTAGAGACGACGCGGTCAGCTTTCATTACGCCTATAAAGATACCAGCGTAAATGATCGTTTGTGTCACACATGATTCATAATTTCGCGAATTCCTCGTGGGAAAATTTGTCGTTCTCTCTCTCTCTTCCATTTAGCCCTAGTAGCAGAGATATTGAAGATGTATCAAGCAATCGTGTGTCATCCTCAAGAGTCGCTCATTAACACATCTCATTTCATCCTCTTCCTAACCTATCTTTTCGTCATCGTTTCTGCACTGAAGACCGATATATCAGAGACGTAAACGTTCCATTCAATACGTATGATTCATCCGTAGCTCCAATCACACGTTGCGTTCTTACCCAAGTATGGATTCTCAAAAAGATCAGGATCGTACCTCGCTCAACGTACAAATTTTCAAATTCTTTCTCAAAATTTTATCCCCCCACCCGTCCTCCCGGGGTTGTTGCGCGGTGCGGCATTCGCCAATCAGCCATTCTACGATATACCTTCACTATTGATTTTCGCAGTCGCACAGTGCAGCAGCTCTATACTCCACTCTGTCCTTCTTCCCCTTCTACGTCAAACTCAAGCTACCTGACTCACTCGCTCGCATAGTCTCCCTGTACCAACCTTCCTGACATTCCTAACCACGTATAACTCCCTGGTTCTCTAATTCTGTCGGTGCTCAGACTCCTTCCTGGTGGCTTTTAAGTTTTCTCTGTACCCTCTTATAGAATATCATCCGCATAAAGAATTAATACAGCTTTCACCCCATCCCCTATCCCATAAACGAATAGTTCCATGGCTTCAACCCTCTGAAATTATTCACATTCATTCGTCTCTGCAATCTACCCTTGCTCATCCTACAGGCGGTAACCAGCCAGTCACCGAGTGTTCGCGACGTCTATCCCCTCTTTTTCCACCTCCTTTCCCCACCTTCATGTTCTGTTGAGCGTCTCCTCGTACAATCCCCCTCCCCCTTCCCTCACCACAGTTGGACGTATCCACCACCTCGACCACCTCGCAGCAGTATAGTAGCACTACAGGCTACCACCCCATCTTGTTTAGCCGGCGCCACCTCGACTAGTCTAGAATCCACGGAACTCGCGCGCTACACCTGCAGCGTTTTGTCGCAGAACCGTGCCTACCTTCGACCGGTCGACTTCTTCGCAGCGCAGTCATCTTTTTGCCCCACATTTTCACGGTTAACGCAGACGCGCACGAACCCTCCCACCTACGCGACATGGTACGTCCTATCCTCTCTTTCTCTCTTTCTCACTCTTGTGCACTTCATCGTCTCCGTCTCTCTTGCTCTTCATACGCTTATCCCACTGGATTTATACTCGCATACTATTTGTGTATCGGTTGACAATATTTTATTATTGCCTCACGGGACAATTGCCACAGCTTGTGTGACAGCACCTTTACTTCATTAGCTGTGCTTTCTCTCTCTCTTTTTTTTGTTCCCTTATTGACGGATTTCATGATATCGTCAACGCCAGTGGGGGATACCTCGTAGATACTCCTTTGCCGTTGGTTAGGTTTACTTGGAATGACGTCAGTGCGCGATATACACGTTAACGGCTTTGACGTACGGGCTCATGTAAATTTTCACGAAATTTTCAACGCCCCTGCCTTCGCAAGGCATCTATTTCGTGGAGTTTGAGACGCACCGGGACTTCATCGATCCTCCACGGATTACGGCTCTACCTGGGCAGATATCACTCGTTGTCTTATCCATGGTATCTACTGATCTCGTTCACTCGTGAGAGTTGCTTTACGCAAATAAATAATAGCTGTGTCGACAGAAACGCCCTTTATATATGTATATCTTTTTCTTTCCCTTTCAAAATACCCCAGTGAATTTATAACGAACGAAACTTCTCGACGCGCTGCCTTGTCCTTATCGTCCGCGTATAATCACTATCGAGGAAAATTTTTCCTTGTATCTCGATGAGTGCTCTCGTTATCTTTCTCGTTCGTAGTTTTTTGTCTATTTTTGAAAAAAAATATAAACCGCATGATGGTGTTAATCGAGTAAACCAAGCATGTCACATTTAGGCATACCCTACGTTACACCGTATGTCTTTGTGGTAATTTTAAATGATTTTTCCCGACCTCAGATTATTGTATACCTATAATGTTTACAAGGTATCGGATATATAGTTTGTTGCTACGACTGTTGTATTGGCTACGACTGTACTCCGTTGTACATATAGAAGAAGCGATAGATTCCTGACAGACGTAGTCCATTTAATGTCGCCTCTCAACAGCTGCCTGGTACCTCTGTTACCTGTGAGAGAATATAAGTGCTCTTACATATTCAGGTGCTAGAAGGATGCTGGAAGAGGTTGTCGACGGTGTCTACGTCAAAGCAATGCTCGTTGCGCGTCAGGAGTTATCAGGGCTCTGAATAATTGTGAAAATTATAACAGTTATTAATCATAACAAGTATCTTGCCGATAGCGGCGTACGTTCTTTGTGTGTACTCGGGTTGGTGATATAATACTTTTTTTATCTGGGTTCGCAGGCCGATCAACTCACAGAAGAGCAGATCGCGGAGTTCAAGGAAGCGTTCTCGCTATTCGACAAAGATGGCGATGGCACCATCACTACCAAAGAATTGGGCACAGTCATGCGTTCCCTTGGTCAGAATCCAACGGAAGCTGAACTTCAGGATATGATCAACGAAGTGGATGCTGACGGTATATAGATAAATATGTATATATAGATATATGCATTTAATATGTATATGGGCACAAGACAGCCTTGATTGTCTCGTTTATCGTTGTTCATGGCGAACGCTTTAATTAAGTTTCGTGCAGAAGTATGCTTGATAAATGGATTAGCCAGTGATCATTATCTTATCAGCAAGGTCGTAATCGTGTCCGATGTCTCTAATCTTGGGATGGGCTCTCGTTACATCACCAATCGAAACTTAAGACTAATGAATAGCCAATCTATGGATGTCTCTACTTTGTGTGTGTATATATATATTACAGTGTCCTTGCAATTGTATGTGAAATTCGATGTGCATTTGGTCGAATTAATTATTTAATTTTTTTGTAATTTTTCTCGGTCTCTGATTGTACAATTGTTTGTTGATATTTTCAGGTAACGGAACAATTGACTTTCCTGAATTCCTCACGATGATGGCGCGCAAAATGAAGGATACCGACAGCGAGGAGGAGATCAGGGAGGCCTTCAGGGTGTTCGATAAGGACGGCAACGGCTTCATATCCGCGGCAGAGCTCAGACACGTTATGACAAACCTTGGCGAGAAGCTCACCGACGAGGAGGTCGATGAGATGATTCGGGAGGCTGACATCGATGGCGATGGTCAAGTTAATTACGAAGGTAAGGATGAGAGAGAGGGTAAAGAGAGATGAAGGGAGAACCCATGAAATATTTTTAAGTAATCTGATTGTATATATTGCCCTAATTCGAAAAATCAATTGGGTTGCTCGTTGATAACTTGATAATGGCAATGATTTTAGGCTATCGGATTGAATTGACTTTTGTTATATTTATACGTGGGGCTGCGTGTCCCACTTTTGTGATTAGATAACTCGATGAATCGCAAGCGAGATATGGATTGGGCGTGTACGTTAAACACTTGTAAAACATTTTTTTTTTTATTGTTTACAGAATTCGTCACAATGATGACATCAAAGTGAATGCAACCTATGCACTGGGAAAACTCGCGACTAGGAGTGGTGTTGACGTACTAAACAAAACAAGATACAAAAAGAAATAAGAAATCCAATCGATAAAAGTGACAAACCTTGTACCAGGATGCAAAGAAGTCTTTAAAACGCGAGAGGTCAACGTCCCGATTGACATGCATTATTCACCGTTTACGATAAGTAATTAAGGGCAATTAATTATTTAATTACAAAAGGTATACCACCAGCCACCATCTCTTCACGCATGTACTTGCCGCGTGTGCACGCATCGAAAAAGAAAAAGAAAAAAGACGTTCACGCAGACTTGTACACACGCATACACACATATACACACTATATATACACAAAACAGTTACACTAATGACACACTATTTGGTGAGCGAATATATTTTTTTTCTTTCTTTCTCGGTATATAAAAAATGGTGTATACGCGTATAACACACTTTTATCAAAAACTGCATTTCCGCTTTCCAATGTTTTTCTCCCTCGGCCCCCCCACTATCCGTGTTTAACAAAATCCCTCTTTGACCTTCCATAAAAAAAAAACCCGCTGTTTCTTTGCGCGAACGCGACTTTTCACCCTCTACCTAGTTGGCCGAGGATACCAATGCGTTCCGAATCTTAGAATACTTGTATTTGTGCCGAGGCAAGAGGCGGTGCACGAAGGGAAGAAAATGTTTAAAAGAAAAATACACGTTAAAAAAGAAAGTTATGAAGGAACATCAATAACAACAAATTTAGTTAAATAGATGTTTTTCGTGTTCCTTTGAATAAAGTTTGATGCATTTTTTCAATTGAGCGTTAACGATGAAAACTTGTCGGCGAAGGTGAGCAAGCGAGCAAGGAAGTGAGAGAGAGAGAGAGAGAGAAAGTAGAAGAAAGAAAGAGAGAGTGAGAGAGATATATCGATCCAATTTGCCATGATTCATCAAATTTTGTTCAAAGCCCAGTGTAATTTTTTTAAGAAATATATATGTATACCGAGTTAAATTAGGATTATTCCTTCCCATTATTGTTCATCGTTTATAATACTTATACTTGTCGGATATCGTTGCGTTTTCTGTTCTATTTATACCGCTCAATTATAACAATTGTATCCTATTTCATTGGAAAAGAAGGAAGGATTCAATTTTCTAAAGTTTTACTTTAACACCGTTGACCGTAGCTCTATTGTTTTTAGTAGCATTCTGGCGCCTGTCGTGCGGGTTGTCAATTGTCTTAGCGTGACGGGACACTCTCCCCGACTTCCCTCCGACCTCCCCCGCCCCCTCCCCCCGTCCTAAGTATTTCATAATAGCAACTTAACGAAGTGAGTATCAACTGGTAACTTAATTTATATAAGTAATACGCAAGAAAATCTGCAAAAAAATTGTAGTGGAATACCGTGAAGCCTTTGAAGAAACGAAATATCTCGTTTCTCTTGACTCGAGTAACTGTGACTTTGACTTACGTTGTCTTTCTGTCTGTATCGACTTACCCTCGACTTTAATCGCTACCACGTATGGGAAAAAGAAAAATAAGGACATAAATAAGTCTGTATGTAAAAAGTAAGAGAGAAAGAGAGAGAGAGTTAGAGAGCGAGGAAAGGGAAAGAAAGAATGTCTATAGATTCAATATTTAATAGTCCCTTGACATTCCTATTTAAAGAATCTTTTTCAGCTCCGAATGCCAGAATTTTTTCATATTTTCGCGCGTAATATGCGTGCTTTCTACCTCCTTCAATAAAAGAAAGTCCCTCCCACCCTTAGCCCACACACATACAAACTCCCCAAGTAAAGAAAAAATTGTCCCGCCTTCCAAGGAATAAAAAGAATAAGCGTCATGTACTCGCAAACGTCGACACCACTTTTCTTGAACCACGAAGAGAACTTAGAGAGAGAGAGAGCGAGAGAGAGAGCATGAACGAGAGAGTGTGCGAGAGACAAAGTGAGAACAGGAAAGAGACGAAGAATCGATCAGTGCACTTTCCGGGATGCGCGCCAGTTCGACGCGAGCGAACTCGAGAGCTGGTGCGTGGCAAAGCGATTCGTACCATGTTACTTAAAAACTTAAGAACGAGTAAAGAAAGCAAGGCAAGCAAATACACCGAACGACAGAACATCAGACGTGTCGGTGGTTCAGTCATAATATATATGTAATATATATTATATATATTATAATTAAATTTAAAAAAAAAACAAAGAATTCCTCCACAGTCCTTTATTATTTAATATGAAAGAACGAAATGAGAATGAGAAGTACTTGTATTTCTGGTGACCTAGATTGCATTGATTATAAAAGACAAAATAAATGTATCCTCATTTTTAGGTCACAGACCTGTCGTTTCCTTGTTCGTCGATCCTTCCTCTCCACTGTATTTGAAGACCGTCTATAACTTTTAAGGATCCATCGTCCTTTTTGGCAGAACCGATATCCTGTACCATAGATTTACGTTAAGTATTGATACTTCTACGAATACGTTGAGGTTTTTATTAATTAATGTATTTATTTTATTTATTGAAAACATTATTCTTTGTCGTACTGGATATTACAGTTTGGCAAACTTTTCTGTAGATTATTCAAAACCTGGGATCTATCCTTGACGTAGGGCGTACCACTTATTCTTAGTTTCTTCAGATTCCTAAAACAAGGATAACAATAATGGTCTCAGTCAACAATTACACGTTGTTGGGATATTGATTCGTGACTGTTACAAGAGAAGCTCAGAGTACAACTGGATTCAGTTGGATAATGAAATTTCAGGACGTACCGAAGAATCTGTAAGCTATAAAGACCCTCCTCTGTTATGTTGTTACAATCTACAATCTCGAGTTGGTTCAGTGATTCCTTTATCAAACCAAGCAACGGTAAAGCCTCATTTTCAATGTAAGCACAGCGCACGAGTTTCATCTCCTCGATATACTTGCAACCTTCTGCGAACAAGAATAAAAAAAAGGACAACTAGAGATCGTTTACCAAGGGCAACAAGCTGGATACAAGATGGCATCAATATTCATAGGAAGAGTTTTACTAAAGTGTCAGACGGGGTAGGTCTTCGGAAAATGATTACTCTTCTCTTCAGGTTAAAGTTCTCAATGATATTGTACTAACTAAAGTGAGGAAACCCTATATGGCTAATCGCAGAGTCCGTAGCATCGACAGCTTGAATATAGTACTGTTCCTTTTGTTCGGTACTAGGTAAGAGGTTATAGTCCTTTAAATAATCCGCAGCTTCGTTCCATCTGACAGTCGCGCCGTTCCTCAAAAGCCATTCCGCACAGACACGATCAGGCCCAAATTTCTTCACGCGTTCATCATCGACCCTGAAATATTTCTTGTAAGTATTTCTACATGTCAGTGGTAGCTAACTGCTCATTGATATTCAACAGTCCTTGGGAATTGACCGAAGCTTCAACTTCACCACATCTCGCATTATATACCTATTGAATATCACTGTGAGCCAATGGAACAAATAGCGCCGAGGAGTCACAACATTGATTCTACGCACTGCTGCTTGGCTTAGCAGAATTCTTGTCATCTACGAAAGTAGGAATTACGTTGTATTAAAATACGTTACATTCAACGTTAAGGCAATGGGATTATTCACGTACGTTAGTTGCCATAGACATCCTTGAATTCACCGGCTTCCTTTGACTCCCGAAGACTGTGTAAAACGTAGATGTAGTATTTTTAATCCACCTACGCAATCGATATGCACCAACCAGACGTAATGGAACGCCAGTCATACGATTGGTCCGACAGAACTCTACTTGGAGACGCCTGTACGTGGTTTGTTCTTTTATGCCAGAGACTCCTTTTGTAAGAGTATACATTTGAAATGAAACTAAATTGTAGTTTCTTTTTTTATATTTAAACTGGGACCAGGGTTAATGATCTTCCGATTATTGTCTTAAGGTATCTTGTGCCCGTACAGTTTATGTTGCCTTGGAATATTATACAGGAACTTATGTAGCATTTTATTAATTTTTTCCTCTTATACCTCATTTCTTTTTCTATAAGTAGTTAAGCGCTCTATCCCATAGAGTGTACGCATAACTAAGTTCATTTGTAACCAAATGAAAATGTTCATTCATGCGAATGGAGTCGTGCGTATACAATTTTATATTTTTAGAGACGATATTGATCTATAAGATGCGTACGGTGAAGGCCTGCATAGTCACGCGCATTATTATTCTGTTGTTTTACACTATTTCTATAATTTTTGCTTAAGCTTTATTCATTATGTTATTGGATATTTAAAAAATGTTTGGGCATTGTTTTCTAGGAGAGATTTCATTTGGGTTTTCTTATTGAATGGATTGACTGGTACGTGAAAGAATCTAAATGTTAGATTTTACAATACATTTATTACGCAATATTTTTTTATAATAACGCTTATTGCACGTGATCCCACTTATTATAGATCTGGAAGAGAATGCACAGTTTTATACACTGCGATTAAAAAACTGTATTAAACGGGGGCTATCTAACTTAAACGCATCAGTTATCGTATGAACAGTTCTATGATAAAAATGCATAGTTATAACAAATGAAATCCGTATAGGAACATTGGTAATCACAATTCAGGAATATTCAAGTATCAACGATTATAACGATGGGAATAAATTGTAGCGTAAAATACTGTACGGTCCTTGTACGATGTTTAAAACAACTATAAAAACGTAAATAGTATATACGATAGTATGTATATTGCATATCCATCTGATAGCGCTGTATAGGAAATTTATATAAATTACAGAAGAACTTGTTAAACACTTGATTATACTTACTGGCCTACTATGATACATATTTAACTATGAAATGCGCGGTTACGCTTACTGGGTGATATATATATATGATTTTTCAACAGTGTGAAAAGCTTGTCCTTTTACAAAATACTATTTCTCACTGGTCAATCTTCAAATAATGATTTTCGCGCTGTACGTAGATAGTGACAGGTTTATAGAACGAATTTTCGCGCTCTTTGATCCGTAATTTATCAGATTTCTCTTTTCACGAGTATTAGGAAATCTATGACGTACTCATATTAATCGGACTTGATCATAGATAATAATAAATTCTTATCTAAAGGAAATCTTCTGTGGAAGTGACTGTAGCCTCTATGAGTAAACCAAATTCCAGTTCTGCAAGACTGGCTGTGAATGGAAAAGAAAACTTATAAAATTCATGATTCATTATGTCTGATAGTATCAGTAATGATTCGACAGATTCATACCTTTTGCTGTAAGTAAATCTAGAAATGTATCCAGCGGTGAAAGTCTATCTGCTGATGGAAATGGCGCTGGTCCTGCACAGTAATACCATTGAATAATATATAATGATATAACTGTTAATTAGTCTCTATATAATTTTATATTCACCATGATGATGTATACGCTGTTGCGATATTCTACCACGATTTTGGCATGCCTCACCAGATAAAATGTTCGTTGCGTGTTCCCGAGCTCTCAGCATAAAACTAACAGGATGTAACCACTGATTAAGTAATCTCTTGGCTCGCGAACGTGGCATTAAGGAGAGTAATCCCAATTTTTGTACAGCACCATCTTTCGTGTCACTTATGTCTAGAGATAACAGAAAAATGAATATATTGGAGCCAACCTCAATTGCATCATTTATAAAAAGACTCTAATTATATTACAAGAGTAGCACAACTCACCAGCCATAATGATTTTTGCTACATCAACTTGTAGTTCGAAAACTGAGCGCTGTACATATTGCAAAAATATTTGATAATTCAGACTTCTATATCCAAGGTACGTGAAGAATGACGTGAAACCCTGTGGGGCAGCAAAAGCACTGCTTTCTATAGCGTATCTGTATCTTTCTAACAGTGTAAACAGTAACCAACGTCTTGGCTCATCCAGTTGATCCCTGAAAATTTGATGTAACTAATGCATCATAGTCACGAGATCTTAAAAGGTTTATAAGGTTTCCCGGATGATGTCTTACACGAGGACAAATCCACGTTCCTGTTCTATACGAGAATCAACATTGGCAGCTTTGCAGAGTATTTGACAGAGGAAACGTGATGTTTCCAATTGCGCGGCTACGTGACGAGTAGCCATTGCGTGAACGTGTAAAGGAGTACAAGGGCCTTGCATGAGTGAGGAAGTGGTTCTGGTACCATGCTTTAAAAGATGCATAGACAATTCACGTAGATTCACTGAGACGATGTGTTCCTGTTTCGATGCTGTGCAACTTTCGACTTCAACGAAAGGTAGACCAGACTCTAGGATTTTATTGGTACGGTTGCTTAAAGAATCTCCAAGTGGTGTAGTTGCTACAACAAGCCTGCAATATATAAATAATTAAAACTACTTCTAGGTACCATAGCTAGTTTGTCAAAGAATCAAATATTTACCCTCCGCTGGGTGACATGGGAGTGCTTGACCTGGATAATGCTTCTGGCTGATAACAGGCCAAGGATACTACTAGTTTCTCAGTGACTTGGCTTGGTTTGAAACGTGGTTTGTCTCCACCTTGTTTATTTAATTGATCCCAGAGACGGGTCCATAGATCACTCTGATAAGGAACCAGCCTTTGTTGAGGTGACAATAACATCACTGATGTGTTCCATAACTTTTCATGACTCAGGGTCACGTTCAGGTCATTGACTTTGGCATCGAAACTTGTGCAATCTTCTATTGTTGTGAATGGTAGTAGTGAAAGCAGTGGTAATGCATCTGATAATAAGTTCCTTTGGACAGATGCATAGGAACCACCAATTAGGATCTCTTGCATCAGTCTGGCTACGTGTAACGATCTTGGTTTCTCAGCAATTATAGATACCAGTTCTGCAACTACTTCGAGATCATTCTTGTGGCAGAGAAAGTAATGTAAGATACCCAGTTGCACGTTTACAGATGTTTCCTTCTTGAAGACTTCGATCAAAAAGTCTGTGGCTATTGATAGTGGTACCAGGTCTAATGTTGGCAAGTCTATTGTTAGTGGACTTGTATCAGTTGTGTCTAGACTTGATGATTCTGTTGATGAATTTTCATTAATGGTGCTAGCAGTATGACGATCTGTGTTTTTCTTATTAATCTTTTTAGTGCCATTCAAATCTAACAGTGGAACCAGGTAGGATGATTTAGATGGAACTGAAGTCAGTGGTCCGCTTAAAATGTGACAACATGGTTCATGATTAACACCGATCTCGAGCAAATGGGTAAAGGCTCCTTGGACGAAGACAATCATTCGATGATCTTCGTAAATTGCAAATGTTGGTCTCATTAATTTTGCACGTGACCAAGGTATTCCTGGTACCACACAGTGTATTACGCAGCTGTGATGAAGCAGTGTTACGGAGTATGCAAAGTGTACAGTATTCGAATCACTCAATGAAGAGTTCAATATACTTTGTGGTGGTTGTACAGGTCGGTATAAATAATGATGACAAACACACACCATTCCTTTTGAGTCTGATACTACGATAAGATCTAGTGCACAATCATGAACTCGTAGTGGGATTACATCGTCCTCGTAGATACCACAGTTATTTGAACTGGGCAGTTGAGGTAAATTCAATGGTATATTTAGCTGAAATGTTCATGCACACATTTCATAGTTGTTTCATGAATGGCTATAAATTATATGATTCAATGAGAAATTTAAAACTTACTACTGTCTCATGAGGAAGATCGTCATGGAATTGAAGACCACTAAGTGTTGGACATGAACCAGTAGTTTTAGTTCTGTTTTCACAAGTATCTTCTGTGACTAGACTTGTTGGTGCTCTGCGGTGATGTATGTGATATAAAACTTGATTAGTAGCATCCCACTGTGCCCAGATGAAGGTCCTTACTAATGACTCAGATTTGAGTTCCTTTACTGTTCCTTTATCAGGTGTGGTTTTATCTAATAGCACGCTGTACGATGTTACACCTACATATTGAATGATAATCATGAATTGTTAACAATATTAAAAATTGACCAAAGCAATGTTTTGCAATTTCGGATACTAATTTTAGTAGCAACAAGAAGAATTTCTTACATTCTTGATGTATAAGCACTAAAAACTTGTCTGAGTCAGTCTGCTCTCTCTGTTTGTATAAAAATTGAATGCGCACTTGTTTACTCCTTTCAATTTCTAAATCATGAATCTTTGCTTTCTTAGAATTTAATTCAATTATATAGACTTTATAAACTTCCAGTTCGGTAGATGTGTCTTCATTTTTGGGTTCTTGAGGTGAAGGATTATCTTTCAACAAATCAGAATTCCTTGATATACTTTGTTCTTCCTTAGATTCTGCATCCTCTTGTTGTGGTACTAGAATTTTTTGTTTCGTCACATACCCAAGCAGAGTATGACTTTGGTTTATTGTGGCTTGTACAACATTGGTAACACCAGAAAATCGATGTAAAACCTATACAAAAAATTTCTACTTTATGTATACCTACCAGTAGGATTAAGTATATCTTATTACCTGTAAATTATCTCTTTTTCTGTCATAATGTCCTATAACAGAGTATAAGGGTAACAGCTTTCCATTATCCAAAGTCATTTCTTCTATCCATCCAACAAGCAACGATCCATCCTTCTCCTGGCCCAATAACTTCCATTGTTCCGCTAAGTATTATTAAGGCATAATTAACATTCTAACACATATGTATAATATAGATAATAATGAAAAAAAAGAGTAGCATGAGTAAAATTATTTTATCTATGGCTTTATTACGTAATTAATAATACAATAAACATAAAATTCCAATAAAAAATAGCATGGCAATAGGTAGTAAAATAGATATCCATTAAAATAAAGGGAATAATTTTATAAATTGTTTATTGTTTCAAACATAATGGCTACTGTCTGTCATACATATCCCAATCAGAGTGTCTACATCACGATACAAAATATTATTTAAATCTTTATCTATATGCGCGCTTCTAATTCAGTGATCCTATTAACACAAATATAGGAATTTACTTCCGGCAATTCTATATATATTTTAGCTGTCACGTCAAATCGATAATGCCATCCGAGAAATGAATTGATTGACAGAAAGAGAAAGGAAGTTGTCAATATTCCCAAATCAGACAGTGGCTCAAACAATTTCTTGAGAACTGAAATTTAAGTGTCGAAAATGTTACCTTTGACAGCTTTCTGTTGCAAAAATAAGCAAAGCTTGGCGGCAAGATTGTCTGCCATATCGACGATCTCGTGGTTTCTTATCACACCTTGTTGTCTGTGATAGTTTAAGGTGCTCTCACAGCCCCAGCACGATTGGACATTGTTAAGTCACACGGAAATCACATTTCTCACGTATTAATGGACTCGAAATGTTGCAGGTATTCATCATAATATGTATATATATATATATATATATATATATATATACACACACACATATATACATATTTGGACAAATAAATGGCCGTGAGATTTTTATTGCAACATTACGTGTATTCTATTCCACCTATAAAATAAGTTTTGCAAACAAAATGCCGGATTGCGGTTACGTCGTATCGTTTGAAGTTATAAACTGGAATCAATGACATTCATCGTGGGATATTATAACCAATACCTATCATAATTAAATATTGAATTGAGAGTGAGTAACGAAAATGACAAAAAGAATGGAAATTTTATAAATAGTGGCCAATAAAATACAACTGATATGGCGTTCATTCTTTGGGATAAGCATATTGTACGAGTCGCTGAGTTTTAAAGTCAAAATTATAGAATTATATAACAACTGAAAAACTATAATTACTATGTAATTATTCAGGGTCTCGTACGTTTTAATTAACATTGAAATAAATCAATTATCTGATAATTATTACGTTTTAAAACGTCGCGCTTTCCGATCACGCGCATTGCATTTCGGTACTATTTTCTTAAGGCTCAACCATAGGAGTTCAAATTCGCAACAATTGAAATATTATAAAGTGGAAGGATTTTTATCCAAAGACAAATAATATCTCTGTTTCATAATGTCCAGATTATCGTTTGATTATTCTGTTCACCATTGTCGGACTTTACACCCATAAAAGCTTGTAAGATATAAATTAATTGTATTCGTCGAGTGAACAAGCCTTTCGTTTTCGATATACCAGGTAGTCGGCCATTTTGTCAATACCCCTCCTCTCTCTTCAGCTGTATTGCCTAAAGCAGAACAACATCGTCAGCCATTATCGTGAGATGTGAACGGAGGTTTCTGTGAAAAATAAAGTCAATTACGTTCGTACTAGGATTACGAGGATACGCGTTCGAGATACGTTGAAGAAATGCACACAATTACCGAGTTAGGTACGAGTGTACCGGCGTTCCTGGGCAAACTCTGGAAACTTGTTGAGGATCCTGAGACCGACAACCTTATTTGCTGGGCACCTGTGTGTATTCTTGTTTATTGTATGATATAATAATTAACTCTACACCTGTACTGCTTATTACGCTTATATACGAATATTTCAGTGCACATTTAATTATTAATTAACGACGTTGACATCTTAGCAATTCTGGAATACGATTTCGGCTTTTTGCTATGTAACCGTTGACAACGTTACTACAACGTTATTGCAACGTTTGTCGATATAACACTTAAATCTCCACCAATTTTTTTTTATAGCGTGCACAATTATATGATATGCTTTGATGGCTTGTGATTGTTAAAACGTTATTATGACGTTTGCCTTTTTGTAACATTTTCATACCATAGAACCTTGGCTGGAAGAGTTATAGAATGCATGGGATGGATATATAGAAGGGAATTGCCAAGAGGGTGTTGAAAATGATAGAAATTTAATGTGATAATATGTATTTCAAGAAAGAACAGATTGTTGGTTAAGTTCTATTGGTTTGTGTACAAGTTGTATTACTGGTGACTGCAATTCAGGTAGCAAAACGTATGCTCCCATATAATGAATCCAGTTAGAAAAAATATTGCAATGCTTCTCCTATTTTTAAATACATAGCAGTGTCAAGGAATTGCAACTTGATTGTAATTTGAGTTCAAATGGAGCTTGGTTTGCTATTTGGAAAGGATCAAACAGCTGTAATTTATTATACATTAACATATGAAACACTTGCAATGGCTCATGGCATACTTATGTAACCAGAAGAGTTCAAATTGTGATGTAGTGGACAATCTTTCCAAAGATAGTATTTTTAATCTAAATAACTGATATCTTGTCTTGCATCTATTTAAAGTAGGAGGTTGTACGAAGAACTATGGATTTCTACCTCTTTTAACAGGTAGTTTTATACATTTTTTTTTAATCTGACTATGATCCAGTTATGTCAACTTCAATCTATATCGAGCTGTTGTTTTTCTATAACTGAATATGAATTTTATATTTCAATCATTGTATGTGATTATTACACCTACAATATCTGTAATTCTACTAATTGTAATTGCTATTAACCTTGATTGTAAGTCATTAGATTTTGCTTTTGAATAATATTAATGATTTGTTGGAAATTCATATGAGCTTCTTTAGAAACATTGATTAAAAAAATACATAATCAGATAAGACTTCTTGGTTCTTTTATTTGTATAGTTAACATAGGTACATAATTGTCAAACTTTTCTTTCATTAGTATTTAATATAAGTTCAATCAGTTGTGCAATCAGTGCCTTAATTTGTCTGCTTGACCTTTGTTCTATATGAAACTAAATTCATGCGAGTGAACAGTTATACATGCTATAAGAACAACATTAGTCCAAGTTCGAGTTGGAGAATTGGATTTTTACATATGAAATTATAAAACTGCATCTTGTACTTTGTGCTTGTCACACAATGAAATTTTAGTAAATGACTCTTCACTGTTATGTGCTACATGGCATACAAACTAGAACAATATAAAAGCATAAGTTTATGTAATAACTTTTTAACTTTTGTCACTTTTAAATTTGATACTCCAAGTACAGCTTTATAAATGGAAATTTTTGGCAGAGTAGCATTTTAAAATAATTTCATACAAGGCTGTATATCAGCAAACAATTTCCTCTTGTATAGTGACGCAATGTATGTTCTTACAGAATGGAAAGAGTTTCTTCATCAGGAATCAGGCACAATTCGCTCGCGAATTGTTGCCGCACTATTACAAACACAACAACATGGCTAGTTTTGTTAGGCAACTCAATATGTGTAAGTACGATGCAAATGCTTTTAAAAAATTCACAAAAATCTGAAAGTCAATTACCATGTGACTTACCATAAATACACATGTCAACTCTCAAAGTACATTACCTGTTTTTCTCGGTTGCTATTGCAGATGGTTTCCACAAGAAAGTTTCAGTCGAATTAGGTGGTTTAAAATGTGACAGGGATGAAATGGAGTTTGCGCATCAATACTTCTGCAAGGGTCATCCTTATCTGTTAGAACACATCAAAAGGAAGGTAATTACTCCAACCATACTATGTAATTTAACTTCAGTTAGGCAATGTGTTCTCTATGAAAAATACAATTATGCAGATTGCATCGAACAAAGGTCAAGATCCAACACACGCACCAATGAAACCTGAACTTATGAACAAGATGTTAACAGAGGTCAGAACTATGAGAGGACGTCAAGAGCATCTAGATTCTAGATTGGGCGCTATGAAAAGGGAAAATGAGGCTCTCTGGCGTGAACTCGCAATGCTGAGACAGAAACATTTGAAGCAACAACAAATCGTCAACAAACTCATTCATTTTTTGGTCACCCTGGTACAGCCATCGAGAGGAGGTGGACTTTCTGTAAAGAGACGATATCCCCTCATGATAGATGATTCTAATCGTCAGCGTAATAAGCAGGCTAAACTTTCTAAGGTATTTAGCAGATCAAATTATCATTTTTTTTTAAATATTATCTTACATACCACTGACAAACCCACCTCTGAATTTTATTTCATCTATATCCGTAATTACTATTTTCAATATTCCAGCCACAAGCATCACCAACTGGTCCTGTAATTCATGAATTGGATGCGTCAGAACCCGACTTGGATTCCGAATACATTGTAGCTGAGTAAGTTTTAGTTTTTTCTTCCTTCTTATTCTTAAAACCGTCTTACAAAGTGCAATTTCTTTAGTTCTTTCAAGTCATTGCAACTCGTTCACTTTATTATTCAAGAACGACAAAATCCTCTAATAAAATTAATATTCTATATAGAATGTTGGAAAATCACGCGAGTCCCGCTGTCGAGAGTCCAGAACATAACGAGTCATTAGTTATGGACGATGGGACATTGGAAACCATCCATTTGGTCAATAATGCAGTCCAGTTGCCAGAGGGCATTCAATTGATTGCACCTGAGGAACTGGAATCAACAAAGAAGCGCGTACCAAAAGGAAAAAAGAAGTAAGTAAAGTGCAAATGTCTAGACAGCGTTTACACGTATAGAACGAAATGGTGTGGCACTTAAAATATCTTATAATATAATAGTAATGACGTTTTAATTTCAAGTCGATACTTTGAATAGGTCTAATAAGACGCTAGTATAACTCGTGTATTTTGAAGCGTTCGAATCGCTTGGCTTCAATGATACTATCCATACAATTAACATAACGTCAATTCTCGACAATCAGTATATGTACACCAAGGGTCGTCATACGTGTTAATCTTAGATTATTTAGTTCATATCAATTGCATTCTTTGTTCCAACGTAATAGAATAATACCATACACTTAATGGTACGTTGTGTCAAGAGAGGGCCAAAAGTATTGTTTTCCTGTTTTCATTCTTCCCACAAACGTCTATGTATAACGATTAGCACCATTTTAATACATTACTTTCACGCTGTCCTCATTATTCACACGTCGTATTACGACGTTTTGAATCTTACCAGGAGGAAAAACAAGGTGCCAGTCAAAATTCTGATCCCGTCGACCGAAGACGGCGAAGAACCCAGGTTAACACAATTTTCTCTTGCGATCGTTTGGGTGTTGGGTGTCTTGAGAATTATTCTTTGCCTGTAAAGATATCCTCAGTATATTCTTTTCAACGTTCTTCGGTCATCGTACATTATTACGTCACTTTGCGTCATACCGTTCTTGTTTTCCTTCTCTTTTTTTTGCACGGATGCTCCGCAAAAGTGAGAAAGCCGCTGTCTGACTCGATCTAATAGTAAAATCTATTAATATCATACAAGTATTGGATGTTGTGTGCATTAGATTGTGGTAGGTATTAGAAATTGTATTGTACACGTTGCTTTCTAACTTTTTCCAAATGGCACCATTCTTTTTTCCTCTCTTTGACTTTCAATCGGCACTGCGAAATTCCTTTTTTCTTTTCTCCATTGATACGTAGTCGATAGACTATATGCTAGCTGTACTGTGACAAAAGGCTTGTCGTGGCTCGCAAATAGACACTTCTGTTGTTTACTTTCTTTCTAGTATTAGATAAAAAAGGATACAGTAGTCTCGTACTGCATGTTTCCTTTTTTTGTTGCCGATATCTTCGTGTAGTTGGGAGTAGTCAACCATACTAATAGGAACAATCATACATTTCCTCGAGAGACATTTGGATGGGTCGTCGATTTATTTATTAGTTACACAAATTAGTAATATCTCATGTCATTCGATTCTTTCATTGGAACTTCGTCGTAGCCGACGGTTCTGCTTATTAACGTCTTCGATTGGTCCATAACGAATTCGCTCGATATCTTAATACAAAATTGTGTCTTGATGCTGGAGGCTTCAAAAGTTTACGAACTCACACGCATAGTCGAAACGATGGCCATTCTCTATATTTGTAAATAACTAACGCAAATATTGTTTTTCAATGAAAGCAATTAATTGCCGTAGACGTTTGAAGTGGTAATCGTTTTGACTATGCTGACTACCTTTCAGTACAAGGCTGCATGGAAACAATTATTTGTGTAATCTTGGGATGGCCGTAAATGAGTTTTTTTAGTATGAAAGTTACGGTCATGCCCGAAAGACTATGAAAAGAAGTGGAGGCGGATGCTGGGGATACATTAGTAGAAGCTCAAGACTGGCACGAGCCTCTCTTGATTTTAGGGAAGAAACGTTCATGCTTCAAGTGCCCTGCGAAGACTCTTCGTTGGACAACATTGAGCTCCTGGGGAACAACGTGTCCAAGTCCAAACCAGTACCGGTTGCCACTATGAGAAGTTCGAAACTCGCTGCAATGGCTGCAAATATGAACAAAGCTAATGAGCTTGATTTGGACCTGGATCTGGAGTCAGCTGCTGAAGTCGAGGAAGATCCGAAGGATACCGAACAACCTGGTCTAGTGAAGCTCGAAGATATCTTGATTATTCCAGATAACGTACAGGAGGCGCATGACGACGGGAATGCTGCGGGTGTCGTCGAGGAGAGTCAGAAGAAAACTGACACTCAGAGAGACGACGGTGATGGCGGTAGTGATAACTACGTGGACTTCGAGAGTGGATCTTTTGGGAATCTTAATGGGATTATTGAGGGTTTGACGTCTGGAAAGAGTCCTGACAGCAATGGAGCCAGCAGTAGCGATTCTCCAAAAGATTTGTCATTGAGTTGTGTCAATCCTTCGGGCATGACTGATGCTGTTTACAGGTTAGGATCGATGTAAGTTTAACTCAGACCGTGGATAACGAGCGAAAACGTTTTCTGTTGTAAGTACAGAGTATTGATTATAGGATGAACGTTAAAATGTGGTAACCTGTTACAATTTATTTCTACGTTATCAAAATAGGTGGGTTGATTCAGTCAAATTATCGTGTCAGTTATTTCTGGTTTAACTCATATATGTATATATATGGATTTTAATATTTCATAGTATTTGGCTTTCTCTGACGAATGTATCTATAGATATAATTGACACTTTCGCTCTGTCCATCAAAATTCATTAACGTTTTACCGAGTAGGGTGGACATTGAGATATACTGAGACTTAAAATTTTTTCTTCCTATCTATTAGTACAGTTCTTCCATCGCTCGATTATAATCCTAATCGCAATGTCCTTGTGTCCTGCTCTATGTTCCCAAGCAGTATTATTAAAATTTTTGATTGTCTCTAGGGAGGAGGTTGATACGCATCTTGAAACTATGCAGACAGAGCTCGACAACTTGCGTGAGATTTTGAGAGGTGAAGGATACAGTATCGATGCCAACACTTTACTTGGAGTATGTATGCATACGAAGGTTTTTTATATTTGTTTCTATACCATTCATTATTTATAAGTTCACTGCGGTAATTTAAAATATATATTGTTATTCGTATTTGTTGTTTAAGCTACTTCTAAGATTCTATTATCATATTATTGTTGTGTATCAAATATACTCTTTTACGAATATTATATTAAACTTGCAGTTAATAATTGCATGAAATCTATTGTCCGTAGCTCTTCGGTGCAGATGATCCAATGTCCTTTGGCATCCCAATGAATCCCGAATTGGATCCACACTCCAACCGCGAGAAGGATGAGAAAGATGAGGATCACACAAATGGTAAGTGGGATTGATTAGTGAGATATGACATTTTTCAATGATTTGTTATCAAATAGTAAAAATTCTTTTATCGTGATATTAACTTCTAGCTTGTTATTATTGTTATTATTATTATTGATATTATTATTCCAGACTCAACGGGTGAAACGACAGGACGTGGTGAGCTCATGGCATATAATCCTGTTCCAAGTCTATTAGATTTTGATGACGACATTTTTATGAATGCAACGACATCATCACCTGGTGCGGGCCCAAACACAGATGTTGATTTCGCCACTGATCCCCTGGATCTCGAAGATAGTAAAGCTTCGTTGCTCGACTCATTGGTTGCGGGAAACGACATGAACAGAGCTTCGTAAATTTTCTTTCACCTGGTAAGCCGGCCTCCATTACACATTAATCGTATCGATACGTATTAACATAATCGCATTCCCTCTGCCATCGTACCCCATAAAATCACCATCTTCTTTATGCATATACAACTTTTATTTCTTTTTTCACGGGCTGTAACGTAATCTTTTCTTTTAGCGAAGTCAGTATTTCTTTTCATCGTGTCACATGCATTACACGTTAATATATACAAGATAAATTATTCTTTCTGTGAGCGATACAAGAAGTGACTCTTTGACTTTTTAATTGTAACTAATTGCCTTAAGATTATTTTCACTTTCTTCGTTATACCAATGACCAATGAATTTTTAACACTGCGTAGGTTAACATAGTCAAAATGGAGATGTATCATTACGTTTGTTATTCGCACGTTACGTCAGACATTTCTAACGGGTCCTGTCAGACTCTTGAATAGCTTTTTAATTGGTTGTTAATATTTTCTATTTAATAGAAATTAATTTTTTTATTTAAATTCTATTTAATAATAGAAAAATAACGCATTATTAGCCCAGTCGCTGTGCTTTAATCGTTCATTTAATTTTCTTTCTATTGTATACGGTAAGACACGCTATATGCGCATCATCATTACGCACTACTCTATTCGATAGTAATTAAAAAACTAAAAAACGAAACAAATTTGTATAAATAAAAACGAAGAAAGCCATCATCTAAGGGCACACTTTTTTGCAGGTCCGAATCTCCGTTTCGTGTTGCAAATACTTTGATTTCAGTATCTTTTAATTCAATGGATTGGTTATGTGTATACATAACCCGCAATTACCGGGTGCATATATACTTACACACACGCATATATATATACTAAATATATATATAAATGACGGAGTGACCAAACAAAACTAAAAACAGATTGACGAATAACTACCGTCTCACTGCTCTACACGGAAAAGTACCTTATCTCCAACCGGTCTGTAGATCTCATTCAGTTCTGTGATGCGAGAATCTAATATCTGGAAAAAGGTAAAATATACAGGAATGGGTAAAGTCAATTTGAATTAACATGAATCTACCGGTGCATAAGCACTTACAGCTATTGGAATCGATGCTTCGTTATTAATTCTGGTATCAATTAGTGAATCTGGATCTTTATTCCCATAATTGATGTGACCGAGTCATGTATACTTATGGTTTTTAATTTCTTTTTTTTTTATTCCACTCTGTTCCTAATTTCTACTATCTATTTTTACGTCCACGATTAAACTTCATTCTGCTCGAGCATTCTGTTGCTTCCTTTCAATGTTACAACAGTATTGTTCTCTATATTGTCTGAATGTTACATACGTTTTGATTGTGGCGTGAGGAATCGTGACATTAAAGAAAAATTCACGTAGTCAAACATTGTGCAGTATGATAACAAGAAGTTTTTGTATTTTTGGAAAAGCATTTCTACGTACTGATACTTCACGAGTCATTTTTTTTTTTAATGATCGAACCGTTAATTTAATTTTGTCGGTTACGCGTTCAGTGACATTTTTGTATATAATTAACGTGACGTGTGAATCATTTTTCCACGTCCGTATTCAAACTAAATGGTGCATCTTCTAGCGGTACAAGTGCTTTCAACGTTATATTTAGCGAGTAATGGTTTAAGTTCTTGTTTCGCTGTTCTGGCGATCAGACTGATTAGTATTAGAGTTATTACTTTGGAAGTGAGAGAAAGAAGAAGAATCTGTATACTTGCAGTGATTGTTTTGTATATTTAGGAGAAGGAAAATGAGATAAAAATTATTAAAAAATTTATTTTCCCTACGAGATTGCTTTGTTTGGTATCTCTCGCTTATTTTGATGAAAGAAGTTTGCTAGAAAAATACAACTTTTTTTAACACACTGTATTCAGTATATCTTATTGTAACGCATAACAAATTCGATGTTTCTTTTTTTTTAATTGTTCATCACCAAGATATTAATTATATGAGACTTGCTTGTTCTATTTTATTTATTTAAAACAAATAAGATGGTTATTCCAGTCATCGACCAGAGTACCAATAATTGACAGTCGTGTCAGAATACTGTAGATATTGATATAGTCAAAGTACATACTGTCGATCACTGATATGCTGGCCGATAACTGAGATATCTACCTTATCTTGTCTGGCAGTTCATTAGCAATTCAATGAACTGCAAAATAATTTTTTTCATTTCGTTAGAGTCACAGGTTTACTTGGTGTTCAATATGTGACTGTATCAGTCATTTTTGTGTATGCTATATCTGTATACGAGGTTACTCATGAATAAGCGATTACTCGACTTTAAATCTCACGAGTTAATATTTTTGTATAGCTGTTACTATTAAACGAGTATAGACTTTATAAAATATAATAATATATTATTATTACAAAATCATACCTTGAAATGAGTTGTTACCCATTTTTTGTACGGATTGAAATTGAAAAGAGAGGGAGGTTGGAGACGATGTATAATAATTGTGTAATTGTCAACAGATACAGAGTTTTGTCTCTTTTGACGTGGTCGGTCGGTCAGTTGGTTTCGCCTTGCTGTTCCATTCTAGGTTTCGCGCCATGCCCGCCAATGAGTACGAATTATATTTTTCTAAAGATATCTTTTATAATCAAATACAATATATCAATTGCCAGACGCACTTACCATCGCACATTGTCATCGAGACTATCGCATTGTTTATGTAAAGGGTGATTTATAATGATAGTGATAAATACTTGTATAAACTAATAAACCTGACGAGTTATTGTAATTGTCAGGATATTAATTTTCATTTCAAACATTCTTTTGTACGATGCAATCTATTTTTTTATCTTGAATATTATTAGGGTTCAGTCACCAAGAAATGACTGATGCGTTTGATCCAATTTGTATAGTGTATTTAACCCTGAGAGGGCCGCAGGGAAAGTATTGTTTTCAAATGGGCTCAATATTCTCTCACACGTTAATTATCTCTACAACTTTCTGCCATTGAATCTACTAGTCAAAGAATGTTGTCAAAAAAATACGTCGGCCCTCTAAGGATTTACGGGTGGATGGTAAATGCGTCTCTGATTCGTGTCACTTTATATTTGTACATTAAAACTTTCCGTAGATACGTCGTGTCTGATTGTTCGTTTAATTCTTAAAAGTGTGCTCTGATTGTCAGTCACTTTTATTGTAGTTCTTACGTGGGGAGGATGGATAAAAATTGTAATTGTTTTATTCTAATAGTCCAATGGACTGATGCGCTAATTTCTTTACACGCAATAATAGTTGTAACAATAGTGTATTGTAGTATATTAGTCGGAATTCATATACGATTTTGCACAGTGACGTGTAAATTAAAATTTCTTTTTCTATTTTAGCTTTGGACGAAAGACTATGGGTATCCTTACTAAGCAATCAGTAAATTCTTCATTTAAATTTACAAAAAAATACAAGATGGTAATAAACCTTATATTATACGAAAAGCTAATCTGTAACGTAATTATATATTGTATGATATCAAGCAAAGTATATCAATGGAGAGGACGCTGAAAATAGTAATCGATTTCGAAAAAAAAAAAAAAAAAAAAAAAATGGGAAGCAGAAACGCCATTTTATCATAGTGAAGATATTGGAATATTGTTTTTTTTTTTACAATATCATGGTTATCGTTAACAGTGTATAAAAACAATTGTTATGCAACTTATTGACTTTTTTTTTCAAAATTTGTTTACGTATTCCAGACGTTCGCGGTGTTACTGATTCATTCCATAACATAAAGTCTGAATGGACAACTGTTTATAACTAACAACGCAGAAACTTTTCGTGTCATCGGAACAATCCTTTGCTTTCCCATTTTTAAAAAATCAAAACAGCGTACACGCATACCAACCGTAGTATTGTCGTTAGGGGGTTAAACACATCATTATTGTTTAGAGGTAGGTAAATTTCTATTGCTCGTTTGCAAAACCAAATTTTCTATGTTACGTAATTACTGTGAACGTAATCATCAGGTGTAAGCATTTTCTCTGGTACAGTGCAATGGGCAATAACCCAAATATTATTATAAAGTGAGAATATAACTAAGACTAACATTTTTCTACTCTGCCGTAATACTAATTTATTAATTAAAGGTTATGTCAATTTTATCTTTACGTAACGCAAGGTTATTGGTCTCGCCTGTAATTGTCCATGCGCTGTACACGACGTCACACGGTTTACATAATTAGTAATAAAGTTCAGTATGTAAATTGTTTTCTACTGTGGACTCTTACGAGTTCTTCTCGCGGGTAATGGATCAATGAAGTCTATGTTATACGATTTGAACGATAGAAATCGTTGTTATTCACGAATTAAAGATTTTAGATAAACTTAACCTCAATCTTTTGAACTTATCCATTTTAATGTATCGAGCATCCACCTTATTTTTATTACGCGCAGATGAGTAACGATAAGCAATGTGTTAACGGCGTGGAACTTAAGTCCGCTATTTGTTGAAAGATTGTCGGACTAATCGAGGGTTAAGGAAGACGTAACGATAGAAGAGAATATTATTGGAAGCGTAATCGAAGTTATCAATTAGATTAAAGATATTTATTCAAAATTCAAACTGATTACCGTTGTTTATGCAGAATCTATTGAAATTGCTTTACGTGATTTGAGGATCGGATATGGAAATTAATTGAATCGCCTAGGAGGGATAATTCGGCATGTAAATTATCAGGAGGATGGTCTGAATTTCACATTTATTAATTGGAATAATAATGGACGACGCGATGATATAGGAATCGCAGCAGTGTTTATATATTGCATATATTATATGTAGGTATATATTTATATGCCTAGTAGATTTTATACTAAGATTTGCCTTAATATTGTGCCACACGATGTAGAAACTGGTAAATTATTTTTCATTTGGCCCTGTCACCCCACCCCCTTCCACCAATCGTGCTGTGAGAAAATTATTCGCGCACTGTGTATTCAGTTTAATTTAAATTTGGTTTCCTCGCTGAATGTTAATGCGTTGTACGTTTTAATTCTATTTTTTTTTTTTTACTAAATCCAACAAAATTCATCGTAGTGCAGACAGAGGATGATTATTATAATTTTGTATAATCAATCCGTATGATTAGTTGTCTATTCTTTTGCTGTATACACGGTAAGCATTTTATAACTGTAAGATGATTACACATAGTCGTTTGTAGTTGCGACAAATGTACCACGAGGATTGAATTCTACGTTTATAATTTGTGCTCCGATAGGAACGTCATTTAATTGGTGTTTTATTAACGGTAACGCAACATGGCCAATTATATATTCATTAATTAATTACAATTAATACCGCTAGCAGGTACAAATAAAGGAATTATATTATTTCTTATATTCTACCACGTTGAAGGCTAAGGGAATTTAACCCCTTATCTGCCGACTCAATTTCATGCAATGGGCCCAGGGTCTCGAAAATCTGAAAGTACATAAAAAATTGCTGAATGTTCGCATACGGAGTCTTTTGGGTGCTAATTACGAATTTCATATACTAAAATATTTTGTGACAAAGGTCTTTGCCATCGGTACTCAAGGGGTTAATAAGGAATTCAGTCGCACGATAAGAGATCACAATATTATCTATGCACGAAGAATATTTATTTTCTGTACGTAGGTAGGAAACACGGAAATATAACTTGTATCGTATTTTTAAGTTCTTCGTACATCTTTATGCGTTAACAATCTGTCTATGGATGCTGTCAGGAGAGCAAATAACGATGAATGAATTAGACAAGTTCGAGTCATTAAATTCCAGGTAATGTCTCAGTGGCCATTACTGGAAAGCACAATGATCTTTTAATTATCTCTAAGGATCGTTCACTTAAAAAAAGGACAGTCAACGAAAATATCATTGCCGTAATTCAATGAGTATTTTGATACTTTGTTAGAGGAACTTGCAAAAAAATTGTCAACTTGATTTATCATGCAATGGGATCACCATGTTTTGCCAATGAAAGGTTAAAGTAATTGTTTTAAAAGATTGTATGGAAAAAACAGAAAACTTGTCTAAGCGACTTTTCCATTTGGAATAAGGATCGGTGTACACAGGTGTTAATTATATAATTATTATACGTACTAGCATTCACGTTCTTAATGTGTATCAATGCAATGTCCTGGCCTCTATATAACAATGGCAGCAAAGAAAATAAGCATTGCGTGACAGTTTAATGGTTACAGTTAACATAGTGGTTTTGTACATATTTAATAGTTTGGTAATTCTGTAACAGCTGTACAATATGTTTATGCATATGTAAACGAAAATAAAGTTAGCATGCGTTAGAAGTATAGTTTTGCTCGTCCCTACCGTTTATTATCAATAAAAGAATAAAAAGACAAAGATTGTTTAAATATAATAAATATTTCTTTATTTATTTATCATGGTTCTACCATAGGAATTAATAGAAATAAAATGGACAAAACCATCTTCAAGTGGTGCAATAGTCCTGAATACCTAAAAATAGTCCTATAGTGAGTTGTATGTTCAACCTAAACTCTTCTTTATCGTAGGTCTTATGTTTGTGTTCTATGGTTCTTATTCAATTTACGCATAAGAAAATTTTATACCTTAAAAATTAAAATTAATACTGTAAACTTTGTAGGAATAAAAAAAGAAACTAATTTTTCTTGGATATTCTGTAATGATTTGGCAATACATGAAATAGAGTTTTAAAGATCTAGGACGGAATTGATGTATAGCTTAGACTGCAAGATGTGAAACGTAAATTTAATAGTTCTATAATTTTTTTTATTACTTGTCGATTTCTTAATGGAATCAAAATGAAAACGAAGGTGCAGATAATTTTTCCAAACTATGCTGCCTTCTCTGACTTCTTATTCTTTTTCTATTTTACTATTCTACTTTATAATTGCAATTCCATTCCTTACAGTCATGCACATAATATTAATTTGTGATGATAGAAAAGCGTATTTACGAAATGACTTTTTTTCTTCTGCTTAACAACGCTTCACGCGGTTGTATTTTACTAAGAAATAACATTTATGAAGTGCGCGCATATAAATATCGAGTATTAGAATGGAATACTTTAACGAGAGGAAACTGTTTACAAAAGCGTTAACTTAGAAAATTGTGTAGTTATTAATTAAACAATAGTGACGCTACAGAAATTGTCAAATACTTTATCCCTCTGGTATCGTTCTAATAGTTTCTAATGTAGTAACTCTTTTTTATTTAAATTCTTTACGATGTCATTAAAAATTAAATACGGACTATTGTACAAGGACATCGATACAGTACTATGCATTACCAGAATTTGATCTCTGCGGTCATATCTACTTCCCCTGTCATTTTAAAACTTGACAATCTCTTTGTGATAAGCAATAATCTGTATAGATGAGTGATACTCAAAGTAACCTAACGCTTCCGGCCACATATTTTTAACCGGAACAGTCGAGCTATTGGCTATCTGCGCATGGGCGGCGCAGGTGGCGTTACTTTGTTATGCATTATGATATCTTCTGGACGTTTCGTATACTCCACATGTAAGTGGCACAGACTTTCTATTCCTGCCGTAGACATTCCTTGACAGCTGCGAACATCCAAGTATTTTAAGGAGTTGCAATATAATTTTATGGAGTCCAAACTGTGGTCCGTTAACTGAGAACAGCCCTGTATAGTAAAATGAATGAGAACCGTTTTAAGATATAACATTTTAGGACATTAAGACTTGCAGAATGTGAAGCTTACTTGAAGATGAACACGTTTGAGCCTGTGTAGCCTTTGTGCTACATATGAAATACCAGTGTCCGTCAGATTGTGACATTGAGATAGATTTAAATCTTCAATTGCTGGATTATTTTTTGTAAGGAAATCTAATCCAACGTGCGTTATCTGATAATAATAATAAGAAATAATATTTAAGTGATAATTTTTAATGGTTTCTTAAATTAAAGATATAACTAACCTGTTGACACATGCTCAGATCTAATATCCTGAGTTCTGGAAATGTAAATGCATACTTCAAACTAACGTCGGTTATTCTGTTACATCCAGCAAGATCTAATTCTGTTAGTCCTCTGAGTCTCGTTAAAGAGAATCCTGAGAAATGTTCATCATCTAACGGGGTAAAAAGATCAACACACATCTGCATCACTTCGTTCTTTCTTTTAGCATCTTGTACTATTTCTTCCTCAGCTCTAGACCGTAAGCTTATTCTAAGTTTTGACTGTGGAATTTGTGGTGTCTTTACAATCCATGCTTTCTTGATATTTTCCTTATTTCCAACTCCCATACCAGTGAGACCTACATCACTGACTTTATCGCAGCGACTTATCTTCAAGGACCTCAACAATACCAGCTTCTCGAATATTGTCTGTAATAGAAGAATTGTTATTCTCTTGCCGCCACAAGCCATGAATATTTATCTAGTATTATTACCTGTATGGTCTTATCTGTAACTGCACTAAAACAATATCCAACGCCCAGTAGTCGTAGCTTGGGAAAGCTCATTGCAATAAGTTCAATAGACTTCTCATCTAGATTCAAAGCGTTTGCAGAAAATCTCTCCAAGTTTCTATTAAGCGATTGTTTATTATCACTAGAATTACTTGTTACACTAAAAGAATTTGGATTGACATTTTCAGCATCTTCATTCGGTTCACCATTGTCATCATCAGTATCTATTTTTGTGGAGCACAAACCATCAGTGATACATTCCCCAGTGAGTTGTTCGCACTCAGATATATCCAATTCCTTTAATTTCTCTAAATTACGTATTTCCCTAATACCATGTGCCGTAACGGCACGACACCGTCGGATATTCAGAACTTCCAGGTGCTTTAAGGATTTACATATGCAAATTAAACTGATATCTGTAACTCGTGTACAGAAGCTAACATCCAGTACTCTCAAGGTGGTTTGATGTTCTAGAAGAGTACGGATTCCCATGTAAGTTAGTTGTTCACAGGCATGAAGCTTCAAGGATTCTAATTTCAAGTCTTTTAACGTTGACAAGGATGCCAATGCTGTTCCATCTATTAAAGTGCAACCAAAATTCAAATGTTTCAGGCGTTTGCTCTGCTGCGTTATATAACGAAGAACGTTAGGAAATGTCAAAACAGATTCAGATGCTTGCATTCCAAATCCATTATCAGGATAGAATTTCTTGTATAAACCAACGTGAAATGAAATCTGACATCCCATTAAACTGAGTGAACGTAAATTTGGACAGATGGCGACGAGTCTATTGAACAGGGCATCGCTCAGGTATCTATTAGAGGCAAGACTAAGCTCCTGCAGACTCTGAAACTTCGACGAGAGCTCTTTAACGTCATTTTCGTCATCCAGGAGTCGACCAGACATCAGACACTCACGACAAGCATTGATATGAAGCTTCCTCAAGCTTTCACAATGCTTCAGGATCGCAACGAGTGTCCTTTCGCTGAGGTCACAGCATACCTGTGGATTATTTATTTTATCTTTAATATACATTATCAAGAGATAAAAGTGATAGATTGAGACGCATGTGATACTACCAAGATTAAGCTACGCATATCCGGTCCATATTGCTCCCAGAAAGGCATCGTCCGGCGTAGCTCCATTTCGTTGAAGACAAAGTGAAAAAACGGTCTGACAGAATTTTGCAGAACATTAAGGGCCTCTTGTAAGTTATCAGCAGCACCTTGTCGGCTAAGGATTAGGGCCTGCTTGTCGACAAATCGACTGTCGAGAGAAGCTTCACGCCAATGTTGATTGACAAAACCCGCTGACATCCTGTCGGACACTGATAAGTACGACATTATGTGTACGATGACCTAAAAATAAAGTGATTGGCAATCTAGAGCTTTTACTCTCCAATATAGACCATTGTTGTATTATACGATACAATTATTTTTATCCAAATGCAAAGAGGATAATCGTCTCTATAGAATATATCTATACCTATATACATATACATGTACGATATTAATTAAACGAGATACGTAATCGAAAATCAAGCATATTAATTAAAGTTTTACTTTCTTTTGCGTTACAATTCAATTGACTTTGATATTCGATAGATTAAAGTGAAATAAACACGATTACGAACTATGTGCGTATATTGGCGAATAGTTCAGAACTGTTGCTAAAAAAATACTTTGGCCTTATTAAATCAAGTTAATCTGTTTTGTCCTCAAGGTGTAGCACGAGACAGATTACAAAGTTACCTGTCATCGCTATAATTATACGGCTAGTCACGCAGTGCATATAAAAAGATATTCATTCATGGAGAACCTTTGTTCTTGAAAAGAAATACACTTTTGTTCTTTTTCTCATCGTTGTAAAGTAAACACGTACAAGTAAATATATACACCTACGCAAATATATTAAACGACGTATGTTAATTATCAACATGCAAATCTATGTATAAAATTGAGAAACGTAATTTCTAAACGTTAATTATTATAAGCTAATTATTACTTAATTGAGCCTCTAAGGACACCGTAGTTTATTATTAAGGTAAAATGGAAAACGTTAAAGTTCATATCAGTTAATTAAATGACATTAATTAAAATTTATATCGATAAGTTTTCCTAAATATAGCAAATTTATCAAATAATTTTATAGTAACGAGCAGTTCATTTTACTCAATCCGGAAGTGGAATACATAATTGTTCAAGGTCGCTGTATGACAGATGGACGTGAGCTATTAGAATTATTTTTATTAATCACGAAAGGCTTACCTCAATAGGTAACACAGGTATATCAGAATCTGCAGCATTTTCAATAAGAATCTTATCGTCACTCGAAATCGCCATTGCTCTGTTGACACTCGCGAGATTTTTGTGAAAAATAGTGATTCTGTGATACGTTTGCCGTTTATGGCAACGATCAGCTGACTGTCTTATAGCAGACTGCGTCGTCTGCGCGTTTACCAGGACCGTATCATATGGGTACCAGGTGCCCCCTATACCTACTTGAGCAGCGTATAAAGTATGAAGTAGAATAATCCAAGATAGAGTCTGTAATTTCTTTTGTCTTTTGCAGAACGTTATAAACCTTTTATTCAATTTTACTGTAGGAAGCAACGTGAAGGCAGTTCAGATGTTTCAGTATAAATCACGTTACTTATGAAAACTATGTAAAATATTGTTTTTGTTATTTAACTCCCAAATCATAACCGAATCGACAGATTATGATTAGGAATTCTATTTCATTCTGTGTACACTGAATATTAGTGTTCGTAATACGGATCTGTCATTATTGTTTATTTGTTGTTTATAATCCTTAGGTCGCTCCTGAGCTCGATTTTTTCTCATCTTTATTCCTGACGTATATTGATATGGATTTAATGATGCTCGTGCCCGATAACGAATCACAGGTATACATTAACAGTTTCGTACGATAACGTATAAAATGTGGATTTTTTGATTGATTCTAATTATTTATTTTATGACATGAAATTTTGATTTTTCAGTGTGCCCCACGTTTAGAACACGTCTGCGAGGTACCCGAAGAGGAGGATGAATTACTTGAGCTAATTGTAGGCAATGCGTTGATACAAAGATTTCGACGATGGGTCGTTAGACAATGTATGTTGTCAGTAAATCATCCTGGTACACGCGCTTGCATGAAGAGTACAGCAGCAATTAATTATGAAAAAAGTAGACACATCAGATCTTATCCATATATGATACATCCTTTCAGCCAATTTAGGTTATTAATGACGTATCTTATTGTTTAATTATTTATTGACATTTATAATGTATTTAATATACGAGGCATTCTTTATTTGTTAAACATATTTTATTGTATTACAGATGTCACTGGGAAGCGATAATGTTTTTTTTTACGTTACTCGTTCTTTGTGTAATACCGGCTTTGGTCACGTTTTATTTCGAAGAACGTGAAAAATTACTCTTTGGGTTATTAATCATTGACGTTGTCTTTCTGACGGACATTGTCCTGTGGTTCTTAACAGGACACTACGATTATTCGACAAAGGTTATTGTCCTGGATCCAAGAATAGTGGCTCAGTGAGTATTATAGTGGACTTTATTTTAGGATTATATATATTGTTTGTTATTATTTTAGAAAGTATTTCAAAGGTTTCTTTATACTGGATCTTTTATCGGCTATTCCTTTGGAAATATTAGGAGTCTTGATAGCCAGACGTGGAAAGACTGAGTGGTACTATACTTGCTTGAATCTCATTAAAATTGTGAGACTCCGAACAATTCTCATTTACGGAAAACGACTTTGTTACGTTAGTAGATAATTGGAACTATGGAGTCTTTGACTTTTGTGATTTTTGGATAATTAATATTTTAGAATTATCGTATCCCGTTTCAAACGCATAAGAGTCTGGAAACTATTATAGTCTTTTTGTTAATTATTCATTGGAGTGCCTGTCTCGAATATTACGTACCGTTAGTGGTATTGAGAATACCGGGTACAAGTAAAAATAGAGAGTAAGTAAACTGTTCTATAAGTTAGCTAATGTTTAAAAGAATTAAAAAATTTTGCGTTTTCGACAAGATCGTGGATCTTGTCTAATTACATGAAGAATAAAATTACTGGAATAAAAAAGTATGTGCAGAGTCTTAATCGTGCGACCATTGCTCTTACAAGTTCTGCACATTTTCTTATTGTGAAAACACCAGAAGATGTTATTTTGAACTTACTTTTAACAATAACTGGAAAAATTGGCTTAATCTATATACTAGGTAAATTTTCATTTTATTAATTTTATCTAGTTTGTTCTAAAAATTATGTTTTGCTATATTGCCTATTCTAAACCCACTAGGACAAATTTTGCAATTAATGACTACACTCCGTTCGCGCAGTAAAGGATATTCCAAGTTACTTCAACAATTGCACGAGTACATGAGATACAAGGAATTGCCATTGACAATTCAGCGACGAATTCTTGCCTATTTCGATTACACCAGTAAAAAGAGCTTCGAAAGAGAAAAGCACATAATGAAGCAAGTTTCGTCGCAGTTGCGTGAAGTAAACGTTGCCTGCTCCGTTTCACAGCTATTAAAGAAGTTTCCTAACCTCTTAAATTTTTTGTCAGGAATTATTATTTCATAATTGTAAGAAATTCGTCGAGAATATTGAATTCCTTCGACACTTACCGCCTCAAGCTATTACACGTGTAATAACATCATTGCGCTCTGAAGTCTTTTTAACTAATGATGTTATAGTTAAAGCTGGTACACCGGGCGATGCATTATTCTTCATAGTTTCCGGTACAGTAGCTATATACACGAGTGCAGGAAAGGAGGTGAATTAATTTATATTTTTCAATGAATCTCATACGGATTTATTCATTTCAGTATATATCATTTATCTTTAGATTTGCCATTTGGAGAACGGAGCACATTTTGGTGAAGTCGCACTGGTTATGGAAAATGAACATCGTATTGCCACTGTCGTTGCTGTCGAAACTTGTGAACTTTACGTTCTAACGCGTGACGATTTTCAAGGGGCCATTGCGGCTTTTCCCAATCTTTTGACCAGACTGCAAAGATTAGCTCTTGAAATTCTTGATAAAGCACCGATTTTGGAGGAAACACTTGGCCGCGATTGCTCTATGTCCTCCAATATTAATATAAGTAATATTATATATAAGAAGAAAGAATAGAATTATATGTGTGCCGTATATATCGTATGTAGTCATGTAGCACATCAGTTGTGACATTCAGTAAAGTTTAGGTCGTTCGTTTTAACAATTTTCAAAGCTATTTTTTTGCTCTAAAAGTCTGAACAGATAATTCAACACTTAAAAAATATATATTGATTAACTGGATAATCATTAACAACATGAAATATCTCAATGATTCATAACTGCTAATTTCGAAATAAATAAAATAGCAAAATGCAATTCATTGATATACCAGCATTATCATTAACAACAATTAACTACAGATAAAATTCTATATTAAACAATAATATCTACGCAGATCAGTGATTGTAATTAAGTATCGTTCTTCGTTGCTTAAAAGGATTTCTATAAGATTGTTGATAAACAGACATGAGTCTCCAATGTTCAGGATAATCGGCATCCCTGCATCCTTTAACTATACTAAAAGGTGGCGTCAGTGTATCAATACAAAACGATCGTTTTGCATAAGGTGTTCTTGGTCTTGGAATATTTACACTGTTTGGTAGTCCATTACGAGAGTTTTGGACTCTCTGAGACCTGCCAGCTGACTGAACCAACCTGCGTCCATTTTTCTTAAGGCTATTCTTCGCATTAAAGTCGCAGGCAGTACAATGTCGAAGATAAGCTGCATGCTGTGGCCTAACACGAATTTCTGTATTGGTTTTGTCAATACGTTCTAAGAAACGATCGTTGCCAGTGACTTGAAGATTATTCATTTTTTTACAAAGATCATCGTCAGAGTGATCCTGATGCTGTAAAAAATGATTATCATCCATATGACTCTTGGTATTTACTTTATTACTAATGCAGGTACACTGTACCTCAAGTTTGGCGAGTTCATTTTCACCTGAATTACACTGAGGTACCCCAGACTTATATTTTCCACAGCATCCACAGGAACAGCAACGCTGGCTTGGTACTTCCTGTTTATTCTTAGCTTTATTTATCCTTTTTAGTCTCAGATATTCGTTGGTATGCACATTGCTGTCGTGTTGTACAAGTGTAAAAATAGCTGGTGCTGATCCACCATCCGATCCATCGATATGAATCGGTCGGTGTGGTTCGTAATCAGGATTAATCGGAGCATCCCAACAAATAGCAAGATCCATATGCGTAGATGGTTTTTTGCATCCCAACTCAGCACCATATAGATATCCTGGGTAGTGAGTAACAATTTCTGAATCATGTTTGGTACATGGAAACTCATCATGATTTCTTTTACAGGATGGTAAAGAGCCCGAAGATTTTGCACGTCTGAAATTTGTGAAGACCTTGTCCTCCACCTTGTCCGGTAATGGCTGATGTTCTAGATTTTCCGTGTGCAATTTCTTAGCGACAGCAAAATTGTCATAACACGACGAGAAACGCATTTCTCTCTCTTTCTTTGGCTTTCGTCGGAGTTTCTCTTCGCGATCCTGATTATTCCGCACGATACCACTTAGGGAAGAAATTTTCAATGTTCCTGAGGCGTACTTTGGGATGTTACATACATGTTCCTGAGGATGCTTCGACCGAGCTAAATTTCCTGGACAGTAGGCACAGCATCTTTGCCAGGAAGTCATATCTGTGTAACATTTTGTTGTATTTTATTTTATTCACCTGTAAAAAGTATTAATAAATTATTTTGTAAGAATGTAAATAATATTTATCATAATTATTGACAATGGAAATATGTTACCTTTTTTTTGTAGATTCCTACTTATTTAATGAACAAATTTTTAGAGAAAATGATTTTTACAAACATTTTTCTTTAGTTTGCAAATTTTTTAATCATTTGAATAGTTTTCCACCTCTACTGTGCTTTACACAGTATGGATACGTTTGTCGACTGCCTTATTTTAATACTATGGATTCATTGTCTTGCCTGTACTATATAGGAATGCGCGCATTGGCGAGGCCGAAAACTTTGCTCACGTAATGTTTATTTGCTTGACAACGGGATAGTTCAATATCTGAAGGTATGGAAAGAAAGAGAATAAAGCAGCAGAAATTGTACACTATATGATTATCCTTAAGGATCCTTGAACTTATAACACTCTGTGAATTTATCGAATGCCCATAAATTTACTACAAGGTCGAACATATTTAGGAAGACAGAAATATTGTTGATACCTTTACCTTATTACATAGACTATTAACATATTAAATGAGAAAATAGTATAAATATTTTTTTATATATTAACAATCGCACTATTGCACGTTTAAATATTTCTCCATACTTCCAGCCTTCGGCGTATATTTGGAATTCGTAATTGAAGATATTTTAACGCAAATATAGCTATTATTAAGTTTCATAAAAGTAAAAACATAATTATTACTTTCCTGAATAGCATAAGATTGGATTAAATTTTTGTTTTGATAGATAACAATTCACTTATTTCCCTTGTGATAATTTCGTTATGAAACACGATACTGTAAATATAATACAGGTATACTGCGTATAACCTGTTTGAACGGGGAGGCTTTTCAAGGTGGCAAACCGCGACGCTTTATTATAAATGGAAATAACCGTCGTCAGTTGCAGGTGCGCCGAGTGATGTACCGCCATGGCGACGTTACCTCCGCGCAAAAATCCGACACCGACGAAGATCTCGAAAGAGCATTTGACGCCGTTGCAAATATTGTTGCAATTGGGTTTTCCAGAGCACAGGGCGTGAGTCTCGTATATTTCTCCTGTTACTTTAGTCACATAAAGCATCCTCCATTTATTTTTCTCAATTGCACTTGAGGCTTACTTGATGCTCCACATTAATCGCCATTGTAAACAAACAGCTGTCAAATTTGGCCTTGATACATTAGATTGTTGTTTATTTTTGTCCAAATAATTCTTCATTATTACATCTGTTCAATGAAATCATTATCGTTGAGTACTGAAATTCACTCATAGTTCTTAGTCATGATCAATTATAAATATAAGTTGAATGATTAGTGAATCATGATTATTTATTATGTTAAATTACACTAGAGAAATGTAGTGATAAGAATAAATGATATCATTTGTTTTTATGCTCTCTTAATCTCTTAACAGAGTAAAGGCATTGGCAGCCACTGGACATCGGGGTGTACAATTGGCATCGGATTGGCTTCTGACACATGTTAGAGATCCTACTTTGAATTCTTATGAACCAAGAGAATATGTCTTGTATGCCTGTCCAACGGGAATTCTGGCTGAAAAGTTACTCACGTTCTGGACTGAAAGTAGAGAACTAGGATGGAACGGAGCACTGAACTTCATGCCACATATTACACTGGTATCATTCTTCAGAGCACCGGATGAATCTGCTGAACAAATAGCCAGTGCTTTAGAGAGTATAGTTGACCGCAATGAATACCCTGATTGCATTGGATTGGAAACGTATGTGTCTCAAAACTTTATGGGATTATTTGTTGAGGACAAGCACGCTGAATGGCTTACATCCATTGCTATGCGTTATGTGAACAAATTGACAAATCTTATGATCACTGCTGAAGCACACACCAATTCGTTACATCTTTCTCTAGCATATCAATTTCCTAATTCCCTCTTCGCACCTCTAAATAATATGGTAGAACAATTAGGGTCGAATGTGCCAGCTAACTGGGAACTCAGGTTGTACTCTCGAGATTCGAGATTGCGAAATGCACATGTTCATAAAGTGACACATGCTCACGTTCCCAGAGAACATGATGAACTCGAATTAAGACCTGGAGATTATATTTATTTACCTGAAGGAGCTTGTAATGCTTCTATAGACGGATGGGTCGAAGGTATTTCCTGGTTAACAGGAACTTCAGGATATTTACCATTGAATCATACAAAACGCACAGCAGAATCAGATGCCTGGACACTTCACTGTACCATACAGATCACCGATAATAGACCACAAGTTGGTGGAGAAGTTCCTAGAAGTAGAAAGCCTCCAGTACTCTCATCAAACGAATCTTTAGACACTCCGGATGGTGTTCCAGCAGACAATGAACCAGTAAGTATCTATTCTCTCAATATACAAACTAATATTTGATTAATCATATAAAGTATTGTTTATTTTAATTGACAGATAGAAGCCATTCAACCACCCACAATACCGTCACGACAAATTTTTATCTGCCGACATGGTGAACGTATAGATTTCACATTCGGCACCTGGATTCCATACTGTTTCGAACCTAATGGTTGTTACATCCGTCGAGACTTGAACATGCCTAAAGAAATTCCACCCAGGAACATACAAGATTTCCAAAACGACAGTCCCTTGACGACTTTAGGTGAAATGCAAGCAACCCTAGTCGGAGAAGCCATGAGATCCTCTAATGTCAAAATAGACGTAGCATTTGCATCGCCGTCATTACGCTGCGTCCAAACTCTATCCCAGATATTAAAGGGACTGGGGTCCGTTGTTCCCATGAAAGTTGAACCAGGTCTAATAGAATGGTTAGCTTGGTATCCGAACGGTTTGCCAACATGGATGAGTCCGGATGAATTAGTCAAAGCTGGTTTCAACATAGACACAAATTACCAGCCTATAGTTAAGACCAAGGAACTACCCCAGAGAGAAAATGCTGCCCAGTATTACGAGAGGAGTTTCGAGTTGATCAAGAAGATCATCGAGAACACGGTAGGTAATATATTAATTGTCGCGCACGCAGCATCCTTAGCAGCTTGTACCAGGCAGCTTACCGGTGGTAGAGTACCACCAGCTGCCGAGGTGACACGATTGGTCCAAAGAGTTCCATATCTTGCGTGCCTAACGGCTCACGAAAATCTGGACGGATGGCAAATTCATCCGCCACCTTTTCCGCCAATTACGCACACCAGTAACAGTCGATTTGACTGGAAGATCCTAACGTAGATTACAATAATACAGCGCCTCGATTAAATACAGCGAATTTATCGTTTTCGTATTAAGATTTTCATTGAGAAACAATGCAAAGACTGTTACGATACAATGAATTTCATTACAAGGCCTAGACGGATGACGATGCTTTAGGTCATAAAGATAAAAGATACGCGATAGTCAGCAGCTTTTTATTCTGCTATACAAAACGACTACGTGTATTATTCTGGGGGAAATATGGACCATTTGAATGATTAGGATTATAAATGAATTATTATATTCAAAGAAAGATGACAGAATCGCGAGGAGATTACGTATTTGGAAACGAGTGAGAAAGACGTACGCTTGTTTTTGTGTGATCGATTTTACAGTTTACTATTTCTTCGTTTTCTTTCTTCACCTCTTCTTTGCAAATCACGCGAAGAACAAATACTTTGATGAAATATGAAATTACGGGTATTCGCATTCCATTAAATAAATTCTTGATGTAGGAAAATTTTAATTAGAATCAGATGTTTCGAAATTTTAATACTGCTACTGTGAATGTACTTACATGTTCTGCTTTTGCCGTAATTGCAAAACTTGAGGCCTATAGCTGAATTAAATTATTAGTAATATACAGTTTCGATGTTGCTAGATCATTCCAATTTACGGTACGTCATCTCAGCGATGCTACATTATTGTTATGATCATTATGTATGATCTAAATTATGAACTTTTAGATCACTTGTCAATTATTCGTGACTTCGAATTTTGAAATCTTTACGTATTTTGAATATAATATATTAAATGAGAAGTTACGAGAAGCTATTCAGATGGTAATTATCGCAGTGTTATCTTTTGGGGAATATTATATGAGTATGCAAATATTCCCACACAACATATATATGAACGTTATAGCTATTTACTTGATCCGTACCGTTAAGTTTACCAAAGAGAATATATCTGTATATGAGAGTATTTTAATAAAAAATATTAGGTAAACCGTCGAACAATCTCGTTGATACGTACAGTACAAATTTATTAAAATCTACAATATTCAACAACTCTATTATCTCTGGCAATGTACAAAAATATTGTTTCATTTTATTTTCTTGACAAATATGTAAAGAACTTTACGACCGTCATTATTTATTTTTTGTTTAATCATTCCATTACCTTTATTTTTTGAGAAGAGCTCTTTTATCGAGTACGTTAAATATGACCGCCTTCTTTTAATTTAACTATCAAGGTGTCAACGTCAGGCACAATGGTGCCAGCCTGTCTAACTGGTGGTTCCTCGACAGAGATAATCTCTATCCTGGCGGTTGTGTTTACGCCAAGATCCTTGGGAGTAAGTTTCTTGATAGGTTTCTTCTTGGCTTTCATGATATTAGGCAGGGTAGCGTAACGCGGCTCATTAAGTCGCAAATCAGCACTAATTACTGCTGGAATCTTCATTTTGATGACTTCCAATCCTCCGTCCACTTCACGAGTGACTGTTAGGCTGCCTGATCCTGGTTCTATCTAAGATAATGAATGGCAAATTTATTTGTAACATTTTTAATCAATTTTTTAAATTGCTTGTTAACTATTTAACTATGTTTCACTTGCGAGGCTTAAAGTATCAGTCTTATAAATTTTGTTGATTTTAGTTGACTAATATAAGTTGGGTTATTACATAAGAATGATTTTGATATGTTTCTTTTCTTTTTTTGGAGAGTGTAAGAATGTTTTCTTTGTTTAATTCTATAAGAATAGGAAATGGTTTATCTTTTATGATATCATGTTATACCTTGCTGGCAAAGGTTGCAGCTGGCCAATCCAAAACACCTGCAAGCATCTGCGCTGTTTGGTTATTATCATCATCAATTGCTTGTTTGCCAAGAATTACCAAGTCGATCTTTTCATCCTGAGCAATTTTAGCAAGGATCTTAGATACATGGAAAGGCTGTAGTGTCTCATACTCTGGACCAGAGACTTCTACATGAATACCACGATCAGCGCCCATTGCGAGAGCAGTCCTCAGGGTTTCCTGAGCCTGTGCTGGGCCACAGCTCACAGCGATGACTTCTTGTGCTATTTTCTTCTCCTTCATACGAACTGCTTCCTCAATAGCAATTTCATCGAATGGATTCATAGAGTGTTTCACTCCATCCGTGACAACTCCACTTTTATCTGGCTTGACCCTGATCTAAAGAACCATATAAAGCTTTGAAATTTGTTATACAATTACAGTAAACAATTGATTACTTTATATACAGCTACATCCATGTTTTTTCTTCATTCTATATGTACATATTTGGAAAACGAAGACATGAAGCTTACATAAATTGATGTGGGTTTTATGTTGCATATGCACAAGTTTACAGAATTGGGGTAGAATAAAAAATAAATATTACCAACAAGTTTAGTGTAACAAGTCTGCTTAATAAAAAGTTTTGCACTTTGACCTGTTGTATTTATACCTCAGAAAATTCAGACTAGTATTTTTATAAATTACCTTGACTGCATAATCAATTACTCTCTTAACACCAACAAGTACACGAGACATGATTGGTAAACGATAAAATTATAAGTGAAAAATATTTAATTGAGCCTGATGAATTCAACTAAAAGTACAGTAGCTGCGGGACTAGAGTCCGTGCTCCAATCAGTGGCTCTGTACAGCTCTTGCTACTGAGTGGGACTGTGTAGTTACATCACATCAATGATAACAGCCACGAACGCAAATTTTAATTATAGTACGAATCATAAGTTAATAAGAAATATATGCGTTAAAATCGTCTCTTTATCTTGTATTATTATATCAGAAAAAGGAGTACAATATTATAAATTTATAATTTATTTCCTCGAATTGTAATTCCACTCTTCTTGAAAAAAAAATGGAAGCTTTAATTCAAAGTACAAGTACTTAGTAACCCAAATAATAGAATACTGAGTCGATAATTAATAATTAGTGTGAAACACAAAGAATGATAAAAATTACTTGGATCTTTTAGTATAACTGAAAATTAACAATAATTAGAAATCCCACAGGTTTATTGGATCTTTTAAAATGAAACAGTTGTATTAATATAACCATTTGCCTGATCAGAGATTGCCACCTTTAAATAGTCGGTATTTTTATATACATATTTAATAAAATCATAATATTCCTTGAATTTCATTCTACCTAACAAGGTAGTAAATGAGAGATTTTCGAATAAAGTATATGTAAAATTTAACTGATTAGAAGAATATTTTAACCGAGTTTGACGTTCGACAAATAAGAGCGCTTCCATCGCGCAATCCGCTCCCTTCAAGTGACGTGGCTCGAATGACGGGCACACGACTTGTGGATTTTTTAATATTAGGTTGTGCCGCATGTGGATTTCATGAAATAATGATTTAATTGTGTCCAATAGAAAGTGAAAATTATCACAACTTTTACTGTGTAATTTCCAGTGTCTCTGAAGTAGAAGAATTAATTTTCTGGGTATGTTCACAAATGTTCAGTATGTAACCTAGGACCATTAACTTTGAGAGATTTTCTTAACACTCTAAAATAATTGTTTTTTGAGGCAAGGCTACTACAGTTTAATGAAATCTAATTTACTTACAGCATTATGACGACTTACGAAGAATTTATACAGCAAAATGAAGATAGGGATGGAGTACGTTTCACATGGAATGTTTGGCCCTCCTCTCGAATTGAAGCTACTAGGCTTGTTGTTCCTCTAGGAACACTTTATCAACCTATCAAGGAACGTCTTGATCTTCCTCCTATACAATATGATCCTGTTCTGTGTACAAGACCTGTGTGTAGAGCGATATTAAATCCACTATGTCAAGTTGACTATCGTGCTAAGTTATGGGTTTGCAACTTCTGTTTTCAACGAAATCCAGTACGTATTCTGTTTATTATTATATCAAAGCATATTATAATATGTTTTATTTATAACAAATTTACTATCTGTGTTGTAGTTTCCACCACAGTATGCAGCTATTTCGGAACAGCATCAACCTGCGGAATTGATTCCAATGTTCTCAACAATAGAATACACTATTACGGTATGATAATACTTTTTTACTTATTTACTTTGTCAGTAGCCTTATAGATGTTACTCATTGTATTCTTAATATAGAGAGCACAGTGTCTACCACCAATCTTTCTACTAGTTGTGGATACGTGTATGGATGAGGAGGAACTGGGTGCCCTGAAGGATTCTCTTCAGATGTCTTTATCCCTCCTTCCTCCTAACGCTCTCATCGGTCTCATAACATTTGGAAAAATGGTGCAAGTTCATGAATTAGGTTGCGAAGGATGTAGCAAGAGTTATGTATTTCGTGGAACTAAGGATCTTCAACCAAAACAAGTTCAAGACATGTTAGGTATGTAACTATTTCGATCATATTTTTAGGGAAGATCATTATTCTTATTGATGTCAATTTAGGTATTGGAAGACCAGTTCCGGGACAAAATCCCAATCAACAGAGAGGCCCTGGTGGACAACCTCTGCCTCCAGCTAACCGATTTCTTCAACCAGTTCATAAATGTGACATGAGTTTAACGGATTTATTAGGCGAATTACAACGTGATCCATGGCCAGTTGCTCCCGGAAAGCGGCCTCTGAGGTCAACCGGAGTTGCATTAGCTGTTGCGACTGGTCTTCTGGAAGCCAGTTACGCTAATACCGGAGCCAGGTAGAAACATGAAATATACCTTTTACTTAAAAAATAAAAAAAACTTATAATTCAAAATTTTTCTAGAATCATGTTGTTCGTCGGTGGACCATGTTCTCAAGGTCCCGGTCAGGTTGTCACAGATGATCTCCGTCAGCCTATCAGGTCTCATCACGATATCCACAAAGACAATGCTAAGCATATGAAAAAAGCTACCAAACATTACGACAGTCTAGCTTCACGAGCTGCTGCAAATGGTCACATAGTTGATATTTATTCTTGCGCCCTGGACCAGACTGGTCTCCTAGAAATGCGTCAGTGCTGCAACTCGACTGGTGGCCACATGGTCATGGGTGATTCCTTCAATTCATCCCTCTTCAAACAGACGTTCCAGCGTGTCTTCACGAAGGATCCTAAGGGCGATTTGAAGATGGCTTTCAATGCAACACTCGAGGTTAAAACCTCACGGGAAATCAAAGTTTCTGGAGCTATAGGTCCTTGTGTATCGCATGGTGTTAAAGGACCAAGTGTTGGCGAACAGGAAGTTGGCCTTGGTGGCACTTGCCAATGGAAATTCTGTTCTCTGACACCATCAACGACAACAGCACTCTTCTTCGAGGTTGTCAATCAGCATGCAGCACCTATTCCTCAGGGTGGTCGAGGATGTATTCAGTTCATCACTCAATATCAACACAGCAGTGGTCAACGAAGAATTAGAGTCACTACAGTGGCCAGAAAGTATGTTTCTATCTGTATAAATATTATTTAAAAAATATAATATACATAAAGTATGTATCAATATCATCACTTATAGCTGGGCCGATGCATCTACATCCCTGCATCATGTGAGCGCAGGATTCGATCAGGAAGCAGCTGCAGTTTTGATGTCACGTATGGCAGTATTCAGAGCAGAAAGTGACGACGGTCCAGACGTACTGAGATGGGTAGATAGAATGCTCATACGACTCGTGAGTATAATTAAAACTACAAGTATTTTGTTTATTGTTATAAACATGGTAGAGAATATAAAAATTATATCTCTTACAGTGTCAAAAGTTTGGCGAGTACGCAAAGGACGATCCCAATAGTTTCAGACTGGCAGAGAATTTCTCTTTATACCCACAGTTCATGTATCACCTACGCAGATCGCAATTCTTACAAGTCTTCAATAACTCACCGGATGAGACAAGTTTCTATAGGTATATATCTTACTTCCGATTTCTTTCACAAAACATGAAAAATCAACGAACAATTTCCAATGTCATTAAATAATGTTATTTCAACTTCTACCAGGCATATGCTTATGCGAGAGGATCTTACAAACTCATTAATAATGGTACAGCCAATTCTATACAGTTATGGATTTGGTGGACCACCAGAACCAGTACTGCTGGATACGTCGTCCATCCAACCGGATAGAATTTTACTAATGGACACGTTCTTCCAGATACTCATTTTCCACGGAGAGGTAACCTAACCTACTCTTGACTGTGAATTCAATGTCAAAAAAATGACTTGTTTCCTACATACAATTTTTCTTTTACAAAAGACAATAGCTCAGTGGCGTCAGCTAAAATACCAGGACCTTCCGGAATATGAGAACTTCCGGCAACTGCTAGCTGCTCCTGTTGACGATGCTGCTGAGATTCTCGCGGGCCGATTTCCGGCTCCGAGATACATTGACACTGAGCAAGGCGGTTCACAAGCTAGATTTCTTTTGAGCAAAGTCAATCCAAGTCAGACGCACAATAATATGTATGCCTACGGAGCGGTAAGTGTTCGAGAACTTTTATTACTCATTATGATATAAGCTTTATTCATAATTTATGTTGCGCCACATTCCTTACGGTTGTGGCAATCAGTTGTATCTCAATAATTTTTGTATTGTCCCATATTTATTTGAATGCATAAGACGTAAGTCTTTGACTATGCACCGTACGATTACATATAAGCTAACGTGACACAATACGTTACGCAAATCATACGTAACTAATCATTTTTTATGTCGCCGTGATCCTGCGAACCAGGGAATGCCGATGCCCAGTGGGGTGTGTCTTTTTATTTTTATTTAATTTTATATTTTTTTAAATCTTTATATTTCTACTTCTGCTTAATTCATTCATGGTGACGGGAAGGGCTGTGGGTAAATACATTATAAATTGGATATGTGTCTATTAATAAGATGCTTCTTCTAGGTCAATGTGTATATAAAATACATAACTTACTAATTAGAAATATGTCAGTAGATTTACTTACATAAATATTTTTAAACAGTACCATAAGAAAAGTCAGCTTTGTCTGATATTGCGAAATTTTATTCTTTTTAATGCGTCGCAGTGTTTTTTTATTAACACCGTTTTTATAGTTACTATAGATTATGCGTATATTACTTTAAAAACTACTTTTTTAAAATCACTAATACGATTTATGGGATTCGACATAGAACTCAGCTTCTATAAACAAGTCTGGTGCCGGTTTCAGTATAAATTTTTAATATTTTCGCTTTGAAATAGGAACATAAAATATTCATTGTGCATAATTTAATTTATCTTATTTGTGATTTAGGAGAGCGGTGCGCCCGTCCTAACCGATGACGTCAGTCTTCAGGTATTCATGGAGCATCTGAAGAAATTGGCTGTATCATCAACAGCTTAGGATATTAAGTAATTAGGAATAACGTATAACAACATTATCCCTTTTATATATTATACAAATCCAGATTGTAATTAATAACTGTAGGAAAGTGCGTGTATTATTTGTATTTAATCAGGGTAAGGAGACAGCTCTACTGATTGCAATGTACCACAATGCATTTTTTTTTTCGTCGACGTTGAGCATGGGCTCAGCACGAACAAAGTATGAATTGATTATGAAGAATAGTAAGTGAGTGTTTCTCGTTACTATTTCTCATTATTTAATAGTCGCGACCATGCTGTACAATGTCATAATGCGTCTGTGCACTTATCGAAAAATTTTACAGATTCTCTGAATTAGGTGGGTATGGTTATACCACAACTTCCTATATTCCACTATAGTAATACGTGAACTTAGGTATCAAGAAAAAGTAATGGGCACGTTAAGAATAAATGGTAAAAGAAAACTCGTATATCAACGATTTTGTTCTTTTTTTATATTTAATATTTCTACAAACAATAAATTACACGAATATACAATAATTGTATATCAGTATATTACATTTATAAACAGTTAAGAATACTAGTGCAAGTGGCGTATTGCGCTTACCGTTATTTTGTGACTTAGTTTTTCAAAAGTATTAGATAGAAAGAAAAACTGTCATTGCTGTAGTATATTCACTTCAAGCACCAGTTGCCTTGAATAATCTAGTACATCACTGACTTGTTGCTATTTTACAGCAAAAAATTGAGCACTACATTTTTTTCATTTTCTTTTACTTCAATAATTACAGCACTATTGCTAGAAAAATGTATGAGATGAGTTGCGTTTGCATAAAAATTTCATTTTCTATCGAGGTGTTATCCGTTGACTCTTATCCCCAAGACTGAAATATAATTTCTAAGAGAAAGCAAGTATATAAAGCCTTTCTCAATCGTTTGCTCTTACATTATTTTGCTCAATTTGCATTATACCAAACTTAGAGCATTTAGTATCTATAAATTTCAAATCATCCTGACTTAATGTTCCTAACAAAATTGTGCTGTTGTTGTGGTACAACAATCTTAGCTAAGAAATCGTATAGACATTTTTTGTTCTACATCTGTTCGTTCCAAAGCTTTGCAAAACTCCTCAAAGGAGATCATACCATCTCCATTTTCATCTGCTTCAACTATAGTTCTTTCTGCAATGCTTGTTAGTTGTTCTTCACTATTGAAATATATGAGTTAGAAATTTATGATTAAAGTTAATAATATATCTGTTATATTGTTACAAGCTTACCTAATGTTAGCACCAACCATCATGTGTAAGATTGCCAGTAACTCATCCTTGGAGATCAAGTCATCGTTATCCAAATCATACATTTTGAAAGCAACTATAAGAAATTCAACATGATATTTCCTTTGTGATTAAAACTTCTCAAAACTAACTTACACTTCAATTTCTCTTGTCTAGAATTCAATCTATTAGGACTGTTCTTCTTGATAGGCCTGAAATGAGCAAGTACTTGCATGAACTGCAAGAAGTTGACTCGATCATTCCCACTCTCCTCAAAGAAAGCATTAACAATCCTATCTCCTAAGGGATTGATAGCAAGCTCAGGAATTCTAAGGAAGTCCTCACGGCTCAATGTACCACAGTCACCACGATCCAAACTTGTGAATCTACTATATAACCGTTCGATTTGATTTGGTGTAACTAAAAGACAATAAAAATCATTAGCACATAAAAACCTCAAATATCAATAGGTCAAGAAAAATTTTTAATTTATACATCTGATCCTATACGTCGCAGAAGGTGCTTAATATACATCTTCTAGAATCTTGTACGAAATAAAAGTAAAACTTTATGAAAATGACTCACATCCAGTAGCTTCCTGGATTTGTGCGATTTCCTCCTCACGTAAAAGTAGACTCGATCTGTTTCCCATTTTTTATTTCTTCCTTACGTTCTTGGCGGTGACTGAATTGATAAAACAATGATCGACGACTTTGAAGCTACTGATTATATCCAGTCACTAACATAGTACTACCTCAAAACAGGTCAAAGTGCAGTTGATACCTGACAGCTGTTAGGTTAGGTTTAACATTCAAATAGTGCGCACCAATAACGTAGAACGAGCAAGCCTCTTCCCTCCTCTTTGGAATGCAGAACTCCTTGTGCAATTCTGACACGTACTTTTGCATATTATTCTTGTACATAACATCCTCTTGAAAAATTCATGATAAGTTTATTTAATCTAGTGGACACTTATGCATGCCTTTTGCCAATGAATTAGAATGTTTCTAATTACGAAAAGTTAATGAATTTTTATAGCATAGCATAAAACCAAACACATGAACAAAATCCCAAAATTTATGCAATAGAGAGTCGAAATTGTGACTAGAATTAATTAATTTTAATAACCAGAATTCCTGTTATCTAGAACAAAGTAGTAGGAGTCATGATATTCAATTATTTTGTATACTAATTTAAACTGAATATAACTATTCAGAAAAGATCAGATAAATACATATACACCTGAGAGATACTAGTAAAGAGGGCTATTTTAAAGGGAGTTTATGGCTGACGAGTGGACACGGTGGGCACAAGACATGTGCTGGAACTATACTGGAACTGGCATAGAAGTTTTGGAACGGGTTTAACTGTCACATAGTTCACTTCACAATCAGACACAGAATACACTGAGATGGCCGTCTTTACCAATATCTCCTCAGTACCGGGAATACATCACGATAAAGAAATAATACTAGAGAATATAAGTGCTGATGCATCTTTCCTTTATTATTTTGTATATTAACTACAGTTATTATACATAACTACTTAAAAGGATCGCCATCATGTTCGTACGTACCATGATACAAATCGTTTGTGTGATTGAAAATTAATACTTTGAGCGGCTCTGCGAGACCATTATATTAATAGATATTTTGTAAAAAAAATCCATTGAACGCATACAATTAAGAGCAAAACGGTACCAGACGGCAAAGAAAACATAAAAAGTTCTTAACCAGATTTTCCACTTTGTTTCACGCTGCAACACACGTATATGTATCCATATCTCATGTCTTCGCAATCAAAACAATAATATTCTTAATATAATGTATACTAACTACAGTCATTATACATATCGCTACCAAGATCCCTACGATTAATTAACCAGTAAATAAGAAAACACTATAACGGTGCACGATACAAATTTGCCGTGAATTTAAATAAGAGAGCTCCTCCCAATGATTCAAAAAAGCATCAATTTCCCAGTCAATCGTTATAGGCAAGTGGGAGGGAATCGAAAGAGAAACGCAGACCAAAAAACAATAGAAGAAATCACAACAAAAAAATTAACCGCTATTCAATGTTAATCAGTACAAACTGGAATTAGGACCTCGTTATATAAAAAGTTCCAATTTCTCATTCTGGTGCGATAACATAAATCATACTCCAGTTTCAACCTGAGCCTCGAGTATATTAAGTGAGCTGATTATTATGCATCAATTAACCACACTGATCGATCAGTATCGGTCAATATAGAAGAATAAAACTCATTATCAACGAACACAAGTCGTCGCAGAAGCAATTCGAAGCTATTATTGAATATTAGTCGTGTATATTAAAGGAATCATATGAGAAGACATTGAATCAAAGAATCTTCTCTTTGAGGCTTCGGCATTCAATTTTTTGGTACGCGTCCTGGTACATATCATTCAATAAAATCTCCCCTGCTTCGATGCATGAGTCGTCTTAGAAGTATAGGAAGGTAAGGGCTTCAATTATCTCGCGTAATTCCTCCAAAGAGTGCAAATCTGTAATGGCATTTGCGGGAGCAGTGTGAAAACGGGAAAAGGAGGCTTTGGCCTCCTTATAAACGATAGGGAAAAAATGGCGTTACTCATGCGAAGCTCTAATCAGACGATGAAACAGCTAGAAGGAAAGATAAATTACGAAGGATAATGACGACAAACGAAAATGACCGAAAAAAGTAATTAAAGCGATTTGTAATTAGACTTAATTAGGTGCCATCAACCCTCAGAATAATATCTGTAACATTTCTCACAGTAAATCTTAGTGTCTTGGCTAAATCGAAATGTTTATTAATATTATATTATTAAATTACAATAGTAAAGGGGGGGAATCACCATAGGGGCGCGTCGATAGAGCCGAATATTAATTTTTGGATTAAGAAAGAAAAAAAAGCCAATGACTGAGTGGTAGTAGTATATATGCTTGTGTTGTATATGGACAATGTATGGAATGGGTTTTTTTGTCGAATTTTTGGAATTGTAGTAGGAACGAGGAAATGGGGGATGGATGAGAAGTAGGGAGAAGAAGGCCTTATACCGGGCCACAAGTGTCTATCTATACATATTACAATTAGGCTAAAAAATAAAGGTGCTTATTTTTATAATCATCGTACACAATTGTTATTTAGTTTACTTAATAAACTCGAATTGCCAGTATCGCACCTTCGTGTTCGATCGACGTTTATGAGGCTAATGCAACAAACCTTTTTTTTGTTTTTTTTTTTCTTTCTTTTCCTTCCTACAATTGATCGCAATGCCACTTATACATGTGAAAAATGTATGTTCAAATTCCTTCCTTTTCTTTTTTTTTAAATGTAGAACAAAGGAATTTAATACAACTTAGGTTCGCGCGAAAGTTGATGGTCCGTGGATGGCATTGTTTCATATTTCCCTTCTTTCACTTTTTTCTTTTTTGTTATATCAAATGAAGACACCCACAATTGTCGTGTGTTTCTAGTTGTTTTTAGTTTCCCCACAAAAGGTTGCACTGCGGCGTTGCACAGCGATGCTGCTCTGAAAAAAAGAAACGTAATCTGTACGGTGTTGTGCACAATCCCGTTTACTTTAATTGGAATTTGATAGAAAGAAACTAGATAAACGCATTAGTCTAATGTAACCACGTGATAAGGGACAAAAACACGATGCCATAATGAAAACAATACTATATCGAGAAAAATAATTTTCTTTGCGAGATATATACGCACTGATGCTGTCCAATTTAATTCAGAGTCGTAGAAAGGAATTATAAATATCCAGAGAGTTTATCGGACATACAGAGAGGATATGTAGCAGAGTAATTTCTATAGGTCAATCATGAGAAGTACAATAACCATACAAGATACAAGACAGAAACACAGGGAGGGAAAATAAAAAATGCAGGCATCATTGGAGAGTGAAATGGATAAGATTTTAATACAATGAAATTTCACTCACTCGTTTTAGCAGAGTGTAGCATTAAACGTTTCAGCAACATCCGGACTTTGAAGTCTCAATGGGACGTCCTTGGTCAATCTGCACTTTGTTGGCTGGGTCGCTAGCTGCACTTGACGGAGGTCCTACTCGTAACTTGATTTCGGAGGCCATCGTCATAAAAGCCTGCTCTACATTATTCGCATTCTTTGCTGATGTCTCCAAGAAAGGGATACCCAATTGATCCGCATATTCCTGTTTTGAATATATTAATACATTTTTCTTCATATGTTAGATCGAGACTAATGATATAAAAAATTTGGAAGCTTTGTCATCATCCTTACAAGGCAGTAAGAAATGAAATATTGAATGAAACGCATTCTTAACTAAAATAAAACTGATCAATTAGTAGAGAATGTTTGTATACCTTTGCTGTTGTGTAGTCAACGACTTTCTTCATATGGAGATCACTTTTGTTGCCGACCAGCAGCTTGTTGACATTATCACAGGCATAGCGGTCGATTTCCTCAAGCCATTGTTTAACGTTGCTGAAAGACTCCAGGTCTGTACAATCGTAAACGACAATGATACCGTGAGCACCCCGATAATATGAACTTGTAATCGTCCTAAATCGCTCCTGTCCTGCAGTGTCCCATATTTGCAACTTTATTGTCTTCCCATCTAGATCAATTGTTCTGATTTTGAAATCCACACCAATAGTACTGATGTAACTTTCAGTGTAGGTGTCATCAGCAAAGCGCAGCAGAAGGCACGACTTTCCAACTCCAGAATCACCAATCAGGAGCAGTTTGAACAAATAGTCACTGAAATTCAATAAATAAAATTCAATGAATCATTTTAAAAAAATCTTATCATGTCTATTCTTCAAGCTACACATACATTTCAATGTTTTAAAAAATTATCATCATTCATACTATGAAATTGAACTAAACAAGACAACCCCTCCAACTAACACCCTCATAAGTTTTCTTAACCTGCTTTTGTACATTTCAATAAATAGTCCCTTGTAAAACAAAAAAGAATGCAAAGTCCAAAGTAATATCCTAAACAACAGCATCTAATGCAAATACATAATTGTCATAGTTGTAAAAAAAAACTACTACAATCGACTTCGACGTTTATATAAAAAAAACCAGGGTAGGCAAGGTGCAACGGCACAAAATGTAAAAACAAGAACAGCTGGTTGTGACTAACACGCAGGAAGGATAGAGAAAGCATCGAGGTGTGAGAGGACGAAAGAGGTACAGTGGGAGGGGAAGACTAGAGTAAGAGAAGGGGAGCCAGGCGATCGAGGAAGGAAAGGTACACAGAAGAGGGGAGAAGGGAGGAAAATTGGAAAAGACAGAGAGAGAGAGGAAGATAATGAGGAAGGTAACAAAAGAAATATACCCAAAGGAGGGCAGAGCAAAGATAAAAGATCTAGTCATAAATTAAATCAAAAGGAGAATCTGTCAGTGACGACTAACGTCAAAAGAATTTTGTCCTGGAATTCGAAAGCAGAATAAAAGGGTCAATGGTAGAAAGATTGAAGTATCAGCTTTTACAATATGAGTATAAATTTAATAGTAGATGAGTAAGTAAAGATTGTTAAATTTAAAAGATATGTGACGCATGACGCGTGTCGTGGTAGCTCAAGACGGTACGTATATGCCTGCGCAAAAAGTATCTTCGTTTACTCACTATTCGGGATTCATTGTGGACATGCTACACTGCGAGCTCTTGGTTCTTGGGTGTCGGGCGCGATACGCTTGTTGATAAGCGGAGGTTCACCCGGGAACTCGATTAAATTCTGAAGCAGGTCTTCCTCGATACTACGATGATACACCTCCTCTCGAAATATGAAGGCGCTGAAACAATGGCGGCCACGGCACCTCCTCCCAAGCGAGCGAGCAAACGAACGAACGAACGAGCGAACAAGATCTCCACAATTGACGTAATGCCAGAATGGCAGTAAATGCTGTTTCACTCCCACTGAGGAGACGGGACGCTAGACGTTCTGGCAAAACATTTTCAATGCGCATGATCAACGTGTTCGTGGTCCACGATCAGCGTCGCTCGTTGTGAATTACCTTTGTGTTATTGCTCGCGATACTAATTCCACGCATCTGGAGGGCTTTACATCGATTTTGATATTTTTTTTGGTCTAGTCTTTCTGGTTGCCGCGTTACTCGTCTGTTGTTATTTTGCTTCTTATTTGAAATATTTTTCTTCAGGAGTTTTTTAAAAGTCCGATTTTAGTACGTGCCATGTTTTAGGTTAAGTTTTATTATGGAATTAGATGTTTTTTACTCTTCGACTTTCGTGTAAGGATTTCACTATAATTTGCTTCTCTAGAGGAATTCTATGGTTAAGTCTGACGATGTTAGAAATTGGACAGAGAGATAAATTAATCGATCAAGCAAAAAAGAGAGGGAAGAGAACGTGTCTCTACTGATAAGGTATCTGAATTTTAGATACAGTAAAAGGATCACGTAACTGAAGAAATATCGTGACTACGAGTTGTTTGAGTTTGAATGGCTTATTTCTAATGATTAGTCTTCATATTAACTGAAAATTTGAAAAACAAGTGTGTTAATTTACTTTGTTTGAAGATGCGCGTCCAAGTTCTAATTGTTGCTTGGAAAAGGATATGATACCGGCCCCAGAGACCATATTCCTGAATCATTTCAATACGGATTCGAGAATACAGCTCCTCCAGTGTTATTGCATGCATTAAGAAGATGGAATGGAATGATTAGAGTAACTATATACTCTAGTGAAGATTATATTCTTCATTGCATTTAAATAGATCTATGACATCTTATGATTAAGAAGTTATACATGTAGGAGAGGTGGTGGTCTTTGCAATTTATTATTAATGACGTCCAACGGAGTACACCACGAAGAAGTTTCTTCAATCCCAGTAAGATCGTTCAGAGGAGCTAATGGAAATAAGATAATACTTCGAGAAAGGAAAATATCATCATCTAATGTAGAAACTAATGGTGTTATAGAATTTGGACTCTATAATGACAATCCCTGTGAAACTTTTTTAAATTTATTGCTTTTGTGTTTGACATTACTTTTTTGGTGTACCATTGATAATCCAATACCAACTTTTGCTTCTTTCATCGCACTTGCATTACAGTGTCATCGTTATGTTACATCTGTTACAGTAGGTAGGTGCTTTGGTTGGCGTGTTTTATAGTTGTTAATCTTACAAGGTTGTTGTACAATATAATGATTTTGTCATTTAGATACTGTATTGGTAATCGAGTCTGTTGGTGTGCAGATAATAGGTAAACGCAGGTGTATTACCTTCAATTCTAGCCAGTTTTTACCCTGGAATACAGTGCATGATATATTTATCAATGAAGTTATAATTGGAGTATGTATAATACCTATAGTTCCATATGATAAGTTAAATGATTATCTATTACTGGACTTTGATTTCAGCAAAAAGTACTTTACTACCTGACATTTGTGGTGAAGGAGTCTATAGGTGGTAAGGAGAAACTAAGATTGGTTCCTCTTTTCCAAGAATTAGTACCAGAAAGAAAATGCCTGGAATACATGTACGTTCGCTTGGCCGGTTTGATCGGTCACAAGAAGACAGAGAGTCTGTATTGACTGTGCCTGGTTCTTACTGGCTTTGCCACAAGAATAAGATCTACAAATTTTCATTCAAATGCCATCATTTCCCAGGGTTTGTATTAGTAATCATACCATTTTCTGTATTCAATATTCAACTATATAAAAATATCTTTCAGAGGTGCCAACAACTTTCCTTACGAGAAGGAACTAATGAACATAATAAGGCGAGTGATTAAGTGTCTACCATGTCAAGGACAGCAATTTAGTACACGTCATCTCCTTGTCACGTTTAGTATCCTTTACATATTTTTTACATAAGATAATAATAGGATAAGGAGTTGCCGTATCTTATTCTCTAATCCATATTAATTTGTACTCTGTAATGCATCCTTAATCAAGCTCTCCTAAGATCACACATTCTGGACATCCCAGGACAAAATGTATGCGATGCATAAATTTCGTGACAAACCTGTTGCAGCACCATCACCTCGTGCTTTTGTCCTAACAATTAATATTACAATGTCAAATGCGAATATTAGCCCTATTGATGTTAAGGACAAACGCAGTTCTCTCCGTTTAAGAATTAAAAATTTGGAAGGTCCAGATGACCAAAGTGTATCAGTAGCAAAAACTTCATCAAAGAATGTAAAATTAAACACAAATTGTGCTGTAGTGGTCCTTGACGACGACGATAATGATGACAATAGTCCAAACTGTGAAACAAACACAATATCCGAATCACTTGGGAATAACAGCGCAAACAGCAATGATACTGCTACCAAATCAGATGCTTTACCTATTTCTCATGAATCTATGCCTCTTAATGCGAACATGAAATCTGAAGATCATACATCGAAAGATAATATTGTTCCTATAGATACCAAGACCAAGAATACTGACATTGTTGAATTAGAGGTTGATAGTATGGATGATGATTCTAATTCCAAAGACTCTTTGAACACCACAGAAAGTTCTGAACAAGTTCATTTGGATATCATGAAAGAACCAGCAATAGAATCTGCTAATTTACTGCATCAACATCTTAATGGCAATGACAATAGCTATTGTGGCAATTCTTCATTAATATCTTCATCATCAATTAAACCATTAAAATTGGATCCACGAACTGAGATACAGAAGACCACTCCATTATCATCAAATTTTGCAAATCGTCTTGCTTTTGCAGAAGAGGAGGAAGACGAAGACTTCGAATTAAAAGTTGATCCTGACGACGTTCCACCACGTTCTGCTGACATTACCGACTTAGTAATGGAAGGTGTCATGTTCACCATCAGGCAAGATCGTGATAGCGTCACTGTTATGGAACAAAAGACAAAGTTAGAGATGGATGAAGTTTTGGAAAATTCTGAAAAAGTCGAGAATCGGGAAGGCGAAAAATGTCTTCTGAATTCAAGTTTACTCAAACTCGAAAATTTAATAACTAAAATTGAAATGCCTGTGAGTGAAGAACGAAGGCAAGTTGGTTGGACAGGATTCACTCAATGTTCTCCAGCAACAAGAAGAGTTGATATTCCAAGCAAAGAAGCAAACTTGCCAATTGATTATGGCCATAACAGAAGACACTGCTCGACTAGTACAATTTTTGAAAATATGGATATTGATTCAAATGAATCGACCACGGGCACTTCAGCAAGTGAGGGATCAGAAACTGAGTCAACGGATGATGGTGCTGATAATACAGAGATACACAAAAAAGATAAATATGATTCTACTACAACGTCTGAAGAGGACTCAGTATTACCTTCAATAATACCTAATGAAAGAGGAACAAGAACAGCAGAAGTTATGCAGTTAAAGGCTACAAGAAAAAGAGGCAATTTGTTTTTGAAAGAAAGTGATGAGTCTGATTTTTTAAGTGACAATAGAACATCATCCGAGGAAATAATTTTGAAGACACCAATGATAGATAATGACATGATATGTACTCCAATACCAAACAAATCTTTTGTAAACTCACAAACTCACATACACAGTGAACCTACTTCAAATCCGGACTCTCAATTGCCACATCAAAGACCATATAGACTTATCAATTTAATAACTGCAAATGAAAATAAACGTCTTTCTAATAACATATTCTCTGGTCCACGAATGATCTCTAATACTGTTTTAACAAACGAACAAATCCCTCCGAGTTTACGAAATGTTATCAGAAAGAAAACTGAAAGGCAGGAAGCAAAAAAAGAATTAAGTGACGAAATGACGAATACCACAAAATCAGAGGGCACATGGGAAAATTCCACTTTAGCAACAGATGACATTCTGTCAAATCACAAATTAACAACCTTTAATGTTAATAATACCAGCAATACTGTTCAAGGGACTCATGAAGATGCCAAAGAAGCAATCCAGACCAGTCCTATTGAAGATAAGTTAGAAACTACAAAAACAATACCAGTTACAGACTCCACATCATCAAGAGAATTACAACAGATTGACATAGAAGCACTGGTGAATAAAATATCAGGAACAATGCATCGTAATAATATTGGAACTGATGTGAACTGTCGAAAGAGAAAGACTAATTCTCTCAGTAAAAGAAGTCTACGGCAACGAGAGTGTCCTATGAAAACATCACGTGTCAATTCGAGTGATAATCATGAATTTTTCATAGACATGAGAAAACTAGTGCAGGACATAACAAGAGGTGTTAAAGTAGTTGTTAAACGAATCCCTATAACTGACAAGACTGTCTACACAAAATGTATTCCGAAGCAAAAATCTTAGCAGTGATACAGTTCTTAGGGAAGGAATAACATTATATATATAATTATATAAAAAGAGGTGCAATAATAGATATCATGTTAAAAATATTACATCTGTTTGTCAATTTTACTTTTAAACTAATCTCGATAAGTTATAGTAAGGAATTAGGAGTATTTATTTGGACAAAAAGAAAATGAGGAAAAATGGCATGTTTACAAAGAGAAAATATGTATAAGCACAACTGTAAAGGAGTTACTTAATTAATCTGTTTATTTCATTGAATTTGTCTCTCTCGATTTGTTCTAAAACAGCCTTGAGATTATTCATCTTTTCTAACAGTTTTTGCATCTTCTCATCCTGCATTTGCTGACATCCATGATTTTTCCATTCAGAATTAACCGCATCGTGTCTGATATCCTGTGCTTTTGACATCTTCAATACATTAAGCGGTTTTGTAGGCTTGAGAGTAATAGCTTCAGTCTACAAAAATACGATTAACATAATAAACTACTTAAAGAGCCTAGTAATATAAGGCACAATGGATCATTACATTTATTTTATTTTCGAGTTCAATACATTTAGCAAGTTCTTGAGAACATTGAGAAGGATATCGTTCTCTGGCATCACAAACTTCAAAAACCGCGTTCTCGCATTGTTCTTCAAGTTCCTCTGTAAAAACGTCGGGAATAATTAAATCTGAAGAAAAATCGCGGGAAGTGGTGAAAAAAACCACGCCATAAATGGATTACTATATGCCTAGTAACCGCTACAACAGTGTTACTGTGGTATTGGTAGAGATACGGCGACCCCCTTCCTTTTGTATACCTTACGGTATATTATCGTTTAGACAAAATCATCTTGTACTTACGTACCCATTTAGTAATTGAGGTAAGCGTTTCGACGAGGGAATAAACTTTAAGCCGGAAATAGTTTACTTGACTGTCTTCCGTCCGCGTGGCAACAGTCTATAGCTGTGTGGTCACCTGGGTTCGTTTTTTTTTTCCATCTCTGTTTAGCCAATGCTATTGCTGGTAATTTCTCTGTGAGATTAGAGTCCATAACCCCACTTATATTAGACTTGTTCAATGACATAAGTTCTACTACAACCGGTCACACTGATTAACCTATCGTGAGTCTATAGGTCAACCCGCAGTTAGGTTAGATTTCGACTAATTCTCAATTCGTCGTTTCAAAGAATACATTTTATTGTGTGTTAATTATTTTTAATTTGTCTTTAAAGGTGTAGGATTTGGCATCTTTCATTTTTGAAGAGAAAATGGGGTACTTGAAACGCGTCGGGACATTTTTCATATACGTTGGCGTCTTTTTTGCTATATTAGCCTTTGTACCAGGCATTCCACCGAACATACCATTTTCTGAATACAGGTACGTAAATTTGTTTTTCTTTTTCTTCTCTGAATCAATTCAATTATAGTGCGTAATTATTGTGATTTCATATGAATCTTGTTTTTTGGATTTTTATAGTGTAGTTCCATCTAAGACAATAAATCCAAATTTAGCAGTTAACGACAGGTTGAATTCAGCTGAGAGATTATTTGAAGGGAGTTTGAAGGGACCTGAGTGTTTCGACAGTTATAATGGTGAACTGTATACTGGATTACATTTTGGTCATGTCGTTAAAATTGTGGGAAATGAGATTGTTCCGATTGTCAAGTTCGGAAAATCTTGTGGTAAGTTTCGTTTGAAGATATTATATTTGATAGAATCTCTAAAGCATTGAATTTATGTTTGTAACTTTCTATGACTAGATGGTATATGGGAAGAAAGCAAGTGTGGAAGACCACTTGGCTTACGATTCGATAAGAAAGGAACTCTGTATGTGGCAGATGCCTATTATGGAATATTCAAAGTTGATGTAAATACTGGCAAATATGAAACAGTTGTTGATGCTTCTGAAGAAATTGAAGGAAAGCGACCAAAAATTTTTAATAGTTTGGATGTGGCAAGTAACGGGGATATTTACTGGACTGATTCAAGTTTCAATTTTGGTATTGAAGATACAGTATTTGCAGTACTAGCCAATCCAAGTGGAAGGTAAGGATAAATATATATTTTCCTTTGACAAGCAAAAGGCTATCATGTCTAAACTTCAATGTCAATGCATTGCAATGTTTCAGACTCATTCGTTACAATGCTGCAACAAGGAAAAATGAAGTACTTCTACATGATTTAGCATTTGCTAATGGCATTCGTCTCAGCACAGATGAAAGTTATCTTGTTGTGGTAGAAACTGTTGGATCACGCATTATTCGATACAATTTGAAGGGACCAAAGGCTAACCAGGCAGAAGTATTTATTGAAGGTATTTCAGGAGCACCTGACAATATCTACCATGATGGTCAAGGTGGATTCCTAGTACCACTTATTGAATCCTGGGATGCAGAACATCCGCTGATATTTAAATCTTTAATTCCCCATCCTAACATTCGGAAGGTCATAGTCAGGTTGTTGACACTGATAGAGAAACCTTTCAAGATGTTAGACGAAGTTTATCCCAACGAGTTTCTAAAGAAAATTGTACATGGGATAGGTTCCTTTGAGTATACGCTATCTAACGACTTGGTAACCATCTTTAGGGTCGATGCAAATGGAAAAATCATAGACGCAGCATATTGCACGTCGGGCAAAATTCGTACAATTAGTGCGGCATTTATTCATGATAATTATCTGTGGATTGGTTCTCCTACAGCTGAGTACTTGGCAAGAATACCACTAAAAGATGCTTTCCCAAGTCTGGCTGCTATTGCCAAGAAGGAGGTCAAAGCTTCTGAATCAGCAGCTCCAGCTGCATCGCGTACGACTGCTAAACCAGCTACTACCACACCTGCACCAACAACAACACCTAAACCGACTACTACCACCCCTAAACCAACTACTACTACTACTACTACCCCTAAGCCAACTACGACTACTCCTACTACCCCTAAGCCAACTACGACTACTCCTAAGCCAACTACGACTACTCCTAAGCCAACTACGACCACTCCTAAACCAACTACTACTACTCCTAAACCAACTACTACTACTCCTCCTAAGCCAACTACGACCCCTGAACCAAAAACTACAACTGCCAAACCAGTAACTACAACTCCAGCACCAGCTACAACAACTTCAAAGCCAGTCACAGTGAGTCCTAAGTCAAAGACTACGGGTCCAACGACTGCAGAACCATCTACTATCCCACCCCCAAAAGCAACGACTACGACTTCCACACAGGCTAGTAAGACAAAGCCTACGTCGAAGACTACCAAACCTGCAGAAGCTCCCGAAACGAAATCTAAAACGGAAAAACCGGATAAAGATAAGTTATCTACTGGTACACAACAGGCAGCTCCTTCGAAAGAAACCACTAGTAGCAATAAACCTGCTAGTACTTCCACAAAACAATAAAACATTCCATTTTCGTTTATTTCCATTGATTTACTATCGCAGATTCGAGGGCGGTGCTCTCCTTGGAAGACGCTTATTTGTTTGACTTCAAAGTATTCCCTTAATTTATTAACGGGTTGTCAATACGACTGTTATATCGTGCTGTTTTTGGAAATATTTGATGTTATAAAAATTTTATATTTAGTATCCATTGTTTCTTCAAGTGTTCTATTTTTATTTGTTTATGCTCACGGGATATTGGTATAGTTTTTATTTCAAGATTATCTTTTTATCATAAGCTGCTTCATTTCTAGATGTTAGTAATAAATTATATAATACTTTCCTTCTTCACAGACTTATCGAAATGTAAAAATTCCATGAAATATTTAATAGAAATAATATGATTTATGAGTGTACATATGAAAAAAGGTACGACTGTTCAACTTTTCTACGCGACATACATTAAATATTTTATTGATTTTTACTTTATCTTGGTATATCATATTACTATATTATGATAGATTTGGGAAATGACATTTGCTACGATTGATAGGACAAATTCAGAAATAAAGATGTTGAGTTTCATAGACTAAAAATAGTGTATCACTATGCTTGCTACATTTATGTACAACAGGCATCGCAGTTTTAATCAATATACGTAAATTGTTCCGGATTGTATTTAGACGTCGTGCATATGATTCATTTCTATTCATTTGTCCTATTAATTATAGCAATGAGTATACTAGAGTACATAATCATTATTCCAATGTAACTGTTAACCATTATAAGCTGTAGCTCGAATTTTCAATAAGAATCAAATAGGGGACCACAATTACTGATATGTAAAGGTTGAAAATAATGGCAATTAAAAATACAAGCAATTTTTATATATAAATTTTATTTAATCCTATATCATTTAACGGGCGTAACATCGCATTTTCTCGTAAACATTTGCACAATGTATCATTTGTTTTCAGCCACACGAATAACAAAAAATAACGTGTTTCGCCCTGCGAATGAATGTATACTTTAAATTCTTTGTACAAGAGGCACGATTTGCGAGGGCCCAAAAATTTATGTCAGCGGCAAATTCCGCAATCTTACCAAAGCCTGTTCCGTATCAGATAATGGCGCGTATCAAAATATTTTCTTAAATTGAAGAAATGTTAATGTCTATGAAAAGCATGCCAAAGTTAAAATACGATAAGACAAAGTATGAATGAATTGGTTTAATTAAGCTCACTGTTCACTATATAGTAAATAATGAATAGAAGTAACCACAGTGAAAGAAATAGTCAACAATTAGTTGTAGTTCAAATATTAAGTTGTTTGACAATGACAGCAGGCAACATGGAACTCAATTTTTGATTGACTGCATTCTGTATCTGCCATAAGAAGGTTGGCCGTTTTATGAATTGCCAGTATCCATTTCTTCGGCGTTCAGCCCATTTTTGGGCGATGAGCAATGACTTTTGATATAACAAAACCTCCTTGTTCTTCAAAAGATTTGCTGGTAATTGACGCACCGTACCAAATCCCAATGCTACCAATTCTCGACCAATCTGCAGGGACTCCTAATTTCAAACTCATGAAAATTCTATATGCCATGTCAAGGTACTACAGAACTTATGCATCATTGCTAAAAGAGTTATGGAATTGAGAATGTTATATAAGAGAAGTCTCGCTGTACCTGATCCTTTTGCAAGAGTGTCACTGTGCATTCCAGCCAGTTCTTGTGTTTTACTAACGGTGTAAATACAACTTCATTGTTATTGACAACTGACTGCAGCCAACTGATTCCTGTAAATTTATTGTATCTATAATCTATGACCTATCATCTCACTTAATATACATAGAATATCATAAACAATACTTACCATTACCATTTATGTCAATCCCTGCAATTCTTACTGGTAACTGTTTACTTTGTCCTAATCGAGGTAGAGGGATCAACGGTTTGTGATCAACCATAATAAGAGGACCATTGTCAATTTCTATATGCATCACCTTACCCTTTAGGGGCAGTTTTGATTTGAGGAAGTGTTGTGGCACATCGGAGGGTTTCATAAACTTGGCAAACTGCAATTCAACAACAATTTTACTTTTAGGAATCTTTTAAACAATTATAAAATATTCAAATACAGACTTACAGGTCTTATTTTATAAAGTGCGGTTAACAATCCAATGCTGGCTACTCCATAAGTCATAATCTAAGAAAAATTGTCTCATGAAGTAAAAATTAGTTGTTACAATACAGGTGTCAGTTGACTCTTCAACAAAATCTGAAGTACCTCGACTCCACGGGTATTACCCTCCATGTAAAGAGCAAACCGCTCAAAAATATTCGACACTTTCTCACTGCTCATTTTTTTATTAGTTTCTATTGCGTTTTATTCGATCGAATCTTCTTCGTAACGTCGTCGCGTACCGTGTCGTAACGTTTTTACTTTCGTCCTATCTAAAATAAGATCTTACGCTACTAGATTGATACGTGCTTTTCAACCATCTTTGAATCCAGCACAGTGTTACCATTTACCAAAAACAATGAATCAAACTCCAAAAGTCTAAAGAAATTGAAGCAGCATGGTGACGGGTTTTTTCCTTTAATCACAAATTAAATATTAAGCATATACCAGAAAACAAGTAGGACCAAATACAATATCCACAAAATAGTCAATATGAAATTGATAAAATTATGCTCCGAAAATTATGGAATTGATGAATTAAAGTTGATAAGATTTGCAGTTATTGTTATACGTTTAGACTAACAATAAGTTATAGTTTCAGTAAAAGACTTATTAAATCAATATTATCGTCCTAGTAACCGTTGCGCCATACCTATCCGATTAACCATAGTATAAAAACTCCGAAAGAGATTCGTCCAAAAATGTGTCTCTGTCTTGGACCCCCAAAATCCGGTAAGACCTTTCTCCTCAAACGTTTACACGGAGACAGCATTGACGTTGCGACGCCTACTGTACCCACAAACGGAACGAATCTCTTTACAATAAAAAATTCTGATGGTCATTTCGACATAATCGTCAGAGAGCTTGGTGGCAGCATGGCACCAATTTGGAAGCATTACTTCAATAGGGTAGTAAGCGGATTACTAACATAAAATATAAAATTCGAATATTTCGCAAGCTGACAATGAATTCTGAATGTCTTAAAATTTAAATATATTAAACAGGTAGGCAAGATTATCTACGTGATCGATGCAAGCAACCTCTGCCAGATTAGTGCTGCTGGTGTTTTATTATATTCGTTGCTGGTTGAGCCGCGACTTCGATACGTGAAGATTGCTCTGGTTCTCAATAAAATGGATCTTTCCTATCGACAAATGAGAAACGAGGCTCTGTTGATGCTACATTTTACTCGTTTGCAAAAAGAGATCCCGCAGAAGATACGCATCATTGAAACAAGCGGAATGACTGGCGAAGGCGTTGAGCAATTGCGCGAATGGATATTCGATCAGGATACTTTGAAAGCAGCAAGAATTGCTGCTGCCAACAAGTAGTACAAAACTTCATAACTTTGAATCAGCTTCCTGCATTTATACTTCGCTTTATTTACACTTCAACTTATAACGGTATAGTATATATAGTTACTACAGAACGGAGTTCAAACGCATCTTAGACAGAGATAATGTTTCATATGCAAAAACGCTGTTACACGTAGTTACTGAATCTGTTATATTAAGGCTTGTTAGAAGAAAAAAACCGGTAACGCACAGTGGTACAGATATGAGTTGCATGGGATTGTGAAAAACAAAAGTGAAATTTTTTACTTTAATACTGTGCCCCAATATTGTAGCATCAAAGATGCTTTTTAGTTAAGTAATATCGTTTTTCTTGTTGAAGCTAGTCGAGTGTTTAATTTAATACGAGTTTCCAATAATATAACGTTTTAGCTGTTTGTACAAAAAATCTGGAACATTTTTATCTGAAATCTCCAAGGGGGACGATGGAAACATTAGGATTTTTAAGGGAACCGTTTCTTCTTTGTACAAGGATGTATTGTTTGCCACTGCGCGCTTGCCGACAACTTCATCATTCTGTTTTTTGTTAATAAATCAATTTAATTGTGATCATTGTAATTCATTTGCCCACTCACATCCACACACGCATCCGCAATCAGACGTACATATATTAACAGCTCCTTGCTTTCTCTCACAGTCTCTATTCTACCATGATAGTCGTAGAATTTAAAATTCACATAAAAAATATTCTTTCTCAGCCTAATGTATCCTTGTCAAATCTTCAACGATTTTTACCAAATCGTCTACCGTGGCTTCTTTCTTCATACCGCTGCCATCGTCAATCTGAAATATTAATACATTTTTATAGGGATTCAAAGAAGACGATCATGTTAACAAGATCCTGTTAATCTTACCAAAAGTCCAGCAGCAACCTCCGCCATTTTATCGTGACTCAAGTCTAGAAAACTCTCAATCAAGTCTCCATCTATGAATCCTTCACATTGTTCGATTTTCAAATCGGTATTGAAGCTCCTCCAAAAGTTGTGCTCAATCTTGCCTACGCTTTTAATAACGGAAGTAAGCCTGTCCTCGAGATTGCGCAGGAACTCATAAAAACCGGATGGAATTTGCGTGACCAGGCCAATAGCACCACCAACAGTTCCAAATAAAACACAACCCTGGGTTGGTGTACTTGATTCACCCAGATGTTGCATCACTAACGATCCATGCCTGAAGACGTTTACCATGTCTCCTAAGTGAAACTGCCCGACTTCCTGCATTTGCTGTCTTTCCTCCTCGGAAGTAGCAGCACTGTAAAGAAGTATATTTATTGTTTGATAATAAATGGAGAGATTTGTATAAAATCTGGATTGTTTAGATACTAACCTATCCTTCTGACAGACAAACAAATTGAAACAATTCTCAGCACCCAGGAAAGTATCATCGTCAAGGATCTCAATGGCTGTCATCCAATTAGGATTGTAATCTCTTGCTATCTCTTCAAAGCTACCTTCCATGGTTTTGTATTGTAGGAGGGTCTGTGATCTCATAAGATCACCAACTAGTACGAAGTCTCCTTTGGTTTTAAGAAACAGTGCAATTATGTTATTGAAGTGGCTGCACTCTAGTCGAAGCTCCTTCTCTGCAGTCCATTCAAAAAGACGTACTGTACTGTTAATGCTGGCAAGTAGTTTCCCATTAAATTCAACCAGCGAATAACAAGCACCCTTGATCTCCTTCTCAGCTACCTGGGAAAGTTTTCCATCTGCCCAGTGATATAATAGGATTCTACCCATTTTTGACTCAGTCTCATCAGGATTAACCAGAGCTGTACCAACAACAAAGTATGAAGTAGGATCCTCTCCTAGTTTTGTTGAGATCAAGGACATAGCATACTCAGAAGGCATCAGAGTATGAGCATGGAGTACTTCAAAGGTATGCTGATCAATTATTAAGAGGTTATGAACCTCAATCTCCTGACCAATGTCACTGGTTGTATGTCCAGGTTTACTGTGCGAAGAAATGTGGCTACTGCTGGAACTTGAAGCTGCTTGTGTCGAAGCAGACGGTCTAACAATACTGACACCACTAGTCTCCTGCATGTCAATACGCATCGTTATTACTCCAAACGTCTGAGAACTTTCCTGATAAGCAATTCGTCGTGGAGATTCACCAAGAGGTACCGTTCTGATGTGGAGTTTCTGTATTTCATCAATTGTTCCAATAGTGACAGTACTATCTGTTGCCAGTGCGAGACTGTCAGGGTATGATTCTGCATTTAGGGAACACATGTGATTCACTTCCTTAAGATTGACATTACTGAATACAAGCTTATGATTAGAGGAATATATAACAGTAGGTCTGTCAGAGCAAGCAAAGACATTTGTTGTGGAGAGTGATCTAAAGGTACGTAGTACTGTAGGCTGAGTACCAAGGGTAACCTTTTTCTTGTCGGAGAGTATGCCATTCTGTTTGTGAAGTGTAAAATAGTACATACTCCCGTCTCCAAGAGCACAGAGCAAATAAGTGTTCCCTTCGAAGCAAGTCATCAGAATAGATCTGGGTATTATTTCACCACCTAGTAATTCCTTGTTGATTTCCTCCAGAGCCGGCAGAGTCAATATTCTTACAGATATATCTGTCCAAAGGCCAACGGCGACGATGTGCGCTTCGCTATTACCGTCCAATGGGGAAATATCAAGACACGCAACCTCATGCTGAAGAGTCGTAAATCCTTTGGGTACTATTTTACCATCGCTTATTTCCATGTAGAAGAGGTCGTTTCCAGTTGCGCACAGTACCTGAGTACCATTGCATGCTACGACACTGATCGTCCTCTTGTTTTCCGGTTGCCATTCGGATACGACAGTCGAGGTTTCATTTGAAATAAGTCTAGCAGATGTCGGAGTGATTTGTATAAATAAATCATTTGTAACATTTCCAGTATGGAAGGTTTGTTCGTCAGCTACAAATCCAGGTATATCAGTCTCCTCGACCTCCTCTCCATTCAGTGTCAAGATCCTCGTTTGTCCGACGAACGACAGCACCAGGGTATTGTCAAAATTACCACCACCTACTTTTAGCGCCCACATACCCTTGATACCAGGTAAATCGATACTAGCGTGTTCCTGGATACCAATGCCATTTCTTATGATTCTCAACGAACCCTCCTTAAATGCTCCGGAGCAGGTTACCATTTGACCCTGACCTTGTCGCTCTAAGTCCACAACCGCCATGTCGACTATGGGTGCTAGGTTTGTGAAGGTTTCCATAGGTACACAATAGGAACCATTTTCGTCAGCTTTTGTAATCAGCTTTATCAATTGAGAATCACCCAGTCGACTACCAATAAATATAACACCGTTATCCAAGTATGTAATACATTCTGGAATACTAACTTCACCTAGAAGTTCAACCTTCAAGTCTTTTACTACCATAGAACCGTCTGGTTTCTTCTCTTGCTCCAGGAATAGCATGAACAAATGACCTGCCATATCACCTAAGAGATATCGGAGCCCTTGGTTGTCAACTTTGGCATAACATGTAATAGTACTCTGTTTAATAATAGGAGGAACAACCGCGACGTAGGTGGTACCATCGTGGTATAAAATACTCTCTTGTCCTATGATGATGGCGCCACAAATTGGCGAAGGCACTGGAATGACCATCATAGCTTCACGCTCAACATTATCCTGCCTCCATGGTATTTTGACAAATTCTTTATCTCTCAATGAAATCTCATGTGTCTTGACATGCCTTCCATTAATATCTTGATGAATAAGTATTAGCGTTGGATTAGCACATCCATGAAGAAAGTTCACATCCTGTACTTGTTGTTCATCCATTCTGATTGAGGAAGCTTTTAGTTCAGGATTATCCTTATCCAATGGGATTATTTTAAAAAGGCCATCGTACAGTCTAAGACCAATAACACGTGCCTTGGGATCAATGACTGCTTTAATGCCTGTTTCAGATGCTTTTCCAATGCGATCCGCCACATTTCCATGTGCCTTTGTTATAATTTCAATATCTTCTCCTTCACCAATACATTCCAAAATCATAGCATTATAACGTGTGGTTAAGAGAAAGAGCAGATCTTTCTTTTCATGCTGTAAAGCATAAACAAAAATCTTTAATCAACTATAAATTGAATGGAGCACATAATTCAACCACTTGTCAATGAAGCAAAATAATCTAAGAGAACAGTTAATGAAAACATATTGATGCCAATACTCTAAGTGAAATAGAGTATTTCATAAAGAGTTTAGATGACTGTCAATTTTTGAAGAATAATATAAACGAGAAATGGCGCTATCTAAGCTGTGGCATATACAAAGATAACCTTACCGGTGGTCTGAAGAATTTGACTACCGCAATCTTTCCGTAAATGCCAACTTCCTTAAGTGGTCTAAGTCCCTCAGGTGTTACAAGATAAATCTCAAGGCGCATATTCTTCGCCAAAATTAGATTGAGATCAGAAGGTGACGTGAAGTTACCTTGATAAGGAAAAAGAAGTAGCGTGTTGAGAAATCATCACGATAAAGTTTACAGAGAATTCATAAAGTTTCCTGCGTATCTTACCGGTTACACATGCAGTGACTGCTGTAGGCTTGTGAGCCGTCACTACATAGTGATGGGCCATGGCTTTCATAATATATCTTGTTAACGTAACGCTTGAAAATCTTTTTAAAGAGTGTCCCTGTTCACTGTCCCACAAATATTTTTCCAAACCTGCGTGTTTTTCAATTTCTCGCGCCCCGAAGTTAGCAACACTCTGAATGTGCTCAAGCAGGAACGATAGCTCGCAACTTTTCTCGCGCCAACTATTCACGATCATAGATGCATTCGGGACACCACGGTGAATTTGGAACTTCAAAATGAAAGTAATTACCTTCGGGATAAGTTATACTGACATCATAACATCGACTGCCAGATACGCTGTGATGTAAAAAGCGTAGACATTTATTTTTCAGCAATTTCTAAGAACAATATTTATTTACATTTACCTTAAAATTTAAACTTACTTTCCACCACTGCGCAAAGGATTTCTGCGCAATTCTAATTCAAGCGGCTGCAGATCATCGCCAGTATAGTTGACTTCATATGGGATTACTGTAACTTTAAATGAAACATCTCCCTCGCGAACTCGCGAACTTGACCTACCTTGAATCAACTGAAAACGGACGTCGGCTGGTACACAATTACAAACTTCAATCCAACCTATTTTAGGATGATATACAGACGACATGCGCACAATGCGTACACTAATATACGACGTATAATACAATTTATTACGCGTTGTCATACAATCATACAAGGTTTTAGGTATTACAATGAATAATAATTAAAATCAATGGGATTTATTGAACGTTTGCTCGAAAACTATACATTACAGTAGTGTATTAACGCATTCGTAAAAGTGGGTACTTCGTACAACGAATTGAAAATCCGTCGAGAACATTCACTTATAAACGATCGCCACGTTGACAAAATTCGCGCAAGACTACTGGAGGATTGGTGATAATAAAAACGACAGGATTTTCTTCAATGGAAATAGTATTAACTACATAGGATTACGTCGGGATAATTCCCCAAAGTGTCTTTTATTGTATGTTAGTTGTCATCACGTTGAGCATCCACATAGCTCCGTTATGAAAATTTGAAAATGTCCGATGGTTGTCGTTACAATTTCATTGCCCTTTTGGATTACGTAAAAAGAAACGAATAAGAAAACATTAATAATATCTCGTAATCCCAATTCTCAATTTCATGTCTTTCCTCTCTTTATCTCATCCCTGTCAATTTACTCTTAATATCTAATATCGGTTTACTCACTTCCTCTTTTGTTCATCCTATCCTTGTATTCCGTTCGGTCGCGTAAAATAACGACGTGTGGTGCGTGTACAAATACACTGTTTGTAAATAGAAAAAATCTTTTATTCAAAATCAAAAATTTAGTTCGATTTTTCGATTAAGAGGAGCACATACATTTCATACATATCGGCCTCGGCAGCTTCGTTTCGCACTTTATTCTCATTGTCAAAGGACAATTTTCTTTCCATTTCATTTAGCCATCAATTCTTTACGAGGATATACGACGAGGGAGTAACTAAAAAGAAAAATGCCGGTATTGTATGATTTTTAAAGATCTACAATCAAAGACCTCTCGATGACTACCGTCAAGCCTGTGGCAATGTAGAAAAAAAATACCTTAAGAATAACCAACAGTTTAATGACGCTGTATCCGACATATAGGAATACATTCAAGAAAAGAAAATGTAGATATGATAAATTCGTATGACTATTGAGAATCTGCTAATCCGGAAGCTAAGATTTTTGTGTAATTTTTGTGCCCGTTTGACTCTCCTCTGGCCCAGGTAAGCCATGTAGTAATAAAAATGAGACTTCAATTATGCACGCCTGTGCTCTCTCTCTCACACACACACACATTCTTCCTTTCTTTCTTTCTTTCTTCCTACCTCCCACGCGGCATGTAGTACAAGATGCAGAATAAGAACGAATTGCAATAATTATTAGAAGCGCAAGGAAAGCGATTCGCAGTGGCATTTGTTCTCGTATACTGCGTCAGGCACAACAGTGCATGGTTCTAGGAGCATATACTAATTAGCAGTGGTTCGACAGATTGCCTTAAAATCTAAGTACAAGCATAAAAGAAAAGTACAAAGAATATACATACAACAAAGAAGAGGGTGGGCGTTAGACACACGTTCAGGCACATTGCACGAGATGGCGAACCTTCCTAACCGTGTGTTTTTGTCATTGAAGAATATAATGAATTGGATATAACGATATTACGGTAATGTCCAGGAAAGGATTCGACTTATTTATAGCACTGTCAAAGAGGATTTGACCTTTCGCATTTTCATCTAACGACATACAGAAAGTACACACAGAAGAATAAACGAAGCAGCTGTCAGTCTACGAACCGCATCCAATGATACAAACTCAACGCGAGCTAATTTGATGACACGTCATCGAGGCACGAAGCACAACGCAAAAGACATCTTTGAAATTAAATTCGCGTTTATATAGCAAAAGGGATAATTCTCTTTTCATATTATTCTCCTATTTCTCTCTCTCTCTTTCTTACTCTTGTTCTGTGTTTCGGACGCGAATTTTTCAAAGTCTTTGGCAAAAGTCCTATGCGAAATAAATGGCGGGCTTGTCGTGGCATAACAACAATAAGCGAGCCCTCTTTTTATATCTCTCTCCTGTATTACATGCCGTGAAGATAAAAGCACCCCTCGAAAGCATCTTACTAACTGTTCAAAAACAGTCTTAAGTGTTCTTTAATTGCAACTGCACGATCACTTGGAGATTAACGATCGTCTTCTCCAGCATCTCGAGCCAAGAGACGTTAGTCAGGCTACAGCGTAGTTGATTTGCACAACTTCCTGTAGTCGTAGCTGCGACGAGCGTCGGTGATATCGACGCAGTGCCGCTCGCGTCTATCGCCTTCGTCGCCTTGACACCATCTTCAGCTTCCTCGCCAGCTGATTCAGTTGACTTCACATCGCTCTTCTCGCCCTTTGTCTTCTCTTCTATTTCCATTTGGGAGCATTGCTTCTCCTCCTCAGATTCCTCGGGCTGTGGTAATAGACTCTTCTCGTCTTGATCAATTTCCTCCGTGTTATTGAACTTTCGTTTCTTTGAAGGTGCCTCTATTTCCTGCTGAGAGGATTCCTTCAGTCTGGCGGTTCTTGTCCGGGAAAGAAGAGTATCTAGAGCTGCTTGAAGAGTTGCAGGTGGCTTCAATCGTGTACCACTGCTGTAGACAAGGGCCAGGGCTCTTAGATTACCGGTTAACCTATGAGCACCGGCTTGAATGTCCACGACATCTACCATGCCGGTTAACGAGCTCACAAGGTTGTCGATGAGTGAGCACGTCTGTTCCGTGAGGACATGACTCGCCAACTTGGGGAAGAACGTCTTGAGAAAGGCGTGAATCGCAGGAACACCTAAAGACGACCTCTCGTCCAGAAGTACAGCGTCGACGTAATCTACTGTGTACGAAGAGCAAAGCAGGGCAGCTATGTGCTTCCTGTCGATGTGCGTGGCAGCGTGAACATCCAACCAGAGTCTTGGAAAAAGTGCCAGATGTAAAGGGACACCTATACAATTGTAATTGTGTAATATCATATATAATCAATTATGAATTAAGAATATTCAATAAATCTAAAGCCTGTCAATGATAATTACCTTCAAATCCTAACATGGCGCTTAGGTTGACCAGCGTGTCAGTCATACAGTCGTTATTGATAGCTAATCGACACATGACGTCTATTAATTCGTGATAAGGCAAATAAAATTCAAGAAGAGCACTATCGTACTCGGGGTCAACGCCCTTCGATGCTTCCAGTTGGGAATGCGGAACAGCCATCTGTACCATAGGCCTGGCGGGTCTGGAAGCCATTTTCCCTGGAGGCGTAGAACGTCTTGGGAGATATGGTCCAGGTGGGACGGCCGCGTGAGATTCTTGAAGAGCCGCGTGGCAGTGTGACAATAATGGCGCTAGAATGAGTATCGCCTCGGCAGGTACTAACATGACCAATTCCTTTAAGAGATCTATAGCCAGATTCCGCATATCCGGTGGGTTATATGTGTTCAAGAGGGTTGCCAATTTTCGTAAGACATCCGGCCATTCTTTGCACTGGGCCAGAATATTCCTAGCGTCTGGACCATCCCGAGCTGTTCTAATACAGCGCACTAGTTCCACGATAATGGCTATCAATTCCGCCAGGTCTCCTGCTACGTGACACGCAGTCGCTTCATGATACATTATGTGCAACATATGAAATGCCTCTAACGCCATACTCAAGCCGCCATTGTAGACTACATATAGTCGATCATCATCTGATTCAATAAGAATTCTGAAAGAAAAAACATACTTGAATACAAATCAGGACATAGGAGTCCATAAGGATTCCATTAGGATTTATACCTGAAGGCGGATATAAGAGTGGCCCAACAAGAACGTCCATCTAGTCCTTGCAAATACGATGACAGAGTTCCTCTCCTGAAGGATGCAATTTCTGCTTCATCCTCTGCTGTCTGGTCAGGATGTCTTGCGACTAATAGTTGCATCAATTTAAAGAGTTCGTCGACAGCCTAAAGTAAAATGGAGTTAATAAATTGAAAATTAGATATATGACATAATCACGTGTAACCTTAATTTCCAATATGGAAAACTTACAGTCGAATATTGAGTAGGATGTGGTGTAATATTTTTGAAAGCCCATTGAATGTTCTGATGTCCAGCTAATTGTCTGGTAAATGTACGCGATTGTTGACAGCAAAGTCTCAGGAGGCCATAATATGCAGGTAGCATAACTCTGTTAAACAGTACAACGTCCTGGTCCTCGTGATCAGCTCTAGTACAGAAGAAGTGATCATAACACGGTGAAAACGTTCCAAAATACGTAGGGCTGATCATATGATAGGATATACTCACAGTATGTAATTAAATGCTATATTCTTTGTTATATGTGAATTATGAAGTATCATTGCTACGTTTTCAGGACAGTCCGAGCAGACGTGATACCAGAAGAGCAGAACTGCCTGCTTATTGTGATGAACCGGGATACTCGGTTCTGATAATTTTGGATGGAAAAGCGTCCAAAGATCGTTCAAATATTGTCCGAACTAAAAAAGAATAGTATTATGTATCATAAAGTGTAATAAGTCTTGCCTGATAATTTATTTTTACATCTCTAAAAAACTCACCATGAGTTTTTCAGTCTTGGAGATGACGCAGTAAGTGAGCAATGCAAAGTAGGCAGTAAGTTTCATTGTACCGTGCGTCTGAATGTCTATATAATGTCTCGCAGGTTGCAGGAGCCTCAACAAAGCCGTGTACACTTGATGTAATATCAAGGTAGCCTCGGGCGAAAGTTGTAATTCCCTGGAGGAATTACATCCAAGTCCCAACCTGTGTGCACTACGATAACCTTGTCGAAAGTGGGTTGAAGGGACTAAAGATACTAAAAGAAAAGCAGCGGCGGAACGAACTCTCTGATTGGAGTGTTCGAGGAGGAAGTGCTGGAGCCATGTGTCGAGTCCTTGAAGAACCCAAGCATGCGCGAGTTTGCTTCTAGTGACAGCTAAGGCCAACCATTCTAGGGCTCCGTGTGGTGCCACCCTTGCTGCTTCCCAGACACGGCCAAGAACTAATTGTGTCATACAGGGCAATCCACTAGGTCCTGAACCTTCGGTGAGTAAGGTCAGGAGCTTGAAGAATGCCTGGCATACATCCGTATGCTTTGTGATCGCTTGGAATATCATAGTCACAATGTGTACGGCAAGCCTATCGTTCCAACGGCAAAGGCTCTGAATAAGATTGCGGGTTTGATTTAAGTTTATAACATCTCTGGTTTGCTGATAAAGGAATGGGAATCCTTTGCCACCGGCAACAGCATTTAGATCGGCCGGTGATAGAGTCAATCTAAAAATTTCATGAGGATATTAATGAAATATTACCTCGGAAGATCCTTGAAGAAGGTTCCTTGTTGATTTTGTTCTCAACTAACTAACCTGTGATCAGGGCCTCTGCTTCGTTCAACAAGAGTAGCTATCAAGGTAATCATTTTATCCAAAGATGCAGGTCTTAATTTTTCCGTAGCTACAGCCAGGACCTCTTCTTCTTCCTCCTCTTCACTGATTGCATCGACAAACTCATGAGTCTTGTGACCGAGATAAAAGTTCACCATGGTCGATATGGCTTGAACTTGAATTAGGAAAAGAGTCTCCTCTTCTCCCATCTTACTGAACTCGTACAGGAAGCTGAAGTACTCGGTGAGGTGTTTGAGGTGCTGCTTGGCATGTTCCATCAGCGACAATAACATTCTGACGAATCTCGTGACACAGGATTGGGTGCCAACGGTACTGAGGTCATTCTCTGGATCGCATACTAGGTAAAGTGGAGCCTGGGTAGCTCGCAATCTCTGTATTACGTGAATACACAGTCTCTGGAACATTTGCCTAACCATCTGATTCGGGCATTTGACTAGAATTTGTATTGGCCACCAGGAGTCACCAGCCATCCTCTCTAGGAACCTAGCACAGGCGCCTGCAGATCCATTGAACTGTTTTGTCAGAAGTTCAACCCACTGAACCATAGTTGGCTTTTCCTTAGCGTGAATGAAAGTTTCCATAAAAAAGGAAGTTGACAGTTCTGCAGACATTTCCGTAATATCCGGTTGCATAGATAGAAGCGTCTGCGGAATGTATCCACAAATCTGCCACATGAAGCTAAAGTACGTATGCTCAAATATATTCTTGTCCTGCAGGAAGTGCATATTATCCTGCCATATCCAATCTTCAAGTTCTTTATTCAGTTCCAAGGGTGGTAGCTTATTGGTCATTTGATTTGACTGCAGACTGTGTGTTCTTGTAGGATCCATTAGACTGGATACCGTGGCTTCCTCCTCCTTAGGCTGATCGCCAGGATCAGCGCACCACTCATAGAACAGCATATATGCTGAGTTTGTTTTTTCAAAACTGAAGTCCATAAATTTATCAGTAACCGAGTCATAGGTCTTACTAGTCATTTCGCCACCAAAACATTCAGCTGCTATTTGATTGGGGTCAAAAGGCTTGACCTCCGCATCATTGAAGAGGAACCATTTGTCTTTATTAGGTGAAGTACGATCCCTGATGAAGCTATAATAATGTCCGCCATCAGCTGTTCCCGTATGAACTGTCACTCCAATTAAATTATATTGATAATGTTCCATTTCTTCTCTGTCGTCCATTGAAAAGCTACCGGAACTCGAAGTACCTTGAGAACCTTCTCCTTCAGACTTCCTCCTCTCCGAGGCTTTCTTCTCTTCTTGGTAGTGTTGGGGCATTAATTTCTTCTCGACGTAGCCAGACATATCGAGTCGCAAAGGGAAACTAAAGTGCGTGTTCACTTTCTCCTTGAGCATGGTTACCATGTTAAAAGTGTATCGCATTGTATTAAAGCATAGGATATGTGGCAGTTTTTTAAAGCATGCTCGTTTCTCAGCCCTGGCTTTCTTGCCACACTGTGAGCAGGTGTACATGTTGTCGCCCTCCAGGGTATCCTTGACGGTGACTTCATCAAGACTCTCGTAGAGATTGCGCATGTCGGCCACTTGGCAACGCACTGTGTAAAATTCTTCTAGGGTTCTACTGACGTGCTCGCAATCTAATGACACGACGTTATTTGATATTACACCACAGAAGAGGGTTTTCACGAGATTTTTTAAGTCACTCGTCATCTCTTCGAGTTTTGACACCAGATCGATGAAGAATTCAGCCATGTCCTTCTGTTCGCCAGTATTCAAAGGCTCGTGGTCCATTGTGTAGACACGACAGAAGCTTCGTGGATTGTAAGCTTTCCTCTCGGATTCCAGGAGGTACGCGAACATCCTCTGGAGCTCACGTAGTGTCAGCTGATGCTTATTTGCACCGTTGCAGTCTGCACCCAGGATTGAGATTCGCGCTTGGGGCATCATGTAGAGATGTTGCATGCAACTAGCCATATAGCATGTTGCACCAAGATTTGTGAGGCCGACGTAACCACAGTCAGAGCGACCATCTTCGTGAGGCCAGTAATCCCAGGGATATGGAGAATGTGGACCAGGTCGGTGCTGAGACAATAGCTTCTCATGCAGAATCCTATAGTTATCAGGTGCAGATTTAACCAGCTCGACAAGAAGATCGAATGCAGCTGATCTGGATACTTGACTCTTACACTTTGGAACATGTTTCATTCTTGGGTTTGGCAGCGCGAAGAGGAAATCGAAGATCTCAAGGAGAAGATTCTGACCGATTTTGCTTTGCTTACAAGGAGGATTATGTGTCATTATGTTACATGTTAAATTAAGCAATCCAACAAGCCCATCATCTTCAACAGTATTGTGTCGTGTCTCCAAGTGTTGTCTGCTCAGTACAGATTCTATTACTCTAATAGCAAGTGCTTCAAGGTCTATCGTAGACCCTGAGGAATCTTCTAAGCCTTCCTTGATCACGTCTTCAGGAAGAGAATCGACAAGTCGACATACCAGCCAAAAGTAATCCCGACAAGCTGGTCCATAAGGTTCCTTACCTTCTTCAAGAGCCGGATGTAGATGTAACGGAAGGTCAGGCTTATGATGAGAAGGATGCATAGCTTCAGCAACGACGAGGTGTTCTAGGAGTGTGTTGAGCATTGGTACGATCAAGCTTGTGGTATCAGAGGAAGGATCATCGGGTCCAGTACTTCCCAGACACAATCTGTAGAGTGCAGTACAGACTTCTCTTCGAACAGCTGGTTCAGGATCCTCCAGGACAAGTCTGCGAAGCCAAGTTTTTCCAAAGGGCTCCGAAGATGAAAAAAGGGACTGTCTAGCAGCCAGGTCGCTATGGACCCAACAAACAAGAAGCGCCATGGCATAGTGTATCACCTGTGACCTTCCAAAGAGACCAGTCTTATAATGATTAGGATCTCGTGGTAGGGAAGCCTCATTCAAAATACTGGTTATTCGAGGCATAACAGTGTCTACATCCATCATGGCGAGCATCGCTTCACTCAGCCGCGGAACCAGAAGCTTATCGGCCTTGTTCCTTTTCCTTTCTTCCTTAACGACTCCCAGATGGCAGAGTTGTTTCAGAAGACTAGCAAGGCAATCCTGCTGCCATTCACTACCATCTCCGCGTTCAAGACAACCTGACATGAAGATGTCAAAGAGATGGCGCAGTCCACCATGTTGAACAAAGAGAGTGGACCAGGGTATTTCTTTTTCTTTATCCTCCTGATTGTCTTCAGCATCCCCACCACCCTCGTGAATAGGAGTAATGGTTACGGAGCTCATTGATGTCATTTGAGTGGAGGATGTTCGTCTGCTAAGAGATTCTACTATGTAAAGGGAATACATAAGCTTTTGGGGACTAGCAGGATCTAGTAATTCCGGAAGCGAAGCGTCGCCAAGCTTTTGGAAGCCCCTGAGTAGCGTAGGGCTAGTAGGAAGTAGTGTGAGCGTATCCCATACTCTACGAGAGAGTACCTGAGCCTTGGTATGTGGTATCTCCTGGCCACCCTTAACAGTAGTCTTCATGGCACTAAGAGTTCTCATCAGGGTAAAAAGCTGCTCGAAGTATTGTGGTCTTAAGAGTAGGAGAGTTGGTAAGGATTCCCTTGGTGGCGGAGGTAGTAAAGATGGCGAATCCATGTCTCGTTTGCCACAGCGACTTCCGCTTCCACCACTGGCACTTCCTCTTCCTGCACCCAGAGAAATGAACACCAGTTGACTATCCTTGAAACCCATCTCTTGAAGAGTCTTCTCGTCGAAGTCTATTGTTAGTTCTTGTCCTTGAGTGATCATTCTAATTGGACCGTCACTCAGCAACGATCCTAAGACTGAGCCTCCGTTGCTACCAGATGTGACAGAACCCCCGGAAGCCTTTTCTTGATTGTTTTGCCTATCGTCCCACCATTTAGCTACTTCAGCACGTAGATCAGCTATGTAATCAGTGCTGAATAAAGTGAAACTAGTCTTTTCCGGAATTCCTGCTGGTTGTACAAGTATCCTCAATTGTTGTCCTTTTTCGGACGTGTTCATAGCCACGTGACTTCCGGCTCCTCTACCTTCCAACGCCCACCTTCGCAAGTGGTACGCGTAGCGCTTTCGAAAAGCTTCAAGATGCGTCCGTAATAAGAGCAATGCTCGCTGTATGCAACGTAAACTAGCCTCTTCGTTGTGCTCCAGATCGGCACTTGCAGCTGCCAAGTGAGTCATACATTGCGAAACAAATTCGGCTTCCTGCGTCAATTGTCTTGACATGTAATATCCATTTAGATATTGTATTGCTGCCATACTGACGTCTGTACTTTTTGCTCTTAGAGCAATTCTCCAGAGAAAATCCATGCCAACTGTGTCTACGTCTCGGAGTGGTCTATCAAGGTGAGCTGCAGCTAACCTCGCCAAGTTGCACAACTGCTGGAAAAGACTGAGTCCTGTCATACTTATTGTTTCTGGTGGTAGACTTGGTAACTTTCGCATGCAAAGATGCTTCAAGGTATCCATTCCTAATGCATGTTGTTCTGTAGATTTAGCCTGGCTCAGTAACCAGCTGAATAGTTCATCGGCACAGGTAGAATCCTGAGATAAACATTGCCACAGGATGTCAACTTGTTCCAAGCTCAATCGAAAGCAGTCAGGTGAGCCCAAAGGAGAGAATATTGAAGATAGAAATTGCAGTCTAACTTGTACTTCGGTTTGATGCGAATACAAATTTGTCCTGGGTCCAGTATTTGCATATGTCTTGAGATTATTGAAGAAGTGCTTCATCATTCCTCGTTCACGATCAGCCCAGGTTGTTATAGTATGCGCATCCATTGCACCAAATTGCTGAAAGCTAGCCAGTAATTTTGGAAGCAACCTCAAAGAGACTACTACAGATCTATTTGCTGCTAAATTTTCTAAACAGCCTTCAATAAACTTCATGGGGATTAACCTATCAACATTGAAACAAAGAAGATTGCACAATGCCTTTTCCGCTTCAAGAGCTAGTCCTTCGCTGAGTTGTCCAATCTTCTCATCTTGAAGAAGGTCCCACAGTAAGGTGTTTCCCGGCTTACAGACAGTTTCTAGATTGAATTGAGACGTGAGTCTAGCCACTGTCTGTCTAATACTTCTGACTTGTGGGGGTCGGCAGACTGATCTCCTGATAGTCATCGCAGGGTGTGAATGATGGGAATGATAAGTTTGCATCTGAATGGCGGTAAGGTGACGTGCTGCTAATTGAGCTAACTCTTCCTCACAGCCACTTTCCTCTCCGTCGAAGTCAGCCATGTTCTTCTCACTTTTATTCGATATTCTGCTGCTATACGAACCTTCCTCGTCAGAGAGCATTTCGTCTAGGACAGATGGTAAGAATGGTGGTCTGCTTACGTGTGCCAACCCGGCAAATTCAGACATAACGGTACCGGCGCTTTCTGCAGTAGCCAAAACACCCGCTGTGACGTCGCTGTCATCTTCATCATGAGAACTGTCTGCGGAATCTGGAGCGCGCTCAACGTTATGCCCAACAAGAGAGGTGTATTTACTCTTACTAGCTCTCCTCAAGAGGGCAGCTGTTGTAGGAACCTGCTGATCACTAGGTTCCATGGCCATTGCTTGCTGCTTCACTTGATCTAGAGTGTCTACTATTTTTTGAGCTTCGAGGCTCGTGTCAAGAGCTACGGGTTCTAGGATGTTTTCGGATACATTTTCAGGTCTGTTCTTCTTATCAATTGGTAATTCCTTTAGCTTGCTTTTACCGTCCTCCCTTACTAAGTTACTGAGGGTTTTCTCACTAGAGACAGGCGAACGTTTTTGAGGCTTCTTTCGCTTCCTTAGGACTTTTCGCTTCTTTTTCTCCTGCGCCACTGGTTCCTCGGCATTTGACTTCTCTGTATCTGCTTCCGCATCAGAACAGCTTTGTTGTTTCTCTTTCGTATCAAGCTCTTTAGCTTCCGACTTTGATTCCGGTTTTATCGTTTCAGAATCCTCCATACATTTTTCCGTGGGACTCTTAAGAACATCGTTGTTGCGGTCGGTCTTCACCAGGGCGAGATCATCTATCTCGGTGTCATTCGACTCGACTGGTATGCTCGCAATACTTTCCACTTTGAAATTTCCTAAACCGAATGAAATTTATTGCATTCCTAATGTAACTCCATAATACAAGTATTTGCCCGAAATAAAATTAATGAATTACATACCTTCGCAATCGCTGCTATCTCCTCTTGCCTGCTTTCTGGGTGATGGACCTTCGGAGGGAGCTGGACTTGGTTCTTCCTCGTCCTCGTCAGGGCTACTGCCATCCATTCCGCTTGGATCGCTACTGCTGCTCCCACCTACGCCAGTAGTTCCTCTGAGGATCTCTCTATTCTTCATAGCCAATCCACCAGGATATCCCGAGCCACCCGAAGACCAAATGAACTTAATCAAAGCCGAGGCGAGGAAGAGACTCTGCTCGGTATGATCTTTGGGTTCGAGCTTTCCCAGCAATGAGTATAAGTGCAAAACGGGTGTAGGTGCAAGATGTTTCACCAAAGGAGCCAAAAGATCGTATACAGGACGACCGCAGTGTTTTAATTGAGCTGCTTGCCACATGGTGTCCATATCTGATGGTGTGATTCTACCTTCCATGGCGAGGAAGCTGAGGACAATGTGGCTCTGCTTAATGACTTCAACGTGCAAGTTGGGACCAAATATATGAGCAATAATGTTGTTCTCCGTCAGCCAAGCAGCCAGGGCGTGGCCCACTTGCTCGACCTCAGCGACGGTTTCGCTGTTGCACAACTCATTGAACGCAGTAATGTGGGCATTTATTTGTGCGACGCCCGCGAGTCGCATGGTGAGTGTAGTACTGGTGAAGTATTTAAACGCTAGATCCAATCCATCGCGATCGAATGTTGGGAGGACTGCATCTATTGGATCCTTTACTGCACTCCACATGAAATCTACGGAAACGCAAGCATAAAGATTCCGATTCCGAGGGAATCGGACTCAACAGACTCTGCAGGATGAGTACACGAACCTGCCATTGTCCTGACAGCTGGAGTACGCAGCTCTTTATCTGCCAGCCGACACATATACTTCATAACACGGCTCCGCAGGGGTACGAAGAGTTGAATGACACTGCCATAATTCAACCATAGCTTTAGGTTGCATATCACCGCAACCATCGAGTGAGCAAGACCAACAGGAAGTGTTTCCTCCATATCAAAACAAGCAGACATCAAGTTGAAACCACCTTGATGACAGAATACAGACACTGCACGGATCAACGGTGCCGGAACTTCCGGATCGTGAGGCTCACAATACCCTCCTTCGTCCTGTCGATGAAAGGTTACAGAAAAGAGATATATTAACAAAGCATTACTTCCTTGTCATACACTGTTTTAATAAACATAGAATTCTCAAAACTGTAAGAGGTCAAAGTTTCAAGAGATTTACGGTTACCTTCACAGGAGCTAAAGGATTAATGGCTCCGCCATGTTTCATCGCGATGTAGAGTGGAAAGTTCAGTAAAAATATCTTCGAGAGAAGGTGAAATAACTTTTCTCGATCTTGCAAGGACCAATGGTGACCCTTTGGGGAATCCGGATGTGAACAACTTGTTCCTTCGTCAACCTTTTTTTCCTCTTCCGTCCCGCACGCGGTCGTCGTTTTAGTCGTAGACGTTGTCGCCGATGCTGTTGCCCTTGATTTATCATTCCCGATATCCTTACTACCATCCTCTCCATCTTCAGATACTTTATCATTTTGCTGGAGGACTTGCAGCTGTTGTAATGTACAGAGTACGACACTCTGGGTCAGCCGTGTGAATCGGTCAAAGTTCTTAATATCCCGATAACAGCACATGCATTGTCTAGAAATTTAAATGTGTATGATCTACGATTATTCAAACACCAAAAGAATATTTACTTAGGAACAAAAATCAGTGGCCACGTCATTTCCTTTCTGTTCAAGCCAATGTTTTGCTACTGTATCAAGAATCTGCGAGTAAAATAGACTGAATATTTACCTTTGCACCCATTGATTCACATAATGGAGTATGGTGTCTACATCTCCTATGCAAAGGGCGGCCAGGTCATCTTGCTCCTTCGAGGCACGATCCTCGTCTGTATTTAATTAAAAAATTGGTTGAATATTACGTTTTTGATATAATTATCAAAATCACGGAAGACGATAAATAAAAATGATTTCGATAAATCGTAAAGATACAGATGAGTATTTCTTGAGAAATGAAAAAAACATTCGATGTTTTTTGAGGACCATAAATGTACCTATTATGTACTTGCAACGATATCGAAAATATTTAAATATTGCGTTGTAAAAATTATGTTAAAATAAATATGCACACTTTTTCGGAAAAGTATAATTGAACACTATTCGCAATAAAATCAATGTGTTGGACTGAAAGAAAATTCCACGAGAAACGATTACACACCAAAGCAAAGGAATAGTACAAATAAAGAAAATGCAATTCACACTGCTGGTCAAACAAATGCGACAAAAATCGTCCATAGCAAATAGATAATCGATTTTTGTACATATAAAAAATTTAAATATTTAAATTAACACAGTCAGGAACATAAGACTGCGTTAAGTGAAAGGCTTTAAGGTTATCCAAGGCATACAAATAGTAAGGAAAGATACATGTATATTGCAACAAAAGAAATAATACGCAAGATACGATAAGTCATAAGAGCTTAAAACAATGTAACAAAATGAGAATGTTGAAATGTCTAGAGATTCTACTGCCGCACATAAACGAAGACGATAAACGAGGATAGGTTAAGGTGAACAAAAGTTGTATTCGGCTTACAAGAGAGCAGAAGGTCGTGAAAGTCAGCACACACATCGCACATGGTTTCCCCTGTATCTATCCCCAAAACGACACGCGATCACCTAAAGTCCATCACTCGATTTCACCACCCCCTGGCATTCCCGATCCGAAAATTAACCCCAATATTATCAAACATTTCTTTCTATTATCCCTAACGATCGTCAACAGTTGATCAATCTATCAGTCACCATATTGGTTTGTGATGAGGCTGCGTTTATACGCGGCCTACTTCAAGCCACGTCACGCGAAGCTTAGAGGTTTCACTTTATTCCACGTTCCAATAATCCAAGGAGGACTTCAGGCTCGCTTGGCACTTGTAACTTAATTTCATAACACCTAGGTAACCGCGAGAAGGGACATCCAGAAATTATGAATATCCACAAGAGCTTTAACGCAGGAGTAAAGTGTCATTTTGACAGAACACAGCTGACTGCCACCATCTTGCCTTTGTGTAGTATCAAACTACTTTCACTCACGGCATCTTCCTCAATCGTTCACACGATATTAACGTTTCATGCCTTTGCTTATTGCGACATTGTATGCGAGTACATTGGTTTGCCAGGAATCCGTTATTACACGACTTTTACAAACGCCGAGGTCCGAGCTGGAAAGATTTTGTCGGAGCGTCTAAGCTAAAGAGTGGTTTACGAGCAACTGGCTTTTGTCCCTAACTGCGCGACGCCTTGCGCATCTACAATCGCGCGTCCTGTAATTCTTCTCAATATTCATACCAACTACTATAGAAGAAGGTAAAGATATTACTTCATCTATGAACACGGTACGGACTTTGTCCTGACAATGGTTTTACTTGTAGAGACAATGTGTACATGAATTATTGGGATGCTTTGGCAGCTGCATCACGAAGCATTGGTTTTTATGATTTCTGTAATTCCGTGATCCTAGGAAGGGTGCGGACAGCTGTCAGAAATTCTTTAGGGATGCGTTTATTCGTTTCGAGTATCCCAAGAGTTCTCCGTTTTATGATATTTTAAAAATATAATAAAATTGAGGATATTTCTAGCTGCGGGCATTGAACGCAACTTGCTGTTGCTCTTTGAAATGTTATTATTCCAAACTCTCATTCTTTAGATGCTAGGATTTAAAATTTTACAAAGGAGATGAACTCCGTGAGTATAGAAAATTATTTGACAGATGACAGCTGAGCAGTACTCAGCAAGATCAGTGGTAGTCAGTATTTTGGAGCTGATTGAATTGTAGAATTTACGATATCAGGGCCGTCCCTGCAGGAACTTATATTTGAATGTCTCGCCCTTATACTTTCTTTAAAAATAGATACCCGGCCAACACTGTCACGTTCCTCAAGTGCTAAATATAGATAAACGAATTCTCATCTTTTTTTCTGTACATTTTGGATTAACTATATTGTTCATATAGAAATTGAATCCTTCTTTGTAAATGCACATAGTCCTTTTTAAGGATTTTATCTATTCCTTATTAGCTAAAGAGCTAATAGAGTTCAGCTTTGTATATTATTCAGCATCTTTAATATGTTATTCCATCATTCTGATATACAAACACAAACTTAATTTATGATTCTCAGTAATATCCTGAATAAGTAGCTCATATAGTACTATTTTTTAAATAATCATAAAGGATTGTATAGACATCTAAAAAATAACTTGAAAATATTTTACTTACATTTAAATACATTAATCCGTTAAACTGTGGTCTACCATTTATTTGTTGGAATTATGTTTCATCAATGTTTCTAGCAGTCTTACAAAGTATCGTCATACAAAGTGTATTTGTTTAAAAAAGAATGAATCATATTGAGAAATTAATTTAGAATTACATCAGGAGGTGATATGATTCTTGATTGATTTTTCTATATAAAAAATAGTTGCAAATAGTGATCACTAATAGTACGATATACGTATAAATTTGATTCGATTATAATCATACAGAATGAATACGGCCCTGAGGGAAACAGTGCCCCCTGCGCCAGCCGTGAAAAGCCCCAATAAACAACAAACCCGTGAGTCCTAAGCTCTCAAGGGAAAAGTAAAGTATCGGAGGGTTTCCAAAGTCTTAAACTTGAAAAGTGTAACAAAAGGAAAAATAAACGAGAGTCAAGTGTTGAGACTGTGCAAAAACGACTAGTTATAATGGGCAGTACAGATAAGGCCGTGATCACGGGCTTCATATGCAGGCTCTGCAGCAAGATGAACCGATTCGTGATCCACATATACGGAGAGGAAGGCGAAAGGATGAGACTTGCAGAGAAAATTAACGCATATTTACCAATCACGGTATAAGATTATTCTAAGCTTTAATAATCCTGTGATATTTGTTGTATTTTTATTTGTCAAGTTAACTCTTGACACAGTGTTTCACTGTGTATTTATAATCTGTAATTTTTATAGTCTGAAGTTTCATGATTTTTGAGTTCCATCGTTCACCAAGGGATAATAATATTATATAGGATTGTTAATACTTATAATTTATTTATTATTGATTCAAAATCTAATGTGTTTTATGATTTCACAACAGGTAAAGATGAACGATCCTCTGCCAAAGACAGCCTGTTTGCATTGCATCGAACGATTAGAGGCACACCATGAATTGATGGAACAGTTTATGTTCGCCAGACGAAAATTGACTAGCGAAAACAAGGCAACATCAGTAGCATCCTCTTCCAGCACAACTGTTGATGCAACACCTGCACCAAATTCTCCTCCTTGTTGACCCATTTAGCCATTCAGATATCTTCGCGCTCAACGACGTTAAATATGTCCTGTTTTCTAAACCTTGTCCCTATTCTGTTTATTGCCACATTGCCGATACGAGTCATATCGTTTTGTGGTAAAAAGATAGCTGGAAGCTAGTTCTAATTTATGAACATCTTCTATTTTAAAAGCATTGCTTGCAAGTTTTGTTTTTATAGACATTAGACATAATCCATGTCAGATAAGATCATAATGCACACAGTTAATTATTTTGATACTTGTAAATCATATGTACAGCTTAGTCTCAAGAATATTTCCTGGTATCAGGATGAAACGGAAGACAACCAATAACTTCCAAATTTCTGGCAGTGGCACATCTGTCCTTATGCTTACAGAAATTATAGTCCTTGCAGAATGTAATCGATCCTAGAGTCGAGTGTGTCCCCTATCATCATCAATACTACGTTCGTAATGAGAAATTATTTTGCAAAGGACGAAGCAAAGTCGAGACGAGCAACAAGGGTTATTGATTTTTTGTTTACCAGATGCAATGAGATTGTGGTACAACTAAAAAAATGCCATATTGATTCACTTGTTGGCCATAGTAACGCACATATATGCCTTTGGGTAAAGTAAACGTCATATTCCAGATGGAGAGAAAAGAATACAATGAAAAATTTCTTCGGCTATAGTCACACAATAATACTCAGATGCTCAATAACATAACATAATTCGTTAGATCTGTGTCCAAGAGAATCGACATGAGTCGATATTGCGAGTAACTTATGTGCAATTGACACTACAATAGAAAAGAAACAATGACCATGAAACTTGTATTAACAATCTCATCTTTGAAGGATGCATTTGTTCTTATGCAAAGTAGTTTAGATCAAAAGTTGAAATTCACGAACTTCCATCCTGACGTCTCTTTAGAGAATCATGAATGCAGGGCGATCATCATGTATTCCAGGTGATTAATCCTACCGTAGAGAAACGACAGCTTGCTAAGGGCCAACGAACCGCGTTTATCCTCGATGATCATCTATTTAATTAACGTGGTCTTATCTAATTGGGTATACAAGTGGATCAATAAGGCAGGCAAGCATATATATACATATATATAATTAAAAAAATTATATATAAATATATATGTATGTATATCGAATTATTGTCATTAAAAACGACTATTATACACTATGTTATTTTGTCCCATCTATCATTCAGAATCAGTAGATAGATATATAATAGATAGGTGCCGTATAATTATAATATATATGTGTATATATATATATATATATATGTGCACAACATATGTCTTGTGTACATATAATATACAAACTATATATTGCGTATACCATATAGTATACCAGACAAGACACAGACACTATATATAAATATATACTGTACGATTCGAATATATTTGTAAAATTATATATATATATATATATATATATATATAAATCATGTATTTTTGTGTAAGGCGCATTGAGAAGCGTGGACAGCCATTCTCTTTAGGCTGAATTATAATAAACTCTCTGTATAAAATAACGTAAATTCCACTTGAATGTTTATAAATATAACGATATTAATCAGTTAAGACACATTGGGAATGCTATATAGAAATGCCATGGGCATTATTTATCTCAATAATTAATATAATACATCCGTATCCATGATACTTCATTAATGAGGTCACGAGTTCACAACGTATTGTAATTTATTTCTATAGGATATATTTGTCCAACATATAAATGTTTACTTAGAGCAATATTATTACATGTCAATGACAATGAAAAATCGCGATCAATGATATTATACTCTAACGATGCGTTATTTTTGTCTACCACGAGCGAACGGCACGTACATGTTAATTATTTAGTATTGCGACTTTCGTATTCTACTTTACACTGGGAAATACGTTTTTTTAAAAGGATAAAATAACTTACAAGTTTTATTTTTATCTAGGCCTCCTACTCTTCCCCCTCTCTGCAACAAGTTCATTCGAGTTCATTGTACGACCAATGCAAAACTTGATTCTGCATCTGAATGAGCATCACGCACTGCATCCATTAGATCCAAATTCAGATGCCTCATTATGGCCAGATCATTGTTGGCACAATGTCGATTAGATAAATTTCAATAAGTAGGACTTTAATGACCTAGTGGAGTTTGTAAATAATTGACATTCAATCAAGGACTGTTAATAGAATCCCTGTTACATTAAAATTCTTTTTTATTCTCAGACTGCAATGTTCACCTGTAAGTACAATTGAACCATGTACGCTAATTATTCATTTCGGATGAAATTTATAATGAGAGCAGGATGACATCTTGATGACGAGTAACACTGAGTATTTTATTAGATGCTATATTGACTGTTAATGTAATAATTTTTATCAGTCAAAAGATGACATAGACGCTTCTGACAATTATTAATTTAATCGAATTACGTTCTTTTTACTTTCTTTGATTAAACATGGATACAGGATAGAGATATAGACATAACCACTGTGCTGGTACAGTTTTACTGAGGATGCTATAGGTCAGTTACCCTGGTGCAACGTGCAATTATGCATTCCTGTTTGGATCTTATAGATCAGAAGAAATTCTAAAGCGAAAATGCGTGTCTTTATCAGATTTTCATATCGACGACGGTTTTATTACAGAGAGAGAAGGAGAGAAGAGTCATGAGCGTGCGTATTAATGTGCGCGAATCGAATAATCAATTCTGAACTCGTACACCCTTATCTTATCAATTTTATGCGATGTAAAATATGTACAAAGTTTCAAGAGAGTCCAACTCCCTGGATTCTTTTGAGTTGGCGCCTGCGCAAATGCAACTTCCTTCTTTCTTAAAGAAGCGCGCGATCGTTGTTCACCACTTATAAAAAATATATGTAATTATATTTATATATATTTATTTGTATATATGTATACGTATGTGTCTGCGTGCCTTTCTATATAAAATTTCACTCTCATCTTATCCAACAGTTTTTTTTTATATATAAATTCAATTTACATTGAAATTATTTTTATCCTTTATTTTTCTTATGCATTCTTCATCATTCTGTCTCTTTTTATTCTCTTACATGTCAATGTACTTGTTCTTTTCATTCTTGGATATGCCGAGAATTTTTTTAACAGAAGATATGGAAATACATCATTGAAGATTCGATTAACGAATGGAGTAAAAGCAGGAGAAACTATTTTGCATTAGATATCTGGGATGTAGTTAGAAGATTGAGAATCCTCATAGTATTGGACTCTTTCTCTCTCTCTCGTGCTGTTATGGCTTTTTGATTCATTTACAATGCTTTCTCTCTTCTTTTGTACAAGGGAATAGTAACTGGAACTACTAGAGATATTGGTAAAGAGAGCTACAGCCCCCCGTGTATTGTGTTTGAAATCAATTATATAATATTTCAACACTGCTCAGAACTTCTATTCTGGTTCCAGTATATCTCCCGTGCCCACCTACGCCCACTAGCCGTCAGACACAAAGTTCCATAAGATTGGCCCTCTTTACCAGTAGCTCTTAGGTGTTGGAACGTATGGATAAATAATCATAAGAATCCCAAAACAACAAACGAAACGTGATTATTACATTCTAGAGATAACAAATAAACTATACAAGACCTCTTGCTTATTATGTGAGTGTTATTTTGAATTTCTGTTATTCTTAAAAAAAAGAAATAAGTGATTCTAAATAAACGCTATGCGGAAATTAGTATAGCTTTTTTATACGCTTAATGAATGCTTTTTGAATACTGTTAGCTGAGTTAGCGAGATGACGATACCTTACGAGAAGTTAGAGTGTTCGTTGAGTAATGTATTGTGGATCCACGTATGTCGATTAAACCAAATAAATAACCATCAAATCGACTTGGTCGTTCGAAATGATAAAATTTAATAGTACACAAGAGATTTGGGATAGTCTCGTGACACATATATACAATTGTCGTACATTTCAAAATGCACTTTTTCTCATGTGAGTCATACCTCAGGAAGCTTTTTCTGGTTACCCCAAATGCGACTCGATCTTTGAACGAGCGAAATAGAAGTGATTATGCACGCCAACGAAAAAGAAAAAAGAACAAGAAAAATTAGTAACGAAGTATTACGAGTGATAAATGATCGTTTTTCAGTAATATTAGATCATTTGTTCCCAAGTGTTATAATAATTCATTTTTCATTGTCTTATTAGCCATAATACACCTCTAGACCGATTCCTTCTTTTGTATAACGGATTAAAACTCATGAGAATTAAGAAAAGAATGACGGCCGTCTGATTCAATAATTTGTACTTTAACGTCGCTGAGCAGCCGAGAGACGTTGAATTGCGAAAAATACAATGAAAACCTAATGGCGGCATCGTGTTTCTCATAAAAGACAAATGTACAATAGCACAACTTAATAATAGGAATATATAATTCTTCGTGTTAACCGAATAATTCGACCCCATTGACTTATTCTCATTTACACGTTACGACTTACAGCTATATCTACAAATCTTATACGAGGGAAAGTTATTACCTAACAACGGTTCCTTAGGTAATGGGAAATTGTCATGAACTTTTTCGCGATTGCAGAGTGCCCGAGATTGTGATGTTGCTTCGACGCTCCTATACATTCATATATGATACGATCCTTCGACTTCGATGAGAACGATGCGTATCCGCCCGAACTCATCACGAACACGCCTGTTGCATCTCCGCCTTAGCAGCTTTCATAACTATAAAGAAAGGTATTAAATAAAACTTTCTCGAAATGATACAAATATAATTCCGATATATACATTGCTTCTTTTTCATACTCAAAATTTACCTTCGCGCTCTCGTCTCCTTAACTTCTTTCTGCGCCTCTCGATACCGGCCAATTCGACCTTCACTGCATTATATGTTTTTCGCAATTCTGACAATTTTTGCTGAAGTACAGCTATCCTCTGGCTGCCGTCAAGTTCAGGATCTGCAATGTATATATGACGTGATGTTACAGAATGAATTAGATTTTTGAAAGCAATGAAGTCATCGGGAAACATACCTAATTCTACGTAAAAGTTATACTTCGTCGGTCTTGGAGACCTAGTGGAGTAAGTATTGAGATCGGTAACACTGCCAATGTTTGTATGTGCAGTAGAAGTCGAGTTTACGCCGCAAAGATTGGAACTCTCGTTAGTATCGTCACTGTCACTTCCGGGACCATGTCGAACAGTTCTTCCAGCAGGTCTGGTAGACTTCTTAGTGGAGTTACTTCCGCACTCGGAGTGCTTTCGATTACGTTTCCGCTTTTTTGGCGACTGTGCGTCCTCGATGGACCTCTTCATCGGTGGTTTGAGGGATTTATCAGCGACGTTACCTTCAGAATGCAGTAGGGTGTCATCTTCACTGAAACCAGGACCTTTGCTACCACTGTCGTTATCAGCTTCTGAGCTGTCTCTATTAGACTTGAGATTATCCTCTGACATTGGTGAAGATCCTCCTATACCCTCTTCACGTGGTGAACCGGAAATGTTAGAAATACTTGAATCCGGAGTAGTCGGAGGCGTGTTATCCATGACAGGCGCAGCTTCGTTACTCTCTCGTCGCTGTACTGGCATTGCTGCAGGTGGAAGTGGCTGAATGAGTTGATGCGGATGCTGATGTTGCTGTTGTTGCTGAGGTTGTTTTTGTGGCTGCTGTAATGGCTGGGGCTGTTGTTGCCTGACTCCCATGACGACTCCTTGTTGTACAGGTAGAGAAACCGGGACGGAGACATTGTCGCCATTCTTTGGGGATGTGATACTCAGGGTGGCCACTGTATTACAAGTTGTACTTTGACTGGAGGATGGTGCACTTGCAAATGGCATCTCCAATAGTACTATATTACTTTCGGATGTCTCAATTTTAGGTGGAACTTGAACTACGTGTGCATCTATATGTTCGGTGTTGTCAACTACTGGAGCTGGAGATCCTGGTATTTCTTCCTCGCAGAGCAATGAACTCATGTTCTCACCTTCCTCCTCAACCTTTGTTGGAAGGACACTGACAGATTTGCACTCTGTAGGTTGTTGTTGTTGTTGTTGCTGCTGCTGTATTTGTGGCTGTGATTGCAATTGTTGATGGGACTTTTGTTGTTGCTGGGCCTGAATCTGTGGCTGAGACTGAACTTGCTGTAGAGGTTGAGATTGCTGCACCTGAGACTGACACTGACTCTGGGATTGAATTTGAGACTGAAGTTGAAGCTGAGGTTGAGATTGGGATTGTGGCTGAGACCGATGTTGAAGTTGAGATTGAGCTTGAACCTGTAGTTGTGATTGACTTTGAGTTTGAAATTTGCAACGTCCTTCCTGGATGTCCTGTAACCTTTCTAATTCTGCTCGAAGCTTGACGTCAAAATTAGTAGTAAGATTTTTCTCATCCTGAGGTTCTTCATTATCAATGACTAATCTTTCGTCGGAGTCACTGCTGTCTGTAGAATCAACAAATTCTTGGCTGATGACTTTCTTGCGTTTATCTCTTTCTCGCTGATCACGCTCCTTATGCTGTTGTTCTTCCTCCTCTTCCTTTTTGCGAATTTCTTCTTCCTTCTTCTTGCGTTCTTCTTCTTTTTTCTCTTGCACTTTTCTCTGTTCAGCCACTGCCTTCGCCTCTGCAGCCTTCTTCAGCTCAGCCTCCTTCTTCAATTTTAATTGTTGAAGCTCTTCCTCTTTTTGCTTGATGGCAGCACGCATTGCCTCTCTTCGTTGCTCCTCTTCCTTCTTCAATGCTTCCTCCTCTTCCCTCTTCTTATTCTCAGCCTCGATCTTCGCTTTGTTTTGTTCCTCTCTGTTCCTTTTGGCGATCATAGCATCCATCTTCTTAGACGTCTCTTTTACACTCTTCTTCGTACTATCGGCCGTATCTTCTTCTTTCTTCGTTTCCTTTGACTTATTTTTAAATGCCATTGCGGCAGCCGCCATTTTTTCCTCTATCGTAGACGTGGCCGGGAGCCTTGCACTTATAGGAGCTGGTGTTAACAATGCTGGTGATACTGCAGGGCTTGAGGTTAATGTTTTCACATCCAGATTCTTTGCTTCTAAACTGGGTGACGGTCTATTTGTTGCTGGTGGCTTCACACTTTGTTTCTGATTAACCTCATCAAACTTGGTAACGATCTTATTTGCGGTTGCTGTTTCTTCACTCGGATTTTCACTCTGGGATTTAACTTCATCTCTATTGAACTCCATCGTATCCGGTATATCGGTCGTTGGAAATATCTCCTGCTGATAAGTAAAGAGGTTTTCTTGTTCGGCTTCAGAGACTTCCGTTTCAGATATGATCAGTCGATCCTCCGGATCGTCTGGGGCCCCATCCTCGTCACCAGGTAAGTCGCTGAAGAGAAGGTCAATAGTATTAACAACCTTACCAGACTCTTCCGGTACTGTTTGAACCTTAGGCTGGATAAATGATGAAGATTCCCGAAGCTTATCGAATGCCTCTTCACAAGCAGAGGGTGTGGAAACTTTACTTCCGGATAAAACCTCGCCGTCGTCTATTCTCTTAGCGAAAGGTCTTCTCACTCTCTTCTTCATATCGACCTCGGTATCAGCTGGCTTTATCTCCTTCACAGGGGTCACAGTAGTCTTTTGCTTCTTCTTGGGACTCTTTGGCTCTTCATCAAAGACCCTCTTCTTGGCCTTATCTTTGTCACCATTGGAGTCTCTCTTGTTTCGTACTTCAAACTCGAAGGGTTCTGGTTCTTTGAACTCATAAATATCTTCAGTACTTTCTACAGGCTTGATCTCTGGTGCTGGCTCCAACTTTGGCGGTTCCAACTTTGGTTTTTCTAATTTCGGTGAGAGAGACGCAGGTGGTGTAGCTGCAGGTTTACCCTCATTTTCTTTTTCTTCGGACTTTGCTTCCTCTTCCGGATCCGGATCGGCTCTGACAATCTCGAGTTTTACAGCTTTATCAAAACCTTTTAATTCAGATCTTATCTGATTGAGGTCAAAGTCCCTGCCTTTGGGTTGGTCTTCGTCACTCTCAGGTTCAGACTTGATATCCTGAATTTTACCTGGTGTTCGTCTCAGTCTACGACCTCTACGTGGTTCCTCCGAGGCATCCTTGTCCTCTTCAGGCTCGCTCATGTCATCAGGTTTTATTCTATCTTCGGCTCTACGTCTCACTTCTCTTCTTTTCCTTTCTTCGGTTCCGCGTGACCTTGTCTTTGCCTGTTCCGGCTCCGTCGTGTCTGATTCGTACGCTTCACTATCCTCACTCTCAGAAGCAACAGATATGTCCGTGTGACCAGACATTCTCCTTGTACGTCTCCGAAGCTCTGATCCAGCGAGGTCGGTGTTTCTGGTAAGCCTAGTTAGTCGATTACCAGCTGGAGTCGCTGGACTCTTTGTTCTGGAGCTGGAACTTGCTACTGAAAGAGGCGTTGTAGACCTAGTTGGCTGCATTGACCCCTCCTTATCCTTATCCTTGTCCTCTTTTTTACCATCCTTAGTTGTAACTCCTGAAGATGTCGTAGAAGATGGTGCAACACTCTGTGCTCTACGTCGGTTTTGGGATGCATTAGAATTCGAGGTGTTACCTGTTTTAGAAGATTTTCCACCAGCGGAAGAACTCGTTGCACTTGGAGTCTGTGGTCTCGGAGTAGCTTTAGTTCGCTTAACTCTACCTTGAGCTTGAGTAAAATTTTGTGCGATTCGTGACCCCTTGATCCACTCATCATATCTCGTGTTCCAGCCTGTGTAATGTACCAGGTAAACAGGTTCAGCACCATCCTTTTCCATGTCGATGACTTTGGCTTCATATGTGACTTTCGATTCATGAGTTGGTCCGTAATAGACCTTCAATCGGTCACCCAGTTCGACAAGACCCTTGTAACAGGGGGCAGATTCACTAGAATGATCATCTGCACCAGGTCTAGACTTCTCTAGTTCGTTCTCCTTACGTTTTCTTCCACGCTGCTTCTTCAGCTCTTCGTCAGTAAGACGTCTCTGCTTCGCAGGAGCCTTCTTCTCGGATTCCCTAGAGGGTGTCCGCGACTCTCGGGCTGAATCTGTTGTTCCAGACGCTTTACTCTTCACAGAGTCATCCTTTGATTTGGACCGTGTTTTCGCAGCCTCGTCTTCCTTGAGCTTCTCATCCTTTTTCTCCTGCTTTTTCGGCTCATTCTTTTTCTTATCGAAGGGCTTCTTTTTCGTCTCCTCTTTATTCTTCGATTTGATTTTACTGGGCACTGGGGTAAACCGTGTTGGTGTTTTAGGTGACTTTTCGCTACTGGATGATTCTTCCTCAGCTTCGACATTGATATCGCTATCCTGACCACTTCCACTTTCCTCGAATTCCTCCTTTTTCTTTATTTTAATAGTCGTCGGTGTTGTAATAACTGGAGTAGGGGCTGGGACGGGTTCTTCTTCTTTAATAACCTCCTTCTTAGGTTCCTTCACTTCTTTCTTCTCATCTTCCATTATCTTCTTATCCTCCTCTTCTTTGTCAGATTTGGTCATTGGCATCTGAGGTGGTACAGGAGTGTTTCTGGCCCGGTCTCTGATTAAGCTCCTACCTGGTCGCTGCTTTCGCGTGCTACCCCGCGGATGATTGACCATGGTACAACCTAACTTTCTATAAAAGTCCTCGAAAGAGTGTAAGAACTTTTTGTAAGCTTGCTTCACCAGATTGTGCGTGGACGATGTACTTGGCATTGAAAAACTTAAACGGCGGGTTATGGATTTCCATTGATTCTGATTGGTCACACGGTTATACCCGCCTAACTTGTAAACGGCACGAAACAGACGGTATAAATCTATATCCTCGTTGCCAATCATTGGACAATTATTGATAGGTGTTCCTCGATCGTCCATAAATTTGTACAATTGCGCAACAAAGTGGTCCTTCTCCTCTCGCGGCTCGTCGTCCGAACTCTGTAACCAAGTGGCAACGTTGTACGTTAAATTTGTGCGTTCCAAAGTTACACAGCAGCCTTATAACGGCAGCCAGTCACACTTACATCAGAGTCCAGCTCTCCGTCGGAATCGCTGTTTCCACTGGACATGGCATTTCCAAAGAGAGAATCTCGATCCCAGTGAGGTGGGAGCTCATTCTTCTCCAAAAAAAGAAGCGCCTTCTCCACGGCAATCTTTAGTGCGCTATTCTCGACCTTGTTCACCAGCTCCTTGGTAAATTCAGTTGCCTCCTTCTTTGGGACGGTGTAACTGAAGAGTTTAGACGTGTTAAAATACTCTAAGAGGGACAAGGATAAGCATAGCAATGGCAATGACAATGGTGATAATCATAATGCTTACTATCTTGCATCTTTGAAGGATCTCACGAGATAATCGTCGCGAACACGAATCCTGACTGTATCCTGAGCCGTCGGTGCGACGACGAGTCCTGGAAACCAATTATCTTTTTTCTTCTTGTCACCCAACTCGACGCAAACAACTCTTCCAATTTCCGGTTCCGTTTCAGTGCCCTCCTTTCCGCCTGATCCGGAACCGGAATCTCGACTTCCTCGTGGGGGACTTTCTTCATCTTCGCTGCTGTCATCTCTACAAAAAAACAAGAGGTCCATCATCCCGTAAGTGTCATTGTTTTCAGGGATAGATTACTATCCCAATCCTGTCACGTACTGCGCTTGCCTCGAACGTCGTCCTCTGCGCCCACCAATAACTGGGTTTCCAAAGTGCTCCGGATGAGTTAGTGGAAGCTGATCCAAAGTCTCACTCTCAGCAAAATGTCTACCACTTTTCAAACACAGTGCTGTCCTTCTGAGCGTCGTGATATCCCCATCATCAAAGACTACAGTATATTGACTGCAATCTTGAATCTTAGTGATAGTGGCCTCAACAAAATCCTTTCGCTCTCCATATTTGGTTTCAACAGAAGCACCTACTCTCAGAGTACCTTTAATCTGGTCATCCGTAACTGTACCAGTTCCCAAACCTTGTTTATAAGTAACTCGACACTTTACTGATCGCACGACCTTCCTGATCTTAGCTTCGCAAAAAGCACCTTTGTATTTGGCGCTCACCTCCGTACCCACCGACAAATACGGTGGATCGTCACCCTGAAACAATAACAGAACATTACATTAAAACTCCAATACGATTTTGGAGTGGCTCGTGCTTACACGTCAAGTTTCGCAGTAACCAGGTTCCTGCCAGCAATTCTTTTCTAAGACACGTAGTCCTCGAAGAAGCGTAAACAGAAAATAATCGAATTTCTCAAACACAAAGAACATCCTCGAAAAAATCATCTCCATACGAAAAACCACATAGAGCCCAAACGTCTCTCAAAGATTGGAGCTCTCAACATCCCTAAACATTTCACATCCAGAAGTATTCACTACCAGCAACAACTGACTGTCGGCCTCTGGTGCCCCCTCTCTTATTCCGGCTCGACATCCCTGGCCCCCATTCCTGACAGTCACTCACTTTCCCAGATATTTAACCAGAAATTGGTAACCTCGAAAATCTCCAAAAAGAAGCGCTTACGAAAGCCACAGTCAATCCCACAACACAACGAATACAAAGAATCTAAAAGAGCTCAAAAAGTTCTCTTAATCTTTTTCCTCCAACAAATACATACATCTCGGTACACAAAACTATGTACGCTCACTCCTCTCGTCCACCTTCTCCGCGAATATCTCCCGCGCGTTCGACTTACCAGCATCTTCTAACGCTCGATGATCTCCATATGCACAATCCAAAGCCAGTGACACACACGAGACATTAAAATCTTCTTAGGGGTGCTCTTCGCGAAGAACCACGTCAAAATTTTCACGGCAATAACGTTACCCCCCTTGAGCGAAACCACAGTTCGCACCACGAATGCGTATAAGCTCCTGTTCTCTCTCGTTCCCTGCCCATTTCCACCCCGAGCCCGAACGACGCAACTTGTCAGCCGGCAACTTCGCTCTTATTGGACGATTCTGTCGCGCTGAGTTGAACAGTTCCAAATCCGACAAACGACTGCGAAGAATCGTTAAATTAAAACATTAGTGAAGAACGATGCTCTGAATGCTTAGTAATAACTTAATCACGATTTATTGAAAATAATTGGAAACAAATTAATGTCTAAGTTGTCGGAAATTCGTTGAATAATCATGATAAGACACTGCGCATCATTCAGGGACGTGTGATGCTATATTGGTGAATAATCGTTAGGCGTTTTGCAGACAGTACCCCCGTTTCTTCTTCTCTGCGAGAAATTCCAACAATCGTGAGATTAACTATTTTAATTTTGAACGTGTGTATATAAACAAAGGACTTTTGGAAGTATTAAGATAATCGTAAACAATAAGAAATATTATTGGGTTTAATCGTGAGTATTAAAAGTGTGCTTCTCTTGTCTTCTACGTGAGATTTTCATGTACTTGATTATGAGACGATTTTTAAACGTTCATGGTCTTCTTTTTCTCTTTCTTGGATTTACTGATCAGGTGACGAGGATCATTCGAATAGGAAAATGTTTCTCGTGGATAATGACAGCTTGTCACAAGGGAAATATGATATTAATTGGAAATGATATAATTTTTTAAGGGTGTGCTAAGGATTTCATATGATCTAGTATCATATACTCTTAGAACGTCGTTGACATCGATTTTGTGGTGCGTTGTGTTATTTTCATCATTGGTATTGCCCAAATCTTTATCACTCTCGTCATCGTAGTCATCGTTTTCTTTTTTATCCCCAGGACGGACAAACCTACTACGGCCCTGTTTCTCGCCGTCTGCTGGGACGCTAAAACAAAATGGCGGCAAGTAATGAAGTGCCGGTTGAAATCAACGAAGGCGGTACATTGACGAACGAGGACAGGGTAAGTTTCTTTGCGAATTTTTCTGTGAAACCGAATTACATGATTTGCGAGTTATGTACAAAATATTGTTGATTCTCAGAGGCGATAGTATTATGTGTAGAAAAAAATGGCGCATCGTAGCTACACGATATACTTAAAGAATTAATGTCGGAAAAGTGCACCCATGCTTTCATGGAACCGTTTTCTTTTGTCTCATTCAAGACACTGTCTTATTTTATTTAATGATGCATCAGATGATCTTTTTTGAGAACCTTTTTCAATTAGGAAGTTGGGAAAGTATGTAGGGTTAATATGTGGCCGTAGTCATGGAAGATATGGATAGAATTCTATATATATTGTCGGTAATTACTGACGGATCATTCGGTCTTTGCGGGACGCCATTTATTTTGGCGGGCACGTGGATGCCGGTCCCCTTTCTAGGTTTTGATAGACCAGTGAGTGAATTTAAGGTTTTTAGTTTAATGTTTCTTAATATTCTTTAGCGGTTTTCAGTGTTTTATATGATTATAAACCTAGACCCTGATTAGGCAATTTTTAGGAAGCTATTTTGGGAAATGATACGGTTAATATATTCATAATGTCTGATCAAACTGATTATTGAAACATTAAATCATTGTCTTTTTATATAGTAATTTTATATCAATTTGATTAGCACGTAAAATACTTCATCTTATGAAAACTAATCTTTACTTTTTAATTATTGAAATAGTATTTTTATGCTCTGGAGTATTATAAAATCTTTAAATGTCATTGGTAGGATAGATTTGACTAATTGTCATGTGATCATGTGATTAATGGAAATTTCAGACATCAAATATGGAAACCATGGAAGTAGCTGAACCTGTGGCACCACCAACTAAGGAGGCTCCATCGACCAATCACAAGGAATCAGTCTCAGTCGACGATATGACATCGCGGGATTACTATTTTGACTCTTATGCTCACTATGGTATCCACGAGGAAATGCTGAAGGATGAAGTCCGCACTGTGACCTATCGCAACTCAATGTATCACAATAAACATCTCTTCAAAGGAAAGACTGTTCTGGATATTGGTTGTGGTACAGGAATATTGTCAATGTTTGCTGCGAAAGCCGGAGCTGCTAGAGTTATTGGAATTGAATGTTCCAACATCGTTGAGTATGCAGAGAAAATTGTGGAAGCCAATCAGTTGTCGAACATCATAACTATTCTAAAGGGAAAAGTGGAGGAAGTAACGTTGCCTGATGGCATAGAGAAAGTAGACATCATTATATCGGAATGGATGGGCTACTGTCTTTTCTATGAGTCTATGTTGGACACAGTCCTCTTCGCCAGGGATAAATGGCTACGTGAAGATGGGATGTTGTTCCCAGATAAAGCAACGCTTTTTATTTGTGGTATAGAAGACAGACAGTACAAGGACGAGAAAATTAACTGGTGGGATGACGTATACGGTTTCGATATGAGCAGTATACGAAAAGTAGCGATTAGCGAACCTCTGGTGGACGTTGTAGATCCAAAGCAGGTCGTGACGAATGCGTGTCTCATAAAAGAAGTCGATCTTTACACCGTGACGAAAGCCGATTTGGAATTTTCTTCGCCGTTCAGTCTCCAAGTGCGCAGAAATGATTATGTCCAAGCCCTGGTCACGTTCTTCAACATAGAATTCACCAAGTGCCACAAACGTATCGGCTTCAGTACAGCACCAGAGGTGCAGTACACTCACTGGAAACAGACTGTTTTCTACTTCGACGAGTACATGACTGTTAAAAAAGGCGAAGAAATATTCGGTGTGTTTTCGATGAAGCCTAATGCAAGGAACTACCGGGATCTGGACTTCAGTATCGAATTGAACTTCAAAGGAGAGCTGTGCCAAGTTCACGAAACCAATACTTATCGTATGCGCTGATACCGGTCGGACATCCCGTTAATGTCCTCTTCCACGTATTCTCCTAACCCGTAATACTTTCTTTTGAAACGTGAGATCAAAACGTTTTCAATACTGACAAATCGAACTTGGCAGAGTTTCTCATTTTTTAAGCGTACTGTACAAGGAATGGTATACGAAGCGCTAATTTATTACCTGACATCGCGCTGTTATCAATTCTTTTGAATTTTAATCTGGATCATTATTCCCCTTTTTCTTAACGCATCTCAAAACCAATTTATAACTCGCTACCATCAATCAGTCATACAGAATTATCTTGCTATTGCGATCAATTGAGAACCTACTTGCTTCTTTTACTTTTCTTTCTCTTTAATGTCATCGCGAAGAGATACTTAACTCTTATCATTGCTGAGGGTTTATCCTTGGTATCCAATTTAGTTAGTTTTCAAGAATCCGTAATAATCTGTAATCTGTTTCTTATATTTTGCAATGAAATAAAAATGTGCACTGTCCAATACCATTTCGTTGCACCGTATCCTTGCATTGAATGTAAGCTGTTAGAGCCATGTCAAGATTTGAAGAGAGTGAAGACGCGTTGTATACACGTGGACTATGTGCCTAGCGATTGCGCCAATTACATTTGGCACATAAAAATAGACTCCAACTAAGCCACAGCATTGTAACAAAACTAATTAAGATTTTTTTGTTGCAAAGATACAACGATTCTTTGTTCTTGTATTGTACGACTAATATCTTTGTTTTCTTCAAACTAAAGAGAAGTATGTGACTTCCGGAAACTGCGTTTGAAAGATTTGAATTCTTCAACGATCTGGTCAAATTAGGAATTTGTATACTCGTAATATTATTACAACGCGTTTATATTGCCGCAAACGCTAATCTTGAAGTTTACATCAAGAAAAAGAAAAGAGAAGCAAAGAAAATAATGATCTGATTGCCAATAAAATCTTAAACGTTTATTGTCGCTGTTTCGTTCTTAATGGCGTAAAATGTATTTTATCTGTTATCGCATTCCTCGTGATTTTTTTTTCTTTGCATTCTTAGAATCAAAATTGTGAAAACAAGGTAAAACAATATCTCTGATGTTGAGAGACTTGATTATTACCCGAGTGCATATATGCCGTACCACGAAAGTGTGTTCAGGATATTATATGTGTTTTAACGGCCTCCAGCGAAGTTAACCAAACGATATTACAACATATTAACTTTTTAAAATGAATTTGCGACGACTATTGTTTTCCACGTGGACGACCAAAAGAAGAATAAATAAGAACAGCGAACAATGTTTTACACGCGAGAACTTTATATTTAAAGTATAGTTTGTATATACAGTGATATGGGGTGTATCAGACAGCTAGGCTAAGTCATCTGTTAAAATTCTCATTCAATTTCGTTCGTGAGCCATTCGAAAGTAATAGATAATACGTCTTGATTCTTGAGTAAATTGAGCTGAGCACATCTGGCTGATACGCTGTATATCTTCTTCTTCTCTGATCCTGTACGATTGGTTAGTATTGTTCATTTGAAATGATAACAAAAGAAAGATCAATTTACGTTCATGCGTAGAGAGCTAAGGGAGTAAAGAGCGACCATCACATTATATTCCAATAAAATTAATACGTTTGCTATGAAAGTGCATATTTTATTGAGGTATGTAGATGAAAATAATTATTGGGGCTTGTATTCTATACAAAATACAGGGTACACGAAGGCAACCGAAGTACCAAATACAACGTAGGAAAAATGTTTTCCAATTTGCGAAAAACAAAAGGAAAGGTACGTTTTCTGCTTAACTTGTTAGTCGCGGATCGGGTTAGGCGTGTGTCATAAGCGAAGAATAAAATTTTCAAAGAAACTCGTACTTCTCCGTTTCATTTTTCTTGTATTTTCATCTTTACAAGAAAGCTATTTTTATATAAACAGACGTTACAATAGAAATTTCTCATATCGAATAATACATTTTCAATTAACGGACGACTACGCAGCAAGTCCTTTCAAAGAATTGGCCAATTTTTGGGTTTTATAATCACTCCTTAATTGAATGAAATTAATAAGAATCGAACGGTCCAGCATTGCCTATAACAATAAAAGGAATACAATAGTAATTTTCACAAAAAAATATTTAACTAAGAATCTTCGTGCTGCTCACCAATTGATCACCGGTGCAGACTTGTTTCAAATTCTCTGGCTTAACCAGCAGAAGATTGCAGAGAGCATGTAGAGTATCGAACAAGTTCGTAACCATGTTGACCTTCAGCTCCTTGACGCATTTCCGGTACTCATTCATGTCACATATGGCACACATTGCACCAGCTGAATTGAACTGAAACTGTTGCAGGTGTTCGTAGATGACTCTGTGGAAGCGTATACCTAATTCCGTAAGTACACTCTCGGCATTCTTGCCGTCGAGACTGTCACGGATGTGCCTGATCATACTGGTAACATATTGTACCACTACCAGGCAAGCTGGAGTATTTAAAGTATCCACGTCTGTTTCAGGCTTGAAGTCCGATTTACGCTGTTCACTTTGAAGGTACATTTTGACCCACCCAACGATGACGTTTATACTTCTGTCTAGACCAGCGTCTAACTTCATTTCAATCTGCTCTAGGGCAAGCTTCTTCTTAGTCATGCACTCACCATGCTTTGGAGTGGAGCTTTAAACAGATTAAGAAAATTTATAATATTGAAGTTATATTAATTAATCAAAATGTCATATGGAACTCACATAACAAGAGGCACCACACTATCGTTAAACTGTTCCTCCAGGAGGCGGACTATGGCGTTGCATTGTCGGACTACGTCGAAAAAGTGTATTTCCGGTTGACTTCTACTCTCAGGAATTGGAACACTTTGTAGACCTAACTCGAGCGCATAATCGACGTGCTCGTTCAATAAATATTGAAGAAGTATTTCCAGTATTTGTAATGTATTCGTGGGTAAGTCACTCTGTTGGGATAGTAAGTTACAACGTTGAAAGGCCATTTTACTGTTTTGTAAAAGGGCAATGGCTAACTCTTCTGAGAGGAAGGTCTCTCCGCCATAATCTTCTATTTGTGCTATGTTTATGTTGGTTCTGGTACCGATGACAGCTTGTAAATCACGCCTCAGTTCCTGGAAGCCACCAGTCTGCAATTGTTTCTTCTGGTGATTCTTAGACTCGTAGTATTTTATGAGTAAAGCCGCTGATTTCTCTCTCAGTGCTTTCACCTCTATACTGGAAAAATGATTTTTTTTTAAATTTATTTAATCATAAAATAATTGGGTGTATGTACTTACGTGATATACGTGTCGAGGTGTTTTTGAAAAATTTTTGTCGTTAGTTTCATAAGGTACGAGTCCCCGGTACCCATGTTGAAGCGTTTTAAGTCGTTGGATAGTTTTACAGTTTTGGAGTATAAGTCGTAAAAGTTCATCAGATATTTGTCGGGATCCGTACGATCGGCTAGTTTAGCCACAGCGTATTTTTGCAGTCGAAGGTGATAGATATTCAATACGAACTTTGCCATCACTTGCTCGGAATTCATAAAAACTTGCTGCATAAGTTCATAATTCTTGGTACACATCGGTATCACATCCTGAAATACGTCCTTCCCACCGAATGATCCCATTTGGCTTTGTTCAATAAAAGCATCTATGCATTGTGAGTATCCTTTGAAATGAGCGAGCACGGAAGCTAACTCTTTCATACGAACTGCATCCTCACTGTTGTGCGCTCTGACAAACTCTTCGATTAGACTACGCTCGATTTCGTCATATTTTGCACCAATCTTTTTTTTAGCGTGCTCAAATTTTTCAGAAGGCAATTCCTGTGCTATCAAGTGAAGCTTTTGTATTACATCTGCAGCTTCGTCCAGCTGAAACAATGATTTAGATGTGGATATCGATATTTCTTTGTAAATGGAATGGCAATCAAAGAATCTTACTGAAGATTTGTCTGTAAAAATAGGATCAGTTAATGGTCCAGGACTGAGAAATTCAGAAAAGTGCCGCATAAGCTTTTGAGCTTCAACTGCTCTGGCTCTTGGAGTATTAACACTTTCTAATTGATCACCCAAATGAAGAACTTTAGTAGCCACAAAATTGATTCTTTCATCAAGTTGATGAAAGAGATCCATAGCATGTTTATTCTTCTCCTGTAACTCTAGGATCTCCATAGTATGCCTAGATTCCTCATCTTTCAACGCAACTTCCAGTTTATCACATTTTTTTTGCTGACGTTCCTGAAGAATCTGCAAATCTTTTATTGCCTGAAGGAAGGTCTCATGTACTAGAACAGGATCAAAGGTCCCTTTTCCACGATCTTCAGAAGAATCATTGACTGTCCTCCAAGCTAGACGTTCTACAAATTCTTCAGCATCGAATGGCTCCTACAAGAATATAAATATTTTACATTCCATTAGGTAAAATCTTACAGTCTAAAAGAAAAATAAGTTACCTGCTCCAATTCTTTCATATATTGTTGCATCATTTTGAACTAGTTTGTTACAACAATTGACAGTTATAGAATAAAAATGGGTCAAGACACAATAATTGCCATTGTCAAGGATTGTAATTTAGTTTAAATTACAGTATTCTGATACAGAAAATTTAATAAACGCACAGTTAATTAATTAATGCTTTATAATATTCTCTATGAATAACAATTTTTACACAATTCGCCCCTTGTCCATCTCTAACCTTCGTATCTAATATATATCTGACATGTATCACCTCCTACTGAGCAACGCATAACCTCAAACCATGATGCTAGGTACAACCACTAGTGGGCGTAATTTAATCAAATTTCAACAAAACTTTATAACATAAAATAAAATTACATGTATCAGAATATTAATATATTCTGATTAGGTATAAGTAATGATTGCATTAATTAAAATCAATTTATCAGGGAGATCATTCATGACGCAGGATCAATAGTTTTATTTACATGAGCCACTTTTGCATACATTCTATCAATGTACAATATAAAACTATTGTGTCCAGTGATCGTGGCATCACAGTAACTAAGGCCTTAACAAATATGAACTACTAATCGATGAATCAATTGTTGTACTTTAGTGCAGCAGTGTTACGATCGCACTTTATACTCACATTATCTTGATCACCTTATATACTTAGTCGAACTGTACATATGTAAGTAATAATTATGTTGACCTGACCTCTCTTCCTCATAGACAATGTATATTACAGTTTGAATGGTTAAGTCTTAAAACAAGATTTCACTATGTCCATTTCTTTACGTCTTCCCGTCTGGAATTTCACTGTTTAATGTTCAACCGATTTCAATAAAATTCTTCATTCTCACTGACTGACTAGATTTCCTTCCTACGCGCGTTACGGCTTCTGTTATTTATTAACGCTCTCACTGCCTTGGGCATTAGCCATATGTGCAAACCTCTATCCTTGCTGCCTGCTATAATCTGTCAAAGAAAAACGTTGATAAATAATTAAAACTCTACAGGAGAAGACATTGTGAAAGTAGATATTAAAATGAAAAATAATGCTAACCTTATTATCAACGACTTCCATACTCAACAACATATTGCCAGGTCCAGGTATACTGCATACGAGTTTCCGGTCCTATAAAGATTGAATGAATAACATGTACTTTTATTTATATAAAATAAAGGAACTTATGAAGAACGTGCAAAAATCTTTACTTTAGTGTTGAAGACATATATGTTGCCATCGTAACAGCCAGCGAAGAGTAACTTTTTGTACAGCCTCATACAGACAATACCGACACCAGCATTATATTGTGCCACTTGTTCAGCAGTCTAAAAGAATATATTTTTATGAAACAATGATTAAACTTTCTAATTATCAATTAATACATCTTAAAGTATTTGATCTCCTTACAATGAAATCAAAGACGGGAATTAAAGTGCCGCTGGTCCCACAGTAAACCATATGATGATCCATCATCAAACTATAAACAGTGTGATTCTTGTGTCCACTGACGGTTCGAAGAAACAGTCCATTCTGTGCATCTCTTATTGTTATCGGCTGATTACGAGATGCGACTATAAGTACTCTTCTTGGACCCTCGGAGGTTGCTTTTAATGCAAGCACTGAGACCTCTGAGAATTGTATATTGTCGCCTTTCATGACTCCGGACTGAAGAACATAATTTACATAGAGTATAAAATCTATAGGACACATTTAATCTTGACTTTAGCAGTAGAAGCAGATAAGAACAAACCTTTATGTGAAAACGTGAAACATGACCAGATTTTGTACCAAGGAAAATTACACCCCAAGCATGATCCATACACTGAATAGGACTGCCAATGTCTACTGATTCACGCACTTGCTGTCCAGTCTGTATAAGAGAGTAATCGTATTAAATAAAATAATTATTGATATACAGGATGACTTGTGTATTAATAAGATATAATTTTATGCTTCATTGTCCTTACATCAATCTCATAGCATCGAAGAGTTCCATCCAAGGATCCAGAAAATAACCATTGTCTACTGATGCCAGAGAAATTAATCTTTGGTATACAAAGGCAGGTCACAGCTGATTTGTGTCCTCTATAAATATTTAAAATGCCATTAGATACTTGACTGTAGCGATAAATTGTACCATCCTCACTGGCAGCCATAAAGGAGTCACCATAAACCTGGAAAGAGAATAGTGAATGTTAGAAAAAATGGTTTAATTACTTGTTGCAGCACAGCAATGACTTTGCTTACTTTAATATCTAACACAGGTCCTTTGTGAACAGTATATTCTGTTCTTAGTGATTTTTCCTCCTCTAGCACCGCTGTTGTCAGCACATTTTCACCTTCAGTATCCTCAGCCTGATTCACTAAACGAGATTCTTTCGTAGCCTCCAGGATTTCAATATCTGATTGGCTCGATGTATTTGCAGCACTCTCATCTTCATTAATATCAATGACAGGTTGCGGTGAGGATGCTTCATCTTGTCGCAATACCGTAGGATCCAGGTGAGAAAGATATACATGCTCGTTGTCAGGAGTATCCTCATGATTTTCAGTAGTCTCATAATGATCATTTCTTCTTAATTCTGTTATTTCTTCTTGAGACATTGAATCCTGTGATACATCAATCGATTCTGGTATTTCTTGAATATTCTGATCCCAGGAACAGAACGAGCTGGAATCTTTTTCCTTGTCACTTTCCACATGAACGATATCATATCCAGGGGTAATGACTTCCTGGACTGAAGTTACAGAGGCAAATCTCTTGTTGTCTTCAATCTTTAGAGAAGGTTCACGTTGAATACATATGGTACGTCCATATGCATTGATTCTGGATATACCATATTGCTGAAGTATATTGGGATCACAATCAGGTCTAAGATATGTGGATTCACAGTCTATCAGCCGTACTTTGCAATTTTTTAATTGCAATTGGCTAATAGATTTTCTCTTTTTGAATTCCTCTAGAGAAATTCCTTTCGACGGTAGCAATTCTGCGCCTATGGTTGTCTCCAGTGGATCTGCTTCCTTGGAGACACCAGGTAACTCTATAGATGATCTGCTGGACCACCTGGTTCTTCGTCTCTTTCTTGCCGCTCTTGGTTCTAGAACGATAGATTTTCTTTTGCTACGAGGTTGCACATTTTTAGGAGTTTTCTCAGAAATGGTGGATGTACTAGGAACTGGTGACATTGTGCCAGATAGTGAGGAGTTGGTACTGAGGCGTTTCTTAGGTCGCCCACGACCACGTTTAATTACTACAGTTTCATTCTCTTCAGAAGTCGAAGTTGATGGTTGTACTATAATCTCTGTTGGCATAACACTATTTCTAAGGATTTCTTCAGTTTGAGAATTTATCTCTATGCTTTCCATATGTCTTCCTTCGTCCTTCTTCTGCGAACAATCCTCATTTACCCTTGATATGGTCTCTGCAGAAGTTAACTCTGGAACTGAATTTACTAAGTTCTCCATGGTCTCTTTTACAGCTTCGTTAATTTCCTTCAATGATTCTAGTTCCAATGGCGTATTCGAACCTTCTTTTGATTTTATTACTAGATCTACTTCTTTCACTACTGGTGAACTTTCCCTTTCAGGAGTGACAATAACTTTATCCTTCTGAACATCTAGAAGATTAGAATCTGTCACCTCATTTTCCGTTTCAGCATTAACCAGAGTATTATCTAGATTACTAGTTAAACTCTCGTTTATTGAATTATCTTCAGACTCTATTAAAATTCCTGGACATTCAATATTATCTGCACTCTTTTTATTTAGAACCACTGATGAATCTTCATTCTCCTTTTCAGTCTCTGCGGTTATACTGATTTCATGTATATTTCGTTCATCTTCATTCAGCCTTTCATTTTCATTGTCTATTTTTTCATCATGATCATTCTTCAAAGAATCAGTCATATCGTTTATGGCAACCTTGGAAGATAATTTTTTGACTTCATTTTTGCTTAGGGTGTCAGATTGAACGTCACTCTTTTCTTCCTTGGAATCTTTACTGATAAGATCCTTTTCTGTATTAGCTGTAGATGCTGGAGTATTCGCAGTATGCACAAGTTCCTCGTGTCTTGATTCATTTAAAGTATGAAATTCTGGTGTTTTGGAAGTAGAATTCGCAGTGGGAATTTCAACAGACACAGCCGGTTCTGGAACATTTTTCAAAATTGATGTCATAGTTTCCAAAGTACAGGTGTCATCAATCTTATCAGTATCGGATGGCTTTACAGTAGTTTCTATTTCAAGTAGAGTTGGTTCTGTAGATAATTCAACCAACTGCCCAAGACTTGGTACTTCCGGCTGATATGTCTCAACTGCTAAATTTTTTGTTCTATTTTCAGCAACGGCATTTATTACGGCCATTACGTGTTTCCAAATTATGGCAGAATTTTCTTCAGACTTCTGTGTCAATTTTTCTACCTTTGACTTGACACCCATTTCTTCAAGTAGATGTTGCTTCTGTTTCTGCTTCATCTCGTACAAGACGTTCAAGGGTATTTCCTCTTCATCTGCTGTTAAGCTGTTCACATTCTTCAATAAGGTTTCCATTTCTTCCTTCTTCTGTTTTCTAGCTGCTGCTTTCAGTCTTCTGGAAATGGCCTTCTCTCGTCTGAAAGTCTCTTCGAGTAACGCTAAACCTGTAGTACACTTTTTTGCTTCACTGGATTCAGGTGTTAGTGATGATTCCCTGGTACTGTCATCCGAATAGATGGATAAACGCTCCATAGTCTTTGAATCGGATCTTTTTGAAACATTTTCACTAGATTTACTTTCTTCATCAACTCCAAAAGGAGACTGGAGTCTATCCTCTATTATTCTAGTTACGCGTTGATCTTCAAGAACATTTTCTTTGACTTTTGTACTATCATCGTTATCCTTAGAATACTTAGGGCCCGTACTAGATTTAATTTCTACACTTACTTCTCGTGCAGTGTCTACGTCGTTATCAGATTTCTTGTCCGGTTTACTAATAGTCTTTTTGTAATTGTTTAAAGCATTCAGTGACTCTTCACTGCTGGTGATGTTCTTATGAGTTTTCTCAATGTCAGGCTTGTCCAGTCGTAATCTTTTTTTGCCTTTATTATTTTCCGGTGGAATATTTGATTTGTCTGCTTCTATATTCACATGATCCACACTGCGTCCTTCTTTGGCCTCAGAAGTTGATGTTGGAGTGTGTCTTTGATGTTTTTCACATGAACTATCAAAAACATGCAGCAATGTATCTTTTCTTGGACTATCATGATCTGCTTGGCTATCATCGAAGAGAATGGCTTTACTTCTTGCACCATGAGTACTCTGATGACTTGAGTGATGACCTTTCTCCAGAGATAGTCTGTTATGGGCAGAAAGACGTGGTGGTGTCAATTTTTCGTTACTAGCTTCTTTCTTTTTCTTATTTCGTGATTCATTGTTATCCTTTGTATTATCTTGATTATCATCCAATAATAAAGATTCATTCTCGAGTAGTTGATAAAGCGTCATTTTTTCCGTCATTAATTTATGAATTTCAAGATCTATCTCAATCATTCTAGACATAACGCTTTCTTTTGACATTGCATTCTCTCGTGATAGGATTTTATCCAATGTAGTTGGTGCTTTACTTTTTTTGTCCTTAAATTTTGGTCTGCTCCTAATTTTACGTAGTGGGTCACTGTCATGTTTCTTGCTCTGTTTTCGAGCTCTTGGCTTATTTTTCGGTTTATCTAAGTACTGAATTGGCTCTATGACTTTTGGAACATTATCATTATCCTGCCATCTTGATACTCTACGTCTTTTAGTTAATTTTTCTTCAATTTTTGACGACTCCAAAGAACTTACGTGCTGTCCTTTGGTAACACTTGGGTGTGACACTCCTGCTTCAGGTGATTTTTCTTGAGACTTTTCACAATGACGATTTAATTGATCTTGTGATTCTGTTGTAATAATTATTTCTGCTTGAATTTGTGTCACTTCTGTATTTATACTTTTTGAGGTACTGGCACTAGGTTCGTGTATTTTTGGCACTTCATGGGCTTTCACATGTTCAACAAGTGGTTTGGCCACTTCATGTGTATTTGTAATTTCACATGTTTTTACTTGTTCCTGCATTTTTACTGCTTCTTCTGGTTTTTCCATTTCAGATGATTTTACTTCTTCATAACTTTTCAATGCTTCAGATGGTTTAAGTACTTCTTGTGTTGTCTCTGCTACAGACGAGTTTACCACTTCATGGCTTTCCAATGTTGTGGATGGTGTAACCATTTCTTCTGTTTCTTCTACTATAAATGACTTTATCTCTTCGTGCCTTTCAAATGTTATAGATGGTTTAACTACTTCTTGTCCTTTTTCTACTACAGGGGACTTTACCACTTTGTGCCTTTTTGAAGTTGTAGATGGTTTAACCACTTCTTGTCCTTTTTCTACTATAGGGGACTTTACCACTTTGTACCTTTTTGAAGTTGTAGATGGTTTAACCACTTCTTGTTCTTTTTCTGGTATAGGTGATGTAACCTCTGTGTGCCTTTCCAATTTTGTAGGTGACTTAATCACTTCTTGATCTCTTTCTGCTACAGGTGATTTTACCTCTTCATGCCTTTCCAATGTTATAGATGGTTTAACCCCTTGTTGTCCTTTTTCTACTACAGGGGACTTTACCACCTTGTACCTTTTTAAAGTTGTAGATGATTTAACAGCCTCTTTTTCTTTTTCTGCAACCGGTGACTTTACCTCTTCATGTCTCCTCAATGTTGTGGATGGTTTAATTACTTCTTGTGTTTTTTCTGCAACAGGTGACTTTACCACTTTGTGCCTTTTTGAAGTTGTAGATGATTTAACCACTTCTTGTTCTTTTATTGCTACAGGTGACTTTACCTCTTCGTGTGTTTCCAATGTTATAGATGGTTTAACCCCTTCTTGTCCTTTTTCTACTACAGGGGACTTTTCAACCTTGTGCCTTTTTAAAGTTATAGATGGTTTAACCACCTCTTGTTCTTTTTCTGCAACAGGTGACTTTACCTCTTCATGTCTTCTTAAGGTTGTGGATGGTTTAACTACTTCTTGTGTTTTTTCTACTACAGGTGACTTCACCTCTTCATACCTTTTCAATGTTGTAGGTGGTTTAACCACTTCTTGACCTTTTTCTACTAAAGGAGACTTTACCACTTTGTGCCTTTTCAATGTTGTAGATGGTTTAATAACTTCCTGTGTTTTTTCTGCTACAGGTGATTTTACCTCTTCATGACTCTTCAATGTTGTAGATGGTTTAATCACTTGTGTATTCTCCATTATAGGTGATTTTGATACTTCATGTCTTTTCGATACTACAGATGGTTTCACCACGTCTTGCAGTTTCTCCATTGTAGGTGATTTTACATCAATACTTCTCAGTAATACAGATGGTTTGACTATTTCTTGTATTTTCTCAGAATCATGACTTTTCAGTACTACAAATGCCTTCACTACTTCTGGCATTTTCTCTCCTTCGCATGATTTTACAACTTCATGCGACTTCAAAAAATCATGCCTCTTCAATACTACAGGTGGTTTTAACACTTCAAGTGCTCTTTCCATTTCAGAAACTTTCTGCACATCAGATGAGTTTATAACTTCATGTCTCTTCAGTATTACAGGTGACTTGGTGACTTCAGGCATTTCTTCCACTTCAGACGATTTTACATTGTCATGCCTTTTCAATATTACAGACGATTTAACTACTTCAGCCTTTTTCTCCACTTCAGTCGCATCTACTAAATCATGGGTTTTCAATTCTACGGAGAATTTAACCACTTCAGGTGACGTTGTGACATCATGCCTTTTCGGTTCTGCCGACGATTTAACCACTTCAGGCATTTGCATATGCTCTTGTTTCGTATCATGTATTTTCGCATATTCTTGTGTCTTGTCGATGACAGTTGATTTTTTAACTTCATCAGTCTTATTCCGATCTCGTGTTTTTCTCACCAGCGATAATTTTGCCGATTCACACGTTTTATCTGTCTCTAATCTTTTCGTTCCACGAGTTTTCGTTATTTCTTCAGCCTTCTCTGCAACAGGTAAATTTTCCGCATCATAAATATTCACCACTTCGTGCGATTTATGCCGCTCTTGTGTTTTCTTCGCCACAGATGATTTAACCCCTTCATGAGATTTAACCTTTTCGTGCGATTTTCCTATTGTAAACGATTTTACCACATCGACCACTTTTAACGGTTCTGTCGTTTTCGCCAATTCATGTATTTTCGGCGTTTCTTGTAGTTTTCCTGCTACAGCTGATTTTTCTACTTCCTGTCCTTTCGTTACTAGCATAGGTTTCACAGTTGTATCTATTTTAACCAGTTCGTACTTCTTTGCCACTACAGCTACTTTTTCCACTTCTGGAGTTTCCACCGGTTCTATCAATTTCACTACAGCAGACGATTTTTGCACTTCATCTATTTCCGCCTCCACTTCCAAACTTTTCATAACTTCCTGTTCCGGTATTTTTAGCGGATCAAATATTTTTTCTGGTTCAAGCTTCTCCACAATTTCTGAAGTCTCCTTTTCTAAACGCGCTTCCTTCGGATTATCAACATTTTGCAGCTTCTCAACACCAGATTTTTCAATATCAAGAATATTATCATGTACCTTGTTTTGCTCAATATTTTCATCTATACACGTGTCAGCATCAATACATATTCTCTGAACGTGTGTTTCCTTGTCAATAATCAATTTGTCACTTTCTGCTTTTTCATTCAATGAATCGGAAGACACTTGCACTTCAATACTATCATCCTTTTGTATATCGCAACTATTACCACTCGCAGAAATTACCAAAAGATTTGTCACGATATAAGATTTAGGTTCTTCACTTTTCTCTGGAAGCACTTCTATGGAAGTTGTCTTCTGACTTTGAAAACTATAATCCTCATTGGGAGACGTCGTCCTGATACACAAAGCACTGTTTTTGTCGGTCTCTTCAAGAATAGATCTGTCGCTGACATCAGAACCGTTAAGAAATTCTGCTCGGGAACGCAGTAGCGTGCGTCTCGCAAGTTGCTCAGAAGGAAGTTGTGATTCTTCTGAAAATCCTTTAAAAGGACTATCCAAGCTGCCTGGAGATGTCACTTCTGGACTTGTATTTTCCGCTGCCTTTAGATTAGAATCAACTGTGCATGTTTCTACTGTCAAAGGGGTTTGAACGTTTCGTTTAATGTCATGTAACGTTTTGATTACATTCCCGTGACTAGTCAAAGTACTTTGACAATGTTGTGTCTGTTGTTTTGATTGTTCCTCGGTCATACTATCGACGACAGACTTTTCACTGATAATTTTACTGTGAGAATCTTTAGCAGATTTATTTGGTGATTGCTGTACACGTTCTTTGAGCTTCGATAATCTAGGATCCTTTAAATCAGGATTGTCCTCAGTTGGTATTTGTATTTGAATAATCTGTTTTCTATGCTGTGAAGAATCTGCTGTACCAGAGGAAGTCTTTTCTTTCTGAATCTTGACTTTGGGACTTTTCAGTTCAGTTGTCAACATTTTTGAGTGCTTTGTTGCACTGGATTTCTTATCGCGTAACATCGAGGATGATCTTTTCTTTGCTTTCTCTTCGATCAGTTTCATCTCCTTGCGACCTTCCGACTTTATGTTTTGGAATTTCATCGATGGCCTCTCTTCATTTGATTTAGACCTTACCGTCCCGTTCCCTATGTCGACCTTATCCACAGCTTCTCTTCCTGATTTCTTCACCAACGATCCCTCGATACTTGAAGATCGTATACTTGCGGCATCCTTTGGTACTGTGTCCTTAGAATGTTTATCACTCTTCTGTGGAATATTAATTGCATCTTTGGTAAGTACCGTGACGGAAGTGTCATTTTTTTCTTCTTTTGATTTATGCGAAACCTTGTTCTTGACGGACCGCGATGCAGATGTTGCATTTTTCTCTTTCTGGACCTCAAGCTTTGTTAAGTAAGACTTTTTGGATGTGGATTCCAATAAATTAGTAACGGTGACCGTATCGACTGCCTGGGAGTTAGCATTGTTGCCATCAGCAACAGTTTTTAAACTTGCAGACTCCTTTTCAAAACATTCCATTAATACTTTGTTGGGGACTTTGGACATTTCTAGAATTTTTGGAATCGACTGCTTCCGCATCTGAAGGCTTGTGTCCGTATTGCTAGTACATTCTTGCCCAGTGCTTGATTCTTGGCTAGTACCTGATTCCTGGCTAGTAATTAATTCTGTATTAGTGACTGGCTCGTGATTAGTAACTATTGTTTTGTTAGCAAGTAATGTTTTATCAGTAGTTAATTCTTGCAGAGCACTGTGATTATTACAATCAGTAGGATCAGGACGACTGGTCATCTTTTCTACCGAACTCTCAACCTTTTCATCAAGACCAGGTTCGTCCTTAACGATGATCTCCTTTTTGATCTCGAGTTCTGTGAATAATGTCATCGAGTCGGATTCGCTGTCAGAATATGAGGAACTACTTTCACGCGTTGTTGCCCTTCTCTTTCGTTTCCTTCGTTCCTTTTCCTTTTTCGTTTTTCTCTTTCTCTCTCTTCTTCGTGATTTTCGTGAGCTGCTTATTTCTTCTCTATGCTTCCTGTCACTTCCGGTTTCCATGAATGATTTATCTCTTCTTGTCTCACTCATACTCCTCCTCTCATTCGACTCCTCCCCACTCTTTGTTTCTCTCAATGATCTCACAAACGGTGGACAAGGTTCAATGCTTCTTTCCCTCCAAGTTGTCCTGCTCATCTCAATTGGACTCATTGATTCAATGACCTCTGCTACTGCCATACTGTTAGAGTCACTTGATGACCTTCCTTTATTCGATTGATATTCTTGACGGAGGCTAGAGGACTTGGCTATATTCGAAACATATTTGTTAACGAGTAGTGTGGTACCGCGGCGCACCCTTGGGTTCTGGTCGATGACATTTTTAATAGATAATGATTTTACGGAATCAATACTAATGTCCTCTTTATTTGATGAACTTTCATTACCGTCAAGGCTGCTAGGAGGCTTACTAATTTCATCACCGTTAATGGATTTACCGTACTTGGCCTCCCATTCTTCTTTAGTTAGATTTCGAAACATATCAGGATCATCACGTGCCTTCCTGTGCCACCTTTCACATTTATCTATTCGATTTTCAACGAATGTCATATCCTCTTGAATCTTCTCTGTCTCAGAAACAGACTCGGTAACCATCGGAGATTGTGAAGCTCCACTTCCTGAGGGACCAAAGAAAAGATCAAAATCAGTAACAGCTTTTTCAGGTGTTGCAGATTTCAAACCGTGTTTTGCCTTTGCAATACCTGCCAAGAATATGTCGTCCAGGTCCATATTCAACAGAGAGTCCTGAGACTCTCGACTTTGCTCCACGTTTATTTGTACATTATTTATAATCGTCTCCTCATGAACTTCATTAGAGTTCATGCTGATATCAGTGTCCTCTTTTATCAACGACCTAGAAATAGCCTTGCCATGTAACTTATGATAAGTAGATTCAGCAGATTCACTCTTGCTTATGGTACGAACAGGAGTAACTTCTACCTCTGTATTCTGTACTAAATCAGTCTGATCCTGGGGAAGAGAATTGAGTTGTAAAACTTCACCTAGATGTCGGATAAATTCCGTAGGTAGATTTGTTATATCAATGGTGGCGCTAGGATCGAGCATTTCATTTAGTTGACAGATGAATTGTTCACGATCGTAGCTCTTGATCTTCTCATCTTCGGTATTGCGCATCTCCCAGGATAGCGAAGAACGTCTCTCCTTAACAAGCTGCTTCATGGCAATATCGAATTTTCTCAGGCTTGAATTATTAAGAATATTACGTATCTCGTTCTTGCTCATTTTCAAAAATCGTTCGATTACGGTACTCTTCCAGGAGGATTCGGAAATTCGTCCTTTACCTTCGGTTCCTTTGCGACTAGAGGTCAGCGATTTACTTGACTTCGGCGATGGCGTTTTGCGAAGTTGTGAGTGACTCTTGACACGGAGGGTACTGGTTGGACTGTCTAAAGAAATCATTTGTGCCTTCAGTTTCCTGTGCTTTGCAGCAGATGTATCAGCTTGCTGTTGCCATTCCTCTTGCTTACTTATCTTTTTTATCTTAGCGTTTAGATTAAACACCACCTTTGGACGAGACTGTTCTTCTGATAATGGCACCTCCTCCTGTGTTATATGTTGATATTGCTTCGAATTATCTTGATTTTGCACAGTATGCACTTTATCATTTGGTGACATTGACACTATTGGTGCTGAACACGTGGCGGCGTTCTCTCTCTTTGATTTTCTCATTTTAAACCGCTTTTGTTTTGGTTTATCGATATCCATTTTTGGCTGAGATATAGAGGTGGGTATTGCCTCCTTGCTGACTCTTGGTGGCTCTTGCTGTTTGAGGGTCTCTGCAGCACGCAAAGTCTTTGAAACTTGTTTGTTTGAAAAGAGAACCGATGGAGGTTCTGACATGGATAAAGGAACTTCTGTTGATGACAAAGGAACTTCTGTAGAAGGCAAAAGAATATCTGCTGGAGGTAAAGGACAACCCAATGGAGGTAGAGGAGCATCTGATGGAGGCAAAGGAGTATCTGCTGGAGGCAAAGGAGCATCTACTGGAGGCAAAGGAACATCCATAGGAGGCAAAGGAGCATCTACAGGAGGTAAAGGAGCATCCACAGGAGGCAAAGGAGCATCTGCAGGAGGCAATGTCTCTGGAAGTGGAGGAGAACAATAGTCTGAGAGTATCGGTGGTTCTGGTGGAGGTTCCATGAATAATTCCCCTTCAATATCAATATAATTCTGTTCTGGTTCTGAAACCTCTTGTTGTGGTAATGGTTGCACTATGTTCATTTGTGGAAAATGACTTTGAGCCATGTCAAAGTTGTTTGCCATTGAGTAATTTGGCATTATGTCAAAATCAGTCATGGGCACCATTTCAAGAAGTGATCCTGGCGGTGCTGGAGGTGGCGGTGGACCTGACAGAGGCGGTGGAGGTGGTATTGTCGATGGCGGAACTTGCATTGATAATGGCTGATGTAACTGTGCTGGGGCTACCGTTGGAATTAATCGCTGACGTTCCTGAAAACTTAGGCGGGGATCGAACACTGGTGGTGGTTGGAGCACCTCTTCCTGCGTAATAATAACACTTGGAGGAGGTTTCCGTGGGTCGAAATCAGGAAAGTTCATTCGTTCCTCGTTGGAGGAGTTACACTGGATCTTTGAAGGTGAGCTAAGACGTGGAGGAGGTTCTCTAGGATCAAAACGAACACCTGAATGCATTGAATCAGCCTGCATTTGGGAAGGTGTGTCCATACTGAGATTTTGATCCATTGGATGGAAATTCGATGGTGGAGGTGGCCGATTAAATACGGCAGGAGGAGGTGTATGAGGATCGAACATTACACGAGGCACATCGAGTTGATTTGGCGGAGGTCTGCAGTTAGGCTGTATGGGTCGAAGTGGTATTGGTTTTCCAGGTCCCATTGGAGATATCTCTTGAGGATAAGGCATCCGGAATCTGGGTTCCATTTGTCTGGGTATGAATCTGGGAGGCGTGTTGACGTTGCCTCGATGAAATTCTGGCCTACAATTAAAGCTAACTGATGGATTGTGATGCGGAATCTCTTCTGTAAAATTTGGCGTATTGTCTTGATGAGTTTGTAACGCTGTATTCTCTTGAGACTGTGCCATAGTGGAATCTAATGTATGAATATTTTTTATGTCCTCATTGATTGCATTTTCCTGCCCATTATCTATCTCTTCTTCCACTTCATTGTTGGGGACATGGCATTCACTCTCACCTTCAGAAATTCTTATTTCCTCATCCAATAATGAAATTTCTACAAAGTTTCTGTTACATACTTCATCTAACACAACAACAGAGTCGTCTTGCATGAGGGTACGATGCAAATCAACTCGTCCTATGTCTTTAAGATCATGAAAGGTTAAACTAAAATCATGTGGATGTAATTGAGCTATCTCCTCCTTATTGGATGCTTCTTTTGAAGACGTTGATGCAATGAGATCTATGTCATCTTCCCAAAAGTTCTCTACCTCTTGGTTCTTAATTGAAGATAGTTTCTGTTTGAGTTTGTCAGCAGCCTCAGTAATTTTCTGCTGACGTTCCTCTTCCGATCCCAAAGGTGGAGCTGGTGATGTTTGTGGCAGGCTTGCAGACCTTTCATGTTGTTCATTATCAGATGGTGATGCATAAACTTCATTTTCACTTTGTATTTTTGGCCTGCAGAGGCCAGGTGCTCCAGGCATTTGCATCCTGAGGGGCATGCCACGAACATTCTGACCTCTGCCTCTACCACGATGGAATGGAATATCATGTCGAAATGGTGGTCGCAGTGGAAACTTTGGATAGTGTCCCCTTCCATTATACTGCCAAGGAGGAAAGAATGGTTGCGCAGGATGTTCATGCCAATTCTCTGAACCATGTCGTGGGAAAGGTAGTCGATTAAAAGGGGGCCGAGGAAAACGAGGTCCTCCTCTGCCACCCGATGGCCCACCTGGACGAATACCTCGTGGTCCAAAGCCCCTTCCTCGGAAACCACTGCCACTCATCACACACTATGTCCAACCTTGACGTTTCTAGTATCACGATGCTTATGCCCAACTGGCAAATTCACAAATCTTTCGATAGAGCCACTGATATACTTAAGCCTGGATAGCTTGTAGAACTCTCGTCCTACCGTCCTCATTTGAGAGGATTTACAGCAAACCCAGGAACAACAAGCAGATCACCTTTTCTGCAAAGAATAATATTCATCATCCTGTAAAATATCATATACAATGATACCCTCAAGGAATCAAGAAAATAATGAAAACAAACATGCCTGTCTCTTCCTGAACTTACACTTTAGTAATTTTGCACGTTGTCCCACAGTAAAATAGGTGTGTTCAGGTAAGCCTTAACCTTTCCAATAAAAAACACCATACGAATCTTCTTACAGTTTCCGCCCAGCAATATGAAAATTTGCGAGCGTGTCGACAGTCGAATTATCTATATGGAACGACAACTAGAAATATAACCAATTGATAAATTTTTGGATGTAGACGCTTCATCACTTTGGCACTTTGCCTCGAGTACATAAGAACACAAACAACGCAAGAATCTCAGTTACTACGAAGAGTAAACTGATTAAAACAGAGATTGCTGCTCCCTCTCGATTATGCACACGCTTACGCATACACGACTTGTTCCCGTTTACAAACATGTCTCCTCATGCATCATTGAGAGAGACATAGTCACCCGGCATAGTTTCACGTTTAGCACTACGGTGCACACTTGTACTCCATAAAACGCATTTCCGCTATTTCGTCGGAGTTGCCATTTCCACATAATAGTAATTATTTTATCTTCTTATCAATATTATTACTTCAATCGTAGATGAAATATAGATTTATTCACTTAATCCTTCGTTTCTCCGTCCCAGTTTCTCACTCTGCTATTGTCAAGAAATAGCACCGTGTTTAACTTGTAGATTGCGCTACTGCTTTCCCGGGCTACTAGCGGTAACCGATAATTTTATCTTTGACGTTGATTATAATATTTCCAGGACTCTGAATGAGTTTTAATGTATAAATAGAAAAGCATTCATCTATTATCAAGGTAATTTCTACATAAACGGATACCATTGCTCTAAGATTCTTATGCTAAATTGTCACAGTTTCGTGTCAAATTTCAAAGTAAGAGTTACTGCGTTAACTGCAAATCAGATGATCGTACGTCTATATTATTGATAATAATTATCAATAAGTGATCCTAGAAATCATTCTGTATTTTTTCAAATTCATCTTTTACCACAGTCTTTGATATTTGTACCAGGAAATTGAATTGACACTAGTCAAATCAGTGCTTGAAGTTCCGGTTGTCAGAAAGTGTGTCGGTGTCTCGAGCAGTGTACGTCGAGGACTGCAACGTGGGATTTTACATTCTTATCACTCGCAGCACGTCACGAAAGTATTATCTGTTGTCCACCTCGTGCATTTTCTATCGGTAAGTGACTAAAGCCAATGGTAATATTTAATAAACGTGAGAAACGTTTTCTCGAAAGGCTGCAGTGTGTGGAAAAGATGGTTGACGTGCCTCACAGTGCAGCAAACCTATCGATTTTCCAATCAGTACGACGCTAATCGTACGTATATTCTTGGCATGAGGCGCGACTGTTTATTTAATGGGACACAATAACTTAGGGTTTATTAAAAGCAAGTTTTAACTGTCAGAAACAGTTCTTGTTTATTCCAGTCCGGTTGGATTCACTGACATTCCAAATATACATGGGTGGTGGCGCTTCCGGTTCGTTTGAACGCGCGCGCCAAATATATTTACAATTTTCCTTCCACTTTCTTATCTTATTTTATCCCTAATATCATTATTTCACAGTCTCAAATATTAATTGACAAATTTCCCAGACTCGTTAAGTACTTCTTTTTATTTGCAGAAACTGTCAGCTAATACAATTTACAATACCCAGTATCATATTTGAATTTTCAAAATGAGTCATTTTATCGCACAGGACGATAATGTTCTAGAAAATTATCCAGTTATGTGTAGAATGAAATGCAGAAATGCAGATGGTTAGCTGATAGCACATAAAATAGTAATATTGCTGTCACAGTTATTCGACGTTGAATACACACGCCATCGCTCTTAGGGATTATCGACACAACAGTGCTTTTGCTAATGTATGTAAGCACGTATGTACATAGGTAACAGGTATATGACTATAGATACAGCGACATGGTCAGAGGTAGGTGATATCGATTTTCAGGAGTGTATGCGCCTGACAATCCTTTCGTTTACTTTTACGCAATATCATTTTAATTTATTGCTATATTGCGCAACGTTATTTTAGCGAAGACCCCGTTTCTTTCTAAAAAGACTTCTTTGTGCAATACTCAGTAACAGATAGCATGCACAGATTCATTCCGTCATTTCCTCCAATAACGTCGTCTCCATCGAGCGATCACTAGGAAGAATTTCTCACGCCAGTTGATTCCTCCTTCGATTATCATCTTGTCTAAATTTAAATCCGTGACTCACTTCATCGTTATATAGTCATAGGTATTCACGGTGCTTACATAGGTGCCACATTTGTTTTTGTTGTTTCATCTCTTACATCAGTCCGTTTGATTCTCTCATTTATCTATATTGTTGTTACCTCACTATTGTCTATTATCTTTGCTCTGATAATGAGCAAAATGAACCATTAGGTTAGAAAGAACATTGGAGAATCCTTCTGAAAAAATATTCGTGCGTTGTCGGTGGTTCTGCAGTTTTAAAATTATATACGTAGCTTTAACCATATTGTCAGTGCTCGCCTTTGGTTTTCATTCGTTTCTATTTACATTTATATTTTCATTTTCAAGGGAAATGAGCTTGGCGTCATTATATGGAATCTACTTGAAGCTACAAGTCAATTCTCAATGAGCAACTATCTTCACAGTATACTTGGATTCTAGCTGGTCTGCCTTCCACCATCATTTCCTAAGCACCCCTCGGCCCTTGCCCTCTTCGCATTGGTATATTAATGCTGGATCCTACGGTTTCATCACACAAGGGAAGAAGTTCCTGAAGGAATCTTTCGAGTTTGGAAATGGACCAGCTATAACAAATTTTTTATAACGCCTTCGGCACATGCTGATAAGAGCTGTAAAATATCAAAGTAAGGTTAGTCAGGGTTCCTTATCGCCTCATTACTTGCTCCTATCTTATATAACATTCCTCTTCCTCCTTATTATAATGGGAGTCTGACAGATGCAATCATTGAGCCATCAATTTTAACGAGGAGAAAGAGGCCAGGATAGTGTTTGCTGATGCTTCAACGACGGCCTTGAAATATTGCATGGCGATCTTGCTACTCGACGTCCGCCGCCGCAGAACTACTCTACGACTACATCCGGATGCTGCGTAGGCTCCTGCGCAGAATCAGAAAACATAGAGTAGTAGGTGGTGCCAATGCTACCTACGTAATAGGACCATGGGACGAGGATCGTGACGATGTAGCTGTTAAGAGTGGGGTGGCTGTGGAGCCGAGGACTAACGGAAATCTACGAATTTCAACGAAATCCAACGGGGGTTCGTTAAAATCCGTAGATTCCCGAGTGATCTCGGGCTCTCTGGTGGTAACCCAAGTATCAACCTGCAGAAGCTCCTCACTCGCAAGCTTCAATCCGTCGCGAGAGCAGTTCAGCCACTTTTGAGGATCCCCTCCCGAGTTCCAATACAAAGCAATATTCTTCAGTCTTCCATTCTTGTTGAAGTTATACGGTTTACAGTTGACAGTTATCACGGTTGAACAGTTCTAGAATACATGTCTTATTGACTGCACCTCGTTGCTATAGGCTAACAATATATACGACAGATATCACAAGCTCCTGTCGTAAAGTGGGTTCTAGAGGACAGAAAGAAAAAAAGATAATCGTGCATTGTAAGTAGCATGAAACGAGTAGTAAACGGCAATGCCTGGCTCTTAGGATTAATGATTAGGCTTTAGTAGTAATTCGATATTATAGTAGCTATACGGTTATTAGTAGATGAACTAGTAGTCAGTCGATCACGAGCTTTTTCTTTATATACATTCTTTTTGTTCATCAGCTTTGCTCACTTCCTCCTCAAGTAAGCTTTCGGTTCTTAGGGGAGGTCGTAGGGCATATTCTCATCTTCCAACCAGAAGATTTCGTCATTTCTTTATACAATTTGAACAATTAATTTTCCCTCTCTCTTGCACTCCCTAGCCTGCCTTACAGGAATCATGAGATCGTTGAACAAACATAGATAAATGAATGCCTACCTCTCGTTGAGTTTTTTCTTTTTATATTTGCACTTTACTACGTTTCTTAGACTTTTTCTTATCCTTTGATTTTCAAAAGAATATTTTTGGCATGATATAAAGATATTGAATGGGTAGAATGGGAGACTTTTGAGTCTTTTTTTTTACTTAGAATTATTAATTGATAATGATTTAAATTGAAGTTATATGATAGTATATTTAACTTACAATTAATAAGATCACTGTAATGGTTGTAGGCTTGTACGTCATTAGTTAGTCGTTCACACTTGGTAATTATATCCTGATCTACTTACATAGTGATAATTGCCCAGCAATCTTATCCATGCGATAAAATCTTGTTGCTTTAAAATAGTAGGAGCCTTTGCCAGATTGGGGACTAGAAAATATTCTCCGAGGTTTTAGGACATTATAAGTGCGTTTCAATAGGTCAGAATAGGCTGGTTGACTAGTTCAATTGACTTAAATAACATTAAGCAAGGTTGGTAGTCTTATTCCCCACTCCCATTACTGTCACATTGGATAATTTGAAATCCAGAAATAGAAACAATAGTCATTCATAAATAACCCTGTAGACAAGTCCTAGGGCACGTAGTGAACATATTTAATATTGAATGAACCATAGGACTCAATGAATAGTGACATTGTGATCAATCTGCTGCAAAATTAGGGTGAGTTCAGAGTGTCCAGGTTTTCATGCCTACCATTAATAACCTAGTCAAAAGTTCACGCGGTACTTTGAGTAACAAAGGAGAAATATATATGCAAGAAAATAAGAGACCTCTTCGTCAAAGTTATGACTTTGTGAAAAAGGCTGTAGGAAAATGTCATGTACGCGACGTTGTTTGGACGTTTATCGGATCTTGTGTTTGTTCGATGCTTCCCTGGTCTCCTAGGCTGAGGATTCGCAGGATTGAATTTATTGTATAAACGGATTGTGGAATTTTGGGTCTTACGTAAAGTTGTTATTTGATCTTTTATTCAATTTGTATCCCGACTGACCTCGTTACCTTTTCTGTTACTTTGTATCATTGTAGACGCACTTTGGACCACAGCCAGGGCGAATATCTAGGTAATTGTCGCGACCCAAGTTGAATATAGTGAAAGGGTCATGGATGCCAATGACAAAGTAAAGCTTTCTTCGATGTCATCGAGTCTAATGAAGTTTGCCAAAAAGGAGCGTAATCTTCCCTAATGTTTATTGCAATCGGATCCTGGACGTCTTCGGATAGTGTGCCACCCTTGCCAGGAATGATAAACCGAGCGGATCGGGTTAAGGCAGAAAGAAGTATAAAGGGCAGCCAGGAAGGAAAACCGGCGTAGAAAGCACGTGTGGAGAGTGCGCGCGATTCGCCTGGTATTGATTGTAAGCCCGTTGCTTCCGAGGGCACGGCGACCTCCTGGACCCCTCGCCGCCTACCTAGACCTCTACCATCGTCGCTCACGTCCTCTTTTACTCTCTCTACTCTCTCTCTCTCTCGACCATTGGCGCTCTCGAAAGCACCCAAGCATCCACCCTACTCTAAACTGGGTATCTGTTTTAGTCGCTTAAACCTGTAACAAAGGGTCAGTCGAATGCGAGGACAAGGCTGATCGACGATCCGTTCAAGCAGGGAAATTCGATTGGTACTAACAAATCCTTCTGGTCTTTCAGTCGTGATCCACCATTTTGTGTTTTATTTTAACCTGGTACTTTTCTTTTGATACTCCACTCAGACGGTATGTCTACTGACTCGTTACGTTTTGCTATTTTTTAAATTCCTACTAAAATTTGACCTTTTTTTTAACAGTGACCTTGATGCCCAGCGACCTTGAAGCTCTTAGCTATGCAGTAATCCATGTATTATGACTTGCTGTTCCTGCCACAAATATATACCAGGGTCCTTGTTTTTCGAAAAAAGAAAAGAAACACAACGTCTGTACGTCCAGAGGCCAAGGCTCCGATGTTTTGGGGGTGACAGGGGTTGACAATATATACATATATATATATATATTAGGAGCTCCTACAGATATATATATATATATATTCCTAGCTTGTTAAGCATTGTTTTTTCTCCACTCAACTCTCTCCTCATGCAGGGTCCAAGGTTTTTATTATGAAAACATTGGCGCCTTGGCGTCTGGACGTACCGACGTTGTGTTCCCTTTCTTTTTTCGAAAAACAAGGACCCTGGTATATATTTGTGGTCGGAACAGCAAGTCGTAACGTATGTATATATATATAGAAGCTCCAGGGGATGACAATATTCAGCCAATTTGTAGCGAAGTATCCTGACGAGACACCATGGACCCGCAGCTGCTTTTACTTTAATTGAATTCGAGAAGTGGGCTGGCCCAGTTAAAGCAGAGTGTCTAAGTCCACGAAAATGCACCATAACCAGCAGCCTTCCTAATCACCTCCTATAAAAAGAATCTATAACGGCAAAGGAGAAGCATTCCCTATAAGAAAAGCATTCGCCAGCAGTCGTGGTCGTTAACTCAATCCTCGTCTTTCTTTTCTCTGACGTCATCGATCCCTAATGGCTAAGGTAGTAGGTAGCATAACAATAAGCGAGGTAATGGCTGATTTTCTTAGTATTTGGCATTTGACATCTCAAAGGGTACAGATATCATTAGGGGGATACTTGCGCCTTGGCACGACCTAGTATTTCAAAGGGAGCTTTAAATCCCAGGGGTTTTATAAATTCAGTATCTTTCTCGCGAGTACGAGAGAGACGCACCTATGGAGATTCCCACGTGCGGGAAAAGGACGGAGACATTCGACCCAAAAAATTATTTAACTCAAACCACATTGTTTGCAACTGTCAACTGAGTCTTCATTTAATATCAGTCCTGTGAAATTGTTAATTCCAAAAGAAACCTGAAGAGGCGCCACCGTTGTTCCAGGTTTACCCTCATTTTTTTTAACTCCCGGTCACTAGGGGTGAACTTGGCGGCACTTGGCAGGGGTTACCGCGTGGCCAAGTGCCAACTAGAGTTCGAGAAAGAGGTCAGTGTCAGTAGTGGGACATTAGTTCTGTACCTAGTGAATTTGGCCTAGCGGCATAAGGCATTAAGTGGCTTTAGTATTTGGTATTCGAATATACGACTATGCATCTGGGATAAAGAGAGAGAAATGGCGCCTACCCAACAATAGATCTCCAAGCATTCCTCATTTGCGACGCAGTTCGAATATCGATCCAATCCAATCACAACCTCTCGATTTAAGTTAACCAGGCTTGGCAAGGGAAATTATATACGTGTGTAATGCTATTACTATGTGCAGGAATCCTTATCACGTTTGTTGCATGTATTACGATGCACATGCAACCTGTTAAACATAATTAATTTACTGCATAGGTTGAGTTACTTGACTTTGTCGAATTTAGCAAATGTGATTACAAGAGTCTCGCTTATGTACTTACTTTTGACTTAACCCGACAATTTCTTTGTATTGTATAATTATTTGTAATAATTTCAGCGAAAATGTTATACTTTTAGCGACGAATTGCACAGAATTAAATCGCTCTTGCTATCTCACTCTTTGATCATCTATTAAGGTGTCATGAGTAGATTGGAACATTGGGTCTTCTTTAGGATCTGATTGGCTTTGATTGGATTGTGCTGTGGTCGTATGATCACTTGGAAAATATATTGATAGATGTGGTAATAAGGTAGTTTACTTAGAGAGGTCAGGTGTGATGATTAAGAATTCTTTTTATTGTTTGTTTTAGAGAATCTTCGTGGGGCTGTAGGAGACCAGGTCGACCCAATTACCCACAAGTCCGGAAAGTCAACAACCACCTAGTGGAGGATCGTCTCTGGTACCTGAAAGGTGTAGAGAGAGGAACACTTGTATCGAGGGTAAAAATTTTTAAGGATGCCGGCACCAACGTCAGCAGCGGGGCCTGCCGAAGGTGGTCCACCCCGTACCGAATTACAAGAGTTACAGCTAAAGGCCAGTCAAACTACCGATGAGGTAAGTACTACCTGGGAAATTTGATACTTGAATTGGGTAGATTAGATTGCAGACACCATTGATACTCATCGTCGACCATCCTCGTAGCACTTGGGATAATTGTCAATTGGACGCCGCCCCTGTTATTGTCCACGTACGCCGAGGAGTAATTATCGACGTCTCGACTGATTGATGTCCTCAGGATATTTTTAAACTTATTGATTTACTCGTATTACGCCAACATGCGTCATGGGCGTTCATATATCCGCCTACTCGTTCTATCGTGGAAATAATCCCTTAGGGAAAAACTGTAAAAAAAAAGGTTATTTGAACAGCAGATACCCAGGGATGTACGGTGAACCATGAACGATGAACCTTGCAAGGGCTGGACCTTTGACCAAGGTCTGTATTTATAGTCAGTTCTTTGCCTTGAACAGGATGTTGGTTGAGTGATCCTCTACCAAGTGTTAAGAGTGTATTCTGCCATTGAATAACGGTTTGCGCTTATTTTTCAACCAAAATGGAGTGAAATGGCTGAAATTTCACAACCGCAATCGTGGTTAAATTACGGAATGTACCATAAGCTATTAGAAGTCTACGGTCTTAGGACTATGCTTCCTCTCATTTTTTTTATTAATCCTGTTCATTTGATTGGTACCTGGTGCATGTGATCGATCAGAATGAACTTTATGGTAGATTTTGTTCAGCAGAAGGTAAGACTGAGATAAACTCGACTAGAGGTTCTACTTGACCGACCGAAAGCTATGCTTGGGTTTACATCCTGACGGCGCTGCTGGCATCCTCAGGAGACACCGTGGTAAAACAGTCCGATCGAAAATTGATCTGAGCATTGCACGAGTCTCTACTTGACACAGCTACTCGCTTGGTAGCAGGAATACATTCTTGTCACGCGCTCTGCGTTCTTATGGTTCACCGAGCATCCTTTTTCTTCCGTCTTTTCATCTTTGACCTTTCTGCTCCATTGGATTCTCCGAAAGTTTCTTCGTGTTTGGATTACTCCTCGGCTCTACTGCGTGGGGTATTGATATCAGGATGCTGTCTACGTATAACCTTGGAGCATCCAGTTTCCGAGGCACGTGGATATTCCTTGGCAATAAGAAGGGTACTGAAAGCATTAAAATTGAATAGGATTAGGTGATTCAATATTTGAATCGACACAATTCCTTCTTTCATATGGAATTTTATTATCATGTTATTGTGACAATCTGTATATGTTATGAAATTTGATTCACTCTGGCGTCACTGTAGGCAGTATCAATTTTTTGTACGACGTCACTTGTCTGTGCTGGAATTATAAGAAAATACCTCTATATATCAGTCGTTATAACCTCGTCGACTGATACCACGGCAAGAGGAATGTCGAGTTCTATTTAATAATTCAAGCAGACAAATACAAAGAGGCGAAACTATTTACGAGGGTGCACGAGGGTTTTGTCGGGATACCAAATGAGAATGTAAGGTCGTAGCAGAAATGTTTGCCACTCGTGCCTCTCAATGGAAGCATACGACGAGAAGTATCGTCCTGGGGCGGATCTTGGAAGTGAATAAACGTATATAAGAATAAAGTACGTGAAACGTTCGCTGGATACATTGGTGAACGGAGAGAATTTTCGGTATTGATTTCCCGGAAGCACCTATGAGCTCGGCCAGGGCAAATCTAACTATCACCATGGTGTTGCTACCAGCACGACCCCGTGACATTAGCCGGAAGCGTGGAGGCGTTAGAGCTCGCGCCCTCATAACCTTCATCCACGTTAAGGCATCCCATGGAATCTGCGGGGAGCCATAGATCGACCGAAACTGCTCGTTCCAAATGTCTTCCTCTTTCTTCCAAGGTCGTTATAGAAAAGGAGAGGTTATTTCTGCCTCTCCGAAGAGCGACAGGAAGACCAGTAAGATACGAGAACAGGATCCAGGTGAAACAGGATGAACATCAGGATATACTGGTCGTGGACAATATATCCTGGAATTTTCTGAAGTCTCACCAGGTCATTGAAAGAATTTTTAATATGACGCCGAAGGAGCTCATATGGAAGATGTCATAGATGACCAGGGTACGAGTGGCGGATATAGAGAAATTCAACGAGGAGCTGGAACGCATGGCGTCGGCCATACTGGACCCATGCCCAACCCCGTCAATCATTTTTCGTCCCGTATATATATATTCCTCTTAATTAATATATATATATATATATATATATATATATATATATATATATTATGAGGAAGAACCCAGAGGGTTGATTCTCAATTATTGAGCCTGGACAAACGTGTGTGTATGTGTATGTATATATATGTATATAGTACAGTAATTTTTCGTTTTGACTTCGACGCACGTTCAGACACTTATTTATTCTTGGACGATGCCTCTCCGTTAATTCATCCCAGGTTTACAAGATAGCACGTGTTTCGCATTACAGAAATAATAGAAGTCCAACTCCCTCACGTGGGTGGTGCGACCCTTTTTTTATTTGCTCTCTAAGAAGCGCCCTCTCTTGCCCTTCATGTTGTCCCAGGGAATGACGTGAACAAGGACTAGGTCAAACACTACGTAAGAAAGGTGACCGTTCGAGTAGGGTCGTAAGAGACGCAGTTAGGATTATGCCTAGGCGATGAGTAACAGGGTGGGTGTGTCTCGATGCTACTTGTGGAAGAGGGGTTGACGCTGGGTCTGGTTACTCTCATTGAGAGTGTCGGGTTGAGTGCTGAATGGAGAATGGAATAGGGGTGGGGGGTGGTTGTCACGGGTTTATCGGGGCGCTCGAAGATCCTCTTGGCGTGTTGCCGGCTATGACGGCGCTGCCTGCCGTTCGCATACACCCTGGGTGGAGGGTGTGTGCAGCAGTCGCACCATGAGAACCATCACGAGGAGGGATGGTGTTGGTCGTTCTGGTTGCCAAGCGACGGGCGTTGCGCGCCAACGGGGTTGCGACTACTACAGTGGTAACACGACGCACGACGTCGTGGATGTTCTCGCCGGCGACGTCGTCAGTTCACTTCGATCATTCACACGCGTAACAACTCCTGTATCCTTGTACGGGGATATACCTAAGGACGAATAGATATAGAGATAGTCACGTAGGATAGATTTGTACAGTGACACTCTCGGGGAGGGTCTTAAGGGAACGTGTGTATCCGTCAATCTCTGTCGGTGACTTCGGCTTGGGATTTTGTAATTAAAAAAAAAAATTTAGAAAAATATTAACCGGTACTGACATCCTGGAGAAGGGCTGTTTTTGTTCTCCAAACCTGGAGAAAAGATTTTTCGAGTCTCTAAGGCGTTGTACTTTTTTTTTTTTACTATTATTCCTCGACCCTTAACGTTAGTGGTGACCTTCTCGGCGCGTTTCGATATAGTAATTTGGTGAGACTAGTGCGTGACGCGTGTCCTAAAAATACGGAATTACTCGCGTCCTTGTTAAAGAGCTTATCGGCCATTTCTCAGGCGGAATCTCTGCGTGCTTTCGTGAGAACCAGTGAGTAGCGAAGAAAGGTCTAAAAGGGGTCTGTCGATATTGTACCGGAAACTGACTTGTATAATTTCTAGTCAAAAGGTTCAGAACTAAGATGTAAAAGGAGAAGTCGGCCTACGTTTACCGGAAGAACCAAGAAGACGGAACCATCTGGAAAAAGCGGAGGAGATCTCGCACCTGTTGGAAGGGTTGACCGGAGTGAAGTTAGAAAAGTCAGACTTTAGTCAGACGTGATTTAAGACTTCTGACTGACATCGCAGCAGGACACCGGTAGTGGAACCTGGGATTATAGAGAGAGGACGAGAGAGAGTAGTGTCGGGTGAAAGAGGGAGACACCCGGAGGACGCCCAAGACCGAGGGACGTTGATATCCTGTTGTCGTCAACATCCTCTTGGTTAATTCTCCGTGTTTCTTGAAGCGCGGTTAAACTCGAGTAAGGGAAACTTATTGGGGTTGAGATTGCGCGGCGGTGATTTAAATGAAAATCAAGATGAAGGAAGGTCTGGACTCGAGTCGCACCGTTAGGCTTGATCGTGGCGGTGGCGTCTCTCATCTACTCCAGGTGAAGCCCCTTGAGGTACGGAATTAATGGATCTTTTTTCCTTCTTTTCTAGACAATACTATTTATACTTTGCCTTCAAACAAAAACGTCTTAGGACGATCCGTACCGTTGTACCGGATATGAGGGACTTTTAGATATATTACGAATTTTTAAATTTACCGCCATATTTCACTCTCGTCGTACATCCTGGATCTGGATGAGAAAAAAGTTAAAGTTTGTCAACTTAAAAATATTCAAAACACCCGCTGTCTTTCTCTAAGACGTGGATGATTTATTATTAAAGGTAGGTCGTAAATTTCGACATTTTACTCGTGCACGAGTCTAAATGTCGTGGCAAGTCCCGTCGAGCTCGTCACGCAATCGGATGGCAATCGGCTTGGTCACTTGAGAAAAGCAATCACAGTGCCATCTAGGGGGCCATATTGAAAAGAGTATTAAAACGGGGTCACCAGGAGTCGTTCCGTTCAGACAATTAGTTTTGTGCTCTAATTGCCTCTGGGTCTACGTATACGAATCGAGCTGCGAACCCTGGTACTCGCGTGTTGCTTTGCTAAGCTTGACTGCCGCAGGGTTGTGGTTTAACATGATCCAATCCACGACAGAGTCATCGATATCCGTGGAAGACGTCACGAATGTTCATTAAGCGACGCCAGGAGGTAAATTGCACGACGAAAATAGGCTTAGAAGGAAGTTGGACTCCTGAATATAAATATCGATAAATAAAGTGAACAATGGCGGCCGTTTAAGGGTCTGGATGTAAAGCTTTGAAGATACGTTTTAACACGTAGGCGCATGAGGTGCTTGAAAGCCCAAACTCAATGCTTTTAAAATGGAGAACAAAATCGCACGACAATTCCCAGGTGAAGGAGGGAGGAGGGAGGAGGGAGGAGGAGGAGGAGGAGGTACTGCCTGTATCATTCAGTAATTCTAGGCATGACTATACGCGGCCCTAGGCCACTTCCACAAATAACTCCTATAAATAATCGATTGGCAATGTCGAGAGCGATATGAACGGACGTCGACGCCGGGCGTCACCGTCGGCGTCGCCTAGCGTCGGGGGTAGAAGCTCTTGACGTCACAAGCCGGCAAATAAGGAAGCTGGTATAGCCAGTAGAAATTCTTAATGCGTTCAGTACAGCCATTGAGAATTTACCGTAAGCGTCAAACGCGGCAGCCATCAGCGTGGCCTAAAGGTTCGTTTCTCTGAGAACGACGAAACGAATTGACTCCTTAGGTCTGACGCTGGCGTCTTAGCGTTCTGATTTGTATCTTCAAACGTAATTTAACGTATAATCGAATAAAAGACGTATTTCAATATCACCCGTCGCTCACATGAGAATCAGTCTAATGCCATGCTGTCGCACTCTGTTTCAGTCGTTGGAGAGTACACGGCGTATGCTGGCACTATGCGAGGAGGTAAGTCAGCGATTTCTCCTAATAAGATAATACAAAAAGTGACGTATAAGTCAGTGAAAAAGAGCAGACCTGAAACAAGTACAAGTAAACCTAACCTCTAAACTCTCCTTGCGCCGTTAATCGTCCTTTAAGAATAAAAGAATAACATCGCGCCACTTCGCTGCCCCCTTTGTGCGAATTCGCACGGGAGCTGATAATTAGCCAAGCAGAGCGTCCCGCGAGTGTAAAACGAAGCACTGACGTTGTTTAAGCCATTAACAGCGCAAAGAGGGCTCTCTATTGAGGCTAATATCGTTTAAAGCGTTTCCATGTAGGGCAATGTATCGACTCGCTATAGTACATAACCGATAACTCACGTGCAGTTCACCCGAAGCTAGTCGTACAAAAGTTTAGCAGACGACACGCGGTAAAGAGACGTAAGAAAAAACGAACACGGTGGCAATAAAGAAACGATTAAAAGAAATGGCGATTAGATACAATGCCCTTGTGAACAGGGCATAGGATATCGTTGTCTCTTTTTTAAACGTAATAAAGAATACTAGAGACAAGAACGGGCATCGCCTTACTATCCTGCACTGTACCGGCTGATGTTTAGAAAGCGACAACGTGTTAACCTCTTCTTCCTTAACTCGCGTAATTTTCTAGGTTATGTCTGACTAAGCTAATCTTGATCTATTATCTTCTACCCTCCTACATGTAATATACAGGGTGTCACGCTCATGCGTTCATATTATTTGGTACTCTTACAATTTAATAAGGATGAAAGTTCAGTCACATTTCCCATCTCTTAGTCGAATGGAAAGCCCAGGCATCGCTTTGTACGAGTGAAGAAACAACCCTGCTCGACTCGTTAGATGAGCCACCCTGTATATACTATCCCCCTCTGTATTGGACTTTTCGCGAGAGTCGCGAGTCTCTGATCGTCCTGGAAGAAGATTTGCTGCCGCCATGCGACACTCCATGTGGATCATCCTTACCATGACGCGCATTCTTAACCTTCTGTTTCCTATGTGAATTTCTATCTCCTTATTTTCTACTATCATTTTCTGTTTCTCTCTCTCTCTCTCTCTCTCTTTGAATCTTAATCTATTTGGTATCTTTCTCACTTCCATACTTTGGAAATCTGTCTATCTCTCTCTCTCTCTCTCTCTCTCTCTCTCTCTCTCTCTCTCTCTCTCTCTCTCTCTCTCTCTCTCTCTCTCTCTCTGTATCTATCTTCCTACCTAATAAGTGTTGTCTTTTATCTAATATTTTGTCTCTCTCTCTCTTTCCAGTATGTATGTGTGTGTGTGTGTGTCCATTATCTTATTCTCTCGCTCTAATCTGTGCGTCACCCCGTTTCTTTATCTCTATTCTACTAACTGTGCGCGTGTGCGTGCCTGTGGCACCTGTATGTGTGACACCTGTATCGTAATATACTTGTTTTTCTGGCATACATATACGTCTACCGTCGAGAAGCCTCGGTAGCCTCCGGAAGCAGGAAATCACGTCCCTCAGCCGAGGCACTGAGGTGCCCGACGCAAACCTTCGGCATCGTTCGCGTGTATTCGTCGAATTGAGTGTTGTACACGATGACGTCACAGTATACCCTGGACGCCAAGAACTTCTTTTACAGGGCGGCAGGAGGACTTTCATTCGCCTTGCGAAGGCGATCAGGAGAATGCGGCGTTTTGGCGAGACGTCGCGACGACTGATAGCGCTGCGGGTCGTGAGCCAAGTCAACTCTTTGTTGTAGTCGCTTACGGCCGGAAGTGTTTCTCTCCTTACGTTGTCTCTGGCTTCCTCCTCCTTGTCGTTCCTTTCACGCTCTCTGCGCGTTTCAGGATTCTTTCACTGTTAGAAAGAGAGACACAAATATATAGATATACATAATCAACAAAGTCGAAGGAATAATTAAGACAACAAAAATGGCGGATGGCCCGGAGGCTACCGGTTCTCGCTTCTTGCTTTCGGGCACTGATGACGACTTTCCTGCCGACGGTGTCGCCATCTACTCCACCAATATCCCTTCCTTACGATTGATCCCACGTAACCATCAATTAATCGTATTTAAGAACACGAACTTTTTAAGTGGCAAACCGAAACGTCGATCGATGTGTATATATATATATGGTATATCGTATACACACGTGCGTTAATGCTGCTGCTGCTGCTGCTGCTGCTGCTACTCTGTCGCTGTTACTGGCCATGATGATTACTGTTGCTGCTGTTGCTGTTGCTGAATAACGATAAACAATATAACCATACTCAAATATAACCGATGCTGATGCTGAGATGTTAGTGGCTGAGCTGTCGCACTGTCTGTGTCCTGTAAAACTATACCAACAATACGTACTCCCGTACAGTCCGTTGCGTACGATCAATAAACGATTACGTGCCTTGAAGTTAGCGCCAGACGTTTCCAGAGACAATCATCGGTCGAGCCGTTGTCAGATAAATTAACATATTATTGGGGGATCATGAATATAATGAGAAAATATTTTAATAAGATTACAGACGCACTTTGATAAATTATCCAAGGCTGTGTGAAAAAAAGTCTCTTGGGACATCTGCACGCAAATAGATTGGGGCTTGTAGGGCGCGAGGAAATGGCCGGAGGTCGTCTCGTGGCTCGTCGAAGAAAATCACGTTTTCCTACTTAAGGTTTCGTGTCGCTGCATGAATATCGAAAATATTTTATTTTCTCTATGAATATGTTTGTGTATATATATACATATGCTTAGAGACAGGTAAAATCTGTCGGCGAGTTTCCTCGTGCCTTCCAGCAAGTATAACGAGTTCGGAATTGTCTCGATGCTCGTGAACTTTAAACTCTCCTCCTTCGTTCTTTTCATACGTCGGTCAATAAGATCGAAGGAGACGAGGAATTCACACGGGGAACGATCATCCTGACTGATACCGTAAATAAATATTTCTCAACCGATCGTTTACCTCGTTATTACGTCATTTGATATTTCATAACCTCGAATGATGCCACGTCACGCTCGTCTCATACTGTCCCCCCCTCTCTCTCTCTCTCTCTCTCTCTCTTGCTCTGTCTCAATATCTTCTTCTCTCTTTCTCTCACGTCCTTATCTGTCTGTTATCACCATGTCACTTTCACACAAATAATCTTATCAATTTTGCATTCCATTCACGTATCTTCTAATCTCACGATCGACTGCAGTGCGTGCCTTGTATACCTGTATATACATACGTTAACACACTTCACGTCTCTTCCATTCGATCGAGTCATCGAACGCGCTCACTAGATACCAAAAAAGATAATGACGATGACAATTACCATCGCGATGTGCATTAATTCGCCGATAATGAGGTCACGACGATTCCACGAGAATCGTAAAACTCCGTGATCTATCAGGAGATACTATTTGCTCGTGAAATCGTAAGGCGTCGTTACGGCAAGATAGCAGCATACGTACATATAACAAATAAACTGCGCGGCAGCTTTGAAAATCCTCGTGGCGTCCTTTCTCACCTATGAGAGCACTCGGCCGCGTCATATACGTCAACGTAAAAGAAACGTCTCCACCCAGTAATAAAGAGAACGCCTAGAAGATTCGAAGCTACCGCTACAGCGTCATTGGAATTCGCGAATATCACGAGTACGACGTGCATACCCCCAGTACGTAAGAGAAGTGACGTAGAGAATGAAAATGGCGTCCCGACAGCTTCGCCCTCTACAACGCTCCTAGTCGTATAACATAACCTGAGCGATCGTGACTATAAGTTTTTTTTTTTTTAACGTTCCAAGAAAGTATCGCAAGGACGAAACGTACAAAACACGCCTCCAGGTTTCCTGGAAGCGTCGCACGACGCCCGTCACGGACGTCGTAATCGTCGTAGTCGTGAATGTCGCTGGCTGCTCGCCGAGGCACAAAGGGCTCAGAAGCAGTCGTCTCTCGATGTTGCAATATGATGTTTTTCATGCCTTTGCATATATTATGTGTCTGGTTTGATCTGGTTTGTCTGTCTGTCTGTCTGTCTGTCTATCTGTCTCTCTGTCTTTCTACAGCTCTTTTTACCTCCATATATACTCGCTTCTTTATTTTCTCACCAAACACGTGACGTCGTAAACGCGCATATATGCATATATCTATATATTAATGACAACACGCTCTACTCTCCTTCTCACTCTGTCCCTTCGTCTTCCCTCGTTCATTTTCACGCTCTCCGACATATTGCTCCTGTTGGACCTAGGTCCTTCCTTGTCCGACCTTTATTGTTTCTCACTCTTTCGTTCGCACACCACAGTCGATATGCATATCACCACACAAAGAGAGCCACAGCCAGTATAACACTGCGTGTCTTTGTGCCACGTGCGATTGCGTGCGTATTCTTCGCTCGTGATTCCTGTTTCTTCGATTTTCTTTATCGAACCGAGATCCACTTCTCAATCAATGCATTTGCCATCTCGTTCTTTCACTCTCGCTCATTCACTTTCTCTATCTGTCTTTCTCTGTCTCTTTCAGCATTACACTCACTGTCGACGCATGAGAACGAAATGTCGCTTGACGAAACACTGCATCCGTACATGCGAAAATTTCGTTTGCATAAAAAAAAAAGAACGAGATTATATATTGTCATTGAGTAATTTTCTCTCTCTCTCTCTCTCTCTCTCTCTCTCTCTCTCTCTCTCTCTCCCCTCTCTCTCGCTCTTGCCCTTAACTCACTATCGCTCTGTCGCTATCACTTTATGACTCTCCGATTCACGTTTCCCGCTTTTATTCACTCTGTAGGCAAATTGCGTACATTCGAATGACAATCTTTTTGAGAGCAATATTAATAACAACAATAGTAACAGTACGCACAGTCCCACTATAATACTATTGTCCAACGTATCGACGATACTTGGGCCCACGTGTCATTCGAACGAGCGCACGTGTTTACGTATGTCACCCGTGAAACATTTGAATATACCAAAAGTCAACAGGAAATCACCAGGAACTCTCTACGTCCCTAAATCGTGCAATCCGATTTACTCATATGACCATCCCAACCTCTCACGTTCCTTTATTTACATTATCTTTGCAGCTCGTCTGGGCGAGCGATTCGAACGCATCCGAGCATTCAATTGGCTCGGTCGAACGTAGTCATATATATATACATATATACATATATGTGCGCTTTTAACGTGTCTCACGTTGTCGCGCGAATATAGATCGTCGAATCGAGAAGACACGTGCCAGTAGTGTCAATTACGTAAGAGAGACGTCAATTCACTGAGAAAAGAGTCTTAATAATAATATAAGTACCTGTCTCTCGGTTCGGCCATTTTGTATTCCTACTATACCAACAGGGGATCTCAAGACGCAACAACAACAGTAACAACTACAGACTGCAGAAATTCAACTCACATCAATCAATCTCTGTCTCTTATCTTCTCCCTCTTTTTCCTGTCTCTCGCTCTCTCTCACACACACTCTCTCTTTCTCTCTTTCCTTCTTTCTCTCTATCTTGATTTCACATCTGACACCTTCTCTTTGTATCTCTGTCTGTCTAATATACCTCAGCTCCAAATAGTTAACAATATCGGATGCAACGATACCAACTGATACTACCGATACTAATACTTACTATACTGTACTCTTATACTATACTAATATACTAAAATACTAATATTATACTGACTCTCTAACACTGGCGGTGGTTGTGTGTGTTGTGCTGCCTCCGTTTTTTCAATCGTAGAGCAAGGAGGCTGGCATCCGCACTCTGGTCGCACTCGACGACCAGGGAGGTGAGTGAACCGATACTCTAAACCTCAATTTAAACACTTGTTCACGCTCATCGGCCACCCATTCACCCCACCTCCTCTTCACCCATCCACCCACTCACTGTTCACTCAATCAGTCGAACCCAATGATACCCATATAGAACCCCAGATTTATTATCCACAAGTCTCCATATGCAACAATTCAACCATTTACTGTATATATACGTATATATATTAAATTCTGTGTGTACATCGGAATCTTATCGAATGTAGAAAATCGATTTTCGATTATCGTGCGTGTCGGTGTCGAATGTTTTCGCAATTATATGTATGTTGTGTATGTGTGTGTATATATATATATATATATATATATATATACAAATACACGCGTATGGACAGGAAAATACTCGAACGCCGATTACGTTAGATTTCAGCGAATTGGAAGAAAACTTTTTTAATGGTTATGTAACCGAAAACAAACTCGGATCACATACATCCTTATATCCTCTGGCAATATATATTACTATATACTATATAATACGATTATACGAGAATACGCTATATAATCTAAGCAACGCCAACACTCCGATCTACTCTATTTCTCTCTTTCTCTACCTGCTACTCTGTATTCTTGTCTGTTTTGCTTTCTTTCTCTCTTCCTCTCTCACTATTACAATTAGCTATACTCCTCTATCTTTCTCGCTTTCCTACGATCAGAAGGAAAGAGAGCAAAGGCGAATGTCGACGTGAGAAAAGTGTAAACGAAGAACAAGAATACACTCGCGCGCATGCGCGCCACGTTCGACGTACGACAAATATCACAGTGATAAATATTTACGTAAAAAAGAGAAGAAACATTAACAGGGAAAAAAACAGCCGAGTCGAGCAGACAAACAAAGAACAATATCAAGCAAAAAGTACACCCGTTGCATGGTAGCTAAAGATCCTGATTTATACTACAAAAAAATTCAGATCAACCATGTCTGCTTATATCAGACGCAAAGGTCAGAGGTAAGAGGGTCAAGCCTCGTTCAATCAATCATTAGGTAGAATTTCTATCTAAAATATCGTCAATAATAATAACAACAACGTTCGGCCTGATCATTGGTCGTTGGGTGGTTGGTTGGGTAAGGTTTGGCAGTGCTGCTAAATATTATACCCATATGCTCAAAGTCAATACTTTTTGACCACTTGACCTCCTGACCTTCCCAACTCGATATTATCTAATAACTCGACTCACACTCCGTCCCACTCTCTCTCTCTCTCTCTTTCTCTCTCTCTCTCTCTCTCTCTACCCCATTCACACGTATTCGAGCTCCCACATATGCACAATCGGCCGATATACAATGTGAATCTGTCCGCTCGCAGATTTTCTTCACAGCCGATCCCGTTGAACCTTCTTATAAAACGTATCGATCCTGATCCTTATAAATTATCAATACCTTTGAATCATACTCAATCCCTTGTTTCACCTACGAGCGCATAGTTCACGTGCCGTATGCAATCTGGGTATACTGGCTACTCAAATTGAACGCGATACATTATCATCCGCTATATTATACACTTTGTAGAACCGTAGAGGCTTGCTGGGCTGCAGTGTATCTCGTTGTATACTTAACAAAACAAGCAGAAAGTCGCAACAACAACAACACGAATTATGTTGTTTTCGACAGAGTCAAACAATTAACAGCAGGTGCTCCCATTGCTTTTGTTTTCATTTATTTATATATATATATATATACATATAGTATATATACTTACAGCCATATACTGCTACCACTATTTACTATTCTACTGCTACTCCTAGTAACCACTTTACCGTATTACTATATACATTTACCACAACTCAGTACTCAATGATAATGGTACATGAATTCTTATCAATTCTCTCTCTCTCTCTCTCTCTCTCTCTCTCTCTCTCTCTCTCTCTCTCTTTCCTATCTTTCTTTAACTCTGTCTCTTTCTCTCTGACTCCTGACCTCTCAGCAGCATATACAAAATGTCCATATATATATACATATTGATATATCATATATCGCAATATTATATATTCGATACATAAAAACAAAGTACATCGTCCTACGAATTGTGTTTACTCCGTAGCCTCACCAGAAGCTTCTAGCTGTGTCGCTTTCAGTCAACGTACATAATTAACTCTAGTGTAAACCTGTACCGTACTTGTTCTAGCAGTAGCTTATCTGTCTGTTATTAACACTCGTTCAGTTGTTTTCTTCTACAATCTCGTTTACTTTTTTTCCTTCCTCTCTCTATCTTTTCTCTTTCTCCCTCTCTCTTTCTCTCTCGTACCTCTAGACCCCTTTTAAAACGAAATTTTTTGCTCCTTCTTGACCCCCCCCCCCCCCCATCACCTCTTCACATTGCTTCAATGGTCTCGTCGGTATCAAATATCATAACCCATGAGGTCATCAAACCCCCTACCCTTTATGAGCCTGTGATTTGTTGAGATCGATATACTGTATCCGATTCTTCGATTAACCCACCTTCCTACGCTCATGGTATAATTCTTCTCATGCGGATTCCTCGCTTTTTATATTTTCCGTAATATTGCGCGATACGTTTAACATTATATTCCATTATACTAATGTTACAATTATATTGCGTTACAGTACGTTACTTTCCGTTATACGGTATAATGATGCTGTTCCTTTGTGTATCTTTTATTTAGTTTTTATTATTTTGCGGCCATCTTGCGATTTCGCGAATAAAATAATTACGACGGTACGAAAGGAGACCCAAACTTTTAAAAGGTAATAAAAGATTTTGCATCTGGCCGAGGACGTCTACCTTTTTGTTGTTGTTTCTGTTGATGCTATTGACACTTCGGTAATGTCGATACGACAATTTTTCATTGACTGACAAATACACTGCAACAACGCTTCGCGAGATGTCGATTTCCCGGTTAACAATCGATATCGAAGCGGTCGGACGTTCGCAGGGCATTCTGGGTAACGGACGTTGACGGCCGATGCACAGATTTCGTGAAAGCGCAGGATGCCGCGTTTTTCTTTGACTTCCTTTCGCAGTGCTGACCGAAGTCATTGAATAATGTATCGTTTTCATTATGGGTCATCGTAGAGCGAGGATGTCGCAGCGAACACTCTGATGATGCTAGACCACGCAGGCGGTAAGCTCTACCACAAGGCATTACCTAACCTAACCTAATTGGCTAAATGCCTCAATCTCTGCCTACCATAGCCTTGTATCGTTATTATTTGTTTTCTCTTTTACCAACTTTCTCTCTCTGTCTCTCTCCCTTTCTCTCTCTCTCTCTCTCTCTCATTCTATATTTCTATTTCTCGTGACGAAGGGTGGCTGGTGGTGTAACTGCTGTAATTGCATATATTGCATAAGATCACCCTTGCATCAACGCGATAAATCTAATCTACCCCTTAAAACCTAACCTCAATCCTCGTCCCCCAGTTACCTCCTAACGAAAAAAAAAAGCTTTTCCAGGGGTTGACGTGGAGTTCATAGTGGTGGCGTAACCAAGGACGGTTACATATAGTGTATATATATATATTTTATATATATATTATAATACCGTCCTGATGTATAGTCGTAGCAGAATACACGATCAGTAATAATAATAATAATAATAACAATAATAATAATATAACATCAAGTGTCCTCAGAAGATCTCGCGAATACCAATTTGTCTTTTCAGCCCACGACCTTTTTTTCGACATTATTAAGTAGTCACAGCCTGTTCGACATTTTCCGCCAGGATCGGCAACCCCCCCCCCCCCCTCTCCTCCGGCCCCGAACGCCCGTGTAAGGCCCTGCTAGGGCCTACAGGCTATCCCTTTAATACCCCTCGCCCCTCACCACAGGTTACGTCCGATAAAGTTAACGCCCTTACGAATCATCACCGGATCGGCCCTCTCGCTCGTTTTTGCCATCATTTACCTATCTTTCTTCCCCCCCCCCCCCTCTATTTTTTATCTCTCTCTATCTCTATGACTTATTTATCTGTCTATCTGCCTTTTGATCCTCTAGACTACGTTTGGTATTTAGAAAAATTGTCCTCCCTGGCCTGTCGCGAGCTACGGATGACTGAATGTCGAGATTCAGGGTCGTCATCGTTGACCCCAGTACTTAACGTGATCACGATCGATCGGTCGAAGGATCTGAAATCGATAACGCGATAACGAGAATCGATAAGTGCACAATGTTAATTGGCATCGAAACGAGCGAGGGTGGCGCCACGGTGGTTAAAAAAAGTGTTAACTCCTCTTATTGGTCGGTTGCCTGTTTAGAGCCATGAGGTCGGGATGAAAACCCTCGTAATGCTGGACGAGCAAGGCGGTAAGCCACAATCATCACCTAGACTAAATATCTAAGAGTTTAAAAAACAAAACGACTAGAGCTCAGCCGATACAAGCATTTAAATAACAAGTCGACACAACGCCGCGTCATCCCCACGACACTACTTGACCAATGTCCCGTGCAATCAATTCCTGTCTGTGTCATTAATTGCAATCTTATTTCCTTAACCGTTGGCCATTCTGTATGCCGGAATGACTTTTCGGCTTGACGTGTCTCCTAACCTGACCCTAACCTCATTTCAACATCTTAACCACCTAACCACCCGAAAACATCGATCAGTCGCTGTTATTTATATATACTCTTAATATATACTATATATACTAACGTACCCATCGTACTCTATACTGATCGGCAGTGCTGACACCTTATTGACCAATGCTTAGATCATATATGCATAATCGTCTCTGACACTGTTGTTTATACTATACTATACTATACTATACTATACTATACTATACTATACTATACTATATTGTACTGTACTCTGTGTATCACTCCTTTCAATTCACCATACTCCTATATCAGTTTACTCTATATACTTGATTATCCAAAAGCTACTCTATACTCCGTGCATACAAACTGCATACAGAACTGCATATTATAGCCTAGCTGTGCCTAACCTGTGTTCATCGTAACACTGTGATACGGCTGCTGACACGGGTGACGAGAGAGGATGGGGTTAGTGGGGATTTGTTCGGAAGGAAGTTTTTTTTCTAATAATTTCTCTCTGCTGGCGACTTGTGGATGAGTTCGGAGATTACTTTGAGGATTGAAAAACTTTTTTTTATATGTATGACATTTCTCCTCTCGCTGTTCGTGTCAGGCCGATTTCTTTAGGAAATGCCTACGGTACATTCGCCATGCTTGTTACCGTGTTTCGTGTCCTTTTTTTTCGTTATGCTTTTTATTCCTTTATATAATTAACGTCACGTATCCTGTACATTGATGCACTGGTTTTTGTCTGGTTTTTGTCTCGTTATTTAATTTTGAATCAGCACAAGCGGATGTTTCCTTGCTGTTTTTTTTTTTTTTTTTGTATCCGGATGCTGCGAATGGACCGTAGGCACATCCGCGTCCAACGTTCGGTAACATGTTGGGGTCGATTTTATTCTTTTCCCTTTTCTTTCGCGAGGCAATTTCTTATTTTACTTGGAAAACGAAGTGTAGTCTTAATCGAAATTGTATAACGTGGGAAAGAGGGCTTGGGGCGGGAGGATGAATGTAATACCGACGTTGGACGATTGGGGTACGTGTGGTTTTCAGTGTCTGTAAATTTTGCAAAATGATGGCGCGTCGACTTTTCACCGACGAGTTTGCCGTAGCCCTCGTGAAGATGCGGAATAAAGAAAGAGAGAAAAATTCAAAACAAAAAAATAAGATAACGAAGCAAAAAGAGAACAATCAAATGTTGGAACCTCGTCGGAGAAGGAGGAGCCGTGCTTCGCGATCCAGGGTGGTTCGCGGGAACTTTATATGTAATTTAAAAAAAAAAATAATTTTCGCGCCAATTTAACATTGACGAACGGTCTAATGACGTCATTAAATTTCTTATCGGTTTCCCGAGATCCGGCAGCTCGCGGTATACCCAATGACAATTTTTTTTTTTTTCTTACTATTTCTTCACAATGGACCACCCGGACGCATATCATCCTCGAGATGCCAACCTCGAGGCATGGAGTCGAGACGAGGAGTGTCAAAGCCAAACTGGTCAATCGATTACTCGATGGCACAGTAAATAAATCGATTGATCTAAGCGTCTAGTATTCTTTACCCTAGGATAACAGTATCAGTGGTTAATTATTTTTTATAGAAAAAAAAATAGCCACTTTACTGTTATTTCCCAGGAAAATTTGACTTTGACCTCTGACCCTCATCTCGTACCTTGGTCGATAAGACATTCGCCATGATGATATCAATAACTGTGATCTTTGCTAATAAACAGAACAATTGGATCGAATCGAGGAGGGGATGGATCAGATCAACGCCGATATGCGGGAGGCTGAGAAGAATTTGACCGGAATGGAAAAGTGCTGTGGACTATGCGTTCTGCCATGTAACAAGTAAGCCCGTTTGCCAGCGTCAAAGTTCTACTTCTGTAATACCTAATAAAGCCAATGTGTTAACTGGGAACAATCATAACTTACAGGGGTGCAAGCTTCAAGGAAGACGAGGGCACGTGGAAGGGCAACGACGATGGAAAAGTCGTGAACAATCAGCCCCAGCGAGTGATGGACGAGCGTAACGGAATGGCCCCCGGAAGTGGATACATAGCCAAGATCACGAACGACGCCCGTGAAGGAGAGATGGAAGAGAATATGGGCCAGGTCAATACCATGATCGGTAACCTGAGGAACATGGCGATCGACATGGGCAGCGAGCTCGAGAATCAGAACCGACAGATTGACAGGATCAATCGCAAGGTAAACCAAAGCACGCAGCATCCTGGCTCAACCTGGACCTACCCTGTTTCTCCCTGCCACGCCTCCACGATTCTCTATATTTATTATTATTATTGTTATTATCATCATCATCATCATCATCATCATCATGATTATCATCATGATCATCATTATTGTTATTATATTATACACCTGTGCCGCTACGTCGCACGTGAATCGTTCGAGACTGCGCGCGCACCAGCGACATTTCCGGTTTGCTCGATCACAGCGAATATTATTATGGCCTGCGCCTCACCATCGACTGATCTCTGTAATTCTGCTCGCAATTCTTCTTGCAATCTTGTTTGTCAGTTATATTTTCTACTTTCTACTTTAATTTTCTATTACAACTTTCTTTCTCGCTCACTCTTCACTGTTTCTTGGCGACGCGCACGGTAAGTCACCGCTTTCTGCACCCACTTGGCGCTCTTGTGCTCTCCGTAGGTCGCACCCGGTATACTTATATCGTATACTTATACGATTAGTCACCGACTTTAAACTTAATCACCGAGTCTTACACTCAATCACTTACACGTACGTTGTACTCGTCAAGTCATCAATTTTTATAATGTAACAATGTTTGTACGCCTTGTGTCCGTCTGTTCTGTTTGTCTGTATGTCCGTCTGTCTGCGAATCAGCGCCTAGAAATTTCTCTTCTCTTCTCTATGCTCGTATGTCCTTGCGACATCGGCGCCAAGAGACGAAACTTCCTGGCTCAAGTTTGCGCATTCTTGTCACCCTGTAAACGTCTAATCCACCCTATCCGCAGGGCGAGTCAAACGAGACCAGGATAGCAGTGGCGAATCAACGAGCTCACGCACTACTCAAGTAAACTCCCACGACGCGGAGCTGCATTCTATCATCCCTCATCTCCCTCTGTCTTATCTGCGTAAAGCGCCTTCTCCTCTGCGCATCTTTTATTAGTGCGTGACTGTTGTGTGCATACGAGAGCGTGAAGCGCGTACCACCCCCCTTGCACTGTGTCCGCTCCGAGGGCCCTTTTGCTTCGTTCTAATATTCCATGTGGGATGATTGAAAATCGTGAAAGACTGTTAAACAAGGGTGACACGCGTCAACGCTCCTAGTGGATTGACACTTTACGACATAATCGGTGCGGCGACGGTTTTTCGAAATTGTATGTAAAATTCATATTGGCTTATTGTTCATTTTGACTCTGAGCAAGAGTGGTAGGGGCGGGTGGAGGGGGGGGGGGGGTAAGGGTGAGAGAATAAAAAATGACGATTTCGAAAGTACCCGCCACCACATACTCTTATAACACACCTACGGATGAGAGCACGACAAGCCAAGCGGCGCACTAACTGTTAATTCGGGGTCGACGTAAATTTTAATTCAAAAAAGCGACACCTACTGCTGCTGTCGCTGCTGCTGCTCCTGCCGCAGGAAATGTTCTGCGTATACTTTATATACGGGGAATGAGGGAGTGGGAGAGAGAAGGAAAGTCAGCCTTAGCTCATTACGTTGCGGTGCGACGCGATGCGACACGTTGCGACGCGGTGCAGTGGCTAAATTATATTTGAATGATCAATTAACAAAAACACGTACAATTCTTTCTGACACGCAGGGCGATTCGAACGAGACGAGGATACAGGTGGCCAACGAGCGGGCCCATCAACTGCTCAAATAAGTCTTCTTCCAACCGCCAAGTCAGCACCACCACCACAACCACCATCACGATACACGTCTCTGCTACCACCACCTACACTTTACCAATTTTAATTAACTCTTATTTACTTAGTTAATTACGTACTTACTCACTCGTTTACTTATTTACCTAAGTTTACCGACTTGACCATCTTCTTCAAATACAACCACCCTCTCCCCGGGTCCACAGCACCCGTATGGGTCGGCTTTAATAGTTATCGGTATATTACTCATCTGTCAGATACGTTTGTGCGTTCTCACTCGTTATCGTTGCACGCGTCCCATCCCTATAACACTACTCATCCCTTGCAATGTGTGAATCCTAGTGGAAATTGTGAAACGGGACACCAGCCCGTTCTCTCCCTTCTAATTACGATAATGTCTCTTCAGCGAGTTATCAATTAAATTAATTCACTGTAATTCCATGTGGACTAGGTCGATGCTTCGTTGAAGAATGGCAAATCGAATGTGGAGTGAAGAAATTATTTGTAAAACAAGAATAATAACATACGCATAATGTACCATGGCAATGGTTATTATTCTTGGTTCTAATTGGAATCCCACCTGGCTCGATTAACTCATTTGTCAGATACACGCACAGAGCTTAATAGATTCTGGATTAATGTACCTTATAAATAATCAGCCTTCGATTCGTCATTCTTTCAACGAGTGGACACCCTTTTTGTCTCTGGCTGCCTGGTTCAATTCCAAGCGTCACTGAGTTAATTCTAGTTCTTCGTATTGACACCAGTCGAACGGTAACACACTTAATACAGCCAATCGATCCAATCGCGTTCTCCTTGATTCTCTCCTTTACGCTTCCTTTGTCCGATTGAAAAAGGAACGAAAGAAACAGACACGTTACAGCACACCAAATACTTCTTCCATATATAAATGACACTCGATTGACAAAATAAACCATGAGCTACTCCATTATCAGTCGACGTAAAAGAACGGAGCGATAGAAATAAGTATTAAAACGATGGGAAGTACCGTGCAATGTTTAAGCAGCATAATTATATTATTATAACACAACACCGAGAATGATATATACGCAACACCATACAAGATCGCGCGGCGGTTTGCGCGTTGAGAAGCGTGCAATAACCTTTACCGTATATATTCTATAACAATATAAGAGAAAAGAAAGATAAACAGCTTCTACTATGTTCTAACGTCATGTATAGTATTCGAGGTTATGTACGCGTTATCTATGCGAAGTATACTTGTCAACAATGCGCGTACGCACCATGTATAACGTATTTGAATATAGTATATATATCAAGGAGATCCAAGTATGCTTAAAGGAAAAAAACCAGATGCATTGAATCTTATGTATATTCTCACGTATGTGTCGCACGCGATATAACTATATTTATGTATAAACAGCATTTAACGGAGTTTGCGCAAGAGAGTGGAGAGACGCTAGAGACGTTGAGAGTATTGGCGAGAGAGAGAAGAAAAAGAGTGACGGATTGACTATTGGTCCAGGAAGAAGTAGCGACGCGCTTTTAAGAAGGTTCATTCGTACAGTCCTTGCGTTGTAACGGAGTTTGCTAATTATTGTACGGGAATCTTGGAACGCGAAGAAGTTATCTTTAGTATAGGGATTCCTGTAGATAGGTGTGGTATCGATGTCCTGAAATCTCGTAGGAGCGTAGGAGAATGTATGAATGTTGCATTGTGGGATGATACGATTAAGTGTGATAGATGGATGTGTAGATAACGTAGATAAGAGTGGGGAGGGAGGAGGGGGGGGGGGGTGCGAAATGGAGGAGAAGGAGGACAGAAGAGGGATGAACGACCAAACAGAGGATGAAGATTTGAAAGATTGGCAAACGGTACAAGTGGATACACGTAAGCACGGAACGGAGATGCAACGTTGAAGAAATGTGGGATTAATGGCGAAATTGTAGCTAGAACATTTTTTAAAAGCAGATTTTAACGAAATTTTCATTGTTTGTTACTTAACTCACCGTAGCGTAAGGTGTTTGATTTCGCCTGCGCGATCACGAAGACGATGAGATCACAGTAAGTTTTAACTCCAAAAAAATATTGTACATTATTATATTTACATAAAGAGATATATGTTTCATAGACGAATCGAAAATGATTGTGTGCGTGTGTATGTGAGAGAGAGAGAGAGCGAGAGGGGACAGAGGGTGGGTGGAGGGGGGGGGGGGGTGAGATAGAGCTACGAAGAGAATAAAAATGAAATAAAAATGACAGCCGAAGAGAATCAAAAGAAGAATATACGATTTTCGAACGATCGTAAACGTAAAAGAAAAATCTTTGGATCTTTCGATATTTTCCAACATATTTTTTCTACTCGTCTCGTTCCCTCTGTCCCTGAAGATCTACGAACTAAGGAAAGAGTAACCGGTGTATGAGTGTGTGTGTGTGAGTGAGAGAGGAGAGAGAGAGAGAGAGAGAGAGAGAGAGAGAGAGAGAGCCAAGAAGAAAATATGCAAATAGAAAATGAAAGAAAATGGCGATGCTAGGCCTATCGTAGCGGTTATTATTAATGATGAAGAAAAAGAAAGAAAAAAAAAGATATCTATTATTAAAAAGAAAACTCGATTCTTTTCATAGATAGTCCGTAGCGAGTGCAAGGCTAGCTTATTTATGAATCGAGCGTTGTTACGGGATGGAGCAATATTATTATTAAATGAAATACAATACAATTTATCATTATCGTATTCGGGGCGAGCCTTCAAGGCGCGTTCTAAATCAGACTACCGGGACGCCAGTCTATTTGGCATTGCGAACAGTGACACACGACATATGGCATGCCGTAGTAATGTCTGAGTGAGCGAATTTGTATATTCGACAGAAATTAAGCGATGGGAACACGCGTACACTTATGCCTATATATACGCGCAAACAACAGTACATATACACACACATACACATAAATTAATTAATTAATACAAAGTACGTTACAGTAGCCTGATAGTAGTGTATCTTAGGTGCCCCTCGGCAACGGTGATCGAGTACTTTGCTAAGGAACGTATCGCGCAAGTTGATGGTCTTTTTTTGAGGCCAATGGAGTAAAAAAAGAAAGAAAAGAAAAACAGAGAATATACGAGGTCGATGCAAATTGTTTATAGGTAGTTGACATAATAATGCGGGATTAGTTTCAAGTCGCTGGCTTGAATATGCGATTTTCGTGGCTCTTAGGCCCGTTCGCGCAAGCTATTATTATTATTATTATTATTATTATTATTATTATTATTATTACTATTATTACTACTATTACTACCATTATTGTAACTCTTGCGAAAGAGGAAGGCGAGAGGATGGTAAAAAGAAAAGAAAAGCAATTGTGGTCTTAGCTCGAAGTTTTCTTACAGTTTTTATAATTGGATTCGAGCGCCACTTCCGCCATTATTAAACCACTTCCGGTTTTCGCGTTCTCCTTCATCCTTTTACTGTATCCTTCATCGATCCTTGTCCATGTTTCTTGGTTTGTAAGAGCACTTCCGTTTCTTCAATTTTATTCGCTTTCGTTTGTTTCTTTTTTGATCCTCCGATCCTCCTATTCTCGTTCACTCATTGTAAGAGGAAGGATGACGCAAATACATTGAATGTGGCGTCTGCGATACGTATCGCATGATTTTTCTATACGGTTTAAATGGTTTTAGTAGGTTGCCTTTAAAAAAGTGAGCGGCACGACGAAGTCCGGGGCGTACGAGTAATCGGTCATTATTATTTTGTATATAAAATTGTACATAGGGGAAACGCGCGCGAGACAAATTTATTGTCGATTGAAGGAAGTGAAAAAAAATATTGCTTTGTGATCATCATTCTCGTGTATTTAGCTTGCATTGCCTTGTTGTTTTTTAGATCGATTGGACTTTTTCCCTTATATTGTTAAGCGAGGACGATTATTGGGTATTACATTCCGTGTCCGTATGCGCGCGCATCATCCAAGTAGCTTCACGAATATTTATGCGCGAGGCACGAGCCGCCATGTTTCTATTTGTTTCGGGAACGAGAGAGACTTCGTCCAACGGATCATTGAGTGGGTGGTTGAGTGAAATGCAAAACTTAAGTAACACATATTTAGTGTATAGAAGGAATAAAAGAGAAACACGAAATTATTATGATACGGTGTAAAAGCGAGAGGACCGAGTCGGGGATCGGAGGTTCATGGTTGGAGGTTAAGTGTCATTTTTCTTGCGGAGTCAAGAGAAAGTAATTCGCAAAGATTTTGGATATATTAATGATACGTAGGAATTGAGAAGGTACGTTATTTAAATGTTATATTATCCCGGCATTTATTCGCGAAAGAATATTTGCCAAGAGGAAAGTTAAATATGAGCTGGTGGAGGGGCTGTGGTCGCTGGTTCGAATAATAGTGGCGCCAATTTTAAAAACAGTTGTCGTTATTGCGCGGCGACTATTGCTATCGAAGTAGGAGAGACGTTTTATAATTATTAGATAGACATATTGTTGAAGGTGTCGGCGGGCAAACAGCTGTGATGTACGTATGATATCAGCGCTGCGCTTTGTGGCGGCCGTTTAAACGAAGTAAAAAAAAAAAAAAAATAGCTAGCACTTTTAAGGAAAGATTTAAAATAATAATAATAATGGTAATTCGCTTCCTCACAATCTCTGACCTATTTTCTATTTTTCGTCCCCTACTGATTTACACTCTGACCTTCCTATCTCTTTGTCACCACTTCCTCTCATCCACTCATTCTCTAATCCCTTATCCATTTGGATTCTCCATTTTACAAATGCACCCCCCCCCCCCTCTCCCCTATCTACAGGATTCACCTACTTTTATTTAATCCCATTAAATCCAGCCGCAACTCAGGGCTTATATCAAACCCTTTGTCCATCTATGGCTTTCCCCGTGGCCAATGTGCCTGTACCTACCTCATAACTTTTTCCTCTTGGCATACTTGAAGCTGATACATTAAGTTTTGGACGTTGACATTGACGCCAAAGTTTATTCGGCTTACACACAATATACACTTAACACTATATTACATATTAACACGTGACACTTACATATTAAACAGAATTTCGAAATCTCTTTGTCTATTATGTATCCTGTGAATCTTTGTATTATCACTCCCAGGGATTATTGGCTCGCGCGTTTTTTCGGCGCTCTCACATTTTACGACGTGTACAAGTCAATGACATCGGCGACGTTCTCGACGTTGCTTGTGTCATGGGACGTTTATATGCCAACGGTGAGATAAGTCATATTAGGAGCGATACGTGACTACGTGATCACGTGGAATCAGCTTTCTTAGTTTAATCATATTGTTCTACATATTATAATACGATCTTACAAATTCCATTATAAACGCCTATGTATTTACTTCTTGGTAATAAATTATTAAGATTGTACATTAAATGTTGTGGAGATCTTTATTACAAATTGCTTTATCTATTAGGTACCTGAGAGCTGGACCATTATGTATACCCTTGTATTGTATTACTGTGTCACCAGGTGTATGTATAAGCCTCATGGAGGTTGAGGAAATGCAGGTCTTGAAAATGACGTGTGACGAACGGAACTCATTGTCATCCAATGTGGTGGATTTCCTGAGAACTTCTTGTACATTGAAGACCATGGGATTCTCTTTACTGTTGAAATCGATGTTGTCAAGGGTGGAGCTGGTAGTGGTGGTGGTGGTGGTGGAGGCGGTGGAGAGGAAAAAGAACATAACTGCGAATTTTTAATCAAGGAATGCTGCACCTGTGATACCGGATGATGAATCATTGGTCCAAGTTTTGACGTATGTTGACAATTAGTGACAGTACAGGTCCGTCTGCTCTGTCGAGTTGAACTATTAAGGTCAGAGGTCAGTTTAATATGTCTTGCTTGCATCTGATTCTCCCGTCTTCTTATGGTGTCTTGAATGGATCCACGAAATCTGTTGTAAGCGTCACTGGGATTAAATTTAGGAGACAGTCGACAACCTGGATCCTTTATTCTATCCCTCAGGATGCTTTGACGTCCACTCCAGGACTCTTGGCGAGGTTGTTGACATTCGTTTTCCTTCTTGTTGAAGGCGCCACGTCGTTTTATGAAAATACTCCTGTTGTAGTCCGTGTCGAATTTCATGTGGTCGCTCAGTTGAGATTCGTGTTCGCTATCTGAGTTTATCTGACTACCTGGTGATCTGAGCCAGGGCCTTTCTGCGCTCGAGGACTTACCAGGGCAATGCGGTATATTCGTTTCATATTGAATTTCTTGGGTATCGCATAACTGAACCTTACAAGGTACAAATCTCGACGATGTGCTTATCTTACTCCCGGATTGCGAATGTCTGCCTTCATCAAATTCTCTGATTCTGATTCTGCTGGATTCACTAGCGCCTGATCTTTTGTTCTGATTCGTAGGCTGGGAGGATACTCCTCCTTTTAACTTATTCATTGCAACTCTGTCTGAATACTCCGAGGTGCAGCACGCCTCTAGAATTTTCCCTGTTGAAGTCATTTCTGAAGGAAAGTCTGGCGACGGCGGTGGTGGCGCTGCGGTCGTTATTTTCTTCAAGGGAGACATCCATTCTTCCTCTTCTGACGTCATTCCGTCCCCTTCTTCAACTTCCTCTTGAATTTCTTTCTGTTTCTCTCCTGATATTCCCAACGAGGATAACAACCTGTGTCCATCCCTGTTAGCAGCTGCTAATTTCAATGAAAGTTTTGAGCATATTCTACGTAGTAGCTGCGTCCTGGTATTCTTGTATCCGTTTAAGGTTATGGACGACGTTATCTCCTGGGGAAACGAGGATGGTTGTGGAAACGGTGCACAATCCTTAGTAAGTTCATTGACATCTTTCTCGAGGAATGCTTCCTCCTCGTCTATTAATTCATCAAAGTTCTTCTGCAAAGGCATACTACCAAATATCCAGGAAACATAGTGCAATTTCCTGGGGCCGATGTAGAACGTGTTGCTGTGAGCTGTCTGCAATAGTCGCAATAGTATTGACAGGACTAGCTAAAAAAAATTGAATTCTTAATGTACAATTAATACTATATTAAAAGTATGATCTTTGGGTACCTGATATATAGACAGAAAGAACAGTACCAAGACTATGAAGTTCCCTATAAGGGTAGCCGTACTTAACATCTTCGAATGACAACCAACTGTAGCTATGCTAAGCTTATTATCATTAGAGTCATAAAGGTAAGCGTTACTTCCTGCCATGATATTATCATGAACACAAGGTCCAAGGATATCCTTCAAGCAGCAGGAGAAGGGTACGTCGTCAACCAAACATTCATTGTCGTCACTCTTCTCGTCGGCGTCCTCAATTCTCTCAATCTTTTCCGTACTCTGAGCACCAAGTTTCTTCCACGGGATGAAAAACCAATCCTTATAGGAGTTGCTACCGCAACACTGAAATTCAATCTGTATAGAGTCAATGCGCACCTTGGCCACGACGTCGCTGCCATAATTCTCCATAGCCTCGAGGAGACCGTTTTGTATTCTGCTGTAGAAAGTAGTCGACTGAACAATGCTGGCTGCGTTTATAAAAATAGTCAGGAAGATAGAAGCCACGCAGAAGATGATGTGAGTGAACAGATTCTTGTTCAGACGTAACGATTCTTCCATGGAGAAATTATGTTTGAATTTGAAACGGATGCAGAATCTTATTCCCAGAACGTAGAGCGGTGCGCACAAAATGGCTGCGACAATCATTAATGCCGGCCAAAGGTAACCGTCACCTGGTGTTACCAAATTAAGGTAATTCCCAAATCCAATATTTAGCTTCATGGCTGATATTATCATTATTATCACTGTTATTATTCCGGTGACGTTCATTGTAAATATGCTTATGTATAAAAGCTTCAGCGTGGACCACCTGTAGGTGACATTCGGTATGCCCATGTAAATTTACATAACTGGAATAGAAGCATGACATTGACGGTTGTCAGTGACAGCTTCGTTGTCACTTGTTCTCAGACAGAATAACCTTAATTCATTAAAAATATTAGCATGCTAAAGTAAGTTTCTCGTTTACCGTTTAAAAAAAACGTTTACCCAACGTTTAATTATTATCCAATAATGTAATAATGTTGTTGCTTTTTATTTTAATATAAAGATTCATGTTATTGTTCACGTGTCTGGTATAAAAAATATCGCGAAATTCTGTCTCCGCTTTTCCCGATGTTGATTGGCTGTCGCTATCGTCATTCGATGCGTGCATATTTGCTGCTTGGTGTGCACCTTTACGGCATGCTGTCAATTTGACAGATTGCTGTTACTTTATTGATTCAATTTCTTAATTATTTATAACAGCCAGATTTAGTGCGCGTAATAAACCTCGAGTTTTCCTTATGTTCTACAGAAGGTAAGGTTGAATTGTTTAGAAAGAATTTAGCTGTTTTTGCTAATAAAATTGAGACTTTATAATTTATAATTTATTAAGATATTGCTTGTTGCATGTAGTAAGGAATAATGGAGTTATGCTTCAAAAGGTTATTCGTCGGACAAATGTATGTACCGACAGTTCTTTACCGACAAAAATATAACCTTACCAGAGAACATTGTGCGTCTACTCAGAGTGCGCGGTTGTTGTGGATTGTTCTTTGCAATTTTGCTTTAATCAAGATTTTTAGTGAAAATGTCGAAGGCAGCGAATAGAATGAAAAATATGAAAAGGATGGCGGATAAAAAAGTAATCCATACGTCAAAAATGAGAACAAATATACCTGCTGGATTGGCCGTTGCTAGTCCTCCGCTTGGACCCAGTCTTGGACAGGTTAGGATCTTGTTTTTCTCATAAGATTTTTTGGTAATGACACGTATAAATAATATTAAGATACTTTTGTTGTGTCATGTTTATTATTTATCTATAATTCATATGATATTTAATTATAATGAATATTTTCTGTCATACTTGCAGAGGAATATCAACATCCCGACTTTTATTAAAGATTTTAATGAAAGAACGAAAGACTACAAAGAAGGTATTCCATTGCCATGTCGAATTAAGGTAAATCCTGATCGTACCTACAATCTAGTTATCCATCATCCACCAGCAACGTACTACTTAAAGCAAGCTGCTGGTATTCAAAGAGGTACAATGAGCGGTAAGTAGTCAAAGTATATTCCTGTATTATTCTTCTTGGAGCTTTATTATATTGTATTTATTTTCATTGTATTTATTAGGAAAAGAAGTAGCTGGTAAAATTACATTAAAACATTTATATGAAATAGCAAAAATTAAATCTGAAGATCCACCGCTAGCTTTAATGAGTTTACAACAGATTTGTTTGATGATGGTTGGCATAGCTCGCAGTGTTGGTATAGAAATCGTACGCGACTTAGACCCAGATGAGTATGCAGAATTCTTAAAGGAGAGAGAAGTGATAGTAGCTGAACAGAAGAGGCAACTACAAGAGTTGAGAGAAGCCAAAATGCTTAGAACAGTGTAGAATTATTAAATTGTAAATTAGACTCTTTAGTGTATAATATTGTAAATGACTATTAATATAATAAATGCCTATGAGAAATATACATATTTTTTCGTTTCATCTATACCTAATCCATTACTCATTTCTGTACAAGTCTAGTATATAAAGAACTATATCAGTTAGGAAATAAAGAAAAATAATAGTAATATGTAAAATTCAATTATTTTTATTAAATTTCCTCTATAAACATTTCTATTTGTAATGCATATTAACATTTCGTGTCAATCATATCATTTCATACAATGAGTATCTTCGTTCACAATTGAAACTCTTGATTGTTCTTCAATAATTATGTGTAGTACCCATTGACAAGGATCTGTAGACACAATAGCAGCTAGAGGTTGTACCTGGAACAGTCACAATCTGCAACAAAGAATTGCACATTATTTAAATTAATTTTTCATTTAATTTAAATATCAGTATTACTTGATGGATATAGATTTACAATTGTAAATTATGTAATAATCATGCAAACCTTGTTGGTTTAGAAGGATAAGCGTTTTTGCTGGAACTCTGCAAAGATGTGTGATTCTGGTCTTACTGTGGTGCTGAAATTTTGTAATTGTTTAAATGCAGCAACATCTTGAGACTCATCGTCCGTCATGGTCCAAAGTAGTACTGTAGGCCAGAATTGTTGATTGCCAAATTTCTAAGGACAAGAAAAGTGCACATCTTCTCCGAAGGTAAGAAAACCATCAGTCTTCTGTCTCTTCTTGCTTGCGCCTGTCACTTTAATCCATCCCATATTTCGTGTTTTGTTTTTTGGATTTTTTTTTTCTTTTATCGTGTACTACAGTTTTTTTTAATTTTTTTTTGTACTTTTTTTTGTAAATTTTTCTTTTTTCCTTTGATTGTTACTTTTTTTCATACAATAGTTACACATTGCATAATTTCCATATAAATCAACACGACAGAACATTCAAGCATTACAAAGAGACCGTAAAAAGAACATAGATGCGTTACAATATTAAACAATAGCATGATACTGATAATGGCTCCCTGAGAATATTTAAATCTGTAACGAAAAACATTAAAGCTAAATGCATATACATTTATGGTTGAAATTGCAATTGATTACGACGATAGCTAGAGCACGGAAATTATCTAAGATGTGATAAAGAAATTAGTCATTTATATCTAGAAGGAAATAATGTTGCACAGGCGAAGTGAGCTTTTCGTTTCAGAAGTCAGCGTCTCGTCATTGATGAGAATGCTTTTTAAAATACAATCATGATTTTTGATATCTATATAGTAATCGAATTCATTCGTACTAGTTGAAGGGTTTTAATTTTCTTTGATGATATATGGCTGTTGGCAAATTTGTGTGTTCTCACGTCCAAGCTAAATAGCAGCCCTACGCTGCAATCCACCGGGAGGTCCACGGAATCCCTCGAAGTCCCGCGATGCAGTTTAAATGAAATCCCACGCCGCAGTCTAGAAGTTCTATGCTGTGATCCAGAAGAAGTCCCGTGATGCAGTCCACAAGGTCCCCCGAAGTCCCACGTTGCAGTCCCGCGTAGTCCCACGCTGCAGTCCAGTAAAAGTCCCTCGAAGTCCCACGATGCAGTCCACATGAAATCTTAGAAATATTGCGATGCCGCCCGCACGATAGCCCGAGGAGTCATCATTAACGGTGTTCCCAGGAGATGGCAGGATATGTGTTGAGAAGCATACTGATGGATAGTCCAGGTAGTTGTTCAGTGGTCAAGCGATGTTGTCCATAAGGATGGTTGTTCAGGAATGATGTTCAGAAGGGTAAAAAACGTTTTACGATGTCAGTGGATGTGCTGCATACAGGAAGCAGGAAGTGCTGCCAGGTTCAAAGGCGAGGAGGCCAGGAAGAGCCTGATGTGACGTCAATGAAGCAGTAAGAGTTGACAAAAGATTCAAGTGTAGCCAAAGAAAATGCAGTAATGATAAAATGTAAAAAAGATGCAGATGTATCTCGATGAAGTCCATGAGATGTCGTCTGATGTCCAGGAGTGAAGAAAGGAAGAATTATAAGTAGGCGATGTCAGAAGTTAATTCGAAAAGTTTCTCGTCCAGTAGAGTTCGTCTTGAAGTCCTACAATGTCCAACAATATTCCAGAATGTAGATTTTCGTCCAGGAAGGTCAATCGTTGACCAGGTGAATGTAATGGTGTCCAAGAGAGTTAGCGGTGCCCAGGGAAGTCCACGGTAATGTAGAACACAAAGTACCAGGTATTTGTCAGGAGTGTCATATCTAAGGAAGTTAAATGAGTTGCTGTGCGGATGATCCGGAATGCAAGAATCCACAAGGGATGGTTGTCTGGGTCCAGAGAATGCGGGCGGCGAAAGTCCAAGTAGTAAGTGTATTGGATGGTTATTCCACAGTTACAAGATGTCCCTCGCTGCCGTCAGTGAAGTCCCACGCTGCTGTCACAAGAAGTCTTTGTCGCCGTCGTCGCCATAAGAAGTCCTCGCTGCTGTAGAAAGTCCCACGCTGCCGTCACATGTAATCCCACGCTGCCGTCACAGGAAGTCCTCGCTGCCGTCACAGGAAGTCCCACGCTGCCGTCACAGGAAGTCCACGCTGCCGTCACAGGAGGTCCCACGCTGCCGTCACAGGAGGTCCCACGCTGCCGTCACAGGGAATACCTTGCTGCTGTAGAAAGTCCCACGCCGCCGTCAAAGTAGGAAGATCGTCATTGAAAACTGATCATTGCTGTAGACAAAGAATGTTCCCCACGTAATGGTCCAAGATTGACTGAAGTCTCACGAAGAAGTGCCAACGTCGCCGTCATAGGATATTCATCTAATGGATGAGCCCAAGTGATTCCTACGCTCCAGCTCCCAGGAACGTTTCAAGTCCAGTCTACGAATGCAATTTCGTCAATGTAACAAATCGTCGCATTTTTCTCCGGGTCCATAACATTAGTATCATAGATGATCCAAACCCTCCAAAGACCAATCCCAATTGTTTTTTGTAGCTAACAATCTTTCATAATTTTCATTAGTAGCCTGGATTCTTTAAAGATGCTCACCAGATCAGTACTATTCATCTTCAAACTTCGCGTTCGTCAGTTAAATCCTCATGACAACGTTCCTCCTACTGTCTTCCATGTTATCTAATCTTCTAATGATGCAATGATGTCCCACGACGTCTTCAGTCTTCTCTCTTCTTCCACCATCTTCGGTCTTCATCCATCCCACGAAGTCCACCGGGAAGTCCCACGCCGACGCGTTCAATCTTCAACCCAGGTCCCTCCTCTTCTGCGATGTCTTCTTTCTTCTGCGTCGCAGTCACCTGAAAACCCACCCCAAAAAACCCCAATTCTTTTCCAACATTTTTTTCTTTTATTTTTTCCTTTATCTTTTTTTTGTCACTTAAAAATTTATCATATTTTTTATTTTACTTTTTTGTCTATTTTTTAATACCTTGTTTCTTAATTATATTGTATTTTCTTTTCTTTTTTTCTATCTTTTTTCAGTTTATTTTTTTCTTTTTTTAACCTCCTTCCGTTACTTTTAGGTATCTGGAAATTATGCGATTAGTTAAGCCAAAGGATGTAGGTAATTCATCTTCGAATGATCCAAGGAAGGCAAATATCCAGAGAATATGAGTATCAGCAATACGACGATAATAGTAATCGGCTATTTTGAATCTACGTAGATAAAATAAATCTGTAAAGAGAAATAAAAACCAATGGTAAATACCATCAGAATCGCAATTTTCTTACTACTTAGTATTCTTATAATACAAAGAGGTCCGAACCTTTTTATATGTGAGAAGGAAGGCGTTTTTGCTGGAACTCTGCAACGTCGCCCACGACAGGAAAACGAAGCTGACAGGAAGTCACCGCCAACATCATAGAAGAAACCAAGTAGATATCAGATCCTGTCGAGAAAAGCCGAAAACCGCCATCGCCCCATTATCCGCCGAGGGTCATTCGCATAGATGAAGAAGACGAAGTCCCACACAAGGTTGAGAGAATTTGAATGTGCCCGCACAAGGACTCAGACCCAGGATAGTGAAACAGATCATTGACAGGAAACGGTAGATACACAGAGGATGCCCAAGATAATATTAGACGATCCTGATCTCCAGATCCTTTCCTCTCCTCTCCTCCGCCATCCATCCAATCCGATAAGGAACTCCTCCGAAGCCATCATGCCCACTTGCCGCACTCCGCAGGATCCTGAAGATCAGCTGCTAGAAGTTGGACTAGGGTGACAAGGCCCGGTTCAGGAGTGGACGCCCACGATGATGCCGTTTGAAGTTCGTCTAGTAGACGTCCTCCTCTTAGGCTTGGTCCAAGTCGGTTGGTCAGTCAGCCCATCAGCCAAAATAGGCAGGGATCGTAACACAGCATCCAGGAGGAGACTTGTCAAAGACGAGGAAGCCGCCACAAGGCTAGGAGAGGACTTAGCCGAGGATGATCATCTCGGTTGGGGTTCTTTGAGAAATGTATCAATCTTTCCCTGCATGTATATGAGACCAGGCCTTTTCGCAGGCACGCAATTGCACGCACAGACTCTAGAACACTTGGTTAGCGGGGACGGGTTGTCGAGGTCGACTTAAAGTGATAGGAGGTAAAGGCTTCAGACTTACATCTAGTTACGTGTGAAGTATCTTCCTAGAGTGTACTTAGATCGTACCATTTTTTTCTATTTCTGCCTAGTATTCTTTTCTCTTCATTAGATCAGATAGGACCAGAAATTCCGCCTCTACGCATATGCTGGACATATCACATCTTCATAGGTAAAGAGCAGTTATAATACTTTCTGAATTCCTGATAATCTCTTTGTTCTTTCCTATGCTAGAAAATCTTCCTCGAAAAATATTCTTCTCGTTTACTAGCCATTCAGTGTCTCTTGGATGTCAAATTATGAAGTACTCATGCATATTCTTGTTATAACAGATATCATCACAATCCTATATCCCCTTACTTCGAAGCACCAACAATTTTTCATGTACGCAGGGCCAATTTTTAAATCTTAAGCATATCTTCGCTCTTATGATGTCTCTTAATTCTAAGATGGTATGTCAGGTATCTTGTACTTTCGTTTTCCATTTGTTTAACTTTTTTTCCTATAGAGCAGCAAGAAGCTAGTCTATCCCATGGAAGAAATCCTCGATTCATGGTCTTACGAATAAAGAAAATGTTAGAGAGTACCTGTCTGAATCTCGCGTAACTGTGCCCAGTGTAAGGATGTTGTTGGTCATTTTTGAATATCTGACAGAAGCAGGTTTTTTTTCGCATGGTGATATGAAACGTTCGTCAAGCAGCATATCCAAGAAAAAGATAGTATTTGCGGATCATACGAGAAGCAGCCATACTGCAGAGTAGCATGCCGATAATTCAGAAAGACGGATGTTTTGCACACTGAGCCAGTATGTCTCATCGACTTTTGTTTTCTCTTTTCTTTTTATGTCAATCATTGCGCATTCAGCGAACTCTTAGCAGTGATTTTTCAGTGGAGATAAAGTTGTATATATATGCATGGTATATATATCCAGCTTTGTGCAATTTTTGTGAAAGCCGGTTTGCTGATAACGTTATTCTGAAATTCTTTGAAAAGTATGGTGTGATGGTTAGTACAGCTCTGGGACTCAACCCACCCCAACCCAACCCCAAAATCTTTTGATTTATTCATACCCGGTTGAACATATGTTATAAAAACTTTACAGCGATACACATAATATCATAATAGGAAAATTGTGCGGTTGGTTAACATACAGTTTCCATATACAATACAGAAGAGAAAAAAGTAAAGTGAAAGATATACAGAACAATTACCCAAGCGTGATGTACATACAAGAAATCTCTCGGAGGAGACAAAGTTCAGAGTAATTATAAGGCAAAAGCTACTATATAAAAAGGCGAATTAAAATAAGGGCTATATGAATTATTGTACAATGGTCAATAAGGAGGGTATCATTACTGTTCAAGTTCAGGTTGTCACTCACCGATAATATCAGCCTATGAAAAATTAAAGCCACTTCTACTAAATTCTTAGCGTCTCCAATACAGTTGGTTGCCTCTTGCATTATAGAAGGAATTTTCATGTCATTTTGGTTATCGAACACAATGCTTGCTGTGCCATTTCTTTCTTTTTCTTGAAAGCTTGTCAGTTGGCTTCTTCAACGCTCTAATAATTATTTCTTTCCATACATTCACGCAACCAACTCACATATTTGGCACGTATTACATGAAACCCGAGCAAAACTCAGCATCGCTGGTTGCAACAGAACAATGACTTATTTTGCAGAGCAATTAAAAAAATCGAAACAAAGTTCATTCCTCGCACAATTTTCGTTACCGCACTACACAACAAACTCCATATACATTATTGCTAGAAAACTTTTAACAGGAAACTCAACAAACTTTGCCACATTTATACAACTGCATGAAAACTTTCATTGAATAAATTCAACCGCACGAACACCACAACTCATCATCACCCACATTGAAATCTCATAACTCTTCATAACTTCCTTCATTTCTAATCTTTTTCTCTTCTCTTTTTGTTATACTTATCTCTTCGAATGAGGTAAAACAAGCAATAGGATCCTCTTACAACGTGGATAAATTTGTGTCTTCCAATAAAAGTGACTTTTCTAAATAAATTCTAGAATTGTGCACACCAGCAGTAAGCTTAAATGCAGGCTCTTCTCACATAAATTTAGTAATAAAAGGGATCTTATCTCGATTAGAGTGATCACTCCTTCAATATTAAACAGACTACTGAACAAGATAGTCTCTAAATTTCATAGTTGAGCAACAGCACACGCACTCTGAACTAATCAGCAAGACTCTTTTCTCATCACTGCGTTTAGCTACAGGGCTACCATTGTCCATTAGCAGGTTTCAAATTAAAAAATTCCATATGTGCACATTCACCCAAATCGCTTTAGCAATGACTTGAAGTAAAAGAAATACATGGGGATGCATCGTTCTTTACAACGTATTAAAACATTAGCGAGGATACCTACAAAAGATCGAGTTAATATTTCCCCCCATAACAGAAAGCCCCATTGATCTTCAGTTACCTGGTTAATAAGATGGATGGCTTCATTTTTTGTCAGTGAGGGTAAGGGAAACGTTACGCACCTCTCCCATGTGTGTTGTTTACTTCTAAAATGACTCTCTAGGGTTGGGTATACCTTCGATTGGACCACAATTCGAGTTCCATTTAAGTGAATTGAATGTTTCGTTATCTTTCCAAAATCCGCTGCTGCTCAGTAGCCATTTTCTTATCTTGTTCCCGTAAAAAGCAATCATTCCTCTATACTTGGGTAGACTTGAAAAAATATGTTTCACTCCCATCTTCTAGGTTGGCTGCTCTGTAGTCAAAATAGAAAATCCAGCCCCGTTCCTCGACCTTAGACACTTGATTCCATTCGCTTGTTCTTTGTCCTGAATCTCCTCAATGTAAAACTTGTGCATATGGTACACGTAACATCCAATGTTTTGTATCTCCTACCAGACCAAACAGCAATACCATGCCTCAGGAAATTGGGATGTCATCGAAAGACACTCACTTTCCATAATTAATGAAATAATCATTCTACTCGTGCATAGATGCCTTCTAGAATTTGGTTAGCTTCTCACATTATATGCATTTTCATTCTCCTGCTGGTTATTTGAGATCGTAGAAAAAAAGTTGATACTTTTTGCCTCTTCCGGGTGCTGCATCCTGATTCTTCTAATAAGATCTATGCTAAGACAATTAAGTGCAAATATTTCTACTTATACCATCCAACGATCAGATACTTCCACAGTACACATCAATCGAATGCTTCAGGGCCCAGTGCTCTCGTCTAGGGTCGCAGGTACTTTATGCGTGCTCTAAATGATGATACCATGTGTGCCTAAACTTCTGCCACGGTTCCTGGAGCTCAAAACAACAAAATGGTTCCCCTATCCCAATCCTCTCCAGTCTTACACACGTATTCATAACGATACTTCATGATGTAATGGCATAATTATACTGGAATACCTCGAGTCTTGTGGGAACAACGATTGTCTGGCATAGACCGGGGGCGTCGGTAGGCCTGGCGCTGCATCACGCTTTACATAATCGTACCGCCGTCTAAATCCTGTGACTCAAAAGATGTCTGCCCCGAACAAAATGACCCCCCACAATGTCGACAGTCATACAAAATTTTGCCAATAATAACAGTGATACCTCAGTCTTCAGGACTAATCGAGAGATATTCTGCGTCGCTTTTCCACTCACGTATCTCGTCCGGATATTTTCTCTCCTCGCATTCACAATAGCAAAAATCTATTACCCTAATATTAGTGGCACGATGCGTTGAAAAAATATTAGTACCGCGTACTCTGTTCTTGTGTCGTTTGACGTATGTCTTCATCGCGTTCGGTTTCTACGACCCCACTGGCCAAGGGAATCCTGCACAGTACAAAAATTTTTGTTTCCGGAACTCGTCCCATATACTTTTCAAAATTCCAAGATCAATTCTTCGCCCGACAGTCTTGTTAAGCTGGAACAGTGTATACGTGGTTCTCCAAACTACCAATCCGTGACCTTTTGACCATGAGAATGTCTCGTTGATTCCTTTGTACATTGTATTAGGATTGTCCTACATCTGTCTCGTGACTATTAGCTGTAGTACCTATTCCAAATGAGTAGATTCATCCTGTGGTAATTCCTGTGACTCAGAATAACAAAGATCGTTTTCCCCAACAGAGTACAAATCCCACCCCAAGATTTGATTGGCACATCGACAAAATATCATGGCACACAGAAAGAAAACATGTCAATGAAATGCAAAGCTGCGGGAACAATAAAACCTTTTACCTCCATGGTTTTTAACGAGTCTTGTATGGGACAGACATATTCGTACATAGAATAGGCAGGATGTCATGCGCTTCTCTCTATAAATACTTCCATTTGGCATTCCTGCTGCTCAAGATTAAATATATCCAAACTTATCGAATGATGATCGCAGGGGATTCTTTCCTTGACCTGGCTAGGATCTTCCAGGACGCACGCGTTCCTTATTTTCCTGAAGCTCAAATAACAATTCTTCCATTTTCCCAAATTCCCCCCAGCAGTCTGTCTAGTATACAGGAACGTCTCCATGATGTTTACTAGTCAGGTACAAGTCTCACGTGGTCGGATTTTCTCTCTCGCTCGCTCGCTCGCTCGCTTGGTCACATTCTCCAGGATGATAAAGTGTACTCCGTCATTATCTCCTCCTAAAGTATTCGCACTCCAGTGGTCTCGCTACTAAACACACCCAGGAATTTGTGCCGGTAACCGGTCCTGTGATAAAGAATCGAAAAAAAAAACCTTTCCCCGTTTTTGTAACCCCCCCCATACGTTTAACCTTGAAAAGTTTATGAGAAGATAACTGTGCTTCTCGTTACGAGAAATTCGATACCTGGTTATACACTTATCGTATCACAAAAATATATAGACAAGATGCCAATGGATTCTCTGAGGTTGTCTGGCAAAACCATTTGCATTAACTTCTGCAGCTCTCAAAACCTCACTTATAATGCGTGCCGGTCTCATCCTGCAGTGCAAAACATTATCGCATTTCCCAGTTCCCCCACACATGTATACGTCCAACAGAAGATCACCAATGAACCAATAACATTTTCTCAAGATAATATAATAAAAGAAAAGAAAAGATAATCTTATCTCGTGCATTCGCCTTACTTTGTGTGTTCGTGCAGCTAGCGAAGGGGGTCGAGAGAGATCCTTTTCTCGGGCAGCCATTTATTCCAGACGGCACACGACGGCTGAAGCGAAAATAATTTCGTTTTCCCCACAAAAAATTTCCCCCTGACACATATTGTCACTACATATTTCTACTCATCCGATATGTGTGTAAATTCGCACATCCAAACATTGTACATCATTGTGTTTCAATTATGTATGTTCATTGATACCTCCATGCGTATTCAGTCTCTCGGTAGAATCCCCAGCACGAAACACACCTGGAGGCGACTTCTCTCCAATCTAGAACATACAATTCTACCGCTCGCGAGCCCTTTTTCCTCCTTTTCTTTCTCCTCCGTCACCGTTGGACCTCGCACAGCTTTCTTCCCGATGCTTTTTCTCTCTCTCTCCCTTTCACTTTCTCTACTCTCGCTCCTTGCAGGAAAACATACGATCGATCGGCTTCGTTCGCATCTGTGAAAATATGGTTATTTCTGCCACAAAGGGCAACACAGATTTCTCTAAACTAAATACTTTCTCGCCTCCTTCATAATAATGTAGTTAGTGCTCAATACTTTTTCTCCTCTTTTCGATCAAGATCGCCATGGCAATAGTAAACACATCCTTAGATCCCAATTTTTCATCAGATTCATAGCAAATTTGTATGTCATACAGTTAGGCTATCATATTGTCGCACGCCATTCTGTTTATGGGAGAGATTATAACATGCAGATATGACCCCATACCTGGAGACTCTCTAATCCTAGATTGGCCAGAGTGTAACTCGGTCGGTGATTGCGTTAGTTATTGGCTTAAAAACGGACTGTTCGTGAAAGGTTGTTGGATGGCTCGGTGGCGAAGTTGACGGTATTTGGGATGAACCCAATCGTGAATAGTTATACGGATTGAAAGCCATTCGAGGTGTGGTGCCCGTGCCAGCATCGTTTACTAGTAACGTACGTCTCATCGCTTCGTGACCTGAGAAAATACCATTTTTTCTGGCATTGCAAGTAAAAGGGATCAGCTCACCGGCTGGTACGCTCTTAGTTTGTTCAGCGCCTCTGTGTTCTCGAGTCTGCACATCACGCGGAGGATGATTTTTGTGAAGATTGGGCTTGCGAAGTTGCGACACGGGGGTGCGAAGAATGTAAGGTGTTCGTGTACGGTCGGCTGGCGTGCATTTTCTAGAGCTGGGATGCGCACTGCGTGGCCTTCTAGAATCACAGAACCTTCCTCTCTCCATCTCAAGGACTCCCAAAAGATACCTCTTATCGACGCGCAACCTTCTCTCTTTCCCTCGCTTTCTTTCTATGGTATACGAGTGCTGGTGCTGCTACTACCGCCGGCAGCCAACAGCCAGGATGACTTTGAAACCGCTGCATCGCATTAGGATTGTCTAGGGTGAATGCCAGACTGAAAAGGATTTATTGGTATTAATAGTCAACGAACCATATTGTCAAAATTGGGAAATCATTTGCACGTTCAGTTATTCTTTTTATTTTTCAAAAATATCTCTTTATTTCAGATATATTCGTCAATCGTATCTTCGCCATTCTCACTCCATCTATAAAATATGTGTTATGTACAAAGAAATTCAATGTGAACTCTATATAGGATTTGATATAAATTAAGAGAATTAAAACATTTCATATAACTGAAATATGTGTGATTATAAAGATACTTAGGTTGTCGTTCAAGTTCCTTTCTTTCTCCACTGCCTTAAAATAAATACCCGTGCGGCAACTGAAACTTCTTTGGACTTGAGTATATCCAATGTCATAAAAAATTAATTATTCTCCTATTTAGGAATGTGATGCTATACACGAGTACACAACCATTAAATCATCATTAATCAGTCTCAATTTAGTCATCTTTCCTCGAACAATATTTATCACCCCTGCAATGTAACAAAATATCTGTCTTCTATCTACTGTGAATCTTTGACCGTGTCTTGTGCTGTTAAGTACTTATTAGAACAGATCGAAAAAAAAGACTTTGGTTTCGATACGGTCTACAAACCAAACCGATGATAGGCATAGAGGCCTTCGAGCGTGGGGTCATGGTTCCTGTGGTATCCCCCAAGGTCACCAGAAACTGCGACTCCCGCTGCCCATCCCATTTCCATCTCAAACGGTGAGACTGCAAGTAAAAAATATCCAGATATACACCAGGGTAGTGATGTGACTTCTGTTCCCATAGCATATCCTAAGAACTGCAGAATGTCTCCTTGTGATTTCCTCTTCAAGTTGATGACATCGATGACACTGTTGATGCTTGGTGAGCCCCAGTCAGGATGTAGATCCTCAGGATTACTTCAGAATTCAATCCAGGACGTTTCAGGTCCTGTTGTCAAGTAGGTTTTGCATCGAAGCATAAGCTCTTTGTTTCATCGTTGCAGAGGAACCTTAATCTCACTGAGTTTGGACATAAAACTATCCAAACTACTGAGTTCAGGACAAAGTGGACCTTGCCATGGATTATCCCTCTCTTTACAAATATCACTGTATGATAAATCATTATGGCAATAGAGATCATTCTCTTTAAAGTCTCCATCCTTCGTCATCCTCTTCTTCATTTGTTGCCACTTCATATACCTCAATGTCTGCTTGTTTCTCAATTCCACTTCAGCCTTGGACAATGCATAAGTCAATACAGCTTCCATACGCAGATCACGCCTTCGACTTCTTTTACAAATTATCTTCTTAGTTCGAATTCTACCAATCCAATTGGACAACTGCTCGGTCTGACTGGGCTGGTCAACGTCAACTTCTCTCGGTCTCAGTGTTGACCCCATTTTCTTCATAACCCAACAATCTTCTTCTTAGCAATCTACTTAATAAAGTTTTTGCCGTTGACTCACGTTATCTCCAATGTCTTTTGATATCTCCCAGCAGAATTCTGCCACACTGGACACACGTGCTCTCGTATTTCACAGGGTATTTCTTGAAGCAGATACGTATAATTCGCACGACTATGAAGCGTCTCAGCAATTTTGACAATATTTTGGTAACTAACAAATTCTCACTCGTTCAATCTCAGTTGTAGTTTTTGTTGAACTTCTTAGCCTCTCTAGCAGGACACCACTGTGTTTCTTCAGATAACGAGCACGACTACCTCTCGTCTATCCCTTAATTATTATTGAATAATCAATTAGTACACCAACCTGTATCTAGCTCGTGACTCTCGGCGTGAAGGACCTGAAGTCTCTCCGCAACACCAGCAAACGGTAACACTAGCCACCGAGCAAGACACAGACAACACCATTCGACGATGGATTTAGGAATGCCTACGCGGCACTTTGGGTGGGGCTTTATATACCCCTTCGACGGCAGGCTTGAGGTATCCTTGCGCCAGATCGATAGAAAGTAGTTCCTCAAAAAAATTCTAATTTCTAAACATTAACAGTATCTTAAGCAATACAAATTATATCACATTATTCCACAGGACATAATAAATATTGGCAATTAATAAATTTGTATTAAATAGTACTGCATATGGCAAAATATATTCGTACAAGGGAACATTTCATGGCGTAGTAAACTGTAGTGCGGCTATACCCCACTCCGAGACGTCGTGACGCGGCGTCACCCATCTTTCCACAAGGGACGCTCTTCGGCGTTGCCAATTTTACAATTTAACGAACTTCTAGTCTTTTCTTTAATCGTTGCCATTTTTCTTACTGTTTAATACTATGTTTTACATTGTTCATAACTTTCTAAAGTTTTGAACTGTGATATACGTATTATTTCTTAGGCAGATGACTGTCCTGTACAAGGTAAATGAACTTAATACACTTTCATTTTACTCTTACGTTATCTTGCACAAAATATAACAATATATCGACTAAAGAACATTAAAGATTAAAGTGCATTTCACTGAAATACTTCAGTGAGGAAGCCTAAAAACGTTCTGTAACGCTTGACAACCAGAATTCTTTCTCTAAATCTATTTAACGCTCTCTGTCAATTTCATGGTTAAAAATCCTACGTCATCCAAGGCCGGAAATCGTTAGGTATGACTGATTAATCATGGCTAATTCCAAGTAGAAATGATTAAAACGACAAAAATTAGCAAGAATATCAGAGAAACTGTTAAACGTGACAACGTCGCTGGAAAGTATAAGACACCCTGTGTGTGAGATGCCACATGTACGCCGTAGGTCACGCTTTCTTCGTGAACGTTACCAAACCTTATAAAGATTCTCATGCAAAAGCAAGACAAATAATTAAATCATGTTCATGGATCTGCCTTCAACAATATCACTTGCATAAGCCCACGGTCCCTCGACTTTCAGTAGTAATTAAAAAAAAAAAAGAAAATCGTTAACGTAAGTAAAACGTTTTACATAGCAATAGCCTGTTATATGTATCTTGCTCGTGGCTGACAAATCATGACTCATCCTGAGCAACATACAGTACGTAAATATGTATTAAAATAACTAAAAAAAGGTCTGCAAAAATCCAACACAGTAAGAAGGAACGGCTCCACATTCTAGGGCTTCTAACGCGATAGAAATATCACGTCTCAGACTGATCTGCCTACCTATAGACTGTTTTTATAATAAATGGCGTACATAAGCGGACCCGTGATATTTAAATAGAAAGCAAGGTAAAGCACAATATATCCTTGCTATTCATGACGAGAGCACGAGCACGTAGTGACGCCAAGTCGTAGACTGTAGTAATTCTTCTGAAAATAATTTCCATCTATGACGCAAATAGTCTAACCTACCCAGTGACGACTATGCATTGGTTTTGCGTCGTAGGATTTAGCTATATATTCTCATCGATCGTGGAAGTCCCTACTATAGCAGAAAGAATGTACGAGAAGCTTGCAGCATTGATCGCAGTCACTGCGCATAGCAGTACGTTTTTGCATATATATGTAGGTCTCAACGTGGGTTGGCAAATCGATAAAGAAAACGTCAATAAGTCGCCTACAGCTGACGAATATCAAGGACGCTCATGCTGTTGAGAACATGTTACGATGCACGAAACTGCGTCATGCGTCACGTACGATGATTCTATGGGCTTTATTTTCCATTTAGAATGAACGCTTCTACAATGTGGCCAGGTATATTATTTGTTGGAGGAACGGGTCTTTATGGCAACCTTCTTTCCGTGTGAGCCAATGAGCTACCAACGGTTTCTTGTACAATGGCAGCTGCTGGGTCTGGCATGCAGACAGTATTTTTATACCTGGGTATTGCCTGCTTTTCAGACTTGACGAACTGGTCTGGCTATTTTAACTGTTATTGAGATTTTAGGGATTTATAATGTGGATGGGAATGCGTTGGATATTGCACGAGGGAAAATTATTGTTGTTCAAGGAGAGATTGTATCAAGGAGAGATTTTAAACTTTCTTTGACAACGTATCTTTTATTTACATTTACATTCTTCACCCATTTGTTATCTAGAAGTCTTTTGTAGGCCTTAGAAATACTTTGTACATATGTACATACGAATGGCTGCTCTATAAGAACTGTATTTTTTATTGGGCGTAGAAAATTAAATGTTTGTCGTTTGAACGTTGTTAGGTAACTTCCTGATATAATTAGGGAATTCATTACAGATCAAGAATTTATTATGCTTTAAATGGTGGGTTATACAAGAGAGAACTTGTTACTATATTGTATATTTAATAGAAAATATTCGGTGGTAGTTCTATGGCACGAATTTTGGCTGCGACGTAACTAATTGTAAGAAAACGAAATATTAAGGAATACTCATGCTCCAGAAAATACTTTCGGTAGTGATTTGTGCTACAGACCTTGGCTCTATGATTATATTTAGCATTTATTGAAAACATGCCAAGAATGAGGTAGCATTGCTACGTATAATGATTTCCATGATCATTTCATTGGGAATTTTATATTAATTAGAAACTTCAATTATTGCTTTAAAATATAATCCATATTATACGTTTCTAATAAATATAAAGGGTATTTACACAAAAGCAGAAAAATACAGATCAAAATAAAACACTTAATTCCTAACACGATGTATACATATTCATTTTTGTACACATTTTTCATTCGCTTTAGAGTTTTCTTTGATATATATGAAAATTAGTCAAATTCAGTAAAATAATAACATTGTAAGAACAACTGCAGCTGTTTCATCAGCTGTTATTTCTAGTAAAGACTAGGGACATTCAGTTATAATGTATATTTAATGTTTAACTGAAGACAAATTTGTGCTAGAAATTAGGTTTTGTCAAAATGGATAATAGTCGTTAGTCCATAATGATTCGATGCTCCTGTGAATATCAAAGTGAATCATACCTAAAAACATGTAGTATAAGGAGAGTCTGAATAATGCCCATTGTTCTGTGAGAGAGACTTTCCACTTGGATAAATTGTTTGTGCAAGATTTTTTCTTTTCACCATACATAGAGCGTATACAGCACTTTGACATTTCCATAAAGGAGGACATCCTTGCCTGAGTCCTCAGAGTGTGTTCGATGCCTCTCATAAGGTCATTGGTTTTCAGAATGAGTAACATTTGTCTATTCACATTTTCCAGAACTAAACTAATTTGTGGCAGCAAATTTGGTATTTCCTGTTGAAATACTTCTCTTTCGTTTGGTGTAAATTTTGTCTTTTGTATTCCTGACACTATTGTATCCCAAGTTCTACCAGACACCATGCAGGCTAGTAGGCCATACATGTCTCCAACACCTAACTTGGTACAATGTTCCCTCATTGCAACTCTATCGCCGTTTAATATTGCCAGCCATAACTTTGAATATTCCCAACGGAATTCGTTAGACAGATTTGCATAAAGCCCGTGATCCAAGAGGATGATCTCTGCCTCAAAATTGTTCTTCCTTACAAGAATATTTCCAGGATGTGGATCGGAGTGCACAAAGCCAGAAATGAAAATCATGTGACTATAGAGGCGACCCAATTTACTGCTGACTTCAGTAGGATTTATTTTATGCGAGTGCAAATATTGCAGGTCATTCACTTGACCCCCTTCGACAAATTCCATTGTTAACACACGACGTGTTGAATATTTCCAGAATATCTTTGGTACTTTTAGCCAGTGATAGTTTTTAAATAGCTTCTGCACTTTTTCAGCATTTTCACCCTCTCGAGTGAAGTTCAATTCTTGAGGAATGTTTTTCTTTGTCTCATCAACAAGCCAGTCAAACTTAAAATCGGGAAATACCCATGATGTTAGCTTCACCAGGGTAGACATTGTTTTTATATCCACATACGAATTTGATTTGACTGATCGATGTTGAATTTTGATAGCTACTAAACTCCCATCTTTCAATATTGCCTTATGCACTTGTGCAAGACTCGCTGTTCCCAAAGGTGCTGGTTCAATGGACTCAAATATTTCATATGGATCCTGTTTGAAATCTTCTTTGATTACAGTTAGAACATCGTGAAATGATGACTGAGGTGCTGAACTATGTAAAACCTTCATTGTATTCACATATTCCTTAGGAAGTAGGTAATCGAGTGCTCCGATGTGTTGTCCAACTTTAATGTAGACTCCTTTATTGGCACAACAAAGTTCCAACAATTTTTCTGCACCATACTGATGAACATGAGATTTCAACTGTTTATACTCTGGTGATTTTTTGTTTAGCTTACTATCGTATAACTCATTCTTGTAATGGGAACCAATTATAAAAACTGTCACTGCTGCTCTGCTTAGACGAACTATACCAATAGCACCAAGGTCATATTCATTAGCTCTTAAGGATGCCAAAGTTCCTAAGCCAATACTACCCACTGCAACAGCCTTTAACAGTCTTCTGGATGTCATCATCTTTGCATGCAAGCGATGATAAAATTTGGAAACCTGTAATACACCAGAACAACAAACATTATATAAAAAATAATAAACTAATTGAGCCCATCTCATTTTTATATTAACCATGAGAATTAAATTAAAACATCTAAATATGTGAAACGTCCAACAAAACTAACCTTCTACTGCTAACAAGTAGGATAAACGTGAGGATAGAAGAATTTACAAAGTGTTATTATATAATGGAAAAGAATCCAAAGCGACTTACAAAGTTATATTACAAATAGTTATAAAATATGACTCTAATGAATTCAACTTATAATGGCCTCTGATAACGGAGAACTAACCTAAGTGTCGACAATATTCTCCTTAATATTGAATAGTAATCACTAAGTAGAAATACTTTGAGAAAGTGGAACAGCTTTCGAATTTGTTTCAAATGAATTCCGGAGTTGCGCATCGTTTAATTATTATATTTTCTCTAGGATATATAGCTTAAGAATGAACTCGGATATATTTCGAAGCGTGACATGTTCCTATTATTGCAAAACTACTGGTCAGGCACTCTGATCAAAAGTTCCGAAGTACACCAATCACGTTGAATTATTATCAATTCAAACTATTTTTATTCTACTTGAATAACGAGTAGTGTTACTCAGTTTCTCTTCCTTTTGAGCTGATATTGAGTAGATATTAAAAAAGCGCTTAAGGGTTTACAGTATTCAAAACAACAATATGTATCATAATTTTTAATGTAATTTAGTTATACCAAAACAATCTCCATAGATAAAATATACTGTACATTATAAATAGACTTTCAGCTATTCAATACTGCTTTTACACTTTGTATCCTGTTATACATTTTTATAATAACATCATAGTAATAATTTTAGGAATAGTAAGCTATCGTATTAGAGTACAGGACTTCGGTCAGAAGCATGTTGTATCAATGCTCGCTGTAACAAAAAATATATTTATCGTTAGTCTTCACAAAGCGTTGAATGTGATAAAATGAAAAAGTATACGCAGAAGATAAATTAGTCGAAAGTGATGTTTTGTCTTTTCACAAGGAAGTCGTTAAAGACAACACTTGGTATGACAGTAAATATAGTAAATACAAAAAAAACAGGAATTTATATTTTAAGAACGCATCTTCCTGCCTTGGCCTACTATTCTTTCAGATCTCTAAATTAAATACAACAGGTTTGCCTTGTTTATTCTATTTTTGTCTCACTGATCCGTGAAACTAGCGTGAACGTGTCGTAAAACATCCATTAACCTACCACGTTATGTTGCATGGTCTGAAGAAACTATCAGAATAATAATAGACATAAGGAAATGAATGTTTCCTGAATAACAACTATTCTTCTTTTCCCATTTCCACAACCTAAATATGTAATTTTTGAAGAGTACGACCGGATATACTATGTACGCACCTTTAATGGCGGTAATGCATTTGTCAATTGCAATCCTAAGCTTCGAGCCAATACAATTGGTGCTGCAGTTCCCTTATATAGTCTGTGAAGTGCATCAATAGCCAACATTGTTGGAACATTATGCCTTTGTCTCAGAGTTTCATATTTAGTTAAGTAGGCCATGTCACCAAACGTTGCTCCATTTCTAGCAGCTTCGGCAAGTATTTGTACCAACGTGGTTACATCACCAAAGCCCAAGTTCACACCTTGACCAGCTAAAGGATGAACTTTATGAGCTGCATCTCTGAAACACGAATCAACAGAATAAAAATAAAGAATTAAAGAAATTAGTCTATAAGTGAAAATGTTAAATAGATTGAACTCTACTAACCCAACCAGAATGGCTCCTGCCTTTACGTAGCAAACAGAGTGTCCAAATCCTAATGGAAAGGCAGCTCGAGATCCTTCAACAATACCAGCTGCTGATGGGGGCAATTGTCTGGTGACTCCAGTTTGTAAAGAGAGTCCAGCCAATAATTGCTGAAGAGCCTTCATACCACCTTCAACAATTCCATCCTTGCGGTAGACCTTCCATAAGGCATCATTGAGAGCATCCACAAAATGTTCTTCCTCTAATTTTAAAAGTTCTTTTGCTTTCTCATGGGAGACAGACCATACCAAAGAACTAAGAGTGTCTGTTAACTAGAATTAATTTGTTATTAATGTACATGCTTCCAATCAAACCATAGTTATCTTACCGGTAACAATGCCACTGGTCCACCAGGTAGGAATCTCTGCCAGGCTACAATGTTTGTCGTGGGCTGTTATAATGAAAACAGAAAAACAATAATACGTTATACTGTTTATTGTTTCAAGTTAAATAAGTCTTTGCCTTACTTCACCCAGTTTAACAGTGGCAACTATTCCCATTTGGTCGTAATTCCATTTAATGTATTGTACACCCATGGCATCTCGGACTCGTGAATTTGCTCCATCGGCACCAACCTATTTACAGTGAAAAAATACAAGAATTTATTGAATCTTAAATATAGACCACATAGCAGTCCAATAGGACAACACCTAATAATGGAATTGCGTTTTCAACTGCACATTAAGTGCCTTCACTATGGAAGACTATTAAATTCATTTCTCATTACAGATTTTCATGCTCGAGGATCAACGGTGCCATAGAGTGGTGGTGAGAATGATTCCAAGAGCATGGAGAGGATGTTGCGGAAAGTGGGGGAGGATGAAGAAGGAGGTTACGGCACAAAGTCGGTGTCCGGAAATAACTTCAGTTTCGTTGGAGATTTCTCTGAGCTCTCAATGAGCTTTTAAGTGACCTTAACAAACGTCAAGTTACCTCTTAATAAGAATTTCTACATAGTCACATTGAAAAAATTTGTTAAAAAGAAATGAAACTACTTCGTAGAAGAAATGATTGGTAATAAAGAAAGGAAATGCATCATGACCATTTAAACACATATAATATTTATATTGTGGGATTTCCTTATCAGTATCCTGAAAGGATGCAGTTATCATACTTTACGTAGAATTAATCTTTTTTGTAATTTATAAAAGTGATGACGTCAGTGTTATCGCAAAGATTTACCTCTTCAGTCATAATGAGGCAATAAAATGGGGAGAAGCATCGACATTAAAAGGCTATAACGTTAATATAGTTTTCTGAATCTTATAGCGGAATGCTGAGAGTGGTGGTAGCTAAATATATGCTTGATCTGTTTAATAAACATCAGAAACACATGTGGAGGCTTTGAAGTATATCGCCAGTCAGGAATAAGCTAAGAGTAGTTGAGAAGACCAAGACCCTGCCGCAGGAGTAACACAGCATTGCAGTAAATACGAGTTAACGACGTCAGACTAAAATTTGGTAAGTTACTGGAAATTTAAACGGTACCAATTTATATTCAGTTAAAGTACGTAGATCCTGCCAAGAGTTTAGTATGGATTCTCTCGCGCGCGGCTGATATATTATTTGTAAAATATACAGTGCCACGAAAATCCATTGGACTCTGATGTATTTGAGTATCATCCATGTCAGTTTGATAAATGTGAGGAGGAGTTGGATAATCCAAGCACCTTTTTGATGTTTGTATAATCAGCTGTAGAGCAGAGCATCAATATTATTTTTAGAACGGAAGAAGAGGATGTCAGGACCAAATCGTTTGAGCTTCTTTGACAGGCTGTCAAGTCATCATGCGACGCATGAAAATTCTAGAGCAAAAGGTGACGATGACAGTAAGAGGACGCCGTCTATAGTAATTAATTACGAGGTAAGCATGCGAAATTTATTAATGAAAACATTGTCCGCTAGATTGTCATTATGTTAATGAATTATTTAGGACGATGATGGGGAAGTCTGGGAGGAGGACCTAGACGGCGGTAGCATCTCCTCGGAAGAGAGTGCAGAGTCTGCTGTCCCTGGTTGCTCGAAGCACCGACCAGCGTCTCATCAGCAACTTTGGGACAAGGATGAAATTATCTTGGGACTCACTGACCTTCCAGCCGGTGAGGCTGCACTTGCACTGGTGCCAACACTTCACGGGGAAGCATTGAGAAAAGTTCTTGATGAGAGTAGAAACTTAAATATCATTGATGCCGCATCTCGTGATCACATGATGCCTACACCTAGTTTCGCAAATGGGTATACATAAAGCTGTTCGCAGGAATTAATGTGTATATAATGTAAGAGGGATAACACATGGGCCTTTCAGTAGATACGTGAGGAAAGCATCTTTAGCTGCTGAAAACGAAGCAGCATCTGCTGCAACGCCGAGTCATTTACTGGCAAAATGGCCCAACACGTGTCTTCTGGTATCTTGCTGGTTGCGACATTTAGAGCTTGTAAAAGCGCTTCTGGAACGAGGCGCTCACATTAACTGTCGCGACGGTGATGGAAGGTTCATGATTTTTTATGATTCAATGACCTTGATATAATTACTCGAAGATATTAGCAAAGTTATGCTTTATAGAACTCCTCTACACTTGGCCGCCTGTTCAGGCTGCGTGAAGATCGTAGAAGAATTATTGAAGTACGGTGCTGACCCGGCTGAGTGGGATTTTAATAAGAAGTGCACTGCTTTGCATTGTGCTGCAGCTGCAGGAGATGTGGCATCTGTAAAAGTTTTATTGAAATTAGGAGCTGACGTGAACGCTGGTCTCTCAGGAAAGAGTCCACTGCACTATGCAGTTTTGAATAATTCAGGCGACTGCGTACAAGCCCTCTTGGAAGCTGGTGCTTGTCCGAATAATCCTCAGGTATTACAAATAGATACTTATAATGAAGTTTAATGCACTGTAGTTGTTATTATAGATGTAATTAATATAATTTTCTGTGATTTGAGGTATACACTGAGACTCCATTGCACGTCGCTGCAACTTTAGGCTCTACTACTTGCGTCAAGCTGTTACTGAGTCACGGTGCTGACGTAAGGGTGCAACTGGGGCAAGCCAAATCGACTCCATTACATTTGGCAGCCGAGGAAGGCAATATGGAATGCACAAAACTTCTCCTGGAAGCTGGTGCACAGGCAGATGCCAAAAATTCAAAAGGACAAACGGCAATGCATTTAGCCGCGCTTGCGCAATCTGCAGAAACTTTGGAAGTACTCATTAAAGTAGGAGCTAGTGTTAATGAAGAGGATAGCGACGGTAGAGCACCACTGCATGCTGCTGTGGCGAAATCTTTAAGAGGAAGTGAATTAGTCAGGATGTTAATACAGGTTTGTAAATTTCGTGATGCTATGTCAATGCATTTTCAGAGTTAAATTAATATTGATCTTTTCAAAAGGCAGGAGCTCTTGTCAATAAACCAGATAAATTTGGCTACACTGCGCTTCATATAGCAGCATTGAATGAAAGCTCTCAGCTGGTAATTCTTCTACTGAGCAAAGGAGCAGACGTGACAGCTCGTACCAAAGGTGGAGTGTCCGCCCTGAGCTTTATAGTACGTAGAACACCAGACGCCCTAGCAAAATTCGTAGCAAGATTAGATCAGTCCATATCCTTGCACGATCACGAGCTTGGAGACGTGGACTGCGAATTGAGATTAGATTTTAGACCGTTGGTTCCTGGTGGTAGAGGTGAAACAGACTTGATGCTCTGCTTGGTGGAAGTTGGTCAGAGACATGTTTTACAACATCCTTTATGCGAGAGTTTTCTTTACTTAAAGTGGTTGAGAATCCGAAAGTTCTTTCTCTTCAGTCTAATATTTCATTCTATCTTTGCAGCAATGTTCACGGCATATGTTTGTGTTATGTTCCTTGGCTATCAAATAAGTCTGAACGGTATTTTTTTCTGGCCCGTGTTAGTATTCACTTGCATGCTGGCATGCAAGGAACTATTTCAATTAGCTCACGGTATAAAGACATATGTAAAGCGCTGGGAAAATTGGCTACAGTGGGGAGTTATTTTGGCATCTGATATTATTTTGATACAACCTATAAAGACGTGGCAAAATCATGCTGCTGCCTGGGGAATTTTACTTGTCTGGATTGAACTGATGATAGTGGTTGGAAGATTTCCTATGTTCGGCTTGTACATACAAATGTTCACACGAGTGTCAATGAATTTCTTCAAGTTCTTAGGAGCTTACATGTGCCTTATAATAGGTTTCTCACTAGGATTTTGCGTTTTCCATAAGGATTACAAATCTTTTAGGAACCCCGGGATAGGATTATTAAAGACAATCATCATGATGTCCGGAGAATTAGAAGTTGAGGATATGGTCTTTAATGATTCTGCACAATTCTTGCATCTTGGTACAGCGCATTTAATGTTATTGGCCTTTGTGATACTCGTCACTATCATCCTAACTAATCTTATGGTTGGTCTTGCTGTGTCAGATATACAAGAACTTCAAAGATGTGCGGGTCTTGATAGACTTGTACGTAGAGCCGAACTTGTGGCTCATTTGGAAAGCATGTTATTCTCAAAATTGTTAGATCATGCACCCAAAAGAATTGTTAAAATGTGCAGGAAAGGTGCATTGTTGTTGCATCCACCGCATCATTGTGCTCTACATATTCGACCTAATGATCCTAGAGAGAAACGTTTACCAAAGGACTTGATAACAGCTGTGTATCGTTTGGTAGGTGAGAAAAAGATACGTAACAAACGCACGAGACACGCATCCACTAGAAGTTGCAGTGGTATGGACCTTGGTGATATTAGGTTAAGCAGATTATACAGTACAACTTCTGATAATAATAAACAGCAATTAAATGAGTTGGCTGCTGAATTGAAGAGATTCTCACTCAATTTTGGAGCACGGTTAGAGGCCTTGACTAACAGGGTTGAGAGTATAAGTCGTGATATTGATACATCGAACCAATTGTAATAGTTAAGTAATATAATTTGTATATGTTTATGTATAAATGTTATATTGACTCACCAATAATTTTGTCTTGAAAGTTTCGCCACTTTGAAGCGTTATATTGGAATCTTCTCCTTGTTTCTTTGGAAGTTCGATGTTGTCAACTCTTGCATTGTAGACAACACGAACTGATGGCATCTTTGTCAATTGTGTATTCACAGCATGAAGGAGCAAGTCATTTTCTACTATATAAGCTAATTCTTCAGATAAATGGTCTTCGTTGAAAGTAATCATGGCGTCGGAGCACGCATCCCATACCTAAAACGAATGCTAATGTTTACTATAGTAAAAAAATTCGTTAATAATTTTTAGAATGTATAAGCCCATCTTAATAGATGTATGCCAATAACAGTTTATGATGCAATATGTATCAATTGCATATACATTTTTGTTCGGTTAAATATACAAATATTATATAAAGCATAATGAAAAGATAATTTATTATACCTGCATCTTTCGAACAGGTGTATATCGCACAGCTTCTATGTGCTGCCATGCTCCAATGCTAGAGAGCAGTGTACGAGTTTGTTGATTCAGGGCAACTACTCGATTGGAATAATTATCTTGTGGTTGGTATTTGTGCTCTTTGTCACCTTCTAGTAGGAGAACACGCTTTGATTCAAGTATTCTGTTATTAGCTGAAACATTTACAAGCTTTTACTAAATATAATACATTCATTCAATGATATAATTTTGGAATGACAGTGTATAGTAAATAATGAAAAAAACTAACCTATAGCACATGCTAAAGTCGTGCCCACCATACCACCTCCAGTAATAATGATGTCATAATTTTTATCTTTGCTACTACTTTCAGAATGATTATTTCTTGCAATGAAACACAAATTGGGAACAATACTTTTGTACTTCCTTAACAAAAATGCTAAACCACCCCGACCAGAGACAACAGTCTCTACAAACGCCGCCATTTTGCCAAACTTCACCAGACGACACCGAACAGAAACTTGGAGAACGGAAGTAGATTTTATTTCGAGATTATCTTTAGGAATCTATTGATTAATTTATGACAGATATAATACACGGTAAATAAACGTTGATTACGAAATTTCTCTATATCAGTCACAACTACAAGGGTTAATAAGACTAATATGAAATAAATATCGAACGTTACAGAATGGTCGTCAAACACAGGTCTGGTGCCAATTTAAAGGTATTATTTTATTTTATTTTAACCTATTAGCACCATATTATTATTCTATTTCAATGAAAGATATTCTGTATTAAATTCTTCTTTCAGATAAAATCCAGGTTGATGAAGGAGAATCAGATACAGAATCTTATACAAAGTATATGCATTATTGATTTTCCTACACTAAAATCGAATGAAAGCATCGTGTGGATGTTTAAGATTCCAAGAGTAGTGATTTCTTGGGCTAAAATACTAGTGGGAAAGAAAAACGATTGTTTTGGAAGTTTTGTGATGCCACGGCTTGATACCCCGTTATGGTCACCATAGCAACCTATATACCAATGAACTCACATTGATCTACTACTCTGTAATAGAAACCAGACCCCTGATAAGGCAGACTAGACTTCAGTATCATTTAGCAAGAATGAGTGAACATCGTGGAACATCTTTTGCTAATTCCTGCGTAAAAGTACCAGTGGATCCTTACAGTCGTCAACCAACACCTTCTTACGAGCGTCCAAAGATCCTTAAGAATGAACGACGCAGATCAGCTGATAAATCTCGCAAAATAAATGTTGCCAATCGCGACAATATTCCAGGTAACGAGCTAGCGAGTCCTCGTGAGACTCTAGAAAACTTTCTTGAATTCCTGGAGAGCATACCCGACTACGGTGACGTTCATCATCTTTCAAATGAGCAATTTAAACAAAAGGTTGATTACTTAAAAAGAAAACAAAGAGTATTACTGAAAAATCTAAGAAACTGTCTAGTCCAAGATGACATTTGTAAGTCCGATCTTAGAGAACAGACACCGGAAATGGAGTGTAGTGAAGTCAAACAATGGTGTACAGATTACAACAATCTCAGTCTAAAAGGGAAAAAGTGTAACTTTGAAGAATCTAGAGTAGAGAGTCCAATACTGTTTTCGTCTGGAAAGTTTGCTGGATTGGCCGAGGATCAAGATCTTCTGACCTATCGGTAAGAGTCAATTTTAACACCATGAAAGAGAAAAATAATAATGTTAGAAACATTTAAAAAATTATATACTAATTTCACAGATGCAAGGATAAGGATAAGGATGCGAAAACTTTACGTAACCGGGAAATTCATTCAGCCAGAAAAAGCTGGAGTACCTGGAGCGAATCAAAGAGTATGGATCGTCTAGAGAGCGACGGAGATGACGATAGTATAGAAACAAGAAGTCTACCACCAAGTAGTCCTAAGAGGTGGCAGTCAACAGTACCTAAACCATTTAGTTTTACTCTCAGGTGTCCGTCAGATCCCTTCCAATTCTTGAATAATGATTCATCGAAAGAGATGCATAATAGATATTCTTCTAGAGAGGATGCAGAGAAGTATATGTCACTAGTGGAAATGGAAGCAGAGGATTGCCTGGAAAGGGAAAATTTGGGGATCAAAAAAAGTCCAACTAAGAGACGCCGAACCAGGCCAATTCCGTTGACGTCAAAATTACCCCTTTATGATAAATTATTAGCAGAAAAGGAAGAAAGGTTCTGTTAATATAAATATCATTTCTTTATTGCTATTCTTTATAGTATTTTTTATCAGCACAATTATATCACTTACCAACATAGCTTCTCTCTATGCACGTTCATATTTATTTTTACTGGATGAACTTTAAGAAAATTCTTTATTTACTTGTAATGCATACTTTTTCTTCGTTATTTATTTCTTAGAGCGATGGTTCAGGAGCATTAGAGGAATCTAATTTGATATTATGAACACTACTATTATTTGCCACGTAAGTGACACTTGTCGCTTTTGCGAAGCTTTATTTGTATTATAAATATAGAAAAGGTGTATTACGTCACTGTCAATTATCATTGTTGACCAGGAGTCGTATGGTGAGAGAGGAAAGCGCGTGGAGTCTGATGTCACAAGTGCGTCCATTTAAATTGGAAAGCGCTAGAAGAGCTTTGACAAGATCAAGTCCTGAGTTGTGTCCAGTGGAAGGCAAAGATGTTCCTCCAGTTCCAAAATTTCGAGCAAAACCAGTGCCCAGGAATTTGTTCAGCACAGAAGTATACGACAGAATGTTGGAAGACGATTTTTACAGGTGAAATAAAGTGAAAGAAAAATAATTATTAAGAAAGTAATCTTTACATTCTCATATCTATTCGCTTCTGCTCCAGAGCACTGAAGAAGAAGGTGCGCGCCGCGGAGTTGCTCAAATCGTCTTCTCTACCACCCTCGATGGCTCGTAGAGAACGTGTAAAATCAGCCAATACGAATTTTCAAAATAGTTCCAAGGACTATGAGAAGCTACGCGAAGGACGAGAATCTACAGGTGCCAGTGTGACGCCATTACCATCAGAAAGATCAAGATCGGTCATGACTGTTTTGTCAGGTCAAGGAAATAATTTGGCGGCTATACTGAGGTGCCAGGCTTCCAGGGAAAAGATGGAGCGTGAAATTCAGGATAGAATGGAAGAGAGACGTAGAGAGGAGTTGATGAAGATCCGAGAATCTTTAGTGAGAAGGAAGCCAGCTTGGAGGGCGCTGAGATCAGCAACAAGGTACCAGTATGACAATTGACCATCATTTTATCAGTAGCTTCGTTAGACTTGGTTGAATTGATTTTCATTGATTTTTTGGGGAAAAAAGACACGAACATGAAAGGGATTTAATTCTACGAGCATCTCTACGTCGTGACGAGGCCAGAGAGCAAGCAGAACGCCACAGACTTCAAATGGAATTAATGTTAGGTCGTGTCACGCAAATACCAACCCTGTTCGAACGTCATTCTCAGGTAAAATGGTACAGCCCGTACTAGATGAGTCGAGTATACTTGCAATGTAATTAAATCACACATTATAGTATCAATCAATCAATTGCGAGTATCCTTAACGAGTTTAGCGGGCCGTAGGTATAAGTTCACGGTTAACCCTAGTCAATTAAAGGAAATTGAGTATTTACAGAGCTTCCATACGCCACTGAGTTTCCCATCAAAAGTTGGAGCAAAGTGTCTTTATAAAACCAAGAAGAAAAAGAGAGCCAAGAGAGATAACTTCAGCAGTGTCGATTCTTACGCCAGTCTTGCCAGTAGCTCCAGACCGAATTCTGGTTCCTTGACGAGTTCATCAGGCACCCTAGTGTCTGTTGGTAGATCATCCAAATCATCAGGTTCCAGAAAATCCAGCAAGTCTACCCCGAAGTCAAACAATTCAACATCCAAGAAGAAAGGTGATCGTGGTCCATTGAAAGTTTCTATAAACGAGACTGCGGAACTGATCGAAGATTACAACGAAGAAGATGAAAGATACTCAAGTGATCCAATTCCTAGTGACGAACACGAACAAAATGTTTCTGACAGCGAGGAGAACGAGAGCGCTGAGAATTAAAATTATTTTATACACATGACAATTGAGAAAAAACAAATATTTGTCACATATAATAATGAAAAAAAATCAGGAAAAAATTCATTCAGAAGAAACTACTTAATGGTTATTTAGCATTTAACATTCAGTTGGAATATTCTTGTTATTTCTAAAGTACTGTTAAGCATTATATACACTATATGGCTATTTTAATCTATTATTGTATTTAATATCCAAGCCATATAGTATGATACTCTAGTATAAGACTCCAGGTATTCCCTGAGTTCCACAGATCATTATTCCAAAACTGACAATGCCATGCTGAATATATTTTAATTGGTAATTCAATATTTCTGGTGCTTGTAAAAGACCCCCGCTGACCCCGGAACAAGAATCTGTTGCACGTTCACTTCTGGCGCACAATTGTTGGTAGGTTATATCGACCTTGTCCTTGAATATTTGAGTGCATCGATCATACGGAACGATTGCTATATTTATTTGAAGTAATTCTGTACTAGATTCACGAGTATCGTCTATCTATGTAACTCCTTAGCGCGTTACGGTAACCTTCCATCAAACAAGAAGTAGGAATACAGCTTAGAAGCATTAAAAAAAATATCTCGAACGACGTAAGTCAAGAAGCGAAGCTTTAGCTTTACAAATGTATTGAAAAGAAAAAAGAACATTGTATAAAACAGTTTTTGAATGATTTATTATTGTAAAAAGGAAATAGCATTACAAAATATCATAGTCTTGTATAATATTAATAATCGTATTGGCATATTGTCAGAAAAAGCTTTAAAAAAATGTAATATATAAAAGAATATCCCATCCTTAAAATTCGTATAAAATATCCTTAACGTTAATATTCGCAAAAAATAAATTGATAAATTGACAGTTAAAAGGCGTACACTAAAAATTAAGGGAATCACTGGTACCTGAATGCTTCAAAATCTTTACAAAGAACACTGTCAGCCATGATAGTAGATAACAAAAATACATTTTATCACTAAACAAGAATAAAGTGATTACATCAGGTATATATGAGAATGTCATGGTAATTCCATATTTGAGATTATAAGCTTGAAGACTACTCGAATAGTCAGTAATGGAAAGCCTATGCAGAGTCGTTTATAAAGTGCACCCTCAGCCCTCCTTTAAATATTAAATATCCAAATGGCCACAATACCCCTTCGAATTGATATTAAGGATGAGGTCTATGAGAGTTTGATTTAAAGCTACCATCTTGTTGACATAATTACTGTTATCCGTGATATATTTCTTAGTAATATTATTAAGTATGGGCTGTTATGTATAATCAAGCTTGCTTAGACCTTTCCATTACATGTATAAATAGTTATTCTTTAATGGTGTCCAATATCCAATCCAAGTAATAAGAAACAGTAGTATAAACTCCAGGAAAACCTCCAGTGCCACAATTTCTCAGTCCAAAACTCACTACACCATATTGTATATTTCTAAATTTACCATAATAAATGCCAGTGGTCTGAAGTGGTCCCCCACTGTCACCGTGACAAGAATCCATCTGATTACTTCCGCCGGCGCACATCTGCTTGTACCAGATTTTAGTATTCTTTTTGTAAGTCTCGGCGCATTTGTTGTTATCAACGAGAGCCAGTTGCACCATAAGAAGATCCTGACTTCTTGGACCATACTCAGTCGCACCCCATCCGGTCACAGTTACCTTTGTGGCGGAAATAAATCAAAAGAAGCATTTAAAATTTGATTGCGCGTATTTACAGCAGCATGCATACCTATGCCTTGATATATAATAATTTTGTGCAAATCAATAAAATAGTCAAAATAACACAATAACAAATAAGCTAATAATTTATAGGTAATACAAAGAAAATAGAATCTTTACCTTCTTGTGTATTATTTGCGAAGCAGTACCTATTGGCAGGCAAATTGGTTTGACACTTTCAGGTTGGAAGTCAACGTCGCCACTGAGCCTGATAAGGGCTATGTCATTGTGCAATTTAATCCTGGAGTAATCAGGATGATAATGCACGCTCTCTATACGAAAATCTTGATATCTTTCAGCGCAGACTACTTCTAGTCCATCTTCATCCTTGTCGCAGTCACGTTCTGTGCTAAGGTCATGTTCACCTAGACGGACTCCAATAAGCGTTAGACCTGCAAGCAGAATGAACGTTAGTTATTTATCATATATGTCAATGGCCTAGGCTTTTGTATTACGTTTAATTCCGTATTGACGTACCTGCTGGTAATAAGGTTACGCAATGCGCAGCTGTTAGGACGTAACGTTTGTTAATGATTGAACCTCCGCATCGAAATTCTGGGTTCTTTGCTCCAGTGTTGTAAGCTATCAGTGCCATCCAGGGGAATTCGAAGACACCGGTCTTGTTACCACCGAAAATCTTCTCCTGAGTCACCGGGCCACAGATGTCATTGTTGAGCAGTCGAAGATTCGGGTGTTTCGTCACATCCGGTGGATCTGGTATTATCGTAGGAATTTCTACTGGTTCTTCAGTGGTTGCCGGCGTTGCCATCTTTGTATGTTACGAAAAGATTTCTTGTTATTATATACAAAGCAAAAAAAAGATATTTCAGCAAAACGAGTATTTGATTCCCCTTGATTTTTTTTTCACAAAATTTCATATTTCGGTCGAAGGTCAACCAATTATCTCGGAAGACACGACTCTTTAAAGTTTTCAAAGGAATATATTATGGTGCATTGAACTTATCGTATTCATTGTCCCAATGAACAAGAACACCGGAGATGCAGGTGGTTAAACATTAAATATCCAGTGGAAGTAGTTAAAAGTGTGAATTAATGGTTTAATCGATTCTACAGTAAAATATTTGTTAATTATATATTTCGGCTAGACAATTACTAATGCCAAATATCGATATTTGAAAAATAATAATAGTTCTATTAAACAACACCAAAGCAGCCTATTATACAATCTTACCTTCGTTTCACAGCAGACCTTCGGATCCTTTCCTTCAAAACCACATTGTGACCTCCTGAGCAAGTCCAGGGAATCCTGAGGAAGAGGTCTGGCTTGCCTTAAGATATTTAAAAGCGCTTCGCATTGTTTTATATTGATGCACGTTCCGAATTTATTCTTGGGGGTCGTGCAGCTGTCCTCTGTAGGAAATGCGAATTCTGAAGAAGAGTGTGTACGGAATTTGAACAAAAAAAAAATATATATATATCGAATGATAAAGAAACAATAAGGCGTGGCCCACATAGCGAAAGGTTGTATATTATATTAATTAAAATTGTTCAAGGAATACATAGAAAATTATTTGTAATACAAAATTGATGAACAATACATTTTTTACTACTGACGTGTTTCTATCGTGATAATTTGACGAAGATAGCATCGCTTCCGCTAAAGAGACTTACTGGGTGAATTCCAGGTCTGATTTTGACGACGCAGTTCACACTACCACTTATTTATTGCGGATGCGGGGAAATTGGCGGATGTAGCAAAATTTTTTATTTTACTATCATCGTCGAGATAATGAATATCTTTTTTTCTGTGTTGCGATACATTGCAGAGACAATAATACAAATCGTTTCCCATAGAGACGCATCGACGAGAAAAATAAAAAGAATTATATGCATCTCGTGTGTTATCGTTGCTGATATTTTTATAATTATTATATCACTCCGTGTGTAAAATGCGGTTTTACGCACTCTTCGCGCGCGGAAAACCCCATTTTCACACCACGTCATATAAAATTTCGTACGATACTCGTGTGAAAAACGTTTTCTTGACTCGTGTGATTGCATCACTCGCCTTTGGCTCGTGCTGCAAACTCACACTCGTCAGAAAAAGTTTTATCGCACTAGTATCGTAAATTACTATTTTATTACTGATTTTCGCGACAAGAGAAAATACTCAAATCTTTTCACGTAGCTTCATCAAGACAATAAAATTGTATAAAAACTGATTTGAATAACGACAACGCGGTCCTACTAATGCCAATCGATTTATTGCTTATTTATCAGATCGTTGGAATTCTTACGAGGAATTTTATTTCCAAGCACAAGAGTAGGGATAGGCAAAGATTGACAAATATCTCTATCTATACACGTATCACGCTTTAATAGTTTATTATTCATAAGTATACGTCTTTGTAGCTGTGCCATAGCAATGTAATGTAATGCACCAATGAGATACTAGAGCGACAATAGAATGCTTAATGTCATAAGATAACAAAAGAAAAAAAAAATAATATTCCGATAAAAATATGTCATTCTTCCCTCCGATATATAAACTCGATGACATAAATAAAGAAAAACCGTTAACAGATAAAGATTCCAGGTTTCAAAAAGAAACCATGAAATTTGTATAGATGTTAAGAAGCGAAGGATTCACGAGCCACCACCACCTTACGTTATTAATAAATAGTACTCACGTCCGTTGACAATTTGCCCCGTCACGAGGAGAATGAAAGTTAGATACAAAATCGTCATAAGAATTCGTGAAAGGAAGGCCGTTCTTCCGAAATTCACAGAAACACTTGAAGGCATTGTAATTTTTTTTCGTTTGACGTCGGTTTCGTATTCACGCGTAGGAATATGTGTGTATATATATAAATATATATATAAATTTACTCGTGATCAACACGAGCCCTTAACCTCTTCCTCCAGAGTAAAGCAATCAAGTCAAGTATACTAAGTATTCACCACTGAAATAACGGCAGTAGGTAATTCCAATCTCGATTATTCATTGTTGCCAAACACGTTTAGCAACGATCACGTTGTTTTTTTATGTTCTATCTCGATCCTAACCAGTTTCGCACGTCTTTCCTCCTCAAGTTTACTAGCACGACTGAACCATACCGAAGCGCCAAGTAACTGCTATTGGATATATATCCACTATTCACGTCTTCATGGACAACACGATACAATCGAATGAATGATTCTATCGAAATACAATCATTCTGCTGCCATCTGTGAATACATCCTTAATCAAATTATACTTCATGCGTTTCACACCATTTTTCAAGATACATTTGGCATTCCAGTAATTTAAAAATGGCTGACCTTTAAAAATGTCCGTTACCCAAATTCAATTTTGTGACTACTAAATTCATTTTCAACGAACTCTTCTTAATCTAAGGCATCAAGAATGGTTCGAACGCTATGGTTATTATGGTAACGTTTTTATATACTTTAAGTTGCGGGAAATCTTCTACACGTGTATTTCTTGTAATTGTTGACTAAGTTGTGACGAAGATACGTACTCAGGGATTCCCCTTTTCGATGACGATTAATCGTAAGAGAGGGAAGGTCAACTTTTACATGATGGCAGAGTGCACATCGAATAGCCTTGTGATGCTGCTACGTACGACATATTTTTAGGATTGTTCTAAGTATATTTTGACGCTTGAGAATAGCTGATATACTTTACTTTGACAGACACATTAATCATGCTTTTTATACGGAAATTAATTAATGATTACCTTCTTGTGATATGTAACATATGTATATAATCATTTGCTGATCATACAACTGTTCTAGCTGTCGTACAACGACAAATTATGTAATTATGTCTGAGTTATTTTCTTCGGTTTTTTCTTTCTTCATATCATCACTGACAGATGAAACCGGATGAATGCTGTGGGAGATAACGCATGAAATCCACTTCGTCGAATGCTTTATCGTTACTCTGAAGAATAAGTAGCTCATTTTTTTTAACAAAAAAATAAATGGTTTGTCGTATCTCTTTGTTCTCTTATGCAATATTTTATGAAATTCAGTGGACTCATTGTGGTGGTACATATACATACTTTATTCAATATAATGTATATATTTATTAATTTCTGTCGAGTAAGTTTGATTACGAATTATTAAGAGTCTGTAATAGATTTCTATTACCTTTCTTGTTTTGTTGGGTATGTACATAGATAGCACTGTGGTATGAGATACTTCGAAAATACCAACGTATAAAATTCTTAAATATTATTATACCAACGTAATTGTTAATTACGTATGAGGATAATTAAATTGCATATACACAGGATACGCATCCCAGATTAATCCTAGATGACGTCGACCAAGGATAACAGTCAACGAATTTAGAAATCAAGTACAAGTTACTGGATACCTGTTGGATACCATGATTATATTAATTCTTGACTATCAAGACAATCGCGTGAAAAAGTCGTAGTTTTTACGAAAAAGAGAGAAAAATAATTTTCCAGAAAATCTATGCATCGTGGAAGAATTACGCTCTCATCTTACTAAGTATCCAAGGTACAAAATCAAAAACTTTGGTATAGACACCAGGCCAGCCTTGCATTCCACAAGGCGAAGGACCAAAGGATACAACTCCAACAGACGTCCATTTTCCTGTACCGTCCTCTATTGGTTTAACGGACATCAGAGGACCACCAGAATCTCCTCTACACGAATCTTTGCCCCTCTGTCCTCCAGCACACACTTGTCCAGCGCCAAGTCTCACACCAGCATTATTGTAGGTCGTAGCACATTCTGAATTTTCCACGATAGGTAAAGAGACCTTAAGCTTGACATTGGATTCTGATTTGGTTTCAGTTTTACCCCAACCAGCAACATACAGTTTCTGTCCAAAGGACGCATCACTCGGAAGACATATTGGTTTTATAAAGTTAGTAAAGCTAACATCTCTGGAGAGTCTCAGGAGAGCAATATCATTCCTCTGATCTCTGGAAGTTGGTTTGTAGTCCTCGTGAGCAATTTGTTCTTCAATACCTACAGTGACAGGATCATCGGCACAGACTTGTGTATTATCGTCATCCTGAAGACAATCAGTCTCGGTTTCAGTATCGTATTCTCCAAGACGGACGTTCACCAGGTTCCAGGTCCTAGGTAGATCCTTGCCTTTGATACAGTGAGCTGCTGTCAGGACGTACCGTTTGCTTATGAGGACTCCACCACAAGCTGTGGTACGACCATTAGCTATAGACAAGATACAATGTAAAGTAGAAATGTTGCATCAGATTCCTTGAAGATGATCAGACTACTCACGCTTAGTATATTCCAACAGGGTCATCCAGGGGAACTCATCCAGGTCAGTACGATTTCCACCAATAATCCTCTGAGAAAGATCTCGACCGCAGTCAGATGGTAACAAAGAATTATTGCTTAGGTTTAATTCACGAGTTGGATTCAATGATGGATTCAGTGATGTGTCGGTTCCTGGAGAAGTCTGTTGACCACCCGGACGTGTACTCACATATCCGTTGGTGTTAGCGCAGCAAACCTTTGGATCTCTACCCTCGAAGCCGCACTGTACTTGTCTCAACAATGTAATAGTTTGAGGAGTCAGTGGTCGACTCTGAAGAAGACTAAGAAGTGCCGGACAGTTTCGGATATTGATACAGTTACCAGGAACATTGCTAGGAGCCGTGCAATCAGATTGAACGTTGCTGGAAAATTCTGTGAAGAAAGTTGACTTGTGAGAAGTGGAAATCTTTTGTAAGTTTCAGGAAGTCCATATAAGGTCTGACGTTACTTCCTTCTAATTGTAAAAGTATTATATTTTTCTGCTCTCACATTATAGTGATATAAAGTGCCGAGATATTGCCAGGACACAGGATCCTGTTATTGTTATCTCGTGAGAAAATGGCCTTGTATAATACTAGTTCTTGACAACTCTTATACCAGCGCAAGTCATGTTTCATCCGTGTTAAGTAAACCTGCTCTTGGTAAATTAGGCGTGACGTATGAGCTATTATGAATGAATATAATCATCATATATACATATCATGTGTCACGCAGTCCTTTAACGGTTACTGATGTTCTTAAGCAAGAAAATATCTGGTAATGTCTATAGGATATTAAGAAATTTTTTCAAATTGAAAAATACATGGCCGCAGGCTTTCATTTGATTTTACATGTATTATTGACACTCATTTCAATGATGGAAGACAATAAAAGTAATCTAACAATGGGACAGAACATTTATTACGTGTAGTAAGACACCTAGAAAGAACACAAATCCTAGTTATTTTTAATATTGTCGAAAAAGGCAACCCCTGTCGCATTTAACGTCTTTAAAATGACTTTTGGGCAATACGAGTTGTCTGGGCGGTACTAATGCAATAAATAAGATAATTATATGAAATTCTCATAAACTAGGAGAGCTTGGTGATAAATACTTGTTTTTTAAAAATATGCTAAATGTAAATGTCAAACGCGCACAAGACCGGATAAACAGCTTTTTAAAATAAAAGTCCTAATTTCGACAATAATATATAGAAAATATTTTCAATAAAACGTCACTAAACGTATCAGACGGATTTGCTAAAATTATGTTAGATATACATTTCTTTACTTTTCCTTTATCGTGACGAACTGCCAACCTTTCACGTTAATGTATGCAATAAGTAGGCAGTAATAACTGTCAAAATAACTTACGTGCATATATCGTGTCCGTGAGTAGAATTTCTAATAAAAATAATTTCCCCAGGAGGTACCACATCCTGTGTCCACTTTTAAATATTCTGTTAACTTTTAATAGGTATTAATTCCAGGCTACTAATAGTGTGCAAGCTATAAGGAAAATTCAAAGTGCACACGAGTAAAGGAAAGAAGATAGTCGGTGAGCGCGATCCGACTCCTTCTGCAATAAAACGTAGACTGAGAGTGAACCAGCTGTAGAGGCAGAGTGACCGGAGTCAGGGTCAACTGGTCTCCCACCACTTCGTCGAAGATCTTCAAGAGTAATTAGCGTCCGTCGATTCGCTTAACTCTTCTTCGTGAAATTGGTCAGTTCTTGTTTTGAAGATTCCGTAAGATTAAAAAAAAACTGAAACATTTTTACTTGATTCCAAGCGAATGTTTATCCTCGAGACTCCAATTCACTTTAACTCTCTTAAGGCTACTGCATCCAAGGACTAAGGGTCGATTAATAGATGACCAAGAGGTGGAGTTAAAGCAGCTCCAAGAAGTTGATTCATGACAGTGGAACTCCAGTTGTCTTTGGCAATACCAAAAACGGTATTTTACGCTTTTCTGTGACTTCCCGACGATCTTCATCATAACCATGTCCGTGGAACGAAAGGCTCTTTAATGAGAATTTGATTAATCACCATGAGTCTTAATGACTCTTACTAAGTAATACCAGGACGATTGTAAGACACAAGTGATAAAGTTATCAATTGTTAAAAAGTCAATGAATATCATAAAAATATCGTATTTCATGAATTTTAATCATATATTAATCTTTAAATCTCAAAACTATACAGGCATACCTAGATTATGATTTAACATAATATTAAAATAATCCATACTGATTCAGAATGAGATATTATCCAGAATCCAAGATAAATAATAAGATATCTTTGTATATACAGCAGGAGTCATGGATTCTCCACAGTGCTTAGCACCAAAGGATACCAGGCCAATGATGAAATATTTTGGTGGTCCATGCAGAGACTCCACTTTCATAAGTGGACCACCACTGTCACCACCACATGAATCCTGTCCTATCACTCCACCCACGCACATTTGTTCTTCTCCTACATCAGCATGAGACCTGAAGGCCCTTCTGCATCTTTCAATATCCACAACGGGTAGTCTGATCGTTTGGAGTATGGTACTGGGTTTTGGATCATCTGCAATTCAAGGATAAAAATTATTTTCTTTTTGATAAAGAATGAATCAATGTGTTTTGAAGACACATTGGATGACATTATTGGGAACTGGACCATAAACATCATTTTTTGACCATCTTGGTCCGATCAACTTACTTATGTCGTATATACCCCAACCAGCAACTTCTGCATGCTGTCCAAAAAAATCTTTCAGCAGCAGCTCATCTCTGACCATGCAAATTGGCATCACGAGTTCTGAGAAGATTAATTAAATATTAATTTCAAAACAAAAGGAAAGTTTGTATTACTCTGTTGCTCAGAATTATTATTATTACCTTAGTATGTATATGTCAAGGATATATACAAGAGATTTAATAATCATTGGGGAATATTGAACGAGGAAAATCTACACCTGGCCGGTTATGTCCCGGTGAATGTGGATTGGTATGTAAAAAAAAAATGTAATATAATTAAAAGGAAATACTAAGTATAGAGCACTGACTCAAAGGAAGGAACGATATTTCTTTTTCCTTCTTTTATTATACATTTTTTTTTCTTATATCCTTGAGGACTTTGAATTTTTTCTTACTTTGCTTCATTACTTACTTTGACTGTCGATATACTCACCGTTGTACTTGGCGGGCTTTTCTAAACGTATTAAAGCAATGTCATTTTTAAATGGCGGATCATTGTAATCCATGTGTACAATTATTTTGGCTGGCTTCAAATCCTGAACGGCTTCTCCACAGTAATCGTTTTCGCAATCTGGATCTGTAGCTGTGTTATGTTCGCCTAATCTTATGCCAGCCACTCTGTAACTGTTTATGAAGTATCGTGCGAATGAAGTATCAACGATTTTGAATATGATTACTTTTTACCTTTCAGGCAAATTAGCCACGCAATGAGCCGCTGTGAGTACATAGATTTTATTGATTAAGGATCCTCCACATCGATAAGTCAATTCTGTACTCTCTGTAGAAGCTCCACTATAACCAATTCTTGTTATCCACGGATATGCACCCAAGGATGCATTCTTTCCTCCTATTATTCGATCTGAATTTGAAATTCCACATCGGTCGTCGTCCAGTAGCGACCAGTTAGGATGTTGCATTGTGTTAGCTATTCAATTGGAATTGTATTTTTGGAGAATAGTTGCTTTTTATTTTGTACCGTGTTAAGTGTAAAAGTGTATATCCTGATTACCTGACACTGCGCTGTACGCAATTATGGTGAGGGACCACCAGAATAGGAAAAACCAGTGGCATAGAATTAATAGCATTGTAGCAAAGAATAATATCGATGACGTTTATGTAGTTCACTGTGGTATACTATTTAGAGAAAAGATATATTGATACATTTTTTGGAATATTATTCTTTACAGATTATCTTACCTTGATTAGGATTTTTCTTGAATTATTGAGAATAATTGATATTGATATAAATTATAGTGTTCGAAGAGTAACCGGAGCCAGGCATGTATACTGTGCAATATCCAACTTAATTCACGTTGCATCTTTGTGGCTTATACTTATCTCCGTGACTAATGAACAATATGGCTAGAATTTATTTTGCATACCGAGAATAATTGATTCGTACTGCATTGTAAACTTTCCGATAAGGTTCGACATGACAATTGACATTTGATTCGAACGAAGTTTTGTTAAAACGGAAATTTTGAATTTCAAATGACACGCGAGAAAAGAAAGGTTTTGGAACAAAATGTTTGATACCTAGGAGATTTTTGAGAAAAGATTTTTTTGAGAGTTCTATTGAATCTTTATATTTATTTTATGATAGTATTGTTTACTGATTTCTAACTCGAATATTTTCGAAATAATTTTTGAGAATAACGTATTATCACCGTATCATCCAGTACAATCATGGAAACTTTTTCTGGAAGTGATTTCAATATTTGTGAAGATGAGCAGGTTCCTTAATCTTCTAAGTGTATAAATTATACTGTTTTTTTTTTGAGGTAAGGTAGTCCGATTAATATATCTGCTTATTTTTCTTAGGTTATTCTCGAAAGTAACGACTATTCAGATTTGAATCTTGAAACACTGAGAACACGTGAATCACAACGTCGGAATTCTACAGAAAAATGCGGGCTGAAGGATATAATCATTTTGATAGGGAAGAAGTATTTGAAAAATTTATCTCAGTATACCAGTAAAAGTGTTCTTCTTCGATTAAAGGATGATCATTTTGTTAGATCACTCGTCGCCTCCATAGCTCTTTTTACCGTTGGCATGAAGCTAACACGAGAATTGGACGAATGGAATGTATCGTCTATGATTTATTGAAATTATAAAGGGCAGGTGATACTGTAAAATTTATATACACATGTAAAATATTTTGTATATGCTAATTTATTATATAATTAAGTGAACTATATGAATTAATCGTTGAAATATCTAGAATTGTAATTGAGTTAATTAGCAGTGGCAATTTTTTCAGCTGATTCTGTATTAATGCTTGGGTCTTTACTTTCTGAAGTCTCTTCTGATTTTTCTGTATCAATTATAGTTTCCTTTGTTATATTCTCCTGTGACACACTATCATTTTGGGTAGATTTCTGTGGTTTGGTCTTCGCGTTCAAATCTTCGCTAGAGATATTAGAATCACTTGAAATACGATTATCCATAGAAGATTCTGAAGTTTCTTCTTCCATAAGAGTTTTATTCTTTTTTGTCTTATCAGACTCATCACTGGAATGTCCACTGTCATGGGAAGGTTGTTTTTCATCTACTTGAGATTTTATTTTCTTGACGTTGTCATCATCATCTTCTGAGTCAGAAGTACTCAATTCATCAGAATCAATATCCACATCAAAGTCTAGCAAAGTTTTTTTTCTCAGACTTTTCCCATCGTCCTCAGTTTTTCTCTTGATTCCTGAACCACCAGCAACAGCAACTTTAAAACCTTGCTCAACAGCATCACCAACTCTCTCAATTAGTGACGATCTCTCTTTCTCATAATTCTTGTCTTTAAATTCATGTTTTGGCTCCGCACAAAGTCTCTCCAATTTCTTCTTTCTACGTTCCACAGCTTCTTCCTCTCGCGTAGCTTGCTTATCGATCCAAGCCTTCAATCTCTTTTCTTCATTAATATCCCTTAGACGTCGACCACTCAAATCTCTACAAGCCTCTCTGTTGGTAGTCTTCTCAATCTGAGCTCCAATAGCACGCAGCATGGATCCAAATCCACCTTTACCTCCAAGCATCTTTGGTACAATAACAACAGAGCCAAATGCACAAACATTTTTATTGCGTAAGATATGGCCATTATGAACAATATAAAACTGCTTCCTTGCTAATCCCTAAAACAAATATAGATACATTCCTATTAAAACAATACTTATATTATCCTCCATATGTAAATTACTTCAATAAATGATGAACATAAGAGAAATATTTCAAGTGAAGTTAGGTTAGAATTACCAAATCTCAAATTACCGTTATTTCCTCCACTCGACTTCGGATTTCACATGTTGTAATCGGACTATCAGCAGTAAAGATAGGCTGATCGCATCGACCGGTACTAATTTTCACAATTAACATTCTCGTTTCCTCCTAAATTCCCTCTTAGAAATGTCAAAAGCACACTTATCTCACACACGCTGTCACAACTCAAGCTTCGTGACGTCTCGCGAATAGCGTCATTCTTGGAACTGTATAGAAATATTTGGGAACCGTAATGACGTCCGAAATGTACGTTCAAGGCAATAACGGAAAACGCATGCGCCTCTATTAAAACTTACAATACGTCGTCAGAATAACAAATCGGTTTGTGAATCGCTCGATATGCAATCAAGGCGAATAATATTATCAAACATATATCAACTGATTACGCAATAAACAAACTCAGTATCCAACTCATGAATATTCGCACAAGAAAGTCCATGGTCATCGAAATCCACATGAAGGAATAGTTGCAAAATTATTTAATCAATCCCCTATCAATGTTCCTTTACCTATAGTTTTTTAGGCAGTCTAAGTAAAGCAAAAGCTGAGGATTTTATTTCATCCTTCGAAGCACTAGTATCAATACTGTATAGGCATTGTTAGGCAATGTTTTGCACGGTGTTACCATGACTACACTTAGGCATTCTAGAAATTCCTTTTAACGTTTATCGCCATTGAACGTCTGAGAACTCCATCGTGGTCGCAAGATACATCGTTCAGTGAAACGGACATTTGTCACAGTGACAAGATTTGAAATTGTCAAGTTTCCTCGAAGAATATTGAGTCATGAACGACAAAGAGGACAGTGCCTGGGTCTTTGACTCTTTAGTTGGATTTTTACAAGGACCAATATGGTCAGCTCCATTATTGACGTTCATAGAGGAAAAATCCCTGAGTAAGGAGGTTTCTTCTGTACCAGTATAAATTATCATGACGATAGAATATACTAGAGAAAATATTATTATTCACTTCCTCATAGTATTCGAAGCCGATACCGAGGACAGCGCAGAGTATCGTGAAATTTATCAGGAATACAAAAATTTAGTGGACCTACTTCTTGGCTGTTACATGGAAGACATGGGTATAACTCCCGAACAATTTGAACATGCTTGCGCATTAAATAAAAATACAAAAATGCCTGTTCAGTTCCAACAAGTGAGTATCTCTTGATTGCATAGGTATTTTCCATTATTGTTCTTATTTCTTATACAGAAGTGAAACATTGACAAATTCCAGAGTCTCTTCGAGCAAATCTGGGCAGCGAACGAGTATGAGATATTCAAGAGGATGATGATCCAGAAGAACTTGGAGCTGCAGCTACAGGCCTTGAGCTTGATCGAACAGAAATACGGCTTGACCCCAGCGTCCTTAACTTGTGAGGCAGACGCACTTCAGGATGACGAGTTGGTAATGGAAGAGTTACTCCAGTAAGTTAATTGTTTAACAAATAAATCAAACGTTCACGTAGACAAATCTTATTCTGACATCTGTTCTAAAATATTTTCAAGTAAACACATGCTGGAAGAACGTAGAGAAAGTGAAGCGGAATTGGATCCAGACCCAGTGTTACTCGAGGAGCACCAACGCCTAGCATCCCAGTATAACGCAGAACGTGAGCTTCTCCAAAAGGCCTTAAGAGAATCTGCAGATTCCACCAGGAGTCGTTCACCGGAGTCCGAGCAGGAGCAAGATGAAGCAGTGCAGAGTCAGTCGAAGACACCCTTGGAGAAAATTCCTGAGCTGAAAAAGTTGGTGCCGCTTGAGCCAATACCAGCCAATCCAAAATTGAAGGATGATAAAGTGAGTAGATCTGGTAGACAACACTGATATTGGATGAAAGCTAGTAAAATTAATTCATTATGCTTAACGACGCTCTAGACAGAAGAAATGGAAATAAAGAAGCGGCAAGATTACTTGAAGGCCCAGCGCGACAAACTAGTCGCCCTGAAGAAACAGGCACGAAGTCAAAGGCTGGAAACGAATGCAGCCCGTCCAAGTTCAGCGAGAGTAGCGGCCAAGGCCGCTATTAATGGGAAAAAGGATTTTGAAGATTCACAAGTTCTGGAACCTTCGAAAATTCAAGTACGCAAAGCTCTCGCTGCTCGACTCAAGGCTGAAGTTGTGCACAATTGAAGTTGAGTAATAAGAAGCAGCTATTACGCATAGCTTCAGTCTTAATATGTCATCTATAATAAGTACTTATCTTTGTAGATATAGATATAACTATATACGTATCCTATTATCAACGTTATACGATCCTCGATTAATAAACATTGTGAATCCATGTAAATCACAAGGTCGGGTTGTAACACCGATAATTAGCAGATTCTTCTAATTTTAAGTTTTATTTAATTAAATATTCTTCGCACTTCTACAACACACTTGTATTCGTATAACATTCATCCATCGTTCTAGACTCCATATACTGCCCAATTTTTTGTCCATATTTTCCGCCTCCACTTTATATCTCTCCGCACAGGACGCTTTGGATTTGTAGCAAAAAAAAAAAAATGAAAAGCGACCGCCGCCAAGTGTCGCCCAACCCGTCAGCAGGCCCGTTTTATAGGTTGAGTTATGATGTGCTCATAGCACGTCTTCTCGCAGGTTAACAAATTTAAAGTATGAACTACGCGCTTGTATCACTTTGAAACAATGAAATCTCAAAGTAACATCGACACATTAGTCGTATAAGCACTGTACAAGTTTACCGTATAAAAAATAAAGAACAACCGCATTCGCATAGACCCCGTAATAGGAACAATGAAAGAAAAAAAATTGTCTGGCAAAAAGAAAGCAATTCAACTGCCTACAATGTCAAAATATTATTCCCAGTGAAATTCTTCATTTCAATATACATATAAGAATTTCACCGCGATTACAATGCACCTCCAATGCATTATAAAAAGTCGAATACAACCAAAATTCCTACAATTTTTATTCGCCTGATTTTATGCTACATATCCAATACGTCTCGAATGCTACACATAGATATCATACCCGCCCCTTCCCCCTTTTATTAATTAATTCATTTATTTATGTCTCATTTATCCCGTCCTCTCGTGAAAGCCTCCATTAAAATAAAATGCAAGATATCCGTTACTTCGCACCTCGCCCAAAGCATCGATTGCTGATGCACAACTGAAGTCATTTTCCGTCATCCGTTTAATTTCATTTTCAAAAATTTTCCTCGAGCAACGTCTTTCTCCTTTCTCACGTGTTCCATATCTGTCTTTCTTATCCAATCGCGACCGTTCGTTGCTTTATGCTTTTTACACAAAAAAAAAAAAAACAAATAGGGATTCTTTCCCCTTTTCTTTGTTTTTGTTTCTTTTTTTTTTCATATAAAAACTCGTGCATCGGAGAAAAAACGTCACGTTCAATCTTGATATATATAAAGTAAAACGCAAAGGTGTCAGTTAAAATCTGATATTGTACAAATCTATGCAACAGTAGTTGTCACTGTTGGTTTTGTGTTCTCGTGTCAATCGATCTTCATCTCTTTTAATTAAGGTTATGTGTCAACCGCCGCGACCCCAAGTGCCGTAGTAAAATTTGAAGGTTAACGTTCACCGCGCTTGCTAATATCTCTCCACGTAGACAAAACGTCTTAGCATCCCTCGTCAAGTGGCACCGAATACCCGTCTCAATAACAGTGAGAAGTTTTAGGCAGTGTCGTGTTTTTCTATGTTTTTATTTTTCATATTCAATCTACTACTCTCAATTTTCGCCCATTGCGCAACGACTCTCTTTACGACAAAATTGTTTCTCTCGTTATTAATCCTAGAAATATATCTCACGTGACAATACTAAGTATGACTCAGACTACTAACCTCAAGTGGAGGCATCAGTTATCATATTGCTATGTAACCAATAACAGGACAGTACAATAAATTGCAAAAAGTCATCCGTAACATTATCATCAAATCGTCGAAAAGGAAAATCTCGAAATATTGAAGAGCGACAGAGAATGGGCTCGCAAAAATATTTTAAGACAGCACGAATCGTTCACCATGAAAAAAATTTAATTAACGAGAAGAGCATTGAAATTTCGCTAGACTATAGTCGCGTTACGCCGATTGCGTAAGAGCCATTAATAATTCAATGGGCAATTTAAAACAGCTGACAAAGCCTAAGACATTCTGTACAAAAATACATGAAATACACTCAGAGAGTTTAGCGCTCGACCATACTTTTATTCAGTTAATCACTTTTTCACTTATGTATGTAATTAGTCAATTTTCATGTGAACGGGTTCATTTGTGTAATGTATGTATATTCGCAGTGTAATATGTAATACGTTGTATACCATCTCTCTCTCTCTCTCTCTCTCCCTACCCGCCCCCTTTCTCTCTCTCTCACTCTCTTATTTCTTTACGTTCCACTCTCATTTACTTGCAATTCCTCGCACCCAACATAACGCTCACTACTACCCTTAATAATAAGTTTGTTTTCATCCTTATTACTGAATAAATTGTAAATATAGTAAAACACATGGGGAAACAACATTATTCATTATCTCGTCAATTAATTAACTAATTACTGTTAGCCTTTGTTACACTTTCTGTGGTCAGTCCGGGTTGCACGACTTTTCTTTTTATATAAATATGTACAGCTCAGCTCCAGCCTCCATCACCAGCCCACGTTATCGTACAGGAGCTCTCTTTTTCTCTTCCCCTCTCTCTCTCTCTCTCTCTTTCTCTCTCTCTGTATTAATTGGCTCTATAAATTAAACGATCGATCGAATTAACTTTTACTTCATTAGCAATCAGACTCATTAAGTATGACAAGTCAATGACAGGATAGCCTTGCGATGATTAGGTTATTTCCTGATTTCGAACGAGGTACCCGATTCACATGGAGATTAATGTATAACGTAATCGAGATAAAAAGGAACACAATAATAATAATAATAATAATAATTACAAATATTCATTAACTGCTGTCCAAGCGAAATAATTAGAGATCGTTAACTTCAAAAGTCACTATGATAAGCGGCTGATCGAAATCAAGAGAAAGGCAAGCTATGAACGCATAACCATTAACTTGAAATTGTACGTTAGAGTTCAAAGAGTCAATTCAATCGACTGTGCATCTCGGCTCGTTAAATTGGTCGTTTGCCAGATGAACACGTTTTGAAAGACAGAAATATTCAAAAGGACTAACAATAATGATGAAAAGAAAATAAGATAAATTACATAACCCAGTAGCCATCACTTTAAGAATAAACAGTCTACAATCTGACCGACTTATCCGTCCAGGTGAATTGACTCTGGATTTACTTGAATCTCGAATTAAGCCTTTGCAATCATTAAACTTGATAACTGTGTTTAATCCGAGATTGGATTAGAGATTAAAGTCATATCAATTAGACCGGCATCTGGTTTATCAGAAATTGAGAGTATATCGATTGTACGTTGATTCTCAATAGCCTTAAGGATTGTTCCTCTGTTTATTTATCTGAATAAGCAGGGCCTTTTGTCTGGAGCTGACCGACGGCGATTATGAAGAATCTCATTATGGATTAAAAAAAAAAAAAAAAAAAACAGAGAATCATGAAACTAAGCATAGAAATGTTTGTTGGTACGCGGGTTGGTACGCTCTCGCGAGCATTATTCGATACGGTTTTTTTATTCCTATGGAAAAAAAATGTTTTTCATCGTCACGTATAACGAGAATTGATGACGTATCGATAAAAGTAAATTTATATTATTGATAAGTGACCGATAATTGTACAAGTTTGTATTCTGTATTCCTTTTATGGACGTGTATTAAGTTGTATTCTCCCTCCCCCGTCAATTCATTCGTCGTTTCCACGCATAGTGGAAAGCAAATTTTGAACGAAGAGAAAATCGTTATCTGATACAACATATATAATATGTATATATATATATTTATAATGGTCTTAGGATATCCCTTGGATTCATGATGGGAATATCGAACGGGTTTTCACTTTAACTTTACACACACTCCGCATTAGCTCGTTAACTTTGTTACTTCACTGACTCTTACTGTCGGACTTTGCTTTTTCTATACACAAATTCTTTAAATTTTCATTCAATTTGTACTGGCTATCTCGAATAAAAATTAATTGTTCTATGCGAATTGTCATCGACCAAATAAAAGATCAATAGAGAATTTTAACGCTCGATTTATGACAATGGCCGTTAGTTAATTAGAGCAAAAACAAAGTAAAAAAAAAAAAAAAAAATGAATGATTTTCCGTGACGATCGACAATAATTTACAGGTTAGAAAGGATGTGGGTCAAAAATAAGAAGATAGGAATTATTTTTTACAAAGTGTCACCTGATAGATTATTCTACAATTTTGTCCTCTTTCAAAATCCGCCATGAAGTCACCCGTCGACGTAATAGGGATCTGCCACGCGTTAGATGCTGAATCTCGTATCAGGAGGAGAAATGGGGGTGAGAATGTAAAAGAAGAAAAAGGGCGATAAAAGATAAAGAGAAAGAAGAGAAAAACAAAGAACCGCGACCCGTTGGACACGAGAAAGTGAGTAGTGGCGAAAATGATATTAGACTCTTGGCCACCTTCCTGGGACAGTGTAAAAAAAAAATGAAGGGGCGCATAATTTGTCGAAATTGGTCATAACATCGCGTAGTAAGTTTAAATCGACTTACGTGATGCCACGTTGAGTCGAAGTTTTCGTCGACAAGTTTTTAAGATCCAAGCGCGCGCTTAAAGATCTTTACCTTAAAACCGCTAGGTCTATCTAGAGCTTTTAGTTTTTTTTCGAGGTTAGGGGTAGGGGCATGGGCTAGGGGGGAGGGGGGGTTGTTACTTCATTACTTTTTTTTACTGGGGCAGTTTCTTGTTTCACGTGTTACTTGTTCTACGTGTGGGGCGTTTTTCAAACCACTGGAATGAACTACGGTTTTCCTTCAAATTTACTATCTCTTTACACAACATAGTCGTACAGTAGCGTGTAAATCCTTATTATTTACCTTATTAAGAAAGTTCAAAGTTCCTTTTTTTTTGTTTTACAAATCCATCGTCTTTCTCGTTATCTATTCATATCCCGTATTCTGCATCCTCTCATATATATTTCACCTTGGCCACCTTCACCTATCTCTCTCTCTCTCTCTCTTTCTCTTTCTGTCTTAATCCAACTATATATTTTTTGTTCCTTATTGTTATTTCGTTCTCTCATTCTCTCTTAACCCCGTCCTTTCTCTCTTTCTCTTTCTCTCCCTCCCTCATTTTCTGCTTTCACCCTTCATTTCTCCCCATTTTCTTGCCCTTCCTTGCCATATATCGCCATTTTGTTGTTTACTTCGTTCGTTACTGTACACAGTTTAGCACGGTCAGGCGTCTGTAAACGTCCACCAAACACTACAGTTTAAAAAGTACCCCACCGTGGCTGACCCTCATCTTAGGAAGGACGAGATTTGAGATCCGATCTGTCGCAGGATGTGAATGTACGGAACTAAAGAAGCTCTGATCGACTCGCAGGAGCATCTCGGGGGCACGCCGACGGCGATTGATTCTCGCAGCACGTACACTGCCTCCTGGCAGACTCGCCTACTATGAGAGTCGCTGTCTCTTCGGCGAGGGACTCAGTTCCGAGTCCTCGTCATCTTCATCCGAGTCGCCCTCGTAATCGACCAATCCCTGCAAAAATAAATGATAGGGTGCACCACGCAAACACGTCGTACATTATTAAAGCAAACTAGTTCTACTACAACACAGCCTCATTCTTAGATAATATTGATAAAGGCTGTACCGAGTATTTTTTAAAAATCCTTACCTTTTTGAATATAGTGGCGCATATCTTCTCCACGCTGCTCACGCCGGACCTGGGACTAATTTCCGTGGCAATCGACGAGTCATTGGCCGTCGGTGCACTGTTCACTTGTGCTTGTTGCTGAGTGCTTGTGTTGTTGTTAGATGCGTTGTTGTTCAGGACTGTTTGTTGTTGCTGCTGCTGCTGTTGTTGCTGCTGCTGCTGCTGTTGCTGGCTCTTGGAATCGGCAGCGGTGGGATTTGGTGCTGGGTTTGGTGTGGGCGGTTGCTTTTTGGCCGAAGCTGGTGGCACAAGATCTGCGGCCGCCGCTGGCACGACCGCTTCGCCCTCGTCAAAGTCTTCCTCCTCGTTGAACCACATTTCTTCCTCTTCGTCTAGCTGCCGCTGATCTCTTCGATATCTACTATTTCGCAGTATCGAGGGTGCGCTGCGGTTAACAAAAATGTGAAAGTGCGTACCGTTTTAGCATTGCAAAATAAATTCTCACTAAACAGATGGTATATTGAGGTTATGTTAGAGAATCGGAGATTAAGGAATGGATAGCTGGGCAGAAGGAGGACATGGAAAGCCGGACAGACGTACCTGTCGAGAGTGGCTCTGTCACGGTCCTTCAGTTTGTCCTGATGCTGTTCGTACCTCAACTTTAACGCCTTGAATGTTTGAACATAATCGATCGTTTCCAGTTCCTTGGAGAAGTTTTCCACGACGTGCGAACATAGTGATTTGATGTCCTCCTTAAGTAAATATGAAATATAGGTTAGGATACCGTATGTTGAATTTAGTTTGATGTTTCAGAGGAAGTTGACTCACCAGTTTGATGAACTCGAACATTTCTAGAATAGCGGAATCCAAGAGATTATATCTGCCATTATTCCGTACAAAGGCGTCGAAGACAGGTGCGAATAAATTTCCTTTAATAATGTATCTGTTATAAAACTCATCCTTGAGTGCTATAATCTTTCTCATAAACCTCAATGCGCATAGAACTAGAAAGGTGTGCGTCGACTTCATTAGGACCAATATTCTTCTGAGCAAATCCTTGTTCAAAATGCAGTTTTTAATGTGATACGTATGATGCTCTACGCAGAAGGATAGCAACTCCAGTATCAGACCAAGAAGCTGAACTGTTCTGTAGTCTTCTCTAGCTGGTCTTTCACCTATAGTGTTTGCCAGAAGAGGTGCTATTAGTGTGCCGATGCTGTTCTTGTAGAAATAATTCAGGAAATCAGTCTTCTCGGACTTGTTAACCGAGGCCAGCATATTCTCTGGATCCAAAAGCAAACGTAAAACACCAGCTAATTGTACAGCTCCTCCTAATTCAGGATCACTGTCGCCAACCAGCTGCGCCACGACCACGTTGACCAGCATTTGATCCTGTTCAGTATTGTTGATTTGCTGAAGCGTATAATCCCTGACGACGCTTGGTGAATATTCAACGATATAGGTTAGGATATCTATACTGGCCGTTTTGGTCTGGGCATCGTTTATCGCCAGCGTAATCTCCAGAGCAGGAAGGATTCCTAGAGCCGTGAGGGTTTTGTAGAAAGCCTCCTTGCCTTGGGGTTGTAAATTCTGTGAGAAATTGCAGAACTCCTTAAGGAAGAGGACCAGGTCGCGCCTCTTCGCGTCCGAAGTTGCTTCATCCGTTAACTGACGGAATAGTTCCGTGAGAAACTTCTCGTCGTCCTGTATCAAGGTGACTATCTCGACCTTATTAAAAAATATAAAACTACTCAGCGTACTGAGCATGTTGTCCTCGAACACACTAGGGGTAGGTAGAACTACGTCTTGAATGTACTGAACGCGGTAGGTTTGATGAATTTTGGCTAATAGTTCGGCGTTCGTGATAGGGATAGCTTGTTTAAATCTGGCTAACTGACGAAGATATTCTCGATGTCTTTTCGGCTGCGGCAACGTGGGTTCGTACTCCAGACAGCCGACCACATCAAAAATCGTGTCGTCGCTGAACATCACCTCGAAGAGCGCGTTCTTATTGAGTAGGAAAATATTCTTGAATATGTCGTAGAGATGATGGAGTCCTTCAATATTTTCCAAGTCCTCGCAAGTGTGAAAAAGATTTAGGAGTTTTCTTATGTAACCTTCTGATTCCAATGCCATGGCTAACTTCTCTTTTCGCATTGGTGAAGATAAACAGTTTCCAATTAATTCATTTATGTCCTCCAGTCGACCTAGTTCACAAGGTGGTAACTCGATCGGTGGCGCCGAGTCTGACATGTCATCGAATCTCTCATCTTCAGATTCTTCGACTATGTCTTGGGTTATTTCCACTGAAGGATCCTTCCCTTGGACCTGACATATCTTTTCCCAGATCTCGTCACAGCCAGCTCTTTCTTGAAAACTCAAAGCCAAGTCAAAGTTGTCTCCTTCTGACCATACTATCAGTGTGTCCTGAAATTAGTAAGTTAACATAATAAGAGATAGAAGGATAACCACTTTAGTAGCTAAGTAACCTTATTTTGTAAGGTATGCAATGATTATTCTTCAATAATATTTACCTGCTGCTTCTGGTATGCTGTATCTGGCTGAATCTTACTCTCGAGCAATAGGGACCCATCGCTCTCAGCTCTTACCAAGAGGGAGATACCCTTGAGCCTGTCAACGTAAGATGAGGAAACGTGACCAGTGCCACGATCGTCCCATTGTCTGTCCGCGTTCAAAGCGTATAGCTTAACTCTTCTGCGCGTGTCCGTCATGGTGTACAAGTAAGTCGCGCACAAGCTTTCGTACTATCACCAACTAATTGGCATCCCTTCTACCTAATTATCCGGAGATTATACACCCTTTAAAACTTCCTATGAAAGACTCTTCTTTTCTGGAACTGTTATATTGTCCTACAAACTTACACAACTCAGAGATCCCTTATCACACTACCCACAATGGAAACATTTGCTGGGACTACAAGTGAAAAATGCAAATTACAGCTGTAATATTTGCTCTTTAAGTAAGTCTATTAATGACACTTTATTTTGTACGGATTGTCTGTCTCTAAGGATAGCGTTAAGATACGCATAATTAAAAACGTAACCACCGTTTGAAGATTATCTTATAAGCGCCCGGAGCGCATATCTATTGTTTACACTGCATCATTGTAGAAATATCACTATCGATATACAATCCTTGATCAATGTGCCTCGAGCAATGCTCTTTCTTGACGATCAACAGTATATGTACTTGTTACACTTGAGTCATGCCCAAATACACCAAATTTTTCCAGACTGCAAGATCACAGCGTACCATAGGAAGTCGCCACTCCTATCTAAGTGTATCGGCACAGTATAGAAGTGTGCCTGTGTTTCCTAAGACAGTCACCTAGAACGCATTTCGCGATGAGGATCAAACTAGGATTGTGAATGAGCAATAAGGCCTTATTGTTTACCGTGAAAGGTGTTTATGCGCTCGTTGCATAAGCTCGCTTTCTGCGCCAAAGGATATATTCGGCGCGCGGGAAACTCCGTTTTGTGCTCAGTTCTCTAGTGATGTAGTACAGCTCACGTCAAATCCGTGAGCCACAATGCTTCTTGATCCTTCAGGAAAAAAAAACAATAGTCCCACGTCCTAGTAAATTGAGTGTTCGTCGGTCAGGATCCCCCCGCGAAGACGAGCCCCTATGCACCGCTGTGTACTATTGCCGTAGAGCGGTGCCGCGGCAAACAAAACCAGAAAGCACGTACTCGACCGGTCGTTTCTCGATCCTATGAAACACGAACCTATCTTCCACGAGTGTCCCTGGATCCACGAGTGACAAGCATCGTTCTTCTTGCGTCCGTTGTGCTCGATATCACGCTAAAATTGACGTAGACACTGAACAGCCACAACACTACACTCCGCCATGTTAGATCACAACAACGCGCCACGGGGTTCACCGCGCCCGCTTCAAGGATTCCCCCGGGAAACTCAAACCACTCCTGAAATTTCGCCTCTCTTGCATTTGCCAATTTTTACGATAAACGGGACTCTCTTAGTCACATTATATTTGTGCACTATTCTCTATAGCTTCTTATTCGAATGCCAAGTGATTCATTGCGATTTGCCAGTAATCATTTAAAGTTTAATGAGAAAACGAGGATATAATTATCTTTCAACCGATCAATAGACGTCACCAGACGACGGCTAATCAAGATCAACTCTCCTTCTTTCATAGTTTTGATCCTGTTCAATGTTCCTGAGGTTTTTTCGAACACGTCGCCAATCAGTGAATTATTCAGTATATTCTAAATGTAAAAGGCTTTACTTTGATTTTAAAGATGTACATGTGGCACGTGATGTTTCCCACTGTTGTCATTGTGAACCATTCATTAAATGCGATGAAATGCTTTCGTTGTCTTTACTCTCTTCTTTATATACAAAATGTTAGTTCTCTAGGATGCAGGTGAAAGTGTAAGAATTCTGTTTGCATTGATTACAGAATGCATTGTCCAAACCAGACGAGGCATAAACGTCTGGCAACGTTTTTATACTCAGAAATATTAAGAAAACTGAGTACTTTAAATATCATGGATTTATTTTGGGTAATGAATTCTTTCCTCTAATAATTACATGATTTTCTTTCTTTTAAGAACTTCAACGTATAGTGATTCTGTGCAGGGATCACTGATGTTATTTATGGCGAATAATCTCAGAAACATTTTCACCAGTAGGCAACGCCATTTTGCTGTCGCCAAATTAATGATCAAGTATCAATTATTCAAGTTTTTGACTCAATTTAATGACTTATTATTTTTGGAATTTAATGAATATTTTCAATTTATGTGATTGGGAATACAGATAATATATTTATATCCATCTATGTGTTTTTTACTATTTTGTTATACATATAGCGATGGAGCATTGGTATGGTTTCATGAATAATATTAGTAGACAGGTAATGAATATATGCTGAAGACTTAAAATACACAAATATGTTCATTACATGTAATTGGTATGTGGAATAAGTATTATACAGTTTCATAACTATGGCTTATGCTACTGTCGTCCCACTGTCATAACCATACCAAAGGACATAAAGGAAAAAATATTGCTTCGTGATATTGATAGTGACAAGCAAAATCATATTGATAAATCTGTACAATGATATAATAGAGCAGATGACTAACAGAAAAGAAAAAGAGAAAGGCATTCTTTAGAATAATCAGGAAGATGTAATGTGAGAAAGAACTTGTAACAGAGGATAAACGCAGGAAAGGAAGATAATAAGAAAAGTATCATACAACTGTGAGTAGTAGTCCAAATGGTGAGATCCTAGAAGTGTACAAAGTTAGCAACGCTGTTCAAGTTGCTAAAAAGGAGCACATGGAAAGGTATTGGAACGCAGAAAACTTAGTCTATTAGAAAGCTTAATATATACAAAGTATTCTTCCACAATGCGAAAACATAGTTGTTATACTAAATTTAATTTCTTGATCCAGATAGTTAGTCCCGTATTGTACAAGTGGTTAAACAACCGATTACAATCGTACGGAATCAGTGTTCCCATAAAATTCTTCTCTCGTAAAACTTTCTTGGTATCGACCATTTCACGCACTGTTTCCACCGCCGAATCTCGAAGTCCTAAAAACGTCTATTAGAATCAGTCAATGATCGATACTCAACTCTTGGTCGATCAAGTAATTCAAATAGGATATCAGCCTTTGGCTAGTATTATATGCCTCTGTTTCAAAACATACTTCTAGGTTATTCAGCTGTCCCTGTTGATGAAAATTTTTGCAATCTTCTCCTTCGGAGCATCTCCTGCTCGTCTCTAGTTTCAAAATCTGCTCTAGATGTCGAGGGTGTAGGTTCGTTGCTATTGCTTGCTGGCGATTCTCCTGTACTAGTAGATGGTGTTTCTTTGGTTATTGATGGCTCTGGTACTTTCGTTTTGGATGTTTCCGTTGTGTTCGTTGTCGTTGTTGTTGGGGTTGGGGTTGGGGTTGGGGTTGGGGTTGGAGTTGGTACCGGAATGCTATGATACAAATGAAAATAATTACACACTACAAATTTGATTTAAAGGTAAACATTAATATTTTGATACTTACTTCGCTGTTGCTGCTGCTGTTTGGTACTGATTCATCATTGCGTTAGCAGCATCCAACAAGAGCTGAACTCTTTGGAGTGTTTGAATTCTGGCCTCTACAGCCTGTCGCATGTTACCCTCCATGGTTCGGAGCTCCTCCTCACTTAAGGTTGTTAAATTTGGAGGTGGTGTGGGCACTGGTGGTAGTGGAACCATTGGTGGGAATGGTGGTGCGAATAGAGGAACTCCACCAGGTGCTAGAGGTTGAAAAGGGGGAAGAGGAACGTTTGGAGCATTATTTTGACCTTGTGGTTGCTGCGCTGCTCCAGGAGCTTGCCAGTTAGCCCAGAATGATGGAATTTGGAAGCCCTGACCTACAACAATTTGAATATATTTGAATAATACTCCAAATATCCAGATATCAATTAATAAGCATACGGTCATCATTGATACCCTGTTGATTGGCTCCTGGGGCTTGAGCAGGTTGCGGTGCTGGTTGACCTGCCTGTGGCTGATTCTGTTGTCTAGTTCCAGGGGTATTCGTAGTTGGTCTTAGGATGTTTAGCCGACATGTTGGACACGTTTGTTGCCGCTGGAACCATGAACGTAGACATGCTGTATGGAAGATGTGGTTGCAGGGTAACTTTTTACTGGCAGAAACCATTTCTTCTCTGTAACATTATTTAAGGGTAAGCACTGTGTTTAGAAATTATGTTTCTTTGAATGAATGAACGTGCCTCCGAATGAATATATCTTACCGACAAATGATGCAAACGTTGTCAGCCGCGGCCAATTCTTCGGGAGTAGCATCAGGATAAAGTGTATTCATATTTCTGATTGCTCTTCGAGACATAACAATATCATGGAATGCTTTCTTAAAGTTTCTCATCGTGTAGTACATCGGCCGGAAGGTAAATAATGGTAGAGTGTATATTCTCACCATTATCATAACAAAGGTCACATACAGTATTACCTGTAATAATATCGTATATTTTGCAATGCTGATCCGCGAGTGATAATTCTTTAAAAGTATTTCAAACTGAATAATAATTACTTTTGAAAGTCCAATTATTAGCTCAGTATACAGCAAAAATACAGGTTTGTTATCCCAAGGATTTTCACTTTGTAAGTCAATAGTGTGCAGCACATATTTAATGGTAATGTTCAAAACCACTGTCAATAGTATAGCATATTCAAATCCAAAGACAAGTTGTACTGAAGCACCCTTTGCAAGAGTGGAATCGTATGCATATTGAATCATCGTTAAGTCAGCTCCAAAAAGAAGTGACAGTAAGCTGCCAACTCTGAGGTGGAACAACCACGTTATTACAGGACTTCTTTCCATCTGTAATCAAGATCAGTGTAATCCTGGATTTATCACAGAAATGAGCTCTTCACCCTTAAGTACTTACATAATCAACTCTGTCCTCTGCCAACCAGTGAAAAGATTTGAGGAAAAGTAAAAGTGTAAACAGAGCTATGAACTTAGGACTAAAATCATCTCGAAATACAGTAAAAGCCAGACATGTCTCAGTAACAGCATACCATGCTTTCTCGACCAAATGCTGAAAAACAGTTAGATTTGTTGTAAAAACCCTATACTTTGTACCACAATAATTCAGTAACACGACAACATACTTCAAGCTCAGCAGCCCGTAGATTACCAAAAAATATCTTCCTAAGGAAAGTATTGATCATAAACACAAGGATTAAACCTTGTATATAGATTACCTGAAAGAAAAACTATAATAAGTATTCCACACTCGGTACTCCTAACCAGTAGCTGAACACCAGTTTGTGGCATTTATAAATCTGCTCTAATTCACATACTCCAATATTTATCTCAAATTTTGAAATCATCTATATATAAAAATAACTTGAAATACTTACAGCCATACTGGGATTCGACTTGGTTATGTACACAACTGATGGATAGAATTGTTTCTTTTGATAATATGCATTCCCAACGACAGTGCACGTAAGTGCGATGCTAATGAGGATTATTCCAGCAGCCTTCATCTTGGCAAAATTTCCAGAAAATCTAGCCCAAAGGTGAGCACAATACGCCTATTTTCCTAAACACTTATCCCACCGAAATTTTACGTTTTGACATCTGTAAATGCAGAACGGCGCTACTGAGCCACGGTCTTTTTGCAAAGCTGTCCAAAGTTAACAATACTACGTGTCCCTCAAGCCATGCTGCGATATCACGTAATTACGCAATTAACGTAGTCCGCCACGATTCTTCCCATCGGATCAGTTAATTTTTAGCATTGTCAACTCTCTTCAAAATATATATTTCCCGAGAAAGTTTCACCCAGTGATTCGTTTAATGAGAGCCACGTGTCTCATGTAGCTAGAACAAAGTGCAACAATCGCTACGAATTAAATGCCAAAGGACAGCCGGTGCAACGTGATTGGCTAACACAAATTGGTTATTGTTGACGACATGATCCTGTGCAAAATTTTGAACTGTATTATCTCGTGATAAAGTGTACAGTATGAATATTTTATTAATAGTTGTACAAAAGAATTAAGTACTGAATGGAATCGTTATTCCATAGTGATAAACTCATCTGTCTTAATATTAATCCGAGTTGTAGTATATTTAGTTCTCCTGATATCGCATTCCTCGGGCGTCTTTATCTGCTATCATTTGTTTTACCATCTGACGCTGGTGGTAAATTAAGGATTGTTTAAGGCCAAATAATAAGCTGAACTTATTGCTTTAACACAAAGGTGTTCTTCGTTTATTTTCCTGATCTTTGTCACTAACATAAATAGTAGTTATCTGAAAAAATGGGCAACAGTAAGGAACAAAGAATAGTTCCTTCAGGGCATCAATCATGCAGACACAGGATGATCTGCATCAAGCAATGGAATATCGATTACTTCTTCAAATTAATAGGTATGCATTATAATTGAAATTGGTAGTATTTTCTCCTTTGAATATTATATCTATTTCTTCTTTACATAGACCAAGACCTGGAGGACTTTTTCGAAAAGGATCCTTGCTGCAAGCTAGCTGACAATTACCTCATCGCGATGGTCTTCACGTATTTTCTAAGAGCGTCTCTTCACCCGGAGGAGTATACGACGTTCAATTTCTTTGTAGCCTTGTAATATGATCTTGGATCTTCGATGGATGATCAATCGATTTCTGCAAGCAGCATTATCTGCCTAAATACGGGACATACTGATGCACATATTTTTGTCTTATTTATTCATCCAGATACCTGGCACATGATATGGAGGAAGACGAGGACAATGTCAAGACTGAATTGCAGGCGTGGGCAAGGGCTGCCCACTATCAGAATATAAGTTTGAATAGCCTTCTACAGCACAGAGACAATTTGTTTCGTAGAATGGAGCATCGTGGTGCCGTTTCTCGTTTGTGCTGCGACATTGTAATGCGTTCTTTGAAGCCAGAGCACAAAGTCTGGCATCGCCAAAGGCACAGCAATCATAGTGGAGCTGCCAGCAATTTCAATAGGTACGTATGTAAGCTTATGTAGATCAAAGACAAATAAATCTCTAGTTTCTCAAGATAATTCGTTATAACGTGGGAATACGGTAACGCGTCTTACGTTCTATATTAGCAAACATATATTTAACAACGTGCTAATTCTGGGTCAAGAACCCTTGGTCTGTTAGGCCTGGCTAGTATTATAATGTTACTTTTGCCGTTATAGAAAACGGGTTGTGTGTCCAAAGTGTACACGAAATCGGTTTCCGCAGTCCTCCACGTCGTTTTTGGAGTGTAGTTCTGAAGGCGTACATATAATGAAGCCAAGAAGAACGATGTACGTAGAAACGATAAGTGAAAATTCGATAATTCTACCAATGACAATATTGACTAAAATTCTTTCTTTAGACTGAACAACGGTGCTGTAAAGAAAATCAGAACAGAGTCGTACGATTCTATGCGAAAGAAAATGGGAAAAGTGAAGATAAGCTTCACGGTCAAAGAAATTCAAGAGGCTTCGCGGGACGAGAGTCATTGAAAATAAAATAACGGTAGTCTAATTATTACATGCAGAATAAGGACAAAGAGAGAGACTCGGGCCTAATCGTTTAATTATTCATGACAGAATACGTTGACAATCATTCAATATTCAAGAATTAAAGTTCCTTACATGAAAAATCCTCCGTGTTATTTCGACTTTGTAATCGTATCGTTAATTAATTAGGGATAAGTAGGTTTTATACGTTAACGTAATATTATAAAGATATATTAAATCACTATTGCAATAGTACAAATACAATGTTCAGTACAATGATTGACAGTACAGAAATAAGTGAAATTTAAAAGATTATGGCCACGTGTCATTACTCCTCTCTCTAATCATCTTCCTCTATCTTCCTCATTCATAAATTCATTCAAATATCTGTGTTGCCTTTTTCTATTATTACTAATTTGTCATCGTAGTCAGTTATCAGGTAGCCATTGTTCCAAGCTCTACGTCACGTGTCTAGTTAGCTGTCTAGCTTTAAGGACATTTCTAGGACTCTGCCGTTTAGGTGTACCTAAGGGTGCCACAGCCTTCATCGGTGTCCTCCTAGAATCGATTGCTGGTCTTCTGGCCAATGACCTTGAGCTTTTGGGTGTTTTCAAGGTCAAAGGTCTTTTTATGTGTGGAGTCTTACTCATGGCATTAGAGTCAGGCTTGTAAATATTGATATTCGATTCTTGCAGTATCGCATTAACTGACACCTTTTCACCAGACGGTGGAGACTTTCTTGGTCTGTTCTCTTTGTGGCTGGCGGTATTATTAAATAGTTCCTCCATGACATGACCTTGACCTACGATTAGATTATTTTTAGCCAAATCTAGAGAGTGATTCTCGAATTTCTGGGAGTTTCGACGATTCAAACGTTTCTCTGGATTCGATCGTGGATTCTGTTGTGGAACTATAGTCAGTTCCATCTTAATGAGCGGGGATGCACCAGGTGAATGGACTAATCTTAGTTTTGCATTGTTGTTCTTTGGACTTTTACTACTATGCTTTCTACGTGGCACCGCTGTTCTCTTGGGAACTGGTGAAGAGTCTAGGTCAAGGCTTTTGAATTCTCTCATCCTTGGTAGCTTTACTGATTGTCTTCTGTGTGGATTTGCTTGAGTATCTGTTTTCTCTGCAGCGGATTCGTATCTGCCTGAAGCCTTTGCTGTGGTCACATCGAATAATTTAGCTTTTGCCAAGACCATACCAGCATTTTGAGTACGAAGCTTTGCTACTGATGCTCGGCCAGTTTGATGTGTGGGTGTTTGGAAACGACAGTTAGACTTGAAATAGCCGTCAGCCTCTTTCCATGTTATTGTCTTCTCTTTACGACTCTCGGATACGTTGTCAATAGGAACGTCATTATCCACGGCGATATTCTGTTGGCTATTAGTCTTTTTTAATTCTCTCACCTTTCTATTAAAGTACTGAGAATTATCTATGAATTCTCCACCGTGAAACGAGGAAGCTCGGCGTACGTTTCGCGAAGCATTTGGACCTCTCGTGTCGAAGAGGTCATCGCGGACCGCATTTCCATCGTCGTCGCTCAATGAGTCTCTCGTGTGCTCGGCAGTGTGTGATATCAAAGCATGAAGCTGTTCCTGTAGATAATTTAATCTGGCGTTGGTCTCGTCACTACAAATTGGATCGGCTTCTGATGTCATGTAGGGCTCCGAAGAAGTTAAACCAAGATGCGTGGAAATTTTCTTTGGACGATTCCGTGTGGGTTTTGTATATAAATTATTTATATGTGGAGATGTCTGCACTATGTGCTGAAAATCAGGTCTGTTGGGTATATGCCAGGAAGCATTGCGACTAAGATGTTTACTGAAACATTATTAAAATTGATGTATGAATTTAATCGAATCGTTATTAGGAGTAAATGTTCAATTATTATGATTGATAGCATATATAATTATTTTGTAATTACCTGCTAGGTTTCTCCTGGGACCTTCTTCTCAAGTTCCCTATCTTCCTAGCACTAGGTGATCTTATCACCTTATGCTCACTGGACCGTCTGATCTTCAGTTCTTTGCCAAGTCTCTTGGCTAAGTGATCAGCAGTAACAGTATTCTCTATGCTAGCCTCTTCTAAAGTTTTCTCATATTCACTCTGTACTTTGCTGGCAGAACAGTCAGCTAAATTATTAGCAGTATCATCGGAAATGCATCCGAATTCTTGAGAAATTCGAGTTTCAATGGCGGATACTCTGCTCTTAATTTCCTCGTATTCGCTTTTAGGTATTCGGACATACTCTTCGCCCTGATCATTTATCGTATTTAACTGACTTTCATGTTTTGACGGCTGATATTCACCAGCTAATTTAGTCACGTAAAACATCTCCATGGATCTTCTGGAACCAGTGCGCATACACTTAACTCTATTCTTCGGATCTGATTTATTTATTTCCTGTAAGGTCTGCTCGCTGCCGTCATCAGATAAGTTGACATTGGCATCCATGAACACCTGATCGTAATCCTTCTGATTAACAGTACCCGCACCCTCGTTCTCTTTCGTTGGCGACATCAGCTGCAACGGCCCATCGCTTTGTGTCTTACGTTTCTTTGTAGAGCTGGAACCGCTGCTTGCTGAACTCCAACGTCGCTCAAGACGAGGACTACTGCAAGATCCTTTGCAAGACTCTGCATCTACGTCGGCTACCTTCTACGGGTAAAAATGAGATTCATTACATCCTAAGCATTTTGACTGTAGAAATTTATTAATTTTATGGAAAAGAAACAAAGTTTCACCTTATTTCTAGAGACCAGACGATCTAAGCTCAATCTAAGCCTTTTTGATTTGTCCAATTTCTCTCCAACAGTTCTGATATAATTAACGATAATTTATCAATTGCGTGTGATTGATGTAAACCAAACATACAAGATCTAGTATATATTAATTTAATACTCACGTTTCTGAATGAATCTTGTGTGATAAGTACTTGCGGACTTTCGATTTCTGCAAGGGGCTCTTGTCCTTCATTGGGCTGTGCAAATATTGATTGTATCTATTAATAATTTTTATAATGATTAAACACGTAAGACAATGGTCGGCAATTTTATAAAATGAAATGGTTTCCTTTTTTTTATAACGAAAAACTCTTAATAATATGCCAATAGTATCAATGTAGCTGAAAAAAGTTGTTAGTTTATGTTTGTCGACCATTGGTGTACAATAATAATAGACATATAAAAGCATGCACTATGTACATACTTTGGGTTGCTAGAAACTGGAGAAGCAAACAAATGACGGGGTCGGAGGCAAGTATTGTCAGGCATTACTTCCAATAAAACCCGCCTGCAAGCGATAACAAAATAAAAAAAAAGCGTCATTCCAAGTGCATCCATATATGAACCGTAAGTGCAAGTAAGAAAACAACATCAATTAAAATCAATTTCGAAAATCTAAATAAATCACGCTCGAGCAACATGCCAAAAACAAGTAACAAAAAGTTGCTATTCTTCGGCAACTTTAATATTATATGTAATATACTTAGTAATTAATTCGTACATTTTTTTAATACTTAATGGAGCTGTTGTTTCCACCACTTTGCGTTTTTTACCAATTTTAATGGACGGCGTATGAGACGGATTAGGTTCCGGTGCCGAATTATTATTTCCTGTTCTTGAATCAACTGGGGAGCCACTCTTGCCGACTATTTTCTTCAGACCATTAATCATCCCTTAAATGAAAATGATTGATTAAATAATTCGAGTATCTTAACATATATAAAATTATTTTTCTCCAGCTAAAAAAAGGTATTGTGTTATTTCATTCGAACTGATATCAATATGCTATAAGATATTAGAAATAATTATCATTAAACATATTAGTTTATTTATACATGCTAACACTATGGAATTTAAAATTAGTGATAATTTTGTATGACGAAGATGAAGATCGTAATGCATGAATGTTTTAATCATAGTTACTGTTTTAGATAGTGAATCATGGTGTTAACATCTATATATCAATAAAGATTAGTATTCAGATCGACAGACATACTTAGATTGAGGTTCGAGGCACTTAGATGTGGCTTACGTGTAAGGCTCCCACTGCGATGTTTTTTCTTTTTATTTATTTTAGAATGTAGTGTAGGATCAGATCGATCTAGTTCAGTTTCGATACTGCCTGTTATCTCTCCAGTGAGAGCTTCTGTAATGTGTTCCGATAAAACTCCAATATGTTCAGCTTTATCAATTAAAATCTAGAACAATATCTATATTAAATATTAACAGAAGACTCTTTCATGCAGTTCTTATATCACCATTAGTACCTTTACTATGATCAAGTGTATTTCCAATCTAGCTTGAACAGCAGCAATAGTTGGCTCTTGTAAAGGCATAATGTTTGGTCCAATAACTTTAGCTAGATTGTCAATACCCATTTTATTTTGTTTTTCAAAAGTAGATACTTTTTTCAAGAAATCCATAAAAAACGCCAGCGTATTTAAATGATGGGGTGGTAACAATATACATGCCAATAGCAAAGCTTCTATACGACGAGTCTTCAGCATTGCACACCGTACAAATAAATCATGATAAGAATAAGGTATCAAGGGTTCAGGAAGGTCCCGAAAGAATGTTTTCAAGGCATTAGCAACATCAATAGCTTGATGTTTCTCCAGTAAAGTGCCACCATTATCAACACGAGCAATCAGTTCCTTCTGTCGAATCTGTGAGCCAGCCTTTCGGAACAATCCTTCCTGATTGAGAAATTGTTCCAAGTATGCAGTTGCTTGACTAACAAATACAGGAACATGTACAATAGCACCAGAGGACAGATTCACCACATCCAGTGGTAGGTAAGACAAATGCGTCTTGAATATTTTCCTTAAAGCATTTCCAGATCTCTCAGGCTTTTCTGTTTTCATAGCACTCTTCTTTAAACGGTATTTAACCCCAAGACCCCTGAGGTCGCCTGCCACAAGTTCATAGACTTTTTCTTTATGTAGCACATCGTACACCAACATTTTTTAAACTATCTATCCCACAGTATTAAGAGCCACATTCGTAGTTTAGCCTTTCATACATAAATTACACGAAATCACAAAAATAATCATACGTACGGAATATTAGAAAACGAATACGGACAAATACAAGCAACTATGATTTTAACCGCCATTCGACCATACCAACTTGACCAACAAATTCTACCTACATAAGATATATGTATTTATAATTCATAGTAATTTGAAGTTCAATGCATTGTAAGGAGCCATAAATTGAATTTTCTTATTATTTAAGGAGCTCTGAATCTTTGCTATTTGCTTATTTTATAAATTTAAAGGATCCTTCATTATCTGGGGATTTTAGGCTTTCACTATCGGATTTCTTACCCAACGTAATGTGCGATCTGTTAATAGGTTTTCTACAATCATCATTTGGTAAAAGGGAGGACATACAGTCGGAGTGTCAGAAAATAACTCAGAACGTATTGTGTGTTTGTAAAATGTGATTGATCAAAATTCATTACACATGGCACCTTCGAAGGACAAGTGGGTGCGTCGTTTCGTCATTACGGAGACGAGGCGGCATAAAAAAGGATTCACAATTTACAAAGTTACATCATTGGTATAAACACAAATTATTCTGTACTCCTTTCATCATTCCATAGTTACCCATTACGTGTGTTTATGTTATTGAAAGTGCTTTGTATGATTCATTGATAATAATAATACTTGATATGTGTTTGTTTGATAAAAGGAAATGTAAAGTACATTTACAGTTTTATCAACTGTTTATTTTTAGTACTACTATCGCTCTTATGGGACACATATAATGTACTTTACTTATCCGGCAATGGTCATTCTTTTATAAGTTTAAGAAATGTTTAAACCGGTTTTTATTTTCGTATACTGTAGTATATAGCGTTAAACTTTTGTGACATGCATGTGTTGTTACTTTTACAGATGTACTTGAAACCATCGTTGGAAGCTATATCAAGAGTTTCAGTTTGGAAACGTTACAGTGACTTTAGAAAGCTTCACTTGGAACTCAAGGCTCTGTATACATCTCTTACTATTAAAGAACCATTTCCACAATTTGCTAAGCCACGTTACTTTGGACGTTTTGAAACAGATGTCATAGAGGAAAGACGCTCGTGTGCTCTAAAATTTCTTGAATTCATAGCAAGGCATACTCCATTATTCAAGAGTGAAGTGTTTGTTAAATTTTTTGATAATGATATAAACGTCTATCTAACTGACTGTTCTCAGTCAATGAGTTCAGATGCATCAGAGGATGATAGAAATGCCAATGTAACCGACACAGATTCGTTAAACAATTCTACATCTTTAAATGTAATGCAGAATGGGCCAAGGAATAGTCAAAGTATTTCAAATGAGCTACCAAAGTTCGTTTACGCAGAACAAATAACGCCAACAGTATCAAAACATATTTATCAGTCAAGCACAAAGGTCCGACCTGATCCAAATTATGGGAAATTATCCCTGAAAAATGAAAGCATAGATAATTCACCCTTATACCAAGAAACAGTGACAGATCAAATTATGTCCAAGGAGAATCTAAGCACAAGAACCTATAGTGAAAATATTGCAATCATGGACACAGGACAACTAACGAGTAATTGCACAATTAGCAGTACAATTATCGATGTCAAAGAATTTCTGCAGGGTCAGGAAAGCCTCAAGCCGACACACGCCACATCGTCTGTCATAATACACGATGGTTCTGACCTTCTAGATAAGCAAGAAGACTCTGCCCAATATATTCTAATAGCTGCAGCTCACATGAGTGCAGCATTTCGTCACGAGGCTATAGCTGAGTACGAGGAAGCTTTTACGCAGTATAAACTGGGAATTTCAAATCTTCTCAATGGGATACAGACCGATCTAGATCTGGACAGAAGGTCTATGATAAAAGATAAGATAACAAAGTATTTAGAGAGAGCCGAAAGACTGTATAACAGACATCTTAACTGTAATATTTCAGTACTATGTAAACCAATAACGGAATTGCAAAATTATAAGGTCCTACGAGTCATTGGCTCGGTAATGCTCGTACGAGATATAATGCGCGAGTGCAATAGGGTGATAAAGACAGTGGAAAAACCAGCTGGACGTAAAGAAGATATAAGTAATTATATTCTACGTGGCAAAGTACCTCACATGGTACAGCTTTATGCTTGTGTACAGACAGAGACAACTGTATTCCTAGTACTGGAATATGCAAGTGGAGGGAAACTGTGGGAACATGTAAAAATACAGTACAAATCTGCTAGGGATAAGATGAGCTCTCATAAGAAGGGTCACACAAGATCTATTAGTTGTGGTGCTGTAATTCAGCCTGATTATGAGAGTATATTAGATTCTAGTCATAAAAGTAAACACGAAAAAGAGAAAACACCCGAGAAAAAACACAGTACCTCAGACTCTATTGAGTATGACGATGTATCTGATTTCCAGGAGAATCTTGAAATATTACCTGATGAATCTTTGAGAAAATTGGAAGAGGAATTTGGAGCGAGTTCAAAGTATAATAGGGATTTGCCTACTACAGACTTGTTAGAAAAGGCACAGAAGTTACTTCAATCTGTTAATGCAACATTGAAGAAAAGTAATTCCATTGCTTCTCGTTTAAATGAATCGGAGCAACAGCTATATCCATATCACTGTAGTGACTCTACATTTGAAAAAGAACCCCTCAAGAATATTGTGAAAATTGACATTCACATCCAGGAAGCAGAGCAGGATTGTGGCAATTATGAGGATAACTCTGTAAAACTGATGAAGCTGTCAAGTGACAATGAAAATACAGAAGACAGTTATGATTTGAGTGAATTATCAACCAGCGAAAGCTGTACTGACCTCAGCTTAGGTAAGGACAAAGTCTCTAGTATATTGGAGGAGACACCGAGCATGGAATCCTGCCAACTTGGATATGAGTTATCAGGAAAGATGACTGATATCAGTGGCATCGTGGAATCTAGTCAGTTTATGAGAATGAATGGGGGTAGTCAGTACACAGATGAGTTGCAGTTACATACAGGTGAAGACAGTGGAGTGGAAATGGAACAGGAACTGTGGAAAGTGCCAGAAACAATTATCAGGCACTGGGCAGCTGAAATACTTTTAGCACTGGAGACTCTTCACCAACAGGATGTTATAGTGTCTGACTTGAGACCAGATAATATTTTGCTAAATGAAAACGGGAAAGTGCTGATGACGTACGTTGTACCACGACGTGATGCCGAGTTACCGCGATCCAGAAAGCCATACACGTCACCGGAACTGTCTATGTTCTTACCAGCAATTGCAGCTACATCAGCTGCTGATATCTGGAGCTTTGGTGTTGTTCTATATGAATTATTCACTGGAATTGTATGTACTGATAACGTTCATTTTTTTATATTTATTAGTACAATAATTCTTTTATTATTCCCTAGCAATTTCAGTGGAGACATCCTGGACCATTTCATTCGCATTCCATTGTCAGCATTCCAGATGAGATATCGCCGACTGCTAAATCCTTGTTACTTAGTGTGAGTTTTCAAAAGAATTTATTTGCTGATGGTACTTTTTGGTTTATTAAAAAGGTATAATTTTAAAGTTGACACAAAAATTATCATTCCAGATTCTAAAATACGAGCCGAATGATCGACTGACGATTCCTGAAATCAAACAGCATCCATTTTTTGAACAAATCGACTGGGAAAATCTACTAAATTCTTGAAAGAATTTCAAAACTAGAGAGTGGCATATAGGGAACATATAGTATATAATGATCTGATGAGTTGCGACTTAATTTTATATCATAGTTATATTTAATAATTTATTTTTTTTTCATATCTACCGTTCCAATGGGTATTATTAGTACGTTTAATTATCACGCGTTAATTACTAATTAAGGCTGCTGTTTAACTAAGTCTATGTGTGTACACGTACACAGAATGATGACGTCAGAAGCAAGGACATTTTTTACAACCGTTTTTCACTTTTATTTTCAATTAATTGGTTTAGCACAAGAAAGCCAGGTCATTTATATTTAAAATTTATAAAAATCTTGTCTTTAAGAATAATGTCTAAAACAAAATCGATCCGGCAAATCCTCGTGTCGGCCGCCATTACGCCTGCTTCATTTTCGTACATTTTTCTTTGAATTAGAATATTTGATACATTTAAACTCATATGACCCCTCTTCCGTGTTATATAGGGAAGACAACTATTGTAATAATTGAACAAGTTAATGGAAAATGCAGAAGAAAAATGATTATAAACGTTTCCTCGGTTCTGAAGTCACTGCTCTGTGTATGCATGCACCCATAGAGTAGCTAAATAGCAGTGTTAATAATTGAATAGAGGACAACCAATGTTAATGTAAATCATTGTAAAAATTGTATAGACAATTTGCCATAATAAATTGATGACAATGGCAATCGCACTGCATATCTATTCTTGAAAATTATAATTTATGTATGTACTGAGAAACCAATTCGTTAATTCCTGAACATAATGAATTTTTTATAATTACATTACATTACTTTTTAACTAAGATTTTCACGGCAAAATGCTCCTTGTTTAAATCGATCAACATCGGTTTCCAAAATCAACCACTTTATTTCAAAACCGGAATTAGTATCTATTTATATTAACCAGTCTGTTCACTAACCAACGTATCAGTTTTTCAAACGAAGCATATTTTTCTAATCGTAAACCAAAAATCCCTTTCTGCAGTGAATCAGCATTGTCTGATATCATATACACTCAGCTTATTTTAACATTCATCATCACTGTCGAATGCCTGCAAACATTTCCCTAAAACTGTTAGGCTATTTGTCAAACAGCATGTTCATACTCAACTGATGACACCGACGGCTAATCACAATCCGAATAAAGCGACAACAATGAGGAAGGGAAGAAAAAAATGTCCTAAACCGGTTTGGATGTAACATTAATTATGGATGTAATAAAATGTATATTTGTTATTTCTTTTATACAACAATCAGATTACCATGTTCGTTAAGTAATCAACGTGATTTGTTTCTTTCAGTTCTAGAAACCGTAGACATACCGTCAACGAACCTAGTAGTAAATAAAACATTAGCATTGTTAAACATGCCATCTTTCAAGGAGACAATTATAAATTGGGAATGTTTAAAATGTCTTTTTAACATCGTCCCAATGTTTTCCGTGTGAGATAGATCCAAGGCGGCGTCGACCTCGTCCAGGATGTACAATGGCGCCGGTTTGAACAACAACATAGCCAATATCAAAGATAATGCTACTAAAGATCTTTGCCCACCAGACAATTCGCCTAAGGATTCCTTCCAGATGCCTGAGAAACCAATTTTCACTTCCAAACCATCGGAAACTGTCTGGTTTTCTGGTGGTTGTAATTTTGCATTGGCACCGGGCAATAAACTGCTGAATATCGAACCAAAGTCTTTGTTTACCTGAAAAAAAAGAAACAATATAATTGGAATAATCCTTAGGAATATGTAGACATTAGAAAATAACTTGTTACCTGCTCCCAGGCTTCTAACAAGGTTTGCTTCTTCTTCTCGTCCAGATAATTAATTGTTTCCAGTATTTTACGCTTGTCGTTCTCAACAATTCCTTTCTTTTTCAACAGTTCACTGTATTGCTCTTCTTCCTTGTTAAGAAGATTCATAGCGCGAGTGTTGACGTTTCTACTGAGCTTTTCACGAATGGACTCCAACTGCTGTAACTTCTGTCCCATTTCCTCTGGATTATTCACCTTGAAATCGTACATTCCACCTTGAGCAAAGAAACTTGAAGTCAGTACAATGAAAATACTGTGTACAGAATGATTGAAGAATCCAAATACCTGCTTGACCAAAATATGCTTTATCCTGTTCGATCCACTCATATTTCTTTGTCAGTTCTGATACTTTGTGTTTGCATTCTGTTGCGTTATTTTTTATAGCTGTGATTTCATGATTTAATTTCTTGATATCCAATGCAAATTCTTCACTCTGTTTAACAATGTCTTCTTTCCTTGCAAGAAGCTTTTGTATACTCTTGTTCTGTTTGTTTATCGCGTCCTTCTGCGCCTTCAAACTGGCTTGTATGTTCTTGACACCAGTTCTAACTTCATCTAGGTCCTTCTGAAATTCTTTTGCTGTTTCTCGTAAGCCAACTAATTTCTCCTCAGCATTTTCTAACTGCTCCTTTTCACCAGCAATTGTTTTTTGCAATTCTGTTATCTCTAAGTTTAATGTTTCTGATTCTTGCTCACGTTTCTGCCATTCCTTTCTGCTCTGCTCGGCTTTCTGTTTAGCAGCTTTTAAATCACTCTCAGCCTTCTTCAATTGCTTCTCTCGTATACTAGCAGAATCTTTTAATTGACTTTCTAACTCTTTTACACGTTTTGTATTATCTTTCTCTTGTTTAATAGCCTCTTGTATCTTCTCAGTCATTTCTGCTATGGTAGCTTTTAAAGTGTCAACCTAAGACGTAATATGTTTATAAGAATAATTGTTTCAAGATTTCTTAGGGTGTATCAAGTACAAACCTCTTCTTTAATCTTGTGATGTGTCGTCTGTTGTAGTCTCTGTCGAACCATATCCACTTCGTAGACCCTCAAGTCAAGTCTTTGCTTAACAGAAGCATAACGTTCAGCCGTTTTATGTATTTTTACAATTTTAGATTCGATTTCGTGTAGCGTATACTCTTTTTCACTAATTTCCCTCTCAATTTCTTTCAACTCATCCAGTTTTAATAGCATTGATCCAGTTTTTGATACAGCACCACCAGAAAGTGTTCCAGCAGGGTCGAAGAGGTCGCCTTCGAGGGTGACACACTTTTTCATGACCTTATCATGGAAAGCTACCCTCTTCGCAATATCCATATCCTTGCACACGAGTATCTGGCCAAATATATAATTAACTGCTGGTCTTATCTCCTCGGGGAAGTCTATGAGGGATAGTGCTGACTGTACATTCTCAGGCCCAACTAGTTTTTGGGCAAAATCAAGAGTTCGTGGATCTATTGCTCTTCCGGTTACTTTGTTCAGGGGTATTATAGTGACGCGTTGTTGAAGTTGTCCTCGTTGAAGTAATTTCTTGCTTGTAGCCTCCGTATCAACTATTACATTATAAAGCTACAAAGAAAAGTTCCCTAATAATAGTTTTTATTTGGGTAAATAAGAATTGATTATATAAAAAAAAAACGTACCCTTCCGCCTGCTGCTATTTCTAAAGCGTAAGCAGCCGCCTTGTCTTTTATGTTGAACAATTTACATACAACACCCTTGACAGAATTTCTTTTGAAATTTGGCTCGGGATCCTCATATTGGAATCTCAACTGAGGATATCGTGACTCGAACTGATCGATTCTATCCTGAAGATGCTTTATCTCTTTAGCCAAACGATACTTTTGCTCTTGTAAAGCTTCCAGAGATCCCTCCTCGTAGTTCATTTTTTTGACTTCGTTCTCTAATTGCTTTAATTCCTTCTCCTTATCCTCTAAATTCTTGTTGTCTTTCTTGTATTCGTTCTCAGTACTCAACATGTCCTTTTGCTTTCTGTTGAGTTGTTCTTTACTGTGTTGTAACGTCATTTCGCATTGTTTCTTTTCAGTCTGGGCTTGTGTTGCGCTTTGTCTGGCACTTATCAATTGTTGTTCCAATGTTGCATTTTCGCCACTGTCGCTTCGAAGTAAACCGGAAGTGATCTTCTGATAAGTTTCCTGCATGGCTATGACGGCATCGGCGTCTTGCTTATCCAATTCCTTTAATTTCTGAAATAAACCTCCTACTTTATTTAATTCATTTTCCTTTGTGATTAGAATGTTCTCATCTTCAGAGATGTTTTTCTTCAGTTGCGCTATATTTTTTTCTTCGGCTTTTATGGCTTCTTTGTTACTGTTTGCTTCCGCTGTCAGCTTGTGCTCCCTTTTCTCAGCAGCCTTTAGTTCTTGTTCAAGAGCTTCAAGCTTCCCTCCTTTTTCCTAGGGAGCATATGAGAATGAGTTAAAAAATATAAATGTTTTGATATCTTTAAAGATTACTCACAGCATCTCTCTGCTTTGTTATTTCAACCAACTGCTCTTCGATAGTCTTGGTTTCAATCTTCAAATCTTCTATATTCTTTTGCTTTTCTTCTATTTGATCTTTTACAGCTTGAACACTTTCATCAGCTTTCTCACTGTTATGCACAGTTGTTACATACTTCCAAGCAATATAAATTCTACGACAGTGTTCAAGTTCTCTTTCTATCCTTTGAAATTCCACGTATTGTGATCTTTGCTCTTTCAATTTGTTTAACTTAGGACCCAGTTCTTCAGTCATAATCTGTAAATATAATATTGCATAAGTTTTCCAAAATAGAAACACTCGAGTAATTAATTAACCTACATCATTGATTTCCTTCAATTTAATATCTTTTCTTTCAATAGTTTTAATTGCAGCTTGCTTTTTGGTCTCATACATTCTGGTACCAGCAGCCTCCTCAATCATGGATAAAATTTCAACAGGTTTCATATTTAAAACCTTTGTAATTCTTCCTTGCATTATTAAAAAGTGCGGATTATTCACATTAAGTTGAACCGAGAAGAACATATCTTGAACTCTTTTATTTGGAACATTAGATCCATTAATCATATACTTGTTTTTACCACCGATAACAACTTGTCTTGTGACAGTAATTTCTTCAAAATGTTCATATCCCATTGGTGAAGCATTGCGATCACGATTATCAAATGTTATAGTGACACTGGCTTTCTTTACACCAGCTTGTCCTGACTTATATACAAGATCTTGCAGCGAGGTAGCACGAACCTGAAAGAATATTCAATAGATACATTGTTCAACATTAAGTAAGACTATGCAAAATCGTAAAAATAATTGCTATTAATCTAACAATATTGTCAATCATACCTGACCCAGATTCGTTATACCCAAAACAAAACAAATAGCATCTAAAATATTGGATTTGCCGCTGCCATTGAATCCAGTGATGGCATTAAACTCATTATCGAACCCATTGATTTCGATCCGCTTTGCATACGATTTAAATCCGTCCAATACCATGGACTTTATATACATCTTGTTAATTATTTATCTCCAGTTTCTGTGCAAAAGTAATCACCTTAAAAAAGAAAATGCACCAATTGTACTGTGACAGTTGTCTTTTACAGCCGGTTACATTCAAAATACACAAGTCCAGGATTCAAAGACGTTCTGAAAGTTATGTTTTCATTGACACGACAAGAAGGAATATGATTATCCATTCAGAAAGCAGAACAGACTTGGACTAAAATTTGGAAGCAATCGCGTCACGTATAATTTCCCGCTAAAAATCTTACGCTTTTACGTAGGCGAGAGATATAAGAGCTTGTTACTTGTTGAATTGTTGATTTATTTGTTATACAAATAATCTACGATTATGGAAGGTTTCGACGATCCAGGAATATTTTTCTCTGATAATTTTGCTACACAAGAACCACGTGAGAATCAACTGAATCTACAGGTCTTCAAGAAAAAATTTAAGGAATTCATTAGACAGTTTCACGAGGGCAATTTTAATTACAAATATCGGTAATTTTATCAATACTATATTCAATTACATTAGAAAATGTTTATTAGAGTATTGCTGTAATTATTTTCTGAACTTGGACCTTTATGATTTTCTAGAGATACTTTAAAACGGAACTACAATCTTCGCTTGTACTACATTGATATTAATTTAGAAGATCTTGGAGCATACGATGAATCTCTTGCTGAGAAAGTTTACAAACAACCAACAGAGTATTTGCCAATATTTGAAGAAGCTGTGAGAGAAGTTGCAGATGAACTTACAGCACCACGTCCTGAGGGTGAAGAAAAAGTTGAAGACATTCAGATACTTCTTTCCTCCGATGGGAATCCAACTTCTCTAAGAGGCATGAAGGTAAGACCAATAGGGCTCTATCATATTTATCATTGAGCTGCAAATATTTTATTCTAATTTGCTCAATTTCAATTTCAGCCTGATATTGTTTCAAAGTTGATCAAAATTCCTGGAATTGTTGTGTCAGCTTCAGGAATCAGAGCTAAGGCAACAAAGATTGCAATACAATGCCGATCTTGTAGAGCTGTCCAAGTAAACATTAATATAAAACCAGGTCTGGAAGGATACATGTTACCAAGAAAATGTAATACGTATGTGTCTCTAAGACTAATCATTTAACTACTAAACTCATACACAATAGTTAATCCAATATTTTATAAATAGAGAGCAAGCTGGGCGACCAAAGTGCCCCTTGGATCCATTCTTCATCATGCCTGACAAGTGTCACTGTGTTGACTTCCAAGTCTTAAAACTGCAAGAATTACCTGACCACATTCCGCAAGGAGAAATGCCACGCCACTTACAATTGTACTGTGATCGTTACTTATGTGAACGTGTCGTACCCGGAAACAGAGTATTAATCCTAGGAATCTATTCCATCAAAAAAATAGCAAAGACAGGTGGCAGAGCAGCTGGCAGAGAAAAAGCCTTAGTAGGTGTTCGTGCACCTTATATACGAGTAGTAGGAATTTCGGTAGATGGGGAAAACACTGGTAGTGGTAAGTTAATAAATAAAATACTGTTTTTATCACTTCATTAGATAGTTTCTTAATACACAAACAATGCATGTTCTGAATAGGAACCCATGCAGTAGTGACTGCAGAAGAGGAAGAAATATTTAGACGTTTGGCAGCTGATCCAAATTTATATGAAAGAATGTCAAACAGTATAGCACCGAGCATCTTTGGTGCAGCAGATATGAAGAAAGCTATAGCATGTCTCCTCTTTGGTGGGTCTCGCAAGAAAATGCCTGATGGTCTTTGTCGAAGAGGAGATATCAACCTCCTTATGCTAGGAGATCCTGGTACCGCCAAATCACAGTTATTAAAATTCGTTGAAAGAGTTGCACCAGTAGCAGTCTATACATCCGGCAAAGGAAGCTCAGCTGCTGGTTTGACAGCATCAGTAACGCGTGATCCAGTTACAGTACGTTTTATTCTTATAACCCATCCTTCATCTTGTACCCATGCATCAGGTTTAACACTCTTAACTCAAGAGACTCATTCATTTTAGAGAAACTTTGTTATGGAAGGAGGCGCCATGGTACTGGCAGATGGCGGAGTGGTCTGCATCGATGAGTTCGACAAAATGAAAGAGGATGATCGTGTAGCTATTCACGAAGCTATGGAGCAGCAAACAATCTCAATAGCAAAGGCTGGTATTACTACAACGCTAAATACGCGCTGCTCTGTCCTTGCTGCTGCCAATTCCATTTTTGGTCGATGGGACGATATGAAGGGCGCACAGAACATTGACTTTATGCCTACAATTTTATCTCGATTCGACATGATATTCGTTGTCAAGGACGAACATGAACAGAATAAAGACATCACCCTGGCCAAGCACGTGATGAGTATCCATGCGAATGCAGGATCGATGAATGAACAGACATTGGACGGTGAATTGTCTCTGAGTCTTATAAAGAAATATATTCACTATTGTCGAACGTAAGTAAATCTTTTTTATAATTTTTATTCTATTTATTACAAGGTTATTCATCCTGAATTTGTAGACGCTGTGGTCCAAGACTAAGTAAGGAAGCTGGAGAGAAACTACAGAATCGTTATGTGATGATGCGTGCTGGTACGCGTGAACATGAAAGAGACACTGAAAAGAGGATGTCCATTCCAATTACCGTTCGTCAATTGGAAGCTGTTATTCGAATTTCTGAATCATTAGCTAAAATGAGATTGCAGCCCTTTGCTACAGACACTCACGTTAATGAGGCTCTCAGACTTTTCCAAGTCTCCACATTAGATGCAGCTATGTCTGGCTCATTGGCTGGTGAGAATATATTTATAATAAATTTTCGAACTTTCATTTTTTTATTACTATTTCTTATATCTAATTTCTCTTTCAACAGGAGCTGAAGGTTTTACCACAGAAGAGGATCACGAGATGCTGGCGCGGATTGAGAAGCAATTGAAACGTCGATTCGCTATTGGTTCTCAGGTCTCTGAATACAATATCGTTAATGATTTCGTCAAGCAAAAATATCCGGAACGTGCTATTTACAAAGTGATACACACGATGATTCGCCGAGGTCAACTACAGCATCGCATGCAGCGTAAAATGCTCTACAGACTTTCATGAAAGGTAGGACTAGTTTTTGTGTTCGCTTGCTACGAGAAAGCTAGATGAGCTCTATGGTGTGAGATCGTAATTGAAGTTTTCTTTGAAGTACACTTTAACACTTAGTGAACTTAAGAGTGCTATACGCCATCACTGCGATTTTATGTTTCTTGCAAAATTCGCGCAGTGTTTTTTGCTACAGATAAGCATGCAATTCTACCTGTGACTAAAATATCATGTAAAAGGAACTAATTTAAATAATTACCTGTAAGTTGCTTGTCTTTATTTCTCAATTATTTATTATTTTGACAATTTGATTCTCGTTAAAGTTACTCACACCAATCGACCTAGCGCGTTCACTTTGCACCTGCTTCTCCATTTCCTATGAACAAAAAACAATTATTAATCGTAATACAAAAAGTACAAAAATAATTACTTAGGTTCTATTCGTTACAGGACTTCCATACGGCGACGGAATTCGTGTTCAAGTCACGCACGTAAGTTTAGTCACCGCAGATAACCGGTGCGTTAGCATTCTTCTTTTTAACGAACGCAAAGGACATGTAAACAAAGTACATATTGATGTAATCCAATTGAAGGTTTTGCAAAAGGAGCTTCAAGTACTTGTCCATGTTAGCAGGTCTAGTACCATAATGTGTTGACTAGACAGATAAGTAAAATTTAATAAAAAGATAATTGTCAAATTTTTCTTAATAAAATAACTAAATCCATCACAACAGTCACCTTCGTCGTGGTGAATAATTTTATCCCATTTATCGCCGCCTCCAAACGACTTTTTTAAACTTACCAATAGCATCCTCGTTTTTATAAAAAAGAAAGTAGCTATATCAATGTGGTTTTGACCATTTTCAAAAGCCGTTTCAATTTCTTCTGCTTTCGCCTATAAGAGTGAATATAGAATCTTCTGATACTATTGACATCCTGATAAGTACAAGGAGTTAAAATTAAAAAAATCATTTGTATGATTTATCTTATCCTCCAGATCAATTGTTAATTGTTCGCTGTATTACAATTTCCTACGATATTATGAAATCATCTGCCATATCCTGTATGTCATGGCCTGATGACAGCCATATCGTCTACATCGTCTTACAGCGTTGCGAATAGACTGAGCCCTGAGTCGGAAATTACGCTTAATATATTATACAACTCTGTTATTTCTTTTATATTTATCGTCGACACTCATAATGTTGTCAGATAACCTTATTTTGATTAACCTCAAGTATCGTTAGGAGCATCAATTTTTGGGTTAAATTTTGAGTGACAAGCAGTGACAGATTCTTTTGACAGCTGATTTTCCTTTCATTTTCCCGCGGGTGAGTCAGCCAATCACGAGTGACCAACGTGTAGCACTTGCGCTACGAGTGGCGACAATTAACACTACCATAGTATGTGAGTATTCGGCAGTTTTCGGGCCATTTCCAACATATGAATGTTTGTCTCCTCTCTAATCTTACTTTCTGGTAGAAAACCATTCGTGCGCTATGATTACAGCAATGGTCGACCAAGTGTAATGATGGAGGTTCATGAGTATAACTCGTTGTAGAATTACAAAGTTTTCTTCAAAAACGAGGGAATTATAAAGAAACTACTGATTTTTTTACTTTCTTGAGCATTATATAGAAAAAGGGAACATGGGTCGACGATCCATAAACACCACTAAAAGTGGAAAATACATGAATCCTACAGATCAAGCAAGTAAGGCCTTTACTCTAACCATAATAGTATAAATATTTAAAATACTAAATTTTTATTTTATTTAGATTCATTATTTCACTTACAATTATGTTGAGTTTAGACAATAGCATCTTTCTAGTACTGTTTTTTAGTCTTTATTATTTTGGGTATCATCAGGAAAAGAAGCAAGGAAGAAGGAACTGAAGAAAAATAAGAAGCAGCGTCAGCTAGTAAGAGCTGCTGTACTAAAGGGTAAAGATCCAGCACAAATCATTGAAGAGATGGAAAAAATAGATCAAATGGGTAAGTAAACATGTAATATTATGTTGTCAAATAATATGTTCTAAGATATGTTGTTTCTGGAAGTTTGCATCTTTATTACTATAATTTTGGTTTCAGAGTACAATGTGATGCAGCCACCACCTTTGAATGAAAAAGTTCTTAAGGATAAAAGAAAGAAATTAAAAGAGACTCTGGACCGTGTCTTGAAAATGTATGTAAGTATGATATTCATAAATTATTATTCTATTCTTGTACTGGTAAGGTTCTTGTAGGTCTTAGATATATGATATACCATTTTCAAATATTATGCATTAATTGGTAGGCTAAAGATGACCAGGAGAAGTGGTCAGAACTGAAGGAACAACTTGTACAGTATGAACGAAGAAGAATTGATTTAGTTACATATTTTGAGGCTGTAAGACATGCACAGCAAGTACAGGTTGATGAGATCCCACTGCCTTCAGCAGCTAATGATATTTCTCGAATGTATCCAGGTTAGTTTCTTTTCTTCTGGTAAAGATAACTAGAATAAAGTGAATTCGTTCTTATAACAAAATTTAGTTGCAGGGGCCCTTACATCACAGATTCCTCTACCAGAAATGCCACAACCACCAACTCATATCTATCCACCACATCCTCATTATATACAACATCATCCTCTGATGAACATTCCGATACCACCAAGTATCTTGAAGAAAACAAGTGCATACACTTCATCTACTGCAACGCCAACTTTGGCACCAAATAAGGAACCTCCCGGTGTACCTCCATATCCTCCACCTGATTTTTCCAGTGAGGATGAAGAACCTACAGATAAGGTACGAATGTTGCAGCTCATTATATGCGACTATAGGTCAGAATTTGATATATTAACTGTTGATGTTTGCAGAACAAGGATCAAACACAGAAATCAAGGACAATTAGATTTGCTGATGACAAGGAAGATGCTCGGCAAGAAGCTGAAAATAAAGATAAAGAGCTGGATAGAGATAAAGAAAAGGACAGAGACATCGCCAAGGTGAAGCCTACCACTTTACAACAGAAAATGCTTGCTATGGCTGGTCAGGATATCGATCAATTTATGCGGGAAATGGAAGTGGTGCATAAGAAACGAGAAACTGAACGTGCGCAGGACCTTAATGCGCGATTGTCCTTGCTTGAAGCTGAAGCCGATACTAAAGCTAATACGGGAAAGAATAGTAATAATGATACTGGGAAATCTGAAGACGAAGATCTAGAACCTCCTGGTGCATCAGATCACACATCCTCTGGACATAATCAACAGCATTCGCAGCACTCTCATCAGCAACATCCTCATCAGCAGCACCCAATGCCTCCTATGGGAATGCCACCACCACCTCTTCTATACAGACCTCCACCACCTCCAATGCACCTCCGGATGCCACCACCACCACCTCCGAGAATAGGCCTACGGTTACCACCAGGTAATGAGAATAGATGTTTATTTTCATTCTCATTTAGAACAGCTTGATGAATGTCTTGTCCTGTTGTACAGGTCCTCCACCAGGTATGCCGCGAATGCTCAGGCCAGGTCCACCTAGCATACCCAGAATGCCACCACCACCTCAAATGCAAATTCCGAACATGACCAGCCTTGCAAATATGACCAATCCTCAGATACAAACACAGTCTACAGCAGGTTCACAGCCTAAGACACCAAATGTGCTCTCAGCCGCCCCGCAGTTAATTAATCGCAAGGATAAGGATGGCAAGAGTGCCACCACAATAGAAGCTAAGCCTCAAATTAGAAACCTGGCAGCAGACGTGACAAGGTTTTTACCGACATCTCTGAGGGTGAAACGGGACGATAGGAAAAAGCCTAGTAGTATGCCCAGATTAATAGACAGAATAGCTGAAATACAGCCTAGACCTACGCAACCTAAAACTAAGGATGATGCGTATATGCAGTTCATGCAAGAAATGGAGGGTCTTCTTTGAATTACAAGGAAATAGGAGAAAAAATGTACGATACCTCCACTATACTATTAATTAAAACCAGATAAGTTTCTTTAATTCAAATGGCTTGATTATATTCAATCCTGATTCCTGTTACCTAACCTCTACTTATTATGCATTTATCTGTAATCGTTGTACTCGTAATACAGTTCGACTAACAGTGGTGAGGGGGGGGGGTCCCGTTCCATCCTTAATAATGACAAATGAATGGTCGCATGTATTTTATGGCTGAATCTGAAGTGTGATGTCGCCATTACTTTAGTAACTGCGTGGGGGCCACACGTACGTGGGGCTTCTAAAAGAACTCCGGGGTATAACTTGGCTGAGTGTAACATTAGAAAAGATAATCGCAACAACGATCAGCATCGTTTGGGACAAGTTATTCATTCGTTCCAATAATATTTTTATGCGCCGGAATATACTTTATTAGTTTTTATGGTGGACGTAAGAACGTTCTCAACTGTGGCTACTAACACGAGTGTTTCAAGATGGCTGACTCAAATGAGAAGTTGTTGGCGGAACTCCTGAAAAAATCAGGAAACAACGTGTGCGCCGATTGCGGAGCAAAAAGTTAGTGAAATATTTTATTATTGACAAGTTATATCTTGACGATGGAAGGCATATTGTATCCTTCTTGCAACATTTACATCAATATTTCGTATTCGTATTGTCTTGCTTGCTCTACCTTGGCTTCTATCCCTTGCATGTTTTTCTGCATTGCTCTAACTGCCAATGAACAGCATAGTTAATATAATGCAGAAATAAAATGCTAGTTATCATATGTTACTGAGCTCTTGATTAAAATACTGTTTCTTCGGTTGTACTAATAGTAATTAACTGCACATCCTGGGTGTATAAACTACTTTCAGATTACAATTTAGTATAGCTTAAATTTAATGGTAGCACAAACTGTTATTGTATGTGTATTACTCAGAAATGATTCACATACTTTAGTACTAGTTTTCTTGGTATCCATGGTAGAATGGAAGTGGACCATTTGTGGTTTTCCTGCTTTGTGTACTTCCTGTTGCTGACATATGCATGTCTTGAAATTTTGATATCATGTATGTTACAAAGATTCTCTATCTTTGCAGATCCAGAATGGGCATCATACAATATTGGGATATTTGTATGCACAAGGTGTGCAGGTGTACATCGATCCATGGGAGCTCACATATCCAAAGTAAAGCATCTCAAGTTAGATAGATGGGAAGATTCTCAGGTTAATAGGGTTCGGGAGGTTGGAAATATTACAGCACGCCTTAGATATGAGGAACGTGTACCTTCTTGTTACCGTAGACCAAACCAGGATGCACCACAGTAAGTACAGACTTTTTCTAGAATGTTTTAGATTAAAACATCAAAAATAAGCATATCTAAGTAGGAAGTGGTCAGCTACCATAATATCTGCTAATTTCAAAACTCAGTCCTTATTAAAATACCATATCTTCATAATAAACCACCTTTGAATAAATTAGGATAAAGTAAGTATATTATAAACTTATCTTTAATGAATGGGCAGAGTTCTGGTAGAGCAATGGATAAGAGCAAAATATGAAAGAGAAGAATTTTGTCATCCTGAGAGACAAAATCATTATGTCTCGGGATTCATGGAAGGTTTTCTGATGAAGAGGGGCAAAGAAGATTCCAGATATCATCCCCGGAAGTTTGTATTAAGTGAAACTGAAGACACCCTCAAATATCATGTTAAAGAAAACAAAGTAAGTTTTATAGTACAACTGGCAACATAGAGAATTAAAGAAATCTAACCCAATTGTTATTCTTTTATATAAGGAACCAAAGGCCATCCTCAGGATATCTGAATTAAACGTAGCCTTTGCACCCGCCAAAACAGGAATACAAAATAGCCTTCAAATCTCATTCATGAAAGATGGCACTACACGGCATATTTATGTGTACCACGAAGACGCGGAAGTAATAACAAATTGGTACCTTGCCATTAGATGTGCAAAACTGCACCGTCTTCAAGTGGCATATCCTGGTGCAAGTGAGTCTGAATTATTGTCCCAGCTGACAAGGGATTTTCCGCGTGAAGGATATCTCTGGAAAACAGGTCCAAGGCACTCAGACGCTTACAAGAAAAGATGGTTCACCCTGGACGGTCGTAAATTGATGTACCACGACGATCCTATGGTCAGTCGTCCAATCCTCTACGATGTTCACTTATGTAGAAACATATTTGAATACATTTAGGCCTAGTGTATAGAGTCTCGTTTTTCTATACTCTTCCTATTACCTTAAGGACGCCCATCCAAAAGGTGAAATCTTCCTGGGTCACAGTTCAGAAGGCTTTGCAGTCAAATCAGGTGTACCACCTGGTGCAAAGGATCAAGGATTCTCTTTTACGTTGGAAACCCCAGATAGAAGTTTTCTTCTGTCAGCACAAAGTGATGACGATCGTGCTCAGTGGATGAATGTCATCCAAAAGGTTATAGACAAACCTCTGACACCACAGGATGTTGCCGGTACTCATTTATCGTGAACCTCATTTGATTACGTTTAGAAATTCTGTCATATAAATTATATGTAACTTTAAAAATATTTTAGTCGCAGCACGCCTGGTAAGGAAACGCACAGCTAGTGGAACTATGAACATCTTCTCCTCGGCGAGGTAGGGCTGGACCCCTGATAGACGCCTAACCTAATATGCTGTTAAGCATCAAAATAGAGCAAAAGCAAGGCCAAGACCGACTTCGGAAGAATAATCGTAGACCTGTACTAGGTTAAGATTTTTCAAATCCGCATGGTACAGTGAGGCTTATTACGTTCTCATTTCCCTTGTGAAAAATTGCATCGCACGCCATTTTTTTTATAACGATTTCTGACACTGCGTGTTGTCTAGCGAACCTAGAAAGGAATAAATTCGCTCGGAAATGCACAAACAAAATACCTTTTGAAATTGATATTTCAATAACGAAAACGAGAGGACGGAAAGCCACGAAAATCTGAGGAAAAGTGAAAGAAAAAGTATAACACTCAGTGTATGGGTACGTAGAACATACGAAGTAGTTAAAACAAAACAAAAAATGGCTGAAACTCTAAGATAGATGTAGGAAGAAATCATTTTGAAAGAAAAGAAACGAAATCGCGTATTTTACGAGTCATGACTCTTCGCTGTTGTTATTGTTATTGTTGTTGTTGTGATGGTGATGATGATGATGATGATGATGATGATGATGATGATGATTCCCCGCCAGAATTATTCATGTCGGGTCAATGCTCAAAAAATAGACAAAAACAAAAAAGATAAGCAACAACTGCATGTTAACGATCGTCTAGACAAACAGATAGATAGGCAGGCAGTTAGACATTTCATATAGCAATAAAAATTCAATAATCGCGAAGTAACGTGCCGAATTATTACAAGTGAAAAGAAAGAATCATTTTTTGTCGATATTTTGCGGTTCACACTACATGCATACAAGCATATACGTGGTAGACGCTTCAGAAAACTGTTCCTGTATTATATATATATTCTTTCATTTCTTCATATCATTTTCGTCGTTAATATTATTCTTTATTCCATTGGCCTCCTGGATGGATTTTACTGGCCGATATTGATTGTAGGCTAATTAATTATTATAATCAAGAGAGGCTGGCTGTAAACAGTATATAACGAGGTATATATTTATACATGTATACATATGTGCAGGGTGAATGGAAGTACGTGTCGTTTTTCGAATATTGTACTTGCATTTGAAACTAGATATGGTTATTCAGTACAAACGCACTGTGGTTTTACTATAGAAATGAAATGGACAGGTTACTTTAGGTGGTACATTTGTCTCAATTAACCGTGTATAAGCGAAAGCTTTGTTTTGCAAGATTCATTTTCCATTTTTTTCAAAATCAATACAAATATTTTAGGTGACACGATACGTTCCCTAACCCACCGTATCGTTATACATATATACCAACAAACATTACAATACGCGAGATATCTTTTTTAATTGGTATATTTGATGTAATATAGACAAAAAAGGGATTAGGCCTATGAAGCTGTGTTCTTGGGCAGCCGGTCCTTTTCTTTCTTTCTTTCTTCTGTGTTCCTGCTTACACTTTTTCGTTCTTCATACAAATTTGTGGCAAATAATGCTAGAGTATATATGTTATTCATTTGCTCTTTTTGTCTTAGATTTTTTTATCTCGATAACAGAGACACGGTCCATATTTTCTAATGCCGAGTCACACGACTGATCTATACTAAGAACTTTTTTTAAACCGAAAATGATTGAGTAACGAAAGGAGATAGTACGAAGATAATTTAATTTAAAATTTAATGAACAATGACAAAGTATAAGCTGTCAATGAATGAAAAGAGATGAAGTTGGTATCAAGAAAAGATATTATTTAATGCGTGGTTAAAGGACACTTAAATATTTTTATTTATCGCTCTCCCCGCTTCTTTCTTTCATTCTATTAAAACTACCTACCTTCTTCTGTCGTTATTTGCGAATTTTCGGAACGTATGTATAATAATTATAATGGTTATAATAATAAAAATAATATTGAAAATAATGTCACAACATAAGAAAGTCATACAGGGTGTGCGCACGTGACTTCAAATAGATCTGAGAATTAATTTCCAACTAGACCTAAAATAATATGATTACTAAAAACGTGGTAACGATTTAATTAATAATTGACTTTATGGTAAAAATGGTGTTGATATGAATCGAGGATGTAGAACGACCATATCAGGCCCTCGGGCGTAAAATACGGTATTAGTTAATATGATGATCAAATCGTGTCCGAAAAATGTTCTTTTTGTTTTGTGTAGTTATAGTCGGCCCGCGACATCAGTTTTACTTTGAGGGGACTAATTTACGTTTCAGTTCGTAACGAGATGGCCCCTCCTCAAAGTGGAACTGATGTGTCGCCACTATACGTGTGTATAATGGCTATAGCTATTATGACAATTTCGGTTAAGTGACTCACCCTGTAAATTTCTCACCCAAAGAGAATCGCTAATATTTTAATAGCAAGATAATAAAGGAGAAAAAACGAAACATAAAATGCACCATTGATTGGTTCATTTTCTTATCATTTTCTGATTGAACCCAAATTGTACTCGCGTTTAATTATTAGCAATTGATTGTGTGTGTGTGTGTGTGTGTGGGTGTGCGCGCGCGCGTGTATATATTCTTCCATATATGTAATAATCTGTACATTCTATATCCTAACACTGCTTCATATACGGTCGAGACTATTTAAAATTATAAGAACATAATTTCCAGCTTAAGTTTATTGCAATCTGGGGTCATAGTGAAAGAAAACGAATGGCAACACTTTTTAAGACATTTATATTCTCTGCCATTTATATTCGTATTCAATTTGCTGAATTTAATCTCTTCATTTACTAATATTATTATCGTCGTGTTTCGCATTTTCATTGAAGTTATTTCTTAAATGATTTTTAACGCATTTCATCTTTACGGACACTGTTACTTTGAGTATATGTACCTTCAACATTTTTCTTTTTCGTTGTGGTGTGGTATACGGTACGTGATTAAATGTCGCGTCAATTGGGCAGCATAAACATAGATTTCAGAAATTAATCATTGGTTGTGTGTATGATAGGAATTGACTTGCCGACAATTAATTTTTTGATGACTCTTTGGTTCATATTTTTCTAATCGCATTCACGATTAATTTTCAGGATACCTATTCATAGTCGAAATGCAGACAAATGAACATGAGAGGGTAGACAAGAAGTAGACATTGAAGGGAAACAAATAAATAAAATGTGTGAAAGTATTTCTTAATTGATTTACCAGCATTATAGAGATTCCAGAGTATCTATATATTTATACGTACATGTACACACAGCCACACAACAAACGTGACCATGCGGAAAGATGGATATGAATACTGGCACACTGCAAGCTTGACAGAAATTGTTATTTAATCTGTTACAAATAAAATGAATCTGATAAATGTTTCTGATCTGGCGATCCTGTTATTTTTGTGATCCCTAAGATATGTTGTAATTATTTTCACTGAGTTTCGTCGAGACTCATGGTTCTCATACGCGTCTTTTTTTAACAGTGCTCTCAAGAAATGTTTTTCTTTCCAAAACCTTTCACCTTAGTCATTTTCCTTTGTTATCTTGTTCGAGTAATAATGGCCTTCTCTTCAGGTAGCAGAGAATATTTACCCAACAGAATGCGGCTACGCTAACGTATACCACACGTAATGCTGGTGGTATCAGAAGAAAATTCACAAATTGCAGCGGAATCCAGTATATGCAGGAAGTCTGTGAACATTTTTTTATATTCGTTTATATTAGGGTTTAGTGGAAATGGTCATCAAATGAATGGTCGAGCGGAACTTTATAAAAATTAATTTTTTCTTGTTTTGCATGATACTTACTTGAAAAGTCTTCACAAATTTGACTTTGCACTCGTGCATAATATCAGCTTTTCCTTCCATTAGACTCATGCCTGAAATAGAAGAGATTTATGAATTAGAAATATTTAAATAATTATACGCCAAACTGGAATAATAAATATTGGGTTTTATGCAAAGAGTTTGTCTAATTTTCAAAGATTTTCGAAATTTAAAATAGATTTTTAATCATCTGCGAGAGGAAATACTGTTCGAATACTGACTACTGAAAAATAGGATGATCAGCGATGGTGTTAGAATAAATTGATCCGCGAAAAGTTTCTTTAGGATGATCCTCTTTGTGATTCCTATATAATAAGAGTCCAGCCATTTGTACCTGTATACGGAAAAATGATCTAATTAATAGATTTATGTAAAGACATAATTTTATTGAAATTTGTTTTTATTATCTGCGAATCAAGGTCATGAGAGAATATTTTTTCTTGTTGAATCTCATACCAAAATATTCATTTGTTAAGCTGATGAATAAGTTAGAAGATGTAGACAAACTGATGTTAACAATCCATAATCAGTGCCACAATTAGTGTCAGCAGAAGCCCAGAAGGAAAGCTGGATAGGTTTCAATTGGAATATCAGGTAATACTGTGCATCATCAATTTGGGAGGAAAAAGCCAAGTTTAAGGTTCACCAATCCAGCGTGCTGATTAGGATTGAATTTCTATGTGGTTCATCCTCCTTTGGCAATGCTCATTCTCATTTTCAGCATAAGCTAGAATATAAACAACACCACAAAGGATATGGTCACATCACATGTGTGGAATTAATAATTTTGCCAATGAATATTTATTTCTTCAATAAATAAATAAGTGAATTCGATTATTTTTTAAGTGTAGTTCCATGTACCATAAGTCAATAAAAGCATAATGGGAAGGTATTAAAAAAGATATATTAATTAAAGCATATTTGCATGCATTAAAATTGCAACCGAGAATCATGAACATGATGCGTAATAGAAATGTATAGTGTTTCATTACCAATTTCATGAAAATGTGTTAAAATTAAATGGATTTTAAAAATCAAAAGAACTTACCATCCATGAAGAATTGGACCAGCTAACAGACATCCATAAATTCCATATCTCTGTAATTGAATCCAATCGTACTCTTCAATTTTATTAGGATCCTGAACGAATCCAAAAGATTCATTGAGTTTGTATAACCAGTTCGGAGGACAGTCTGCATTTGTAATACTAGATGCAGATGATGAAAGTTTGACATTTTCTACCTATTTAAAAAAAAAATATACAAATGATTAAAAAAATATAATTCCTGTCATTAACAATAATTTTAAAACTTACTTGAAATTTCTTATTATAACTTTGTTGCACGAATTCCGCACCAGTGTAGAACATTCCATAAATAACAGAATTAAACAATAGTGGTCTTTTTCTGATAAGATTGCTAAAACTTTTCATCATCTTGCTAGATACTGTTATCTTAAACTCCACTCAATAATCTGCAAATAAATATTAGTGGCACACTTTAAAATATACACCGTGTAAACGTTATAATCTAGATGCATTTTCGTACCAATGCACTTGCAGTTGTAACAATGTAACGCAACGATCAATGCAACAGGTATATCTTGCCGCAATGCGTCACGATAATATCAAGACATGATATTTGCACTATTTGTTAATTAAATTGTAATTAAAGTTATATCAAATGCATTAATAATGAATGTGCTATAGTATTTTTATATTCGCTAAAACGAATTTATAATTTTTTAATTTTATTACGAAAACCTCCAAAAGTTGGATCTTCACACTATATAAAATATATCCTTCAGCAATCTATATAGATAACCATGCTGAGCCGTACTGACAAATATCGCATAGTGTCTTTTGAAATAAAACCACTCAAGCTCAATCAGTTCCAATCAGCAGTTGATTATCTGGTTGAGGATAGAGGGAGATTTCTAGTGATGCGAATTCTAAATAGTAAGAGTATGTAGCTCATACTACTTCAAAGACTGGAACCTAAGAATTTTTTTATCTTTAAGACCATTTCTATTTCTTTCTTACAGATAACTTTGTAATTTTTCATGTTTTAACATACACATAGAACTTTCTCTTCAATGCTGCAATCTCACTGGTTATCAGATAAGAAACAACGCTTTACTCGTGATTAGCTTTCTTACCTTTAATTTTATTAGGGATGAATTCTCTGGATGGTCTTCATTGGATAACACAATACTTCTATCATTTGCAATATGTATCACGATTGGAAACTGAAATTGATTAATATGTGAATTAGATAGTGCTTGGAAAAGTGACTTTTCATTTGGATAAAGACATAAAGATATAATATATCATGGCAGTATAATGTTTTTAATTCAATGAGTTTATCAGATTTTTTTCTTATTAATAAAATAATGAGTATCAATTTGAGCTGTTGGAAAGTTGTAATTTGAAAAAACTCAAATGTGTAAGTCATCTAGACTGTAATTTTTATTCTTTATTAGATTTCTAAATTTTTACAAAGGTTTCAAAAGTTTATATTTATAAAAGCCACAAAACTAATATTAGGGATGTATAAAATATTTCTATACCATTTCAAAGATGTTGAATAGTAGATATCTGTATATTTGTTACTTGTACTCCTGGTCTCTGAAAGAGTCGTGTGTTTCACCAATAAGCCATTTTAACCAATCATTCTGGACTTCTTTCTCCATGGTAATCTCTTTGAAAACATCACATCTTCCTACCTGGAATTGAGCACTTGAAGAACCCATCATAATTAACTGTAAACATCTACAAATTACCTGAATAAATCCTAGCTTTTTGAACATTTTAATACTCCTTTCATTATCCATAGTAATTTTTACACAAAACTGTTTAACTTTGAGTTCTTCAATTCCTAAACATAAATATTGTTTCATATTATTATGAGTTTTTAGTACTTAGTATATATTCATTTATAATTTTATATGTACCATAACGCAACATTAGTATCACAGCCTCCCAGCCCATTTTTCTACCTCTAGCTATAGGTTCTGCTATCATAATTTCAGCTTCTGCAGTGTGTGGATGTTCAACATCATTAAAAAAAAGATTTGTATCTCCAACCATAGACTCTAAAGGTACATAAATTGAAATAATTTGCTTATCGAATGATCTAATCATTATAAATTCAAATAATTAAAACTAATTTCTTGCAAGTACCTATCTCATTCCCATTTGTCTCAAAAGCTGTTTTATCCAGAATAATAAAAGTGCATTCTGAAAAGAACAAATGAAAAATTATGCTATTTCATCCTAACAATACATTCACAAGAAAGAAACTTACTATCCTCAGCATCATGCCAGCTTTTCTGCATCGCATATTCTTCTTCTAATGTTAATGGCTCCGATCCTGTTAGGTATTGCAATTCCTTTGACTTCATCCATTCATGGTACCTGAAAGATTACAGTGAATTAGTATTTTATAATTGGAAATCTAAAACTGATATCTCCAATAGGAATTAGTAAACCATACTTAGAAACATGGTACTCTTTGTAGGGTACCAAAATTACATTTTTCCCCAGGATACGGGTCGTGGCATTAATCTTCATTACTTATAAAGTGCAAAAGTTAGTCAGAAAACAATAAACCAATCGCCTGTTACACCTATTAGAAGGGAAGTATTTACAATTGGATAAAATATACTTATTGGCAACTAAAGTTCCCTACACAACGAGTTACAATTTCACTGTGCATATCCAATTCAGTAAATTACGATTATCGGATTCCGTCACTGTTTTTTATTAACGCAGTGCGATCTATTGAGAGTGCGTGCAACTATTTGAAACTCGATCAGTACTGACCAGTACCATCTTCTGGGTTTGGAAGAAGATGCAGTTTTGCAATGCTAAACGTTGATGCATCCCTTGATCATTCTAAATACTACTTGATATTCTCTTAAGCACCAATAATTCGGTACCTCAATTGTATCTGCTTCTATCTGGTATAGCCACAAAGGAAAGGAAGAAAGGACTTGTATCTGCTACCGATGATATATAAGTAAAAGGGTCATCCCCATGTATTTTATGTTTAATAAGAAATGTATGGCATTTAAACCCCCTCCAGAACTTCTATGTTGGTTCAGCATATCCCCCGGGCCCACTGTCACTGCTAGCCGTCAGACACAAAATCCCATAGAGCTTGGCCCTCTTTACTAAATCACCTCGGCGTATTTGCTTGCTTTGAAACCCAATGCTGATTTACTGGTGCGTTAGCGATTGTTGGTGTAAGAGGTTGGGTACAGTACTATATGTGTGTGGAGTTCGTGGTTGTATGATAGCGCGTATTCTGCTAATAATATTTAGTGGTATTTGTAAACCAGCGTTTTCCAAAACTGTTGTTCAGCAGCCTTAGGCCAGGGTGAATTCTGTTTATAGGAGTGAAGAGAACACCCTGGACCTTGTATACGGATTGCGTGGATTTTGCACTAATTCGTAAATCTCCTGGAGATAAAATGGCTTACAATTTTGCTGGAATGCCCACAGCTCCTATTCCTCCTATAGGTGAATATCATTGATTCTAACCTCATTTATCTAGTAGCAAAGTATCTGATCATTAATGTTATTTAATATAATAGGAATGGGTCCCATGGGCCCACTAGGTCCTATTGCTGGAGCACAAGGTTTCATGGAATTAGCTAGTCAAGGATTTCCACCATTGCCACCATCAATACCTCTCCCTGGTATGAATGATTCTCCACTGGAATTCAGTACAAATAAAAATCAGCCACCATTGGTTCGTGAGAGTTCAGATGATAATACTGATCGTAGAAGTGAGAAAAGTGATGGCAGAAGAGATCGGGAAAATAGGGAGGCAAGAGACACTTGCAGAGATGGAGGCAGGAGGTAGTAACTATTATTTATTAGACTGTTTAACTTTTCACATAATTCGTTTCTTATATAAGCTACCCACTAGATTTTATAACTTATTTTACACTTTTTATTATAAGATCAAGAGGAGATCGTAGTGACAGAAGAGAAAGAGATCGAGAGAGGCGCGAGGAACGTGGTGACAGGTGCGAGAGGCGTGATGATCGTAGACCTGAAGATAGAATTAATGCTAATTCTAGCTCAAGTAGCACCACCAATACTCATATTAATAGTAATAGCAACGAAATATCCTCAACGACAAGTACCACTACAAACGGTACCCCAGGAATAGGAGGAGGACCTCAAATGGAACCCACCACAGGTGTATGGGGTATGGGTGTTGGTTATTCTATGATGGGAATGGGTCCAATGGGTCCTTTGGGACCCATGATGAGTGATATGACCTTGGGTCCACACATGGGGCATGCGCATGGATATGGACACATGGGAATGGGCATGATGTCCCATGATGGTGCTATGCTAGGGGCTCAAATGCTGGGACCTGAACAAATCATGAGCGATGCTACAGCACAGATTATGAGCGGTGGTCTTCCACCACCACCTTCTGCGCCACAGGGTACCAAGGAGATTATTCACTGCAAGAGCTGTACTCTATTTCCTCCTAATCCTAATGCACCACCACCTACCACCCGGGAAAGGCCACCAGGATGTAGAACAATATTCGTAGGAGGTATAAGTTTTTTTTCCTTTATTCAACAACATATATAACATCCTATTCAATTATACTGTATTAGGTTTACCCGAAAACATCACTGAAACCATAATTCAGGAGATATTCGAGCGCTGTGGAGAAATTACTACGTTAAGATTATCCAAGAAGAACTTCTGCCATATACGCTTTGTACTTGAAGCAAGTGTGGATGCTGCTATTTATCTGTCAGGTTACAGAGTACGAATAGGTTCTAGTGGGGATGCTGCAAATACTGGTAGACTTCACGTTGACTTCGCTCAGGTATTTTCAAATAATTTTAATCAATATTCATTTAAGATCTAATTTGTGTAATTATCAACGAAATACGTTATAAGGCTAGGGATGATCAGTACGAATGGGAGTGTAGACAACGGCAGTTACAACGAGAACAAAGACATCGAGAAAGGGTTGAAAAGGAAAGACAAAGACCACCGTCAAGTCCCCCACCAGTGGTCCATTACACAGACCATGAAGCATCCAACATCTGCGAGAAGATCAAACAAGATGACACCTTCATGAAGGCTGTCCAGGTTAGTAAAATCTTTCAAACATTTGTATATTTTATCACTTTCCTCAGCTAAACTCTCTAATATAAATGTTGTACACATGACTAGGTTGTAGTAACTTGGCTGGAACGTGGAGACTGTACGAAACGCAATGCGAATACTTTCTACTCGATGATACAATCTACAAACAGTCACGTGCGCAGATTACTCACAGAGAAGGCATCGTACGAGGAGGAACTCCAGAAGGCCAAGGAACTTATGAAGGGTAGAATGCAGGGTCTTCTTATCCAATGTACGTAAATACCTCACCAGATCATCTTTAGATATAACTTTAGCTTCAGAAGGTTAGACAGAACCGTACCGTATCGTGCGATCAAATAGGATGTTGTACGGTATTGTACGGAATCATAAATAGTACCGACAACAGAAACGTACACGCATACGTAAACGTAACGCGAAAGTATATCTGCATATCATTCGCTATTTCTCTCCGGTAAGTGATCTAGAGCCTAAACAAAAGAGAAATCAGTCCAGACGTGTCCAGAATGGTGGAAAGTTGCTGAAGAGACTTACAGACAGAAGCTCGCGTGGAGAATGATTAATCATAATCGGTTTGTCTTGATTCAGATCGGATTGGATCTGAAGGTGTCTCGAATTGAGGCAGCATTTTTCATAAAGACGTCATGAGGTTTTATTTGGTACAATGTGATCAACCCACCGTGATATGGTGCCGGCTAGGTAAAGATACTGATCCGATTATGCAATAATCTATATACTTGCCTCAATACTACCGCGACTATACTATAGAATGTATACCGGATAGCGAGATCGTACTGCCCGACGATCTTGGACCTTCTCGAAATAGAAGTTTGCTGTGAATGACAGTCTAGCGTGTTTTTAAGGTGGGTGAAGAATGCTGACTTTCGATTTTAGGCTTCGACCTCTGGCATCGAATGAAGATGCGGTTTGCGATAAGAAATTAATGAACTCCTAGTGATATAGTTTACGTGACCAGCTTGCATGCTTGCTGATGCTGATGAGATGGTATAAGGTGTTGGGCATAATATTGATCTTGAGGTCGAGGTCTTAGGACAATATGGAGAAACGTTCTGTCATGGGACCAGGATATCTGTAGATGTTACAATACCAGAAAGAAAGTGTATCGACTATAAGAACCAGATTACCAGGTACCAGATGTTAAGAATCGTATGAAAATTTGATATCTGCCATCATCTTCAAGTGACCTGGTCCAGTGACAAAACGATAAGTACAAGAATCATATGTGTTTCGAGAGCTCCCTTCCCTGAGGTCAAGGAAGGTCATGGATTCATTAGTACAGTATGAGGTACTTATGCACATATCAAAGGACACAGGTTCAAAATTATTACAGATCACAGATCCCAGGTTACACGTAATTTAGGCTAGGTTGTACCAGACTGCTGACCTTATTGAAGGTCACAAAGATATTCTATGGTATGTCTAAGATTGAAAGCCATATAAACTGGCATCACCAAAGAGAAAATCAATGAGTGGGAAAGTATGGAGTAAAGGGAGCACAATCGTTGATCTTACAAGATGGAAAACATGGAGAATTAAAAAACAAAACTCAGTGTTGTAAAATCAGGGTGTACAACAGAGGATTTGTTGTGTTTTTGTATGCGACATGCGACACCCGTGTCACCAAGACAGTCAGTCAGATCGAACGCGTGTTCACTGCCGCCAGCCACAAGAAGGTCTGGGACCACTTCACCAAGGCCCAGAGGAAGAACATCGAGATGTGGAAGAAACAGTCCTCGGTATGTATTCCCAATTTGAATTTATGTGGAGAACAAAAGCAGGAGCAAGAACAAGGTGATAGACCATCGAACGTTGTGGTGGATGGTCCTCACCTTAAAATTGGTAGCACCGTGTGGACATTCCATGGTTGAACTTGACTAAATCAAACAACTATCATATGTACATAGATAGATACCTATGTAGCCTTTCAGCACGTTGAGATCATTATATGTGCATGAAATAGTCTTTGCAGTACAACTTGATGCTGATGTCGCAGGTCAGGTAAGTTCACTGGGTAATAATATTCCTGAGACACTGGATGAACTTAAAGTTTCACGTGTATTCATCCAAAAATTACAAATGTAAGTCTTATTTATCTTGAATTGTATTTGTCGTGATTACAACGAAAGACTGGATGAAACTGAAGGACTTCTAATGGATATGCAGGTAATCTTTGGGATACTTGAAAATTTTTGACTTCATTATAATAGTGATTATTGATTGTTTTTTTTTTTAATTATTGTTTTTATTTACCTTGAAAGCAATAAAATATATTCAGTCCAAATGGACCATGCAAGCAGGACAGTTTGTGCAACTTGAAGAAATTCTAAAGAATTAAGAAAAATTATATTATTATTTTTCCTTTCTATTAGTCAATTTTACTAATGGCATGCAGACTCTGTTGAGGTACGCATAAGATCAAGAGTAACTAATATAATTATTGTAAAGCCAGTTAAATGAACTTCTTGCGATGATAACGAGAAACAATTATCTGTATTTAATTAAGTTTATATAATTATGCAACGGAAAGATCACGCTTCGGCTGTTTATAGGTAAACGGTTTTAATTAATATTAAAATGTATTTCCTATCCGATAATCATTTTTAGCGGTAATTGAGAGAACCGCAGCACAGAATACTACTGTACTGCATGCCCGCGTAATTGTGAGGATGTCATAAGTATCATGGTCACTGAAAATAATGGTTATGATCAATTCGTGTCCGAATCGATCTTAGGAAATCAAGGCGGTCCAGCTGGAGGAAGCCTTGATGGAGGGGGAAGGCGAGATGGAAGTCTCAGACTCCGAGGAAGAACCTCAACGTAAAAAAGGTCGCTGTCATTCGGATGTCAATGATGAGGTCGAACGTCTGCAGACTTTAAAAGAGGAAAACGACAGCCTTCGATGTCAGCTGGAAGCTTACAAAAACGAGGTCATTTTCAATTTTCTTGAAAAATATGAAATCTCTTAGCAGGTCCTAAAATAAATTCCATTTTATTAGGAGATTCTCATATTTTCTAAATTATAAACTATAATTGTAGTTGATATATGTATACCAGTCGTTATTGGCTAATACCAGCGTGTCTACCTCGTAGGTGGACCTGTTGAAGTCCGAGACGAAAGCCGACATAGATGCCAAGGAGAAACAGATGAAGATGCTGCAGCAAACCTTGAAAGGTATGCAGGAACAGTTAATGCAGTCAAGGAAGCAACAGGCGCAGGACGATCAGAAAATCAAGGATCTTATGATGAAGTTGAACGCTACCAGGAAAGAGGATCCACCTGAAAGTGAAATCATCACCTTGGACAAAGATGACGATATAAACGAGGAGCCCAGGACACCGAAACCTCTGGCGATATCATTAGGATGCGTCCAGGTTACGCAAAAGGACGCTAAACTAATTGGTATATTATTTTATAATGGGCGAGAATGTTGACTATATAATTATTGTAATAATTGTTGTTCCTTACAGGACTGATCGCCACCTTTCTTCACATTCATCCGTTTGGCGCTAGTGTCGACTACGTATGGTCATACTTGCAAAAAATGGAGCCGGGCATAAGGCCCAACGAGGTGGAGGCACTGATGCAAAGATTTCCTCAAGTGTTCAAACAGGAACTGTCCGGGATTGGTGCAAATATGGAGAGACGATGGCAGTTTTCAGGTTTCAACGTTTACCGCAATCATTGACGAAATGATCGCAGTTATATTCGACGTGATGAACATTGTGATGTTAAAAATTTCATGGTTGCGAATGGCTCTGGATACTTGCCAGGATTTCTTGATTATGTTCTCCCTCTAATCGATATTTTCGATTACATTTTCAAAGTGCTATCCGTAAAATTCCTCTTTCAGTTCATGTAACATGATTAATGTTAGAATGCCTTCGCAATTGTAGTTACGAAAACAAAGAGAAAATTAATGATAAACACGCCATTTTGTCTTCGCATTACGTTTGTACTATAAGTACGACGTGCAATCACATTGTGCAGATTACGCTTGTATCGCGCAATTAATCAGTCATAGTAAGTAATTAACAATCTTAAAGAATTACCTATGTACTTCATAATGATAAATACAGATTACCTGTACGACTTTGTATATAATTAAGCGTTTTTCATTTACTCCATAAAAGTTTAAAGCCATATTATAAATATTTGTCATACTTAATATAAGCTTTGGGCGGTTTCCATGGTCCCCAGTTTCTTGTCACCGTTTGTAGCGCGATTAAAAGCCGTTTTGATTAGTGATAATTATTTTAATTATCTATGATTCTTCTTCATCACTATCCTTGATACGGTCGATCGATTCTAGGTACCTTGTGGACGATAAACACGTAGCTGACTGCGATATTCTTATGTTGGTATCCGTCTGCATAAGAGAAATAGCATATAACCAATAATTCCAATTATTAAGTCATTAATCGTATTTATTACTTATATAATCCCTATACCAATTACCTTAAGAGTATCCTGACTGTCAGATGTATAAGGCACTTCTGAACTCGACTTTTTCATATAAGTTGAATCGTCCTGAACTTCGACATCTCTCATATTCAAACCTACGTGTCGTAATAGAATTGGTAGTTTTTCCAAGTATTCACCATGGCCGTGGACAATAGTGCTGAGATCTACGTTTGTGACCTTGTCGCATTGAACTGGTACCAGACCAGCAACACCAGTCGCCATGGACAATGTCCGATATAGAAACTTCAATAACCAATCACCGCTGATAAGAAATGAATCTTATGATGTTTAAAGATTTGAAGAAAATGTTTTGTTGGTAGTTATAGGAATAGGGTTAGAGTAGGTCAGGAAATACTGTAATATATCGTACCTGCAATAACCATTAACCATTCTACCAGCCACTACAGTGGAGCACAACTCCCACTGTTCTTTGTTACTCGTTACTGGTGTACCAAGCATAATTGCATCCTGGATGATACCTTGACCTCCACCGACCTGTGCCATTTCTCGAAGACAGTAATAAACGACCCGTGCCCCAAGACTGAATCCTATCAAGGTTACAGGTCGCTTGCCATGCTCTCTGGTTAGGAGAACGTGAGCCAACTGCTTGCCAACTTCTGAACTACGTCTGCAGCAGACCGACCAGGGGTTGTCTATGATAGATGAAATCGAAAGCAGAGCAGCTGGCCAGGCTATGGCTGTCATCAGAGCTGAACCAAAACAAGTTCAAAGTATGAAGTCAAAAATTAAATGAAGATACTGTGTTACGTACTTGATAAGACGGTATACTTCAGCGCCTCCTGGGTAGCGGCTGACATAGCCATGCTCAATATATAATTTAGAGCTTCTCCTAGCTCAATCAAATATTTGGTCTCATATTTCAAGGCATACTGTTCCCTGGAGATAGCTAAACATCTCCAAGGTCTAATCACGTTATCAGGTTCGCGGTCATTGAGCCAACCTGTGACAGCTATAGCAATGTGTAATTGTCTTTCATTGCCAGGAAATCGACTTAGAGACTCGAAAGCAAACTCTTCAACTTCTCCAACGCGTTTATTCATTTTGTATCCTGGTGGAAGGTTGCTTGTAAGTTAAGCGAATGGTTTGAAGATTTTTGGGAATACCTGCAAGACCTGCTCCAGCAACTCCAAATACTGATCCTAGAATGGCTGCTCCTGCTGTAGTAGACAATGCCAGTGCAGCACTTGCTCCTGCAATACTTGCTCCTGCAGTACCTAGAAGAGTTCCTACACCTACTCCTATCAAAGGTGCTGCCAATCCTCCAGTAACTCCTACTAAAGTACCACCAGCTATTGTAGCAAGACCAATCGATGCATAACGTTTAATCTTCTTGATCTTCTCGCGACGTTTAGTGTCCTTTTGTTCTTTCCTTAGCCAAATAATGGTACCAGATCACCAGGTAGATCTTAATCAATAGTTCCTATTTCAATAGGACATACTCAGTTTGTGGCTCTACTTCCGGGCTCAGGTTCTCAACTAGGGAAAGTTCATAGAGTTCCATCAGATCAAAAGGCACCTTCAGCAGTTCAGCTATTCTTCGTGCAAGGACTCTGTGTCTCGCATCATATTCTCCTGAAAGTGATATACTTAATCTAACCGCACTCAATGCATATTAATAATAAATATTGATTTATGGACCCTGGAACTATTACCTGACAACATGCCTGTGTTTCACAGAATGCACAAATGAGAGTTAATGCCATAAAATACTCTGAATGAGCTTCTAAAATATTTTAAAACTTGTACAAAAATAACATAATCAATTCTTACCATTATGGAGAGCATTCAGTACAACATCCTGTACTATTGCAACAGCTCTGCCTTTGATCGTAGGATCTTCCAGGAGAAGAGTGACATAGGCATCTTGAGCGTACCCACTATCACCCTGAGCTAAGATAAACATGACAGGTTTAATCCTATCATTCAGCATCAATCGAGAGCATATTGTTTTGACATAGCATTGTCTAAATTCGTGATGACACTCCTGAGGAAACAGTTCTGATAATGTGATGGAACAGATGGCTGCATATGCATAGGCAGCAGTCTCAGAGATATTTGTTGTTCCAAGCATAGGTCCTGTTATAAATAAAATAACAAAATCAGCTTTCAAATTATAGGATACAAATTTTTAAATTTTTACCTTGGACCTTGTTTCCTCTTTCTGACATTATGCTTCCAATGAAGACGTTTTTGTTCTTAAATTTTTATTCATCTAATCGCATCAAAACATCTTCAGATAAGAATAAGTGATTTCATCAAGACGCGTAGAAATACTACCACTATGGTGTGCTCACACACATTAGATTACATCGAATGATATCGGTTTGCACTTGCTCAGACAATCAACTTCTTACCTTCTTAGAGATACCTACTAGACCTACATGCGTAGACGTTCATTAAATAATTGTATTTTTATCACACATTTCACGCAGTTTAGATCAACGTCACAAATATGACGTCATTCAGCGTATGCGCTTAGTGTTGGTCTAACTTAAAACGTATCACTAAATATAAGAAACCCATATCCTGTTACCATGGAGCATTTAGTTGTAAATTCGTAGTATCATTCAGTTTTTCTAATACAATGAATAAAACTTATATTAACTGCACACATTCGCTATATTATTTATAAGAACTTAAGTGTAGGATTGTTTTGGACTTTAAATTTAGTACGAAGCGTGATGCATTATGGGAACACATTCTATTGGTTGATTCAAAAGATTGGGGCACAAGAGACAGCTGCATTTTTCTGTCATGGCCTCCTACGTAAACACCGGCACGATTTTATTAATTGTGACTGTTTTATCTGTATAAAGTACACTTCAGCATTATTCAACTATAGCCATGGATTCTTATATTATGCAGGTTGATTATTGTATAATAATTTTTAGTCGTCTTGTATATGCCTTAAGTTCATAATTAAATTGGTTTGTTAAATATAACGTGTTTTGTGTTTGTTAAAGCTGAGACGCATCTGGTTGAACCAAGACGGTGACACTTTGGCGGTAAATGAACAGTTGTTAATTAAGATATGGCTATTTATAAAAATATATCTACATTCGTTTTGTAGGATCTGTTATCTCTTCGGCATTCACATATATCAATATCTCAACTGGGTTCCGAGGCTGCCATAACCAAAGCTATGGAACATCTACCATCACCATTCGATGATCTGGTCTTATATCATATGAAGTAATGCTCTTAAAATATTATGAAGACAGTGGCACCAAGGTTCCCTATCCTTATTAAAGGGACTGAAACTTAATCATTGCAGAACTGTACATGCAGCTGCAAGAGGTGACCCATGCACTGCATATGAATATCAAAGCTCAGCTGTGCAGTCCCTTACCAAGATACTTCAACTGCAGAAAGAGGAGAACTGGATGCTGCCTGTAATGAATAGGATGTGTCTGGAGTTGAGGTTATTGGCTGTACGTGCTGAGAATTCAAAGGCTGGAAAGAATCCTAAACCTGGTGAAGTCCTGGAGAAATGTACAGAATGTTTGATGGGCTGCTTTAGGGTTTGTGCTGCAGATAATCGGAGTTCTGAGGATGATACTAAAAGATGGGGTATGCTAGCTCTAGTAAATCAATTACTGAAAGTCTACTTCAGGATCAATAAGCTACATCTATGTAAACCTCTTATAAGAGCTATCGAGTCCTCTGCCTTGAAAGATCAATTTTCATTGGCACAGCAAATTACATATAAGTTCTTTGTGGGCAGAAAGGCTATGTTTGATGGTGATTATAAAGCTGGTAAGGATACTGAAGTACATACATTCTGTTATTGTGTATCTTTTATTTATTTCTACTTACAATTTTTTTATCATTCCAGCTGATGAATACCTAACTTATGCATTTGAACGGTGTCACAAACGTTCAACAAAAAATAAACGTCTGATTTTAACATATTTGGTACCAGCAAAGATGCTTTTAGGATACATGCCAAAGAGTACTGTCCTGGAAAAGTACGAGTTGACAGAGTTCTGGGAACTTGCTGAAGCTGTGAGGAAAGGTGACTTACGAAGTCTGGAAAAAGTCATGTCAAAACATGAGACCTTCTTTGTGGGTGCAGGTATCTACCTGATTGTAGAAAAACTGAAACCCATTGCATACAGAAATTTGTTCAAGAAAGTCTATCTAGCCATAAATACACATCAGATTCCTGTAGAAAGTCTATTAACAGCATTGATCATGCATGGAGTAGAGGATGTAGACATGGATGAGACTGAGTGTCTCGTTGCTAATCTCATCTACGACGGCAAGATAAAGGGATACATCTCTCACCAGCATAAAAAGCTTGTAATTTCCAAGCAAAACCCATTTCCAAGACTATCATCATTAACCTAAGAATCAGAATTTTCTAGAATAAAAAAAAATTGTTAATTACTTATATTCTCCGTCTACTTGAATTTACATCTTATTACCCAACTTTTATGTCTTCCAGTTAATCCTATAACGTTTAGAACTTTTCATTAAAGCTGTTATAAGCTAGTTACCTTGTTTTTTTTATCGTTGTCACTATAATATCTTACAAGCCGGCTCTGGACCGAACGTGCATATTCAAATTTATAGAAACATACGCATACGTATTTATACATATGCGTTATCATATGTGTGCGCATAGCCCAATATGCGATCCGTGTGATCTGACGCCGTTGAGAACCCACACATAAAATAAATTCGAGACAGTCATTGAAAGGCATCAGACACATCAACATCGTGCGCTCGTTAAATACGCGAAGAAGAATAAAAAAATCATCCAGGAAGGAAGTTCATCATCGGCATCCGCAAAGATAAAAATTTATTTAGGAAATGCGTCCTGAAATCGTTAAAATGACGTGCTATCGATTGTGTTTCTGATTGGTTAAAGCAGTGTTCGATGCAAGTATGGCCGCCTTGCCGTCACCCACGCAGGTACCTTTAGAATTTTTACAATTTTATCGTGAAAATGGTACGGTTGGGGTACCGTTTACGGTTTTAATTATCCGAAAAGATTCTCGGACTGTATTGTGATGATTATGGGTCGGATTTTTGCTTTTAATTTCGTGTAAAGTAGATTTGACTTGACGAGCAACTTGGGAGTTTCAGTTCGATGACTTATTCGCAGGATTCTGTTTAATATTGAAACTTTATTTCACAGATTTTCAAATACTTCTAAGCTGTATATTATAATTTTTAATTTATTCTTTATTGTAATTTGAGTGTTTCGCATTTATAATGAACACTCCTCATCGCGTACCTAGTTCTTTTCTAAGTCTAGTTAGAGGTCTCTGTATCTTTATCTTCTAGAGTTCATAATTTTCTAAGAGGCGTGTCATTTTATCTTTGATATTTATATGATGATTCGGATTTTTTGGAGTAAATATTTTGGAAATATGATTAAAAGCTTATACTTTGTTTCTTTAGGTGGCTGGACGCCATGGAGCCATCTACGAGGCGTACTATCACCAGGTATGTTTCTGTTCATCATACATAGTTATATTATGAGGAATAATTTATATTTCATATGTTTGGTATGCTCAAGGTGGACCCTAATGGATATGGTCGCATTGGTGCTATGGAGGCTGCTAGGTTTTTGAAAAAGTCACAACTCAGTGATGTCATTCTTAGTAAAATATGGGACATGGCCGATCCTCAGTCAAGAGGATCCCTTGATAAAGCAGGATTATTTGTTGCATTAAAACTTTGTGCCTTAGCACAAGAGGGCTGGGATTTGAACATGGCCAATTTGAATCTAGAAACAGCACCACCTAAAATGGTAATTATCCTTAGTATTCTTTTACTTTTTTTTTTATGACCATTGGATCTCATAATGATATTGATCATTTATGAACTCAGGGTGAGATTCCAAAAATCCCACAAAAGCCAAATCCACCTGCAGCACCAGTAATAACATCAGTCAGTAGTGGAGACTGGTCTATAAAACCAACAGAACGTGTGAAGTATGATAGACTCTTCGACAGTTTGCAACCAACTAATGGATATATTCCTGGCAATAAAGTCAAGGGTGTCCTCATGGATAGTAAATTGCCATTGGACACACTAGGTAAAATTTGGGATCTCGCAGATATGGACAAAGATGGGATGCTGGACAGACATGAATTTGTTGTCGTAAGTTCTAAAATATAACACTACTTCCTTGTTGAGTATAAACTTTACTGATAAATGTATTCATACAGGCAATGCATCTGGTGTATAAAGCCTTGGAAAAGTATGCCATCCCCAGTGTGTTGCCACCAGAGCTAATGCCACCAGGGAAAAGAAAAGAATCAATAGTTCAGCAGATGCCCATCAATGAATCAGTCGCACCACCACCTATTCCACCTCTACCAAAGACTTCAGTCGATAGCCTTGTAGGATTGGATACTTCTAAGGTACTTTTTGACATTTATACCAATAAACGATTTAGAACCTCTGCCAATCCTGATGTTTTATCTATTCAGCAGCCACCTGTTGTACAACAATGGGTAGTATCGGCAGAGGATCAAGCAGCAGCAGACAAGCTCTTTTCACAGGCAGACATGGACATGGACGGATTTGTATCTGGGGCCGAGATCAAAGATGTCTTCCTACAGTCTGGTCTCCCACAAACAGTCCTGGCACAAATCTGGTATGCATGCATAATCTCATTCGGAATTTTTTTACAGCAGTTATTCAATAATTTATTCTTTGGACATTTCTCGTGGATCTTTCAGGGGTCTCTGCGACATTTGTCAGAGTGGAAAACTGAATAAAGAACAATTCGCTCTATCCATGTGGCTGATCAAGCAGAAATTGCGCGGAATAGAACCTCCCGCTGCCTTAACCCCGGACATGATGCCGCCGTCGCTTCGTAAAGTCACAGAAGGCGTTGTGGTGAGTTGAAAATACATTTATTGATATTCTATTGTTTGCTTGTAATACGTTTACGACTTTTAAATGCCTTCCAAAATACAAATACGAATACTCCGAGTATGGCTACACTGCCGATCATGAAGATACGATGATCAAATTTTATTTCCATTTCCTGGGCGACCTCGAGCCTGATAGTACCAGCTAGTTCACCATTTTGCCAGCAACTGAAAATACAACGTACAAGATCGATATTTTCATACACTACCGTTTTTACGTTTAAGAACATAAGCTTCTTCTAAAAGTTCTTTTTTATCAACTGTTCAACCTGTAAATATTCGCATCTGAAAAGCGCAGTTTTTCAAAAACTATTCGGTCACGAAAATCTATACTGATTCTCCCTTTGGATACTTTTTTTATCGCAGATGGATTTAAAAATTTATCGCGAATTTTCCAAATTGCAGGAGCATCGCTGTTCAGATTTCTGAAAATAAAATTCGGTTATTTTTTTCAATGGTTTTAAATATGTAAATATGCATAGTTATACCCTGGACATTCAAGAATAGTTTTAATATCGTGCTTCCGGTAAATTGTGATTCTTTCCACGGATAGTGGAGCTTCCGGTAAACCCTGTAGCATAGAGTATATACCACCACTATTATTTGCACTCTCCAAAACGTGTCCTGAACGGTCGCGGACTTCAAATACAACATTTCTCGGACAACTAGGCTACAATGATTATTGATTTTTTATCTGTGTTATGACAAATGAGAAAGAAACCCGCACCTTACAAAATCTCATGTGAATTTCTGTTTTGCGATTCTTAATCGCAGGTATATCCTGAATAATATTTGGCGTATATCTTGATCTGCACGGCAATTTATTCTCAAATATTGGCAAAATTCTATTTATTTGTGAAATGATCTCCTGGTCAACTTCAAAATAAAATTACAAAGCTTGAGTACACGTGTAGAAGTTCGAGTGATCATCTATGTCCAATATTAGACTATTGATGTACCTGAGGTTGAAGTTACGTCACGTTGATTTCGCAATCCTGGTATACTCTCATTAGCTATATATCGATGGGCAGCACTTTCTAATAAAGAAATGGTACAGTAACCATGTCGAATCTTCTTTCCTACAACGTCACAGGTAGAGCACACTGTCCAGGATGTCCAAGTCGAGTATATTTTAATATTATAATCTGGCAGTACCACTGCGGGTGCTATTTCCTCAAATTTGTGTACAGTACGTACTGGTTCCGTACCATTATCAACATGTAAGTAATAGGGAGCATCAACAGTACCCTCCAACTCACACCAATATGAACCAGACTGATAGGACTAAACAATTTAATCATACAAATACATGATTTATACAAATTATTTTTAATCTCAGTTTTTACCTTAATATTATATATGTTTAAGCCAGCGTCATCTGATGAAATGATTATGTGTTCTGTTGTCTCAATTGGTTCCACACTTTCGGGGGTCAATATGACCTGATTGAAACTACTAGGATCAAAGTACCATGAGGTTGATTTATCCAGATTCATTATCATTGGTGATATGCAGACCCGACACTCCAATCTGTTGTCATGAAGGTGAAATTAGTTAAATTGATGACTATAAAGATTGGACTTCTCTACACACGTGCAGTCCCCTATGAACTAATCACATGCAAACTCCAATTGTAGCAATTGCTCAATTAATTCATATAAATTAATAATAATTACGTGACAGCAGTTCCTTCGAGTACTGCCATTGCCCTGGGAAGCATTGTCTTTTCAGCACCCAAATTCGCATAATTATTTTTTAAACATTTGTAATATTCATCCCATCGTTCGCGGTGTATTTGGCGTTGAGTCTCATTATTGCCAGGGTATTCAAGATCATTTACATCCAAAAACATTTCGTCCCCTTCAAAATACCAATTAAAACATCTTACGTCAAAGCAGCTTCATACTATTAATTACCCTTCTTTCCACCAATGACTTCGTTAATTCGTTTCCGTAATTTATCATAATTCTTCCTTAGAGCTTTTCGCATCCCAAGATTAGACCACACTGCATGAGTTGTCAGACACAATAGCAATATACTTAGTATCTTCATCGATAATCATTCAAATTGTCAACGCTTGATAGATTTCTTATGTACTGATCGAAATCTTTTTGTCACAGGAAAACAATAATATTTCTGGATATTCGAATCCCGAACTTGATATGATCAGCAAGGATATCGCAGAACTGGCACGCGAAAGACACAGTATGGAGCAAGACATAGCCCAGAAGGAGGCTGACATTAAAATAAAGAATGGCGAGATCAAGAGTCTTCAGAGCGAGCTGGACACATTGGCAGCGACTTTAAAGCAATTAGAAAATCAAAAGGGCGAAGCGCAGAAACGGCTGAATGACTTGAAGGCTCAGGTATAGCATCGTTTAAGATTTTACACTTTAATTTTCCTTACTGACGTAGGCGTATGATTGCCTAAAAGCTCCAATTACATTTGCATTTTCGCTTTCACGATTACGCCATTTAATCGTTCAGCTTGGCTTTGTTGCGCGCTGCAACCATGATTAATATTATTTTCATCCGGTGTTTAGGTTATTGTGTCAGAACTCATTTTTTAATTTAACTTTATTTATGCAGTAAAACTTTTTTTTGGATTCCAAGAATGGTGTGATCTGCGTGTTTTTTGCAAAACATTAATTATTAGTTGTTACTGAAATTAAAAACTATTATTTAATTTGCGACCGCTGAGTTTTCAGTTTTATTTCTGTTTTCTTATTTAATTATTTTGGTTGTTATGTTTTTTCTGTTATGTTTCGCTTGTAGAGAGCTGATGTAGATAAAGAATTGAGTGAAGTCGAGCAGGAGATACGGGAGGAACAAAATAAGGTATTCCCACTAACTTACACATATTTTTCACAAATATTTAAATTGTGTAAATCAGAAGGACTATTGTTTGATCAATGTATTTTCTACTTAGCATATGACAATTTTGTATAATTTTTACAAAGAAAGAACCACGACACTATATATTATTAACTAAATCAGAAGCTAAAAAAAGTTTGTTGTGTGCTGGATCCTGGATGAAGATTCGACTTTGGTTTTATTTTTATAAGATTAGATTTCCGGAAAATTTCAATAGAGTCAAATAAGATCAATCGCACGCAGCATACCATTTCTGTGCATGTGATTTTATGGATTTGTATGGCTTAGCTATTTAAAAAAATAAAATTCATTGGGAGAGGAATAATAACTTATTAATAAAACTTAGTATGTCGAATATGATATTATATATGGAAGAGTTGGTCTGAAGTTCATAGATATTGTTTATCTAAGGTGGACAAGCTTCGACAGCAGGCTGAGGAACAGGAATCAGTATTGCGTAGCCAAGAGGAAGAACTTCATTCGAAACGTCAGGAACTTGAAGGGCTTCGTCTGGAGGAACAGCAATTGGAACAACAACAGAACAAGAGCAGAGATCAACTAAATGAGCTAACAAAGAACCTTCAGGATACTCAGCTTCAGATTAGTCAGGCGAAGGCGAAGATAACTCATTTGGAAGAACAGCAACGTCAGATGACCGATGCTATCGCACTGTATGATTCTGCACTAGCCGCTGGAGATGCCTCCCTCGTTCCTGATACCAGTCTCCAATTCAATCCGGAATTCGAGGACCCTGAGTCAGTTCATTTACAACAACATATATGTAGTACCCTTTGTATTCAATTTAATTTATAAAATCTTCATCTGATTCCACACAGATATAATACAGCCGAGACACGCTCTCCGACGAAGCTTAACGGAATTGTTGACGGCGAGGGCGTCGATCCATTCGCTAGTGCAAATGGACTTGCCGGTGAATCTCCGGGATTTGGAGATCAGGATCCATTTGCTTCCAACCAAGCCAAGGAAGCCTTCGGTGCTGCGGGTGCCGATCCCTTTGGTGGTTCCACTGGAGTTTTCCAAACTCAGCCAGCTACTGTGAGTTTTTATTTTTAACAATGATTGCATCTACTCCGAGGGAAATATTATTTTATTTTCAACAACCTGGTAAACATTTCATTACTTTCTTCAGGTTGGTTTCAGTGCAGATCCGTTCGCTTCATTTAATGAAGGTAGTGTTATCAAAGGATCGACCGATCCATTTGATCCTTTCGGCGACCGTACCGGCAAAGCACAAGGATCTGATGCAGCTCCTGTGGTAAGAAAATTATTAATAATCCGAGTATCAGTATTAGTTATTTTGTTTGTCCCCTGATGATGAAGACAATAATAATATTTAGGCAAGTAAGGATCCCTTTGGCGATGATCCTTTTGCAAATCTTCATGCACCAACGCGACCGGAAAGTCCCAGTCCAGCTCTACCACCAAAGAAGGCGAAACAGCCTCCACCGCGACCAGCACCTCCAAGACCTACCCAGGGTCCCACTGGTCTTGGTCCTATGAGAGCTGCACCAGCTCCTCCGACACCAATAACCACACCAACACCTTCACCAACTCCGGATCCCTTTGCCAATGCGAATTCGGCAGATCCTTTCGCAGCACAGAACCAGCCTAGCGCCATTGATAATAATAACGGCAATGCAACCTTTGGTCCGTCAAGCGCTGGCTTTGCCGATTTTGCAAATTTCGATTCCAAGGTCAGTTCATAGTGTCATGAGAGAAGAAAAAAACAAAACAATCGAACACGGACACAGACATACCTTTGAAATATAATTATACATGCAGTCTATGCTACAAACATAGATGCGCTGCGAGGCAAACCTCTTATCATCGCTAAGTTTTTTCAGATGACCTCTGCATAATTCAACCAGGGTCATCCGTTTAGTCTCAAGTTATTACACATTGAATTTAATTACACATTTCTTTTATTTTTTTAGTTTGCACCTCTAGGTAGACGTTCTACGTTTTTCAGTTTCTCGTTACGCCTCCGAATGATCTTGACTCCTGGAGCATGCAGTCTACGTATTCCTGACTGAATTTATTTGCATTCCTCGACGTGTATGACATTGCACTTTATTTTGTTTGTGTTTAATGTTTTTTTTATTGTATTTGTTTGTTCCTCCTTTATTACCTTAGCTATAGGTGACTCTTACAGAAAACAGCAACAGATCCAGGGTGACCTCAGGATGCAGAAGATAACCGGCGGTATCCGCGTTTGTTTCTGTTGAATTTTTCAGTAAACACAAAATTGACTCGTGACAAAACCCCTGCTTCAGCCGGAACCAATACCAAGTCGACTGGCGCCACCAAGACCAGGAAGCAGACCCCGAGGTACGACGACGCCGAATCCAACACCAACGCCTACGCCTACACCTAAGTTACCGGACTTTACGGAAGATCCTTTCCGAGACTATCGCTACGAGGATCCCTTCAATATCGTGGATCCATTTGCCGAAGACACCACAACTACCACCGAAGACAACAATGCGAACAAGAAAAGCACCGGAAAACTGGATCCTTTCGGATTCGAGGCGGAGTTCAGCGACAAGGACGCCTTCACCAAAGGTTTTGACTCGGACTTCTCAACAAACACCTTCCCAATGGCTTCCAGAACGAAAGCCGACAAAAATGTTAGTGGTAAATTCGAGGCGGACTTCAGCAAGGCCTTTTCTGACTCGAACCGCAACCTCAAAACATTTGAAGCCGATTTCGCGAACAACTTTGCACCAGGTATAACCAAGTCTAAAACTGCCGATATCGATGAAGCCTTCTCTGGAAAAGCCGACAAGACCACGAAAAAGTCAGGCCTGGACCTGGCTCACGCCATCAAAGATAAATTAACGTTTGGAGATCGCAAACAGAAGAACAACACAAACAGTAATAATTCTAACAATAATAATCATCACAATATTGGCAGTAAAACGTGGAATGGCAAGATCGCTGTCTCGGCTGTCGAACTTAACGAGATGCAGCAGATAGCTTGGGCTTCGCAACAGAGCTTACAGGCCGAAGAGGAGAGACGTCGACGTAAGGAACAAGAGGAAGCCGATTTGGCTCTTGCCCTAGAGTTGAGCAGGCAAGATAAATTGGGAAAAATATAATATATAATATAATTAAAAAAGATGCGCTTAGAGAAGTCAATCTTATTTTACCACCAAACGACAAAAGAAAGGTTATCGAATATAATAACAAAGAACAAAGCTTTTGTGTACGAACATTCCATGTGCGAGCGATTAACCTTCTAATGGCAACGAAGAGGGAAGGACAGAGCAAGAGAAACGAAACGAGGATAATTATATTAAAATAAAATCATCCTGTATCGACCTGTTTTTCATGAAAGAAATAAACCAAAGTTACACGAAGACATAAATGGAGTAAGAGTGATGACAAAAAGAAGAAATGAAAATATTACAAAGGATGAAAGAAAAACAAGCGAATGAGGCAGACGAATAATTACTCGAAGGAAAAAAAAATTCACTGACATATATTAAATATGAGTAACGATAATTATTAAAATTTAAAAAAAAGTATATATTCCGCGACGAGAAGAAGGGAGAAAGTGTATGTAATTGAATCGGATATTTTAATAACCTTTTTTATTTTATATTTTTTCTTTTATCATTTTGATTTCAACTTATCTCCCTCCCTATGTTAAGATCGATCGTCGTTACGCTATTAGATGATAATGCGCACGTAATGTACGAATTTTGTTTTACATTTTTTTTGTTCTTTTATGTAATTTTTTATTTGCGGTGCCACGTGCGAAGTTTAAAGAAAATCAAAGTAAAAGAAAAAAAATAACATACGCTGCGCGCGCCTCTAAGGATTCACATCCGTCAGCTTTTTTTTTTTTTTTCTTTAATTTTCTTGTTTTTCTCATGGCAAACACTAAACGCAAATCCGTTACGGATTCTCGCGATAATAATTTCATATAATTCTCGTAGCGTCGTTAGAAAAATGCATTGACAACAAAGTGTACGCGTGACGATTGCGACCTTGTTTACCGGATGTTGACTTTCTAAAACAAAAATATAATTAAAAAGTGCAGTCTCTCATCGTTTTACCAATAAAAATAATGAAACGAAACAGAAGATAGTACTGTCAGTAATGATGTTCGAATTAACCGCTTAACACGTGCAATTGTAATTTGCATCGCGGTTCCCTGACACAACGGTACAACAATAAAGAGAGAGAGAGAGAGAAAACGAAGAAAAATCCCAAAGAAAATCGTGTTCAGAATATGTAGGTTATCCGTGGGATCGGCACGATCTGATTAGTATTACCAGCTTTTGCGTGTAAATCCGTAAACGCAAACATGCATACGTATTAATACGGGTCGATCGGACAAATGATAATGGTAATGTTAAATAATCGGTAAACGATAGAATAATAACACGCGTAATCGATGATTTAATTAATACAGCCGATCGATGATTTAATCGATCAATGTCGATCGTGCTGATCGTTACGTCGTAAGATCGGTGTTTATCTCTTCTTGTTCTTCTTCCTCGCTTACTTTGAAAGACAAACTACAAAAGAGAGAGAGAGAGAGAGAGGTAGGGAAAGAAATTAAAAAAAAAAGAAACCGCAGAAAAGCCTTCCTTTCTCGTACGAATTGATTGCCCGTGACTTTTTCATGTAATGTATATTATAACACTGTACACCATAATTAGAATCAGACCTAAGCTGTTATCGTGATCGTCATTGTCATTATCATATCATATCAACAAGATCCTTCTTCTCATCCTCGCAACTAGGTATTATTGTTATTAATCATTGATAATTCACGATAATCGTTCTCATTACCAAGTATCGTCATACTCTTATTGTTATTATTACTATTACATTATATATAGTGCGAGTTTGTCATTATCATTCTCATCAATCGAAAACGTCACGAAGTTAAGAGAGACGAAAAAAAAAAAAACAAAGAAAATACTTGCGAGAGAAAATTATGAAAAAAAGAACTTGTGTGTGTATATATAAATATGCACATATATGTGAAAAACAAATTAATAACTATTGCTAATTATAATACTACTATGTAATAATTGTAAGCTATACATACATATATATATTATTATTATTATTATTATTATTATTATTATTGTAACGCAGACACTACAGCGACACTGCTATTATCGTTATTACTATTATTATTAATATTATTACTATCGAAGAAGCTATGGATGTGAAAGATTCATTAATACTGTTCGTGATATTGCTATCGAGTTAAAGACAAAAGTTATACTGACGCATAAAGAGTGGCAGGTTAAGAATCGTTAAAAAACAAAAGAGTATCATTAATCTATTAAAGAAATGCAAAACAAAAACAGTGATAAACCGAGATCGTTATCCTTTGCGGATTTACCGTGTAAAACCGGATAAATAATTGCCCGTAATATAGGACACTTATACATAATGCACATACACATAATATGATATATTATAAATATATATACACACACACATATACATGTACTCGGTTATTCAGTTCAAACGCGTCACTTGACATGTTTAGCAAAAAGAATAGTTTAGTACTCAACAGTTACTGGTACATTGATAGGTGCAATGGGCCAGTAAAGGCCCGATACCGGTCCGCTTTTATGTGTTTGGTGGGTGGTTTTATCATAAGAATCAAATAGGCGCGCAAACTTCAGATTATGCATTGGGCTGAAAAATTAGCGTATTTGTGTGCGTGTGTGTGTATATATATGTATATAATTAGCGAACAGGGTGCAATCGAAGGTATTTGTGTCTCTACTTTTATTTATGGTTTGCCATTGCATACGTGCACCCATACGTTATGACCATACACACATGCAGATATGCATACAAATCGTGCGAGTATATATGTGTGTGCGTGTGTGTGTATGTATATATATATAAAACTTTACCGGCCCAAGGATCAAGGATCAAGGACCAATTGCTGCATGGCTAATTTATTATCATTGCCGGCAGGATATTAGAGATGGGATAGGACGCCGACAGGATATATTCAGTATTCTATCGTAGGGACGTCGGAACGCCATATTTGTATCTGTGAGTTCTCTTTCTCGCAGGACGAAGATTCCCTTTCTCTTTCTCATTTTTTCCCCTTAAGCATAGAATATGGGAAAACCAAGCAAGCCAATGCGTGAAATCGTGCATCCTTGGACGGACGTCCTTGCGCGAGGGGTGGGGACGGGAATACGGGTTTTCAAATTCTTAGTGAGAATGGCAGAGAGCGGGAAAGGAACACAATACACTGAACAAGTTTATAACGAAAATACTCAGGCACTCCCGATATAACAAGGACTCTGGGAGTTTAGGGCAGAATACATATAGTTATACTCGAACCAGTGCATTTTTCATTTTTTTTTCTTAAATCGTTCTCCTTTTGTCTTTTATTTATTTTGTCACACTCTTTGCAGTTATGTCTGATCGCTTCTGCGGGATGCGTTTTGCTTAAGATTTAAAAAAATTTTTTTACTTCGTTTTTAATTGGAGTCTCAACGAGACGACATTTTTATTTGAAGCTTGCGACTCGTTCTGGTAGTCTGAACGAATGCCAACAAGTATTGGACGGTATAAAGATATCGAAAAAAAAAAAGTTGAAATCATTTGATTTTTCGAGGACGTGACGAATCATTGACATATAAAAGTGATGTTTTGCGTACGTTGAGTTTTGTATTAATTTGTTTTTCTTTCATGTTTTTTTCTTTCTCTTCGTTCGTATTATTATTAATGTTATTGTCGTATTATATATGTATGTATATATTATATAGAGAACTATATGAGCAGGGTGACACTAGATTTCATCCGGTGACTCTCTTGTATGCATATACGTATAGGTTACGAATGAGATACTCGAGATTACAGATACGTATCATGCATATTACAGATATGCATCGGTACGTATAGCGAGAGACTGTTTTTAGAGATTATAAAAGCATATTGTTACCAATAATAATGTACAGGTGGAAAAGTGAATAATGATTACGTGTTAAATGATTATATTTCACGCGTGCGCGCGCTCGCATAAGTTTAACGTTAAATACTTGTACGGATTTAATTCCGTGTCGATAAACGCTATATTAAAAAAGGAAAAGAAAAGGAATGTGGAACATGCTTATTATCCAAAATTTCAATAGAATCAACAACAAATATAATTCCGGTCGTAACGAGCGTGGAACTTCTTGCCAGAGGATCCTGACATATTGGTGTGTGCAATGTATTGACATTTAATCCTTTGAAAAAAAAGCATCTGACAAATAGAAGAAATCAAAGTGTGACATCGGTGAAGTTTCTTTTCATTTCATTCACATCAAATCAATCATCGATAATTGTTTTAATATCTTTTTGTCTTTCGTTCAATTATCGGTAATTTGCCGAATTCGTTCGAGACGTTTCGCGATAGATGGAGACAATTACTTACCATCGCCTCGCCGATCTCTCGTACGTTATCTGTATATGTGCTCCGTGTTTCAGCTAACAGTATGTCAATTTCGACTTGATCGTAAACTGGGATTCATTGTAAAGAAGGTTTGAAAAGATATTACGAATCAAGCAATCTTGTTTTTTTGTTTAATTCCTTTCACGATTTCTGTTCGTTAAATTAATGGCCGATTCACAGTGACTTATTGAATTTTTTTTGTGAATGAATCAGACTGATCGGTTTTACCATTAGCAAGTCATCTATGGTACATACAGTGCATATCCAGAGATACGTATAAGCACGTAACTATATATCACACTGTTCACGTACTGCACAAGTATGTACTGTATCGCAATAATTATGTATGCGTCATTCCTACGTATAGTAACGCACCGAATGAGATTTTTTATGCAATTAGACACACGTGCAGTAAATTTGGTAATTCACATTAAAAGGCATTTATAATATACACACTATCTAAAAACACGTATACGGATACGCATGAGCTATCGTTCGCTGTGACGTATTGTTAAATACAAAAATTGCTAAGAGAATTTTGTTTAATCAAAATTTGTGGTTAACCTCACCAATTCTAAACTGCCCATCGACATTCGCGATGGCTAAGTACAGTGTGTGGCGTCCTTTGGGAGACAAATCCTCGTGTTACTATTTCTTAATCATAATCGTTAATCAGCATATCCGTTTTGTGAATTAATTAACGTAATTGCGTTACCTCGCGTGCCTCACCATTAATTACAACTATCACTACTACGTGCGTGTGTACCTTTACCGTCATGTGAAATCATCACAATACGTATTATGGGAAACATACATAATATAAGTACGATATACATATTAATTTGTTATGCTACTGTATTATGGATTATTATTATCATTAATTATTAATTACTCGGTACAAGTCAGGAAAGTCGTTCGCACATCCTGGTACGTATCTCATCTATAACTCTTGGCGAATAATCTGGCTAAAACGATTTTTTGCGGAAACCTTCACAGCGACGCTGTGGGTCATTAAAAATAGAATAGAAAAAAAAAAGAATCGAGCCTGCACTAATCCACCTGTTATTTTTAGCGAAACTTTACGAATTCTGGCGGCAAATTTAAATAGTATAGTAATTTCATTCAGGACCGCATCACGCATTAAGACGGCAACACTATGTATATATGTATCAATATAATACTGTCTGTTCAAAAAATATTGAAGGTTAACCGGTCGTTACACCTACTTAGAAGTTTTTCCAAGTGCAATGAAAAAAATGACAATCTTTATTCGCCACTTTTTCTTTTTTGTTCTCGTACAGTGGATTTATGGATCAAATTTTTTCTCGGACATTGCCACTTTTTTTAGTGATTTTTATAGACTTAATTTCTATACTCTGTCTCAGGTACAGTGGCTACCGTATCTTGTATCTCAGGTCTGATGTCTCCAGACTGACGTCTCAAGTCTTGAGGTCTGATGTACGATGGCTATATGATCTATCTATACTGGGTCAAGGGATCCAAAGTAAGTTCCTGGCCTAAGGCTAAATGAATATACTGCCTCCGTGAGTGCCAGTTGACCTTAGAGACCACGAACACTCGATCGCCTTTACCTTCCCAATAATACTGATGGAAGGATTCCTAGTAAATGCTCCACACTCTAGAGGTTGACCTCAATTGAGGCCACCGTCGCTTTTACCTTTACCGATTATTTCGAAGGTACCGACCTTTTTCTTTAACCACCTCCTCGTTCCCAACCCCCTTCCTTTTTTTGACCTTACTACCGATCGAGAATGATCCAACCTGTATACAGTAAATAATTGTGAGACATGTCTACAGGTGGCCTTACAAATTGGGTACGCATATTATACACACATTGTCACAACCCCGTCAAATATTGGTCTTATTGACATTTGTTGATCGATTGTCCACTAAATTATTTGTTGCCAACCTTGCGAATGCAGCAATTAACTCGTACCTTGAATAACTGCATGCACATGGAGGGTATATGAGGTAACTGGGAAATTTCGAATTCTAATCAGCGACAGTGTAAGCGACCGTTTAATACATTATTGTACATATTTTCACGTCACGAAGTTAAGCAGGTAATGCGCAAATGTGACGCATTTCATTTAGTTTTGACACAAGTGAAAAGGTTAAAAATGTAGAGGAAGAAAAAGATGTCTGAGAACCTTCTACGTTCTCAATGATTTTGATCACATGTGCCCATGACTAGTCTGGTATTCCCTCGTATGTGGTATGTGATATGTTACTATATGATTTTGAGGAGAACCCAAATGCCGAATGCGAATACGCATTTCGTTGAGTGACTACACGATAATAAAGGCTGCTTTCACGATTACGACAATACGCGACAAAGAAACCCACGAGAGATTCGTGATTGAAATTTCAAATTGGGACTCGTAGACGGAATGGAATATGTAATTTTGGCCAACCTGGCGTAGACGAGGATCGCGCGCTCACTCGAGGAACTCGCGATCAAGATTAGAATTTCAAGTAAAGTTACATTGCGCAAGTTCTTACGTTCACCATTAAAGCCGCGGGCTAGTTAATACATATCGATAAATTAGTTTGTACGTTGGATACAGAGGAAGCTGTTTTTCTATTTTTTTTTACAATTTCCAAATGCAGGGTAGCTGATAGATGGTTGGCCTTTTGAAAACATTATTTTTTATAAGTTTATGGATGCAAGGATTGTCATGGCGTCAATGTGATATTGCACGGTTGCGGTGGCAACCATTTTTATTTAAATTACAACTCGAGCACCGATCCCACGATCATGAATATCGTTCCGCGTTTAGTGTTATTATGCAAGTAAACAATTGCAACGTGAAAATAGATATATCCATCAATATAATTGCATATTTATCGATTCTTCTAATAAATATGGAGAGTAGTGAACGGGTTTCGAAGTAATACCTCGCGAGGGCCATTTATCGTCTGTATGAACTAACCAACATTAAAAGCCTCAAGGCATGGCGGGCCTCTGTCCGGTAATATGGTCATGGTCATCCTGGCGAATCACCCTGGGGCCTTTATACAAGCCTTTAGTGTAAGCCTGACTCACGATTGTGTGTTTCTCTGTCAGTGATTCTCAATATCAATTTTGTTCCATTTTTTTATCCAATCCTCTTGCAGCGACAGTATTTTTTATGCAGTTGTCATAACCTAACCTAGCGACCTTACCAACCCCAAGCGTACAGCTACGACAATCGTTTTTGAAGACTGATACTGTCCTGATTTAACGTTGACCTATTCAACTTAGTACAGTAGTAGTAAAACCCGTCGCTCGTTCAGAAAACTATTAAAAAAAGTTGATTATCGATCGATCCAATGAATTTGTGCTCGTTGCACTTTTTCTTTGAATTTGAGAATCAATTTGATCGGATCGTTTTGCGGGCGACTGCCCTGACCTAGTTCGAAGCCCGACTCCTGTCTCCTGCAAGAATAGCACAAGAACATTCAACCTAACGTAGTTGTATATAGTAAGTATTAGACTGAGAACATTACATGAACGTGTACCATCTTAATTCCAACGAAGATGTACAACGCTCCTCGTCGACTCAACAATACTTCACCAAAGAAATACTAGCCTCTCGCAGAAAGATGATTGCTTGATTAACGAGAAACTTTTGTACTGTACAAATGAGATGGCGCGTTTCTCTATAAGGCTGACACGTGTATTGATATTCAACGACAAAAGTGACAGTGGCCGTGGCCACGTTCTCTTCCCGGAGACGACGTCCTTTCTACGGGCCACAGTGCTCCGATTCGCTTTCGATATTAATTTCACTCTCTGCGGGTATCCAAGCGTAGGTGATGCGTAGTATAGTATGCACGGTGTAGTAATACCTAAGTTTCTTGAATGATACCAAGGTACAGGGTGTACCGTATTGTAAAATATTTCAATACCTAGTGAGATAAATGAAGAATTAGTAAAAGCAAGTTGACACAACGTTTAATAATAATTTTTGCAATAGGAATTGCACCATTGAGCACAAAAATACCTTTAGGAAGTTGAATGCTTCTTACTATTCTTGCAGATGTCTATTACTTTTCATGTGAAGTTCGCCACTATAGAGCCGGCCATTAATTCGTATCGCACGTGTACTTGTTTGTCTCACATGTATGCTGAATTCAAGCTTGCTAAATTCGACGGAAACAAACAAGATTTGCATCCTGAATAACAGACTGTAACCTGTTTCTTAAGGACAATCATTAAATCCATGATACTTATACATTTTATCACTGTCAACTCGCGTTCTGAAGGATGGATATTTTGGTGTTGTTTTGCGCTTGGTTTTGATATAAGATCTATGTTATTTATCTACTTGAAATCAGCCGAGCACGGTTAAGTGCGAGGTCACTTAATAATCATGTCGTAGGGACGGCAATGACTTTTCGTTAATGCGTTATTGCACGACGAATAAATAATTTCTGTAAAGCTCCAGGGATGTATATGGATCGGAAACCTATACTGGCATCCCACGTAAAATATACCTGCTTAGGAAGACACGAAAGGGCTCTCTGGTTGCATAACAAAACCGCATAGGGAAGCCATATTGCATTCACTGAAAAAAGTGTCACGCGGATTAAAATGGTTTTATGTAAAAGTTGAATCCAATATTCCATGAAAATAAACTTCCGGTGCACATTACTCACCTACGTAGAACGTGTTGACAATCATGTTCTCTTATAGTATATGCAACATGTGAATACCATATACATATATGAAAACCGATTGCGTGTATTATCTTCATAATAGGTATGTAAGAAACAATCGAGTTGGCCTGTCCATCTTCTCCTTCCCACCATATAAGTCAAGTCGGTCGGTACCTGGCGCACTTGACCCATATCTTGTTATGCTCATGGCGTCCGGATGCGATAAGCCAGGAACGGGAACAGGGTCGGGATGAGAACCTGGAGGTCGTACACAAAGGTCAAGAATACTCCTGTCCGTCTAGAATACAAACAGACAATAAAACAAAAGTATTCCAATCCTTAGCGTCCTTCCTTCCTCACTTCCTCGGCGGCTGTCTTGCAACACTTGGTTAAGGTGGCGAACTCCATTCTCAACGACGACGACGACGGCCTTGTCCCACGAGAACGACCTACGTCGTGTCGGTGACCGTCCCTTCCGCAAATTCATCCGGATACCTGGAGAAGGTCGTTGACGATTGCGTGATAATTCCCCAGGATGTACACCTTGTGCAGCCACATCATCCTCGTCATTGTGTCTCCTGCGTATGATGCCCACGCAGTCCCATATCATGGGACCTTCGAATATCGTAACAGTAGTGAGCGCAGGCGTGGGCCATATTGGCAGCGAAAGTATTTAAGAAGTCAACGGGCCTTCGAGAAGGCCACTTGCTCTGTCAACTGTCACCTACATATTATATCAGCAATATACATAAGCACATATGTGTGCACTTTTACACACTCGTTATTCATAAGCAATATATGATACATGCACCTTTGTACGTGTATGTAGATATCATTGATAATACACGCACAGTACGTAATATCAGTGTATAATCGCATAGATATATTTCCCTTTCACTGCATATATTATATATTGCTTGCTCGTGTGCATTAGTTGAATATACTTTCACACATCTACACGCTGATACATACAGTAGGAATACAGTTTTAATACAGTATATACCGCACTCCTCGAAGAGTCCTGGTGAACTACTCCCACCCTGAGAACCATTGCCACGCTCTGCTAAAGTAGTGCGCTAATATCTACTAGCGACAGAAGTACAGAAGTGCCAGTCGAATTCAGTGCTCGGTTTCGAACAGGTCGCGACCCATGAACTGCGTTTGCAAGACGTCAGTGTAACGTGACTTGTTGTAAGGTACCGGGATTGATCGGGATATACCCGATGACGAGGTCCAGGTACCGGGTGTGATTTGCGATTAGTCGATTTTGTTGTTCCGGCTAGAGGGTACTATTTGTGTTTAGTGTTAATTGTGTTCCTGGCACTGGAACGTTTTTAGTTAGAACCCGGTACTTTTCATATAGTAACATGGAAGAACTTGAGGTACAGCAGGAATCGCGAGACAGGTTGGGTAAATTGACATTTACACCGCCGCCGATGAAGAAGTCTGATACCCGGGATAGTATATCTTCTGTGGATAGTGATCTGAGTCTGACTTTTGACCGCAGAGGATCACGCGGTGAAGAAGCCGATTTGTCCGACAGCGCAAGTTCCGATTCTGAGAATAAGATATCTAATAAGAGAGTAGTGGACGAGGGTACCGTATCTTTTGAAGATATCGTGGCACGTACTCCTGGTGAAGTTCCTGATAATAGTCAGAAGGTCATTGTCAAGGAGAGTGAAGGTCAGGCACCTGCAGATGAAGAATTCATACCGCCTAGTGATGAACTTGCCGATAAGATTTGCGCCCAGGTTGAGTTCTACTTCAGTGATGAGAATATAGTCAAAGATGCATTTCTTCTAAAGCATGTAAAAAGGAATAAAGAAGGTTATGTTTCGCTGAAGCTTATCTCTAGCTTCAAGAGGGTGAAACACCTTAGCAGGGATTGGCGCGTTGTTGGTGCTGCTCTCGCTAGGTCTAAAAAGCTTGAGGTGAATGAACTGGGGACTAAACTTAGAAGATTGGACCCGTTACCACCATTCGATCAGACAGCTCCTTCAAGGACGGTACTAGCTGCTAGACTACCCGTTGAGAAACTTTCTGTAGAAACTGTCGCTGAACTCTTCAGACCATGTGGCGAAATTGCACTGATCAGGATACTCAGGCCAGGTCACCCAGCACCTGCTGAGGTCAGTTTCCAAAATTACATTTGTGAATTTAGTTTGTAGCTCTTTTACAGGATGTATAAAGATGTTTAAACTTCTAGGTGCGCCAAGCGATCGCCAAGAGACCAGAGTTAGCGTCTAGTGAAGAATGCGCGCTTGTTGAGTTCACGGATTCTGCGTCTGCTCGAGCGGCTCTCAGGATGGACTTTGGCGATGCCAGGGTTTATGAACTGCAGCAACCCAATGATAAGAAGAGGAAACAGCAAACTTCATCGACAAAGAAGAGTGCCGTGGCTAGAATAGCACGGGAGGAGGCATGTCATTCTTCAAGTTGTGCCAGTGGTTCTGAAGCTGAAGATGGTAGAAGTCGACATAGGAGACCCATTCATAATCATCCAGTTTATCCCATATATCCAGGACATGCTTATCAAGGTGAAGATCTCAATCTTTCATATTCCATTTTCATCTAAGAGTTTGATCAATTTGTATTTTGCAACCTTATTTTCTTATTATTCAGGTCCACCTTCCCCAGAAGCCTGGCTTTCTCGCAGACTCTCTGCATGTTCCATGTCTGGATCAGAAAATGGTTACATACTTCGTAGGTTGTCATCTTGTTCTGGCTCAGGATCAGATACTGGAAGCTTTAGCAGAAGGTTCTCAACATGTTCATCAGGTTCTGAAAGTGGCAACTACTATCATCCTATATATTCTCCACCATACTATCCTCAAAGTAGAAGATCATCATGCTGTCCTACTACTGGTGCTACTAACTTCCCTGAATGTAATGGTGGTACAGGATTCAATCCAGGAAGACGAGGATCTGCAGACTGTGGACCATTCCTTCGGAGGCTATCTGCCTGTAGTCGAGACTCAGGTTTTGATGCAACAACTAGAAGATTCTCTTCATGTTCTTCTTCTGGTTCCGAAAGTGGCTTCTTTGTAAGATCTAGGAGTAACAGTGGTTTGGTAATGGCCCACTTACCTGAAAATATAACTAGGATGCCATCAGGACCTGATGGTACTCGTGGTTTTGGAAGACCACTCCAAACAAAAATAAACCATCATCTTCATCAAGTTACAACCTTACCACCTACTACAAATACTGCATCTACAGCGAATCCAATTGATGGAATGACTTGTTAGACTTAACTTATTTATTTCACCTAGTGAGTCCTTTAGAAGGTACCAAAATGAGAATCATTTCCTTGTTTATGATTATACTAGTACCCAGAAAGTTATTGTTATTTATTCACATCAGGTTTATTTATTCCTTATAGATGTTCTATTCAATTAAAAAGCCATGTATAGTTAATACAAAGCCTCTATCGTGTGGTTTATACTGTTCAAAAAATATATACATGCAATAATTACATTTAATGAAAATTAGGTTAAGTTACCCCGAGTCCCTGACCTAGACCTCGAAGAGAAGACGTAACTAGAAGGTAAAACCGAGAGAAGATTCGTGAACGTAACTGAACTGGTACGCATGCGTTTGCGTCTACACAATACTATATGCACGCCAGTACTGAATTCTATTAGGTTTTAGCATACATCAGTATACATTTTGAGGCCATGGAACTCGACATTCTTCGGGTCATGGCTTCTATGTGTAAAATTTGACGTGGTAACAGATAGTTACGATTCGTGTATTTATGTTCGTCAAGTTTTCCTATTTTTATGTCGTAAAAAGTTTATTTAATTATAAATGAAACCCCAGAATTGCAGTATTAACTGATTTGTAATGCTTAGTAGATAGCAGATTGTCAGTAATTTCTATCAAATCGTATAGGTTAGGTGTTCTGTTTACTTGTCAGTGTTTGGATTTGCTATTAGTTTGTCTACACGGCCTAGGACAATCCTGTCTCTAAAATATGAATGTAATCTCAGCTCCTGGGAAGTAGTGAATTTTATGTCATTGAAGTATTATCACTTGATTGTGGGTCATCATGTTCTTCCCTATTGGATGGCCTCGAGTACTGAACTCAACAGATCCTGAGAATATTCGTTCAGTAGTATGCAACAGAGATAAAAAGCTCTTTGCTATTCTTACTACTGATGCTCTGGCCATATGGTTTTGTAAGGTATGTGATATGAATTATACAATATTACTTTAAATTTGAATATTATTATTCACATATGCTAGACTTGCTGTTCTTATTCTAGCCCTGTGTACCTATCGTATTTAACAGACGTAATACAGATTCTTTAAGAAAACATGGTGACAATACTCTTGTTCAATGGCGTCCAGATTCCAGCATGCTGGTGGTCACGGTGATTAAATTAAAGAATTTATTAGTTTGATGCTGCTAAAAGCATCAATTCTTGTGAGTGAAGTTACGTAATGCTTTTATGGGGATTTCCTTTAGACTACAGACAGTTATCTACTCTTTTATCGACTCTTTGACGGTGGTGCAGAAGGTCACAGTTTATATGAACAGAAGGATTCTCCTGTAAGCAGTCTGAGAAGGGATAGTGCTGAACTCTTCATTAAAGAAATTATACCAACATTGTCTTTGACATTTGTAAGTTCACACATGTATCCATTAAATGTATGTTTAAACGTCTTTGTTATTTCAAAGCTTGGCTTTACATAGGAAAAACCAGTATGGATAGATGGTGGTATCAGCTCCTTGGTATGTATCCGCGATGAACTCATGATAGCCACCAAGACAAGTCATGTAGTCCGACATAAATGGGATGGATTAGCTAATAGAGACTATTCATTGGATCTCCGACGAATTCCTTTTAGTATAGACCAACAAGTTTCTACTACAGCATTACCCATAGCAGAAAACAACATCTATGTAGCTGACATTGAATACTCTCCACCTGTTGGCGGTTTCGCTATCGTTTTAAACAATGGCAAAGCTGCTTTTCTCACCGCACAGTCTTTGAAATTCGACCCTAATGTAAGTGTCATAATCAGAGCTGGGTTGAACCAGGAGATCAATGTTTACTATCTGTGTCACTCTAGCAAGTCCAAGGAATATGGGCTCGGGACCTAGAAGATGCCACGTGCGCTGCAGTTAATCATAAGTATCGTCTTATAGCATTTGGTAGACAAAAGTAAGTCAGTAGCTATTTGATATGATTTTTAACATGTAAATATATTAAATCTTCTATGCACTGTAAGTCATTATATCCGTTAATCTGTTCCATGCAGTTCGGAGGGTGCTGTATATTATGTGGATGAAAGTACAGGCAGTCTGGAAGTATCACATACTCTAAGCCTATCATCGAAGGACTATCCTGGTAGGCCAGGTAGTGTTAGATGTCTAAGATGGACTCCAGACAGTTGTGCGATAGCCTTGGCTTGGGAAGGAGGTGGTTTTGCAATTTGGAGTGTATTTGGCGCTTTGCTGCTCTGCACACTAAAATGGGATTATGGTTTAAGAACAGATCTGATTCGCGACAATCCACTCCATATACACACAATGGTATGTTTTGACTCTAATAAATAGTTATGAATATATAATATGGTAACTAATAAGAGCTCGCAATTAAGGAATGGTCAGCAGAAGGATATCAACTGTGGATGCTACAGGAGTCTGGTAGCTCTACTACCATTGAAGAAAATTGTAACAATAATGATATGAATTGCAAAAGGCGGTCACTCATACAAATGGATTTCGTCAAGAGTCCATTAACTGTAAATCCATGCATGGTAATTATTATTCTCTATATCAAATTATAATTGAAATCAATTATTTTCAATTCACTTGACAAACGCAGAGCCATCATGGAAACTTATACCTCCAAGGTGAAGATAGACTATACCTTAACCTAGGTGGTGGGGTATCGACAAATGTCTACAACTCTCATCAAGTGAATGATTTACCATTAGATATCTCTAACCAACCATTAGCCAGTACAAAGCAGTGGTTAGTGGTAGCTATACCTAGTGCCTATAGTGGTTGCAACTGGCCAATCAGAGTAAGTATCTCAGTGAAATGTACCAAAACAGATGCAATATTTATAACATTTCTTTTTGGTTTAGTATACAGCAATAGACAATGAGGGTATCAGTATTGCTGTGGCTGGACGCACTGGTCTAGCTCATTACTCCCTCCTGTCAAGAAAATGGAAACTTTTTGGTAATGAGACTCAAGAACGTGATTTCATAGTGACCGGTGGACTTTTGTGGCATCGTGGCTATTTGATTGCTGGTAGTTATTCGCTGCTTGAAGACAAAGATCAAATTAGAATTTATCCCAGGGACACAAGACTGGATAATAGTTATGTCAGAAACTTCAGAATGCCTTCGCAAGTTTTACTTTTAAATACGATGAAAGAGAAACTACTATCCTTTTGTGCCAATGGACAAATCTCGATTTACGATATGACTGTCGAAGGTGGTGAAGGTAACATGATAAATATTTTTCTTATGTATAGCTGTCTAATATAACTTATTGTTTTAACAGGTTCTGGAGCTATTGATCTCACTAGAATTCAGACGGTTGACATTAGTGGCTTGTGTGTTCATCCAGCATGTGTCGTTAGTGCTACTCTGACTACAATTCGTGCAGAGACAGCAGGAAGTCATCCGCATCCAGAGAGTCTTCTTCTAAATGTTTCTGGTCGACTTTTAATGGTGCAGCGTGAACACGGTAATCCGGAAAATCCCGATGTTGTAAGTAGAATTAGTTAAATAATTAGTTATTCTTATACTTTTCAATCAATTTTATAACCTTTCAATTTTCGATTTAGCTTTACGCGTGTAGCACACCAACAGTTCTTGCATCCTGTGTGGAGAATGTATGGGTGCCTTGGAGATCTCGAAGAGACAAACCACACTTAACTGAAGCTCTATGGTTGTTTTGCGGTGCACATGGAATGCGAGTGTGGCTGCCACTCTTTCCCAGGAATCATCAAGACAAAGCACATACTTTTATGAGTAAAAGGATAATGCTCCCTTTTCATTTAAGAATTTATCCTTTGGCTATACTCTTCGAGGATGCTATACTCCTAGGCGCTGAAAATGACACCGTTCTTTACACGTCAGATACACACTCACCATTCTCATTACCTTTTAGTTTACTAGAATTGACAGTAAGTTAAAACAAAGTACTGATTAGTTTAGATACAATTAATCTTTGCTGGGAATGTTATCTTCAATTATGATCGTCTTTTGTAGAGCCAGGTATACTTGCATCAGATACTACGACAACTAATACGTAGAAATTTGGGTTATCATGCCTGGGAAATTGCTAGATCGTGTTCAGCTCTTTCATATTTTCCTCATTCCTTGGAATTGCTTCTTCATGAAGTACTCGAGGAAGAAGCTACCAGCAAAGAACCAATTCCAGATGCTCAATTACCGTCTGTAGTGGAATTCATTAGAGAGTTTCCTGGTGTCTGGGCCAGAGCCGTCGTGCAGTGTGCTAGGAAAACGGAAATTGCACTTTGGCCATATTTATTTTCTGTTGCTGGATCACCAAAGAAGTTACTTCAAGATTGCCTTCAACGTCAACAATTGGATACCGCAGCTAGTTACCTGATTATACTTCAAAATCTCGAGCCATCCTCAGTCAGCAGGCAGCATGCCACACTACTACTGGATGCTGCTTTGGAACAGGGCAGATGGGAGCTCTCAAAGGACCTAGTGCGATTTCTAAGAGCTATTGGTACCTAGCGTTTTGGAGTTAACGTAGTAAAATACATGATCCATTCTTCTCTAAAATTATACATAATTTCAAGATCCTAATGACGTGGAATCACCCAGGACGTCCTGGGGTGGTACCGGAAAACTTGGTGGACCTCCTCAGACTCCACCCGTTTCTCCACATGAAGACGACCTCTCCCTCGTTCTGGGAACGATGCAGGTATCTCGCAGTAGAAGCTACAGCACTACAGTTAACCCGAAATCACAGTCCGAGACAAGCAGTAAGGATGCTTCGGGATCATCTATGCTGGAGAAAACCAGGAACGTTGTAATGAGACGTAAGAAGTCTGTACCCGTTGTAGCTAGGACTGAGAAGACATCAGAGAGCAAGTAAGTTAATTTGATTATTCTTCAATAAGTTCGTTTGATAACTCAAGATCATTTGTTCATAGAGAGGGTTCCGCCGAAGAGTTCTTCATTGACGTAATACTTCAACGACATGCACGTCGCCTTTTATCGGCGCGTCGTTTAGCTGATCTAGGTAGATTTGCAGCAAGACTAGATTTCCACTTGGTGACTTGGCTAGCCAGAGAACGCGATCGCGCTGCCAAAGTAGACGACCATGTCGTTGCCCTAAAGGCCGTTCACGAGGACTTTGCTGTTCCTTACCCAACATTATTTCGCAGAATGAGCACCATGTCATTACAGTCTACGAGATCTGTCAGTTTTGACAATCCTGAGGATGACGATACTGGAATTGTGCCTGCACTGGCGAACACGTTAATAAGTCCCAACATTGCTGTTGATCTACCCGATAGTGGTTACACCAGTTTACCAAGTGGAAGACCACCATACACCAGTTTGGTATCTCCGGTAGCTAGTTTGGAAACACAATTCCCTGCTGTGGAAGCTAAACTTACACCCCACATGTTCCAAGGTTAGTCCTTCATGTTTCTTCAAATAAGCATTATCTGACTTGATTTTCATCCATGATTCAGATGCTAGCAGTGTCTTGAGCGACAGTACTACTGTGTGGAGAGACGATGTGGAATCAAGGATAGGTAACAGTGCTACTACGAGAGGATGTTGGGTCTCACCAGAACCCATACTAGAACCTAGCATTGATACCACCATAGTCCCAACATCTTTGAGCTCCTCTTCAGGAGTAAGTTTTGGGTCCGTAAGCAGAGCCGAGGTCCAGCTCAGATATCTTCTCCAACTGTTTCTGGAAGGAGGATGTCTAGGATGGGCTGCAGTGCTAGCCATTATTCTTCGAGATGTACCTGCTCTGGCGAGGACAGTCAGAGCTGCTCATGCGCCGATGCAAACTCTAGATTCAATCATTAATTTAAAAGATGGCTTGATGGCACTCATTAAGTGGTCTGATCGTGAATGGTAATGAAACTAGTAAATTTCTAATACTAAAATTATTTGTCTACATAACTTAAACAGAAATCCTATGATATTACAGTTTGGGGTATAATCCATTCCTCGTGGGCAAACCAATCCAAAGCCAAGTATCATTATTGAATCGATTAGTGTTAACAAAACAACATCAACAACAGAAACTGGAAGACGTACCACGGGAGAATAGTACAACACCATCCCCAAGCCCAGCGCCATCCTCAGGAAGTAATCCCAGAGGAAACATATCAAGATCAAGACATTCCTCCATTAGTCACACTTCCACATCGGCGCCTCTAGAAGAAGAACGGTCCCATGAGTCTTCCTTGTCTACTGACGAACCAGGATTCCGAGGAAGTTACAGTAATCTGCCAAACGGTCCCGAGAATAGAGCATCACAGTCGGACTGTATAATCTCGTAGACAATTTCATGAATTCCTTAGCATAGGATAAAACTCCTGAAATGTAAACTCAATTACTCGTACCTTTTTCGAAAGATTGGTAATCTTACTCGTTCAGATTCTCAACCGGGAGTCGACGACTGAACCAGTGTGCAATAAATTGCGACTTCACACAGAGCATACACAGGGTCAGGATCGAGCGAGTGTATTTAATAATTTACTCAAAAATCAAACAAAACAATCTTGCTCGTTCCATATTTAATCAAACTGTCCACTTAACACTGGGCACACAACCTCGACTGTATGACATCAGATATGATATTATGCATATTTGTCAAGGATTGCTCAAGGTGGGATACTTATAAGTATTCCTGCAATTAATCCCCGGATACGATCTAGCCGGCAATTAGAAAACGAGGTTCGATATTACTAGAGCGATAATTAAATAGTGCATTTACGATTTCGCGATTGTCCACTTAATTCTCTTGTTTTTATCGTGGTTTTCGCGAAATCGTGGGCCAGTTATTATAATTACAAATATTGTACGAGATATACCTATGATTTTAAATACACACGTTATATTTTCCCATACATATGAATGTGTATATACGTATTATGTATCCATGATGCATACTTATCCAAGAATACTTTCTTTATTCAATAGGTTCTACAAAAGTACATAAAATTTTTTAAACTGTATTTCTTTTTTTTTCTCTTTTGGGCACTATCACCGATAATCTGGGTTCTCGTGAGAATTAAAAACCCATTTAACTATCAGCCTTTATCTGATTTATGTAAAAACGATTAGAAAAATGAGAAACAAATTCCATTATGAAAACATTGTCAAGAAGTTCGACAAAAATCACGGAATATTGAAAAAAATGGCAAGAATCATTTAAAAACAAACGTATAGTAACAAAAAAATAAATGACGAATAGATTCATATTTGTTCTTGACTTGTTTAAAAACTTTCACTTTTATTCACTGCCCGTAATGAGGATTGTATGGTGCTTGTTTATTATATGCTTCAGTGGCATAAGGTTGGGGTTCTGGTGGCTGCATGGTGCCTGTGGAAAGAAAGAACAAGAAATCTCAGACGATTGTCACTATAACAAAAGTATGTATAAGCCCACTTATCTTTTTACTAATCTTTATATCAACCCTCCCACTCTAAGCTATTCTTTAAATAATGAAACAATCAATTACCTGTCATAGCGATATTCCCGTTAGGATAGGCATTGTATTGAGGATTGCTGACTGAATGTCCAGCATATAAAGTTGTGCTATTCGCAGGAGTCTGTATAACGTGAACCACTGGTGTCGTATGTACGTCTGTAAAATATTTTATACTCATAACTCTTGTGCCTCCGTAAAATTATCTTTGGAATAATTTTTACATTTTTTTTTCACTGTCTCCAACGACAAAATGGCTGTGTATGCACACGACCGACCATGTATTCCTCTGAAGATTCGTTTGGCTTGAAAATCTTTTCGCTCGCATTAGTTACTTAGAATTAGGTGGCACAGTTTGGTGGCATTTTTTCGTTAAAATTTTAACAATTAATTAGCATTTTACGGGATTGGTATTTAAATAAACGTATAGTCTTCGGTAGGCCAATTATTGGTTTCTTATCTGATACTTTTATTGCGTTCTTATTCGTCGTTTGATAGTATATATGGAAAATATAAAAAAAAAAGGATAATAATTTCGCAATGTATAATATCAAAAAACCAATTTTTATGCATATATAGTTGTTGCATCGGTCGCCCTTTTAAAAATGATAGACATGAGTATGTATATATGTATATATATACACACACACGTATATAAATCCATTGAAGCACATGCACACAGACATATAGAAATACTCTACCATAGAGGTTTTAGGTTAGTATATGTATATAAAAAATATCATTAAAGGAATCATTCACCAAACTCCTCTTGATCGGGTCATACTAAGTGTATCAAATGTACGCATCCGCATACGGGTGGCTCCCGATAACGCGGCGTTTCTGCAAACAATCATGTGGAAGCTGTCGCGCTTTTTGTCATGTCTCATTAGTATCCGGCTCGATTTTTAGAAATCTGTATAACGTAGGTACTAACAATGCTAACTCCACACACGTGTATATGTATGTGTGCCGTAATAAGCAATAGAAAAAAGAATTTATTATAAAAAGAAAATCGAATTGTTTCTTAAGTCTACATATTAGTTTCTTTAGGCTCGAGGACACTCTTGCTCCTTCTAATCTTCTATAAAGCTAAGCAGTTATGTGGGAATGTATGTTTTTTTTTTTTTTTTTTCAGTATAATACTTTAGGCGTACAAGCAATGTTACACATCGCGATGCGCATCGCAAAGTGCTTTTTTTAAACTATACGAAGCCGATGAGGTTCTCAAGCCATGGTCGGTCCTGAAAAACAATGACGAAAAGTATCTCTTAATAGATGAATGATAAATGATAACAAATGCAATTGGGTTTGCTGTGAATCGGTTACGACATCGTGGTTAAATAATAGTAAGCACCACGATAGGTAACGTTATGATAAACAGTAATTGAAAATTAATAATTATTAAAAACATAAATATTTTAATAAATTATTTCCTTACGGCCGTAAACTGTTCCCCTGTGACGTCTACGATACCAAGGACAACAGCTGCAGCACAGACAAGAAATGCAACATACTATCAGTGAGACTATCAGGACCACAGCTATAACTGCAGGCAGTATGAGTCCAATTCTGAAACAGAATAAGTATGACTATTTATATATTACTGGAAATCACATCACATTTATTCAGAGTAACTTTTAGGCCGGATGTTCTCCAATAGTATGTACAACAATCAACTTTCCTATCATTGTACCGATAAGGAAAGTCGTATACTAGACTTTTCAAACACCCTGCGTATACTTTTTGTACGATGCTTACGCTGTGGTTGTAGCAAACTCCTCGGCAGTGCAACAATACGAAATTTGTTTCTCCACGTCGATACAGCAGTATGTCTTGTCCGAGGAATCTATGATTCTGGGACATTTATGAAGTAGCGTGTCCACAGTGCCAGTACTCTGGCTATATTTGCAATCTGTATCTGCAAATTAAAATACGTATATGTTACGTTAAAGTCACAATATTAAATCACAAAGTGTTACAGTACATTCTACCAGGATTTTACTTTCTCGTTGTATTGGATTTTATTCAGCTCAATTCAAAGAAATGTCTATCAAAAAAGAAATATCCTTCAATAAATTTAATTGAAATAAGAGGGACGCAGGTATGTCCTCCTATTTCTTTTTTTTTTCAGTAGTTTGAGAAATCGAGTATAATGGTAAACAATGAATTGACTATGTTCACTTTGCTCGTGTAGTACGTTCAATTTTACAAAATAAAAAGCAGCCATGTCGTGGTCGGATAATCTCTGTGCCAACCTTGTGCCAGAGTGTACTGATAAGCAAACAAATTTTAGTAAGACGGATTAAGCATAAGTAATATGCGATACGAATATTTTTTCTTAAAACGGTATTCCCACAGTTTATTCTTAGCGTGAGAATCTAATAACGAATAATAATTACAACGCTAATATCTATCACTGTTATATCTTCAAGTTATTTTAAAAAACAGCCGTTTAAAATTCGACTACAGCGCAGTGCGAATATTCTGAAACATTCATTAACGGTCAATATTTGTCAGGAAAGTTAAAACTATGTACTATACAGACACTTCATATCTCTTCTGACCGGATAAAAATTTGTAGGTAGATTACTTTCCGACCATATCAAACGTGAAAATATCTCACTTTATTTTCTGTGTAACACTAATGTTTTACAACGTTAATACTATTCCATGAATCACGAGACCTGCTAGCATATACAAATTTTTAACTACGATACATCATAGTAATTCAAAACTACTCTCTATTCTTTAAACGTTTGCCTCTTTATTTCTAGTTTTCAGAATCAACTTAAAACTAACATAATATTTCATTCGTGTCGCACGTGACGCACAATACAGAAAGTGAGAGCAGCTCAAATGTAACAAACTATAAAGAATTTATTATTGTAACAGAAATCGACCAGATTGTATACGACCGGATGTATATCTGTACGTGACTCAGCGAGATGTTATTTGTCATTCAAGGCAAAAAATTAACGCATAACTTCTGGTAAAGTCCCATTTGATAATCATATCAAATAATTCGTGTGAAAACAATATTGAATTTTCTATTTGAACAAATATTAAGTACAATGCATTTAATTATTTTCGAATAAAGATGAACTCTATAGGTGCCTTTCCAAGTCAGTCGAACTAGTCGTACTAGTCGGAACATTAGACTTCTCATTGGTCAAAATCATTTCCCGTGAGAAAATTGGCCAATACGGATTCTCATACTTCAGTCGTACCACTGACCTGTGAAGTCTCCTTTACGTATTTATTTATATCAAAACTGTGTATCTTACTTATCAAAATAAAAAAATATACTAATTAAATCGTTTTCACTAATTGTTTTGCGTACTAGTTACTAACAATTTCTAGGTAATATTAGTGAAAAGGTTTCTTTCCGGATCTACGGATTACTGGTATCCTTGAACACCGTGAAGGTTTTACTAGACGATTTTCATTCTGCAGAAGAAATGTGACCGATTATTCGTGTCTCCTATTTGTTTTTGCAATGTCAATTCGAATGAAACGTCTTTCAAGATAACAAGAAATGCCAACTGAGGGATGTCAATTAAAACGTACAAAAACGGTAATTCTGAAATTTAGGATAGATGAAAGAAGTTCACTAATTTGAGAAGATTATGCGAAATATACATAAAATAAGTAAAAGCAGCTATATAAATCAACAACTATGTGCCAAGCAGTGTACAGATATTAAGCATTGTAGTGAAGAGTACCTGGAACACTGATACATATGAAAAATGCACTTGTAATGCAAGAAAAAAGACTACAGTGTGAAACGTAATAGTATTGAAATAGTATTAATCACATCGTGCAATCAATTTTATATTGAAGTAAATAGAAATGACACAGAATCAAAATCAGTTGAGCAGTAATCGAACAATCAGTACCATCTAGCGTTAACGCACAGGAAAATTACGTAAACAAGAAACACTGCACAACGAACCTAAAATATGATTTCGATTATAATTTTAAGTAATAATATTTGACGGTATCACTTAATTTGATTCTAAGAAACTAGAATTATAGTTTAACCTCTATAACAAATTTTCACTGCATGAAAATGCTTTACAAAATATTTGTTCTACCTCTCGAGAGCATTCAGTTATTCAAAAATAAATCTACTGCTATAAAATAGCCGTAAAACTAGATGACGTGTTCGAAACTCTCATCGTTGATAAGTAGCCATTTCGATAATTAATGTCTTCCAAAAGTTAATTTACAAAATCTCGGTGTACCCATAATTTTTAATATTCACATCTAATATCACGCTCAGAATTTAATGCAGCAAGTAACTAATTAGATAAAATTTTGAGATAAGAGGTAGTCATATCTATCTGCTATGTATCATAAGACGTTACAGATAAAGTACCAAGAACGTTTAAAGTTGCACTTAACAAGTCTCGATGGGCGATTCTAACAATAAGAACAACCGTGACGGGGTAATAAAAGAAAAGTAAGAGTACAAATGTCTTTTAATAAAGATCGAACTTATTACTCGGAAAATCGTGACTAACGCACTGTAAATATATTGGTAGCCCATCCCAAAGTTTTGTAAGGAGCAAAAAGAATAAAGGAATATATATAGAGATAATATATATAGAAATGCACAAATGAAAAAGCCAAAAGAAAAAGCTTACTTAATGCAGAAACTGCCAGGACACAACACGTGAGCACGAAGAGAATCTTTATGTTTGACATTGTCGGTGTTGCTATCGTGGCAATTAGAATTTCTGAAAATCTTCCAGGAGAATGAAAGTGATTGGTGTACTGATCAAAATTATTGAGTATGGCGGTCTCTAACTCTTCGAGACTCTTAACAATGTGACGCACGCAATTTGCTTCCTTTCGATTCTTGATGCCAACCACTTCTGCTCTGAAATGTCCGAACTCGTTCGTTGACGGACAAAGACTGTATGGGTGTGTGAAAAATCACGAATGTAGCCGAGGTTAACCGAGAATGTCCGATCCCTTTTGGCGAGTCAATCAATTTACTCAGGTACTAATAGCACTAAGGTTCGGCTGAGTTACAATTTACAGGGTGTGATTATTAAGGTTTTCGATTAAATGGATTTATTTTACCGGGTAAGGTATAATTTCGCCCGTGTTCAATTGACGGATTGTTAGGTTCATATGAAACTTATGTTCGTTTCATTAAAGTTAACTAAGGTTTAACTAGCGAGATTAGCCAATCAGATGCTTGTATCTCTGGAAATTTCAGATCTGATTGGCGAATGTCGACAGTTAGACCTCGGCTAACTTTGGTGAAACAGGCATGGATACGGATCAAAGGCTTTCCTCTCAATTCAGCTTAAACGGGGAGAGTTGGCGGGAATAACGACCCTAGCAAACAACGTCAAATCATAGATTCGTATAAATGATTATTCAAATTTAGTTGTTAGATATTATAAAAAGACGACGAATCACCGAACATTTTTAATGGATTACCAAATACTACCAATCAAGTGGTTAAAAAAAGGGTCAAAAGTCATTGTGGGGGGGCTTATATGTTGCTAAAAATTTGATATCAGCTTAATATAAAAACGGAATAAACCACCAAATATTTTGAATGAACTAACAAATATCACCAACAGACCCTCCAATTTGTTGGTAAAAAGAATATCAATTTCAATTGTAAAGGGCTAACTTTTTGGAAGTAGATCTACACCTCACACCCGGTGCAAGATATTTCGAAAAATCGAGTTATCCACTTGTTAATTTATTTAGTTCCTATTGAAGATCAAGAGAGGCGCTACTATCGAGTATGACAGGTACTTCGAATTAATGGAACACTATCGCTACAGTGGTGTGGAAATGAAGTAGTAGCATTGGCTTTATGTGTGTACATGGTAGCAAGAAATTCTTAATCTCTCTGCTGGATATTTAACTGTATCTTTCTAAAATACCTCAAGTCATTATTACGATTTCATCAAAATGGTGAGTTTATTTGAAGAATGCTTATTTCTTTTACTAAGTGGATCTAATGCAGTTTGGATGGATAAAACTATTTGCTAGGAATGATTTAGGTTAAGTGGGAAGTGCACTGTCATTCACATGAAATTACTCATTTAGGCTCGCAGGTACGATACTCGTACAACAATCTTTTCTCCAGAAGGCCGATTGTATCAGGTAGAATATGCTATGGAAGCTATAAGTCATGCTGGCACTTGTCTTGGTATCTTGGCCAATGATGGTATACTCTTAGCTGCAGAGCGCAGAAATACTAATAAACTTCTAGATGAAGTTTTCTTTTCGGAAAAGATTTACAAGCTTAATGATGATGTTGTGTGCTCGGTTGCTGGTATCACTTCCGATGCTAATGTTCTTACAAATGAACTCCGTCTTATTGGGCAACGATATCTACTACAGTATGGAGAAACTATACCCTGTGAACAGCTTGTGTCTTGGCTCTGTGATGTAAAACAAGCATATACTCAGTATGGTGGGAAAAGGCCTTTTGGCGTTTCTATTCTCTACATGGGCTGGGATCGTCATTATGGGTATCAGCTATATCAGTCTGATCCTAGTGGCAATTATGGTGGTTGGAAGGCTACCTGTATTGGAAATAATTCAGCTGCTGCTGTGTCCTCTTTGAAGCAAGAGTATAAGGAAGGTGAAACTACTCTCAAGGATGCCATGGCACTTGCTATTAAAGTCCTGTCCAAGACTTTGGACATGAATAAACTTTCGGCTGATAAGGGTTAGCTACTGTTTACATATTGTCATATTGTTGTATCACACCAAATCTAGTCAAACATAACCTAACTTATTAACCTATTTTCAGTTGAAATGGCTACATTAACACGAGAAAATGGTAAAACCAAGACACGAATATTACCAGCTAGTGAAGTGGAGGCTCTGATAGCAGACTATGATCGCTTGGAAGCTCTTGCAGAACAAGCAAAAAAAGAGAAACAGAAACTATAGGCTAGCAAAGGAAACTAACCTAATTTTTACTTTGTACGGTTACGTCAACAGAAAGACTATTGACTGCACGATAAAATAATAAAATAATACGATTTTTTCTTTATGTTTTAGAATATTTATTTTTTCACTTTAAGAGCATTTTCCAATGTTCCCTTCACCATTAATAATGTACAGTAAAAAATGTATGTACACTACTTTTCAAAAGATGTATGATTTTGTTGTTGATGTCCAGTGCAATGGTACTGCCCATGGTGGTAGCTTGTCCAAAATGGATTGATAGGGCAAATCCGCCCGTCTTGAGTACAAAAAGTAATGGCTGACAAAGAGGACATCGATAACGGCATCCACGTCCGCAGAAACCTGAAATTGAATGGAGTTTGATGATTACAACATACTACAATGCAATAGCAATGAATGGCTTACCGTCATATCCAGCCACAATTGCCAAGGACCTGCTGGATCTGATGCTGAACTTAGCATAACGAAATAAAGTGGTCTGTCAGTCCAAGTGATGGTTGTGGTAACATTATCGAGCAGTGACCAAGATTTGAGAATTGCACCGCTACGAGGTACAAAAATAAGATTCAAACGATTCGATCCCGACACGTTCAAGTATAATCTTCTAGTTTCATCGGTAGTGCTATTCCAAGCAGCCGTTAGTGTTGATTCTTCAGTCTGATTAATGGTTGGGGCTTCTGAAGAAACCCAAACACTCTTGTCCCTAAGATTATACAATGTATTAAATGCTTAGCGCAAATTTTGGACGAACTATTAAGATGAGCTTACATTAGTGGAATATCTCTGGTCTTCCACAAGGGCATTCCGCAGTACGTAATATTATTATTACAACTGACACCAACTACTTCAGCATTTTGTAACTCTGGTATCATTTCCTGAATTAATTTTGGACTATTTCTATCTTGGTTTGGTATCCAGTATCCTGCATCACTAGCAATGACGTTGCCACTGATATCATGAAAAGTTCTTTGAGTGTGCTAGAAGTATGAATAGTAAGAAGGCAGATTCTTTAGATCAAGATGTAATAGTTTCATAATACTTACAATGAGCCAGAACCTTTCTGGGGACGGATTAGTGGGTTCACCACTGTATGGTAATCCCAATGGTGTCAACAGAACACCAAGGAGTATAATAAGTGTAGCAAGTGCAAAACCAGTTATAAGAGTCCAAGGACGTTCTAAAAAGCATATTAACGGTGCCCAAAAACTACAGAAGATTATCGAAAATATGCCGAAGAATACAGCTATGTAAAGATCAACAAAGACTTGTGATCCTACCCTTCCCATTATAGCCAATAAGCCAGTCATTACATTGACGATCCACAACCCATATAAACTTGGAATAAGGAGTCCTACGATTACGTAGACGGAGAGCCAGGGTATCACTGCAAGAAAAAAATTGTCTTAAAAATCATCCGCAGAGTTAACGAATACGGTTAAAATTTTTGCGGATCTTACTGTTTCTTTCCAAACGTAACAGAGCACATATGAGAAGAGCAAATGAGCTGAATCCACAAACCATCGTCAACACATATGAAGATCTCAAACCTGCAATGACTGTGATCAGTAAAACGATGCCCCACAATACTGTCACAGCTTCGCACTGAAGTAGTATCCTTTGAATACGTCCGAACCTTGACTGAAAATAATTTATCTTTTTGATTAATCCTGCAAGTGCATTCATATTGAAGTTAATTCATCATCTGATTTTACGCAGCATTATTGCTTATTATAACAGATATTTAGATTGTATATGAATCTTTGATGAATGTAATATGTTAATAGAGGAAAATGATTACAAGGCACTAACGTTCTCGCCCATCACCTTCTCAACAGGTGCCCCACCGAGGATAGCGTTGATGATCAGCATAGGTATCATGGTTGGTGTCCATACTAAACCAATGAGTAGCCACGGCCTAGTGAACCAAGACATGGGTTTATTAGCCCAGTCTGTAATTACAGATATGAGGATTGTTAGGCCAAATCCTAAAATGATACCTATCAGCTGTGATATAATATTAATAGCAAAAGTAATCAGAGTGTTCTTTAAATACGAATTGGTGTACATAAACAGCAATGGTCCACACAGTGCCATTAATATCACAAGAATGTTGAGAAAAATTCCAACGGTCCATGTATATCGAATGAATAAAATCCCATAAAAGTCATAGTAAATTACAGTGTCTGTTGAGGTCACAGTAGCTGTTTCAAGTTCTTCGGCATTGGCTAATGCCTTAACAAGGGCCATCATATTGTCCCCAGTGTTTTGATAAGTACCATTTGGGATCCTATGATAGTCATCCAATGATGTATGATAAATATAACCTCCTAAATAGTGTGCCATATCAAGACCAGGTATATTGCCAAAGTCTCGGAAGATCCTAAAGTCTGTGTTTGACGGAATAACGCCGAATTCGAAAGCATCTGTCAATATTGAAGAGCCTGAAGGATGTGGTACCACTGATGCATAGTATGCTGTCAACCAATTATTTCCTGGACCATCTTGAAATAGTGCTTCTCTACCATAGTTTCCTGCCGCATCGTAGTTTAAGACAACTTTAACAATACTGGCCCATATGGAATTAGTGATAAATGCATGTGACCCTTGAAGTGGATTTTCCTCAGCGCCATTGAAAAGAAAGACTACGTCGTATTTCAGAGTGGTGGTGCTTCTGGACAACACTCTCAGAACTTCCAACATCACAGCACAGTTTAGGCCATTATCAGAGGCTCCAGGTGCTAATAAGTGACTGTCAAAATGACAATTGACAAGGAGAGCATAATCTTTCTCTTTGACATCAGATAATCTGGCCACTACATTTGTAACATTAGCGTAGATATTAGTTAAACTAGATGTACCCGACAGGTAATAACCACCACTGCCAGTCTCAATACTGATTTGAACACTTTTATTGTTGATGGCTTGATCCTGAATTTGTAGGAGACGATTTTGCAGGTATTTTACTGCGAGAACTTCATTTTCATAGCTTCCAACTACTCTGTCACCAATTATAGTAAGGCCTATGTTGTCAGATATGGCTCTCTCAGATATAAAAATATCGTCACCCTCTTTGGCAGTAGATAGAGATTCTACAGTTAGCGCTGCAGGTAGAATCCATTGTGTATCATAATGCACCAGGAAGATTCCAATGACAACGAAGACTCCAAATAGAGTACCCCAATATGTAGGTATTGTATTCTTGGATCGTTCAGAAGACATATCTTTAAAATGCTCTGCCAAAGGTGTATACCACAATTTCCGTCCAATACCAAAAGGACCTTGTGCTCCTTCTTCTTCTTCCTGTGTTGGTACACTATTATAAGGACGAGAATCACGTGTTAGCCTATGACGTATATCCTGACCATTTTCATGATCCTCCTGAAACTGCCTGTTAGTCCTTCTTGTAGAACCCTATGGCAGTAGAAGATACAAGTGTTAGTGATTAAGACGTATTATTTTCAGACAAACAGATACACTTGCTATAAGATCAAAATGTCACTCTTCTGAGAAGGAAAGTTAATGTTACCTATCACCAGAATCTGAGACTAAAATACAATTCTCTACTCCTGGCACTTCGACCTCTATGATAATATAAAGCCGACCAAGGAACAAGAAGAAGGCGAAGAAAATTTTCTACTGAACTTATATATTGAGTTCAATATAGCTTATAAAGGATTATGTATTTCACGTAATGAAATTTAAAAGTTGTATAAGTATTATCTTGAATATCTAAAGCCATGGCTTAATTGGCTTGTTGTAAATCATTTATAATTCTACATTTGCTCTTTTATACTGTACATATATATCTGTTATCATTTTTAAGATGTTTAATAAATAGATAAACGTTTGAAGTATAAATTTTAGCAGAATAATAAAATAGTGGCATTTAATATCATAGCATTTGTAATATTCTGATTCAACATACCTCCATGGTGTTTAGGCGTTCCCAAAACTTTGTTAAATCTGCAAAAATAGGATGAACACTCCTGGAACAGCTATGTAGTGTAAATAGTCAATCAGTGCATTCAATCAGGAATACTCCTTGAAGTGCAGTGATTACCTTGATTTTACTATAATTTTAACTTGTCTTGCTGTCTACCTCACAGGGTATTCATAATTGATAAAAATGTTCTAAATTCGATAATCTTAGGTAGATAAGATTAGTAGAAAAAATGATGAGCATATCAGGTAACGAAACTAAACATTACAATCATAGACACACCAGTAACTACTTGAACACAAGTTTGTAAATGCTGAGCTGATGTTGTCGGATGAAAAGGTTTAACATAATTCCGTGTAATTTTATATGGAAGCATTCTACCTCTACACGCAATAACCCACACGTATAACTCTACGCGGTAACCACACCAACGTAGCGGTTACTCATACGTCAACTCTACGGATAGTTCTGCACGAATAACTGTAACCGCCGTGAACTTAGCGCTACATAAGTACAAATTTATTAATTAAAGAAACATCTTCTTTAATGGTAATTCTAAGAAATAAAGAGAGTTTTAGTTATAAGTAATGTCTTCCTCGAGAAAAAATTATTAGATCAGATTTGATTAAATATTAATTAGATCAAAGCAGATGTAATCAGATCTAACAAGATCAAGTCAGATCTAACTTAACATTGGAGCGATTTTCATCTAAAGTTTGAGTAGGTCTGATTAGACGTAGAAGCTGATCTGAACGATTCAATTTTTCGAAATGTGGCTCTGAGCAGATTTTATAATTTTTGTCGGGTAATATATTGCGCAAGCACTGCAATGAAGCAAACGCTAATGGAACGGATTTTGGAACGCTGATGAAACTACCTCATTTTTCGATTATTTCTTATGAATCTGCAATGTAAAAAATGGTTAAACTTGCGGAAAACCGTGTCTGATATCGTTTCAGTCTAACTTTTGCATCAAATTTGAGTATTTCGCGATTTTCATATGGTGTAATGCTAGTCATTTGTCAGGAACTTTTATCCGGAAATCTTCACGCTATTTTGTTTTACATTTGAAAAGCATTGCGTTATGGTGTCTCAAACACCTCACGCACCACTCTTGAATTAAAGCAAAACGTTTTCGATATTTTTTTAGAGAATATAATTAAATAAATTCAAGTCTCCATTAAACAGTTTTATGGCATTTCAATAGAAACTTCATTATATTATAGAATTAATCTTGATAATAAAGCATTATCAAGTTTCAATACAATTGTGCTCATAGTTATTTTTACTAGTACGCATCATGCAATACAGGTCGACCAAATGATATTACATATATAAAAAAATTGACATTATTTAATATTATCCTTCATAAAGAATATGTATATTCGGGGAAAAAATCAATAATCTATAAATTAAAGCAACCGCATTTATATTTTCTTGGAAAAAAAGAGAGAAGAAGGAAGACTAAAGAGAAAAAATGAATCAAACAATAATACATATTATTGCAGTACAATGTCCATACCTTAAAGAATTAATGGTAGACGCAGTATGTAATGTACAAGGAGCATTTTTCTACATATTACTACACATACGTATATATATATACCTCTTTTTATATACTCTTTGCGATTCGTAGAATAAAATTCTAAGCCAAACCACTCACTCGTTAGTTTCACAGTTTTTTTCTTTTCTTACGCCTCTGCCTTGTGTGTATATCTGATGTTTATTTTTACTCGAATTTTCATTTCTACTAGGAAATGGAGAAAAGTTAAGATAAACTAATTGTAATGTTACAGTAGCCATCTTGTGAATTAGGAACGCCTAAAGTGTTGTCTGTCACTTTCGACTAATTGCAAATAATAAGCTTGTATGCACTTAAGGAAATCGATTAATCAATTATTCGTATATTCCTCGCCACAACAAAAAAAAGACAAAAAATTAGTAACGAAATTTCAGTTTGCTGTTAATTGTAAGATAAAAAAGCAAACGAAAAATATAGTATCACTCCGTATCCAATTTTTTTTGCTTAAAGAGAACAGTTTTGGTTTTTAGGAACGACCGCATGGGATATATAAGGTTTTGCTATGACGTGTCGTTAGGATTTTAATCTTCATACTATTTCGTTGGCCTCGTCGTTAAACATTCTCTGTTAGAGGCCTCTCATTTTTTTTTATAACATTCTTATACGAAGATTCTTGTTTTACCTGAAAATTTCATCATCGAGCACCAGTCAAATGGTTGCACCCCGCTTTGGTGAATTTGGAAAAAAAAAACGAATGCGTTCTCCAAAGGCACACGTAAATACATCCACACACACACGTAACCCAATTGGCTTCGTGTTTCTCTTCCGATTAGGAATGAACCGGAAGTTAACAAGCACAGTCGCAGGCGCAACGACGTACGCGCTTCTCACGACGGTGTGCGAATGGTTCTGGTACAGAACGTACAGAACGAGGTTGAACATCTGTCAAAAAAGAAGAAGTCTGTTAGGTGAAGATATTTTTTGGAATTTTAATAATTCTTCGACATTTTCAAAAACTTACAGTGAGGTCGATCCTCTTCTGATTGTTCCTGGTTCTGTTGTGCGTGTATCATGGATGGTCCTTGCTGATCTTGCTGATCTTGTTGATCCTGCTGTACTTCCTGCTGCTCATTAGTCTGTCCATCACTGACCTGCGCTCTAGCTTCAACAGGAACTTCCAAGGATTGAACTGGTCTCAGTAACGGGAATCTCGGCACCGGGAAGGCACGACCTTCTACGACCTATATGCAAAATTTATAAATTTTTCTGGAAAAATGATTTTTTAAGATTTTGGTATTTTAAATAAAATTATTGGCAGCGGTGGGATTCGAACCCACGCCTCCGAAGAGACTGGTGCCTTAAACCAGCGCCTTAGACCGCTCGGCCACGCTACCATAGTTCGTTCAAGTGTATTCGTGGTTCTCATTCTGGCCTTGAACTAAAGCTTTGAGATATAAGCAGTTTGATCTTGATAATATTTGCGATAACTCGTATCAGATCATACCTGATGAATCAAATTTCGGACTTCAATTGGTATCGGGAAGTTTCTCTCAACCTCCTCACTTTGATCCTCAGGTGCTGGGAAAGGTTTGGCTACCTGTTGACGTTCATCGTTATTTTCCATTTGTTGTTGAGGGCGTCCCTCGATATTTCCATGCTCGAGAAGATTCCTTACTTCTACCGGAAGAGGGAATGGTCCTAGAGGAATCGGTCTGGCACCCTCGGGGAAGGGTTTGAATTCGTGAACGTTCTAATCATAGAATTAAGAAAGATCCATTATTTTTTATTACAAATCCCCACCTCGAAATTCTAATCTGGAATCAGAAATAAACTTACTTCACGTCGTGCACCATCGGGAACTTGTATAGGAAATGGCCTGGCGTCGTCGGTGATATGCTGAATGATATTTTTTATCTCCAATGGAACTTGCTGGATGATTCTTCTGATCTCTATAGGCAGGCTCTGCAGAGGACGTGGTGCTTCAGGAGCAGGTTGCTCAGGTGCAGATGGCGCAACTAAAGGCCTCTGTTCAGTCTGTTGTGGTGGCATCATCATCTGAGGTACTCTGTGCTCCTGTGTCATTTGTTCTTGCTGTGGTGGTGGCATCATGGGTGGAGTATGCTGATCCTGAGGTAAATTACGGTATTCAGGTTGCTGGAACATATTAGGTTGCTCATGTCTTTCCATTGGTGGCCTCATAGCTCTCATAGGATCCATTGGGAAGTGACGTAGTTCAATAGGAATCTGTCTCATCTCCATCTTAAATAGGACATTGCATTAACTAAAAATCCCTAATAATAATATTATATATATTTAAATAATTTGTCTAGTACCTGAGGTTCCATTGGCTGTGGTCCCATTCTAGGTGGTCTCATCTCTACAGTTAGTTGTGGCAGATTTCTCAATTCCGGTAATAAAAGTCCTGAAGGAATGTGATTCAATCCTCTGGAATCACTCAGTGGTAGTTGTTGCATATCCGGTACCTGGTACTGAGTATGAATTTGGTACTGGCTGAAATTTGGTTCAGGATTTTGCAGTGGGATTTGAACGGTACCCAGAGGAACAATGATCGGTGTCATCATTTCCTGTTCTTGTTGCCTAAAACATGACGAAAAAAGATATGACAAATTTTTAAATAAGTTTTTCTGCACGTTTCTTCCGGTTTATTATCCGGAAGTAGAACTTACTCCTGATGCGGATTTCCCGATTCGCACAAAATTGCTACGCGTTCTCCACTTAATCTTTGGAAGCGTCCTGGATCTGTGCTATTCTCGGTTGTATTATCAGAACCGTCCATCACTTCATCAGCTCTTCGTCGTTCTACTATACACGATACTCTGCTACGTGCCTGCTGCATAAGAGCCTAAAGAGACGTGAGTAAAATTAACAATGCATAATTAAAGAGCTATTAAAGTTATATAAAATTCAAATATTGTCAATTTGGATTTAAGTAAGGTAATTTATTACAGACTCCTAATGAATATAAGAATATAGCACCAACCCCTGCTATATCATCAAGATCCAACTGCAAAGGAAGCTTTATATGCACTGGTGGAAATTCATCGTCATCATAATCATCTTCTTCGTCGACGTCATTAGTGTCGTTTTCCGTTTTAGTATCTTCGACCTTCTGCTGCACCTTTATGTCCTTGGTATCCGGTTGCACCTTCTTTTTAGTAATCGCGGATTCCGACAAGCTCTGCAGATTTTCTTTGCTCTCGATCGGCTCCTATAATAAAAAAAAAAACGGTCTTCATCTCTATAACAGAAATATATCATTCATCCTTTGTCGCTATTTCCATAAACGTGCCACTTATCACAACTGCAATGATCATCCTACTCAAAACGATACTTCTTTAATGTAAATTATATGTATCTGATTCACGTTTTGTTCTACATATATAATCCTCCGTGTGATGGTACGTTAGAAAATAAAAATGGCCAGTCCCGCTCGAGTGATTGTCGGGTAGTCATAGACGCAACGTGGATACCAATTGCAAACTACTAATATACGTATTTAAGGCGAGTTTGAAAGTGCGCGCGACCTGCATTAGAAAGGGGCTAGAAGAATTGACGCTCGAACGATATTTAGTACCTATATTGAATTAATATTGAGTACAATATTTATATAATTTATATATAATACAAGGTGATTCAAGGGAAGTTATTAATTCGAGTGTGGCATAATTTGAACAATAGCGATTGTGATTGGTCAGTGATTAAAGTCATTGACCACTGACGATAACATTCGAGTTGAATAAAGTCAAAATTGTAAAGAACGTTATTGTTATTGGTCAATGAGCTTAATTATTGCTCAAGCTAATAAGCCACATCCGAATCAGTAACTTCTCGTGAATCACCCTGTATAATATTGTTTATAGTATTGCACTATATCTTCAAGCGAGTACAATATGGCCGACAGTGACGCCGATGAGAGTAAAGTCTCGACGTATAGCCTTTCTTCTTTAGAAAACGTACCTCACGTAAATAATAGCAAGCTATCAATTAGACAGTCATTACAGGGAGTAATGATTCCGCGCCTAGCGAACTGTGGAAAAGCCCAAGAAAATAGAAATTACAGTGATCCTGGCTAGACATCTGCAATTACGGAACTAAGCATTATAATCCGTCGAGTCGAAGTAATGACGATATTCTTCTCTCTTTTTCTTCCCATTGTTATAAACCGGATAAACTCTTGATACACCGGTGAAAAAATATCTATTTATTATTAAACATTTGTGACGCTTTTTTACGAACAAAAAATATTAAATAAAAATATGTATTGCAGGTTCTGTCTTACGAGATACATCATTCATGTTCCGACAGATGTCGCACGTGTATTTTTTCCTCCTACAGATTCGTTACAATCCTGGACGCAATGAATGTGTGCTGCACGTATATTAGAGGTTACAAAAAAGAACTAGATACAACATACAATACAGTTAGCCACAGTGGGGAAGGTGGGAGAAAATCTTTTTAGAGAACGTTCACCTTGCTTGATGCGTGCAACAGTATAGTAGACAGGCAACCCACTTTCCGTTCCTTTCCACAGCTTGGTACTGACTCTCTGTTCTTCTCTTGCACGATGCAGCATCATATTATGAAGGTATCTCCACACCGAATTTGCCATACTTGTATTCATATTTGTCTTTATACTTGTATATAACGCATTCACGTACGCATAAAAAGTACGTGCGTTTTCACCACGCAGTGAAACTCTGCACTCAAATGCCTTTTGGTATTTGTTTTATTGATCGGGAGCGAACTTCCGGTTCGCTTTGGCAATACGATAGAAAGTAAGATCGACTTACGCGTCTCGCAACGCAAATCACTCTAATGGCCAATCACTTTTCTACGGGTACTTATCGATGCACGGGTGTACACGCGCATTAGATTGACTTACGTAGTTGAAATATGATGAATGAAAAAAAAAATCCATTTTTCTCTAACAAAGAGAAACACGGATCGGTAAGATTTGTACAGTTAATTATTTGATGCGACAAAGAGGACATTTTCTAGTACAAGTCTCACGTATACCCACGATGGAGAAATTGATTATGCGTCGGGTGAAAACAGTTTCCGGTATCTCGACTTCCGTCTTCAAGTTTCTGCAGGTTATTGTGTTAACGTTCAGATGCATTTTATTCTCCTTTTTCTCTCTCACTCTATCTCCTATCCCACGATATCACGAGATATAAATCTGTCGTGAGAAATCTAATGCGCAGTGTACTGTTGGGTTGAACGAACCGATGAATGAAGAACTGCAGGGAGCTTTGGCAATTGTAGAAAATTACGATTTCATCAGCTGACCTCGAGGATATCGTTTGTTAGATGCAACTCGATGATTTTCGTTAAGGTCTGGGCAGAGAGAATGAGAGAAAGAGAGAGGCAGGCCAGTGATTGAAGGAAAAACAGAAGAACGGAAATCACTAATGGAAAAACAATTATCTATCATCCTCAGGTCATTCCATGGCCTGTTCTATCCTCGTCGTGTAAATCTTGATTGCGCAATGCTCTTTCCTGGTTCTCCTTGGGTACCAGGTACCCAGGCACTTACTGCCTGGTACACCGTCACTAACACTCTTCTCTGTATTCAGGTTTAACTTACGTTGCTGGCAAACTGCGTCGCAATTTACTATTCTCACGTCAGTAAGCATATATGTACAGACGACGCGGACGTTAAAATGCCGGAAGGTTGAAAATGGTGCGATGTGACGAAACCGGATACTATCATTGATTCGCATATATGACGTCCGGTGTCGCATGAAATTTTTCCAGTCGATTATCGACAGCTGTTTTTGTATACGCTATTTTCTCACGCATAGTTTTCTATATTCTTTTCACCCGCACGAAGCATGCAGATAAATTACCGACGGTAGGAACGAAGCACAACTTATGAAAAACAAAGGTCATCAAGATCTGCATACGCTGAAACAGTGTCGATAATAATGAACAGTAATGGGTGCGCCGGGGATTGAACAAGATTTCATTCTTTTCAATCGTGGGAAACAGTTGCTATATTTTTGTTTAATTAAACCTCATTCCCAGTGTCTTCTTATTTCGACCTTCTTCTTCGTGGCTTTCTGTATCTCCCTCTCGATTTCGCGGAAGACCAAATACGAATATTTGTCACTTAAGTATTTGTCGTTAATTCGATTAGGATACTTTATCAGATTTTCATCGTTTTCTCTCCGCCCCTCCACCCTCTCACCACCCTCCGTCGAACATACGAGAAACGGTAAATTTACTCTTCATTTTGTTCCTGTACTAATCCTTAGAAGCACAGCTGACACTAAATGTTACTTCGAAAATAGATGTCAGATCGTCACGCAGCGTAGGAATGTACAGTGTGATAATTTTTTCGGTAATTTTCATCTACATACAAATGACGTATTAAAGTAAATACGTATACGTATATACATACGTACAATTCTACACAAAAGTATATAAGACCGGCCAAAAAACGTGAGTTATATATATTTTTTGAGATACAATTCACCCTAGGGCTCTTGTTAGATTCCTATTAAAACTTCAGAATAATTTTCATGTATCTAATTTCCCTGAGGCAGAAGTAGCTTCATTTTTGCAATGTGCACATGTATACTTTCTTGCACAACTGTATGTAATACAGTATAAATACCTCTTACCTGTATGAGAGCTTCAGGCTGTAGATGCTTAAAATATTCTGCCTGATGAATCTGCTGAGTCTTCATCTGCGCCTGCATGGCTGCAATGGATTCCGGCGTGCAGGATGCACGTGCCTGCACCCAGGATGCAGCCAGGATGAAGCTACCCAATACGACAGACATGGTAACCAGAGTAATGGCGGCAATCCTGGCGATTTGAACAGCAGTACTCTTGCTGTTTGGTCTCATGTAAGCCTGATAGAGATGAACGGAAAGAAGAAAGAGGATTTTTATAATATTCATCACGTACCTATTGCGAATATACATTCAGGGAGTGCATTAAAAATTTTACATAATGGCGTTTAGCCCATACAAGGACATACGAGATACAATGAAGTTTTGCTGCGATATATTTACGTCACGCTCACGTGCTCAACCGAGTCGGTAAGGCCTTCGAGTATTTTCTACACAATATCATTATAGGTATATACGAGTTATATGGACACACGCTCGCGTATACACGTGCATTAGTGTTGTGCGAGGTATGTGCATTGTAAAAATGCGGAATATTCAGTGATAAAAGTGAAAACGTTGACGGTCCGGTGAGCACGGAGTCTTGCTCGTGTATTCTTGCAGAAAATAAGACACTTATAATGGCGGTTTTAACGACAATGAAGATCAAACGGTTTATCCAAGTGTTGCGGTACCGCCGTTCGTACCACTACCGAACGGGAATAAGCAGGGTCTCATTGTCGGGCCGCACTAACTGTACATTGACATTATTATGTTGGCGACAAGTCGTCAGGACGTTACCGACGGTCGGAGTGCATGTTGGGAAATATGTTTCCTTAGTAAATTGTGTTGATAAAATAGCAGGGTATATCTTTTTTTACGACTGTACCTACACAGTGGAAAGTCGTCAGACTGACGCTTCGTATTTTTAAATTTGAATTTCCCGCTTTCGACAATTCTTAGTGCCATTAGGTTATGTTGCAAAATTTTGTCGCTCACTGCTCTGCAGAACGTATAGTGCGTGGGTGTTAGTTTACCATTGTTTTGTCTATGTTTTAATATGGCCTCTAGCGAGAGAGGATTCGTAATGACCTCAATGTGGATGAACGCGACTCACGGGTGAGAGGCCTCCAAAGAGATAGTAGGCCATCCCAACGTATTATAACTCTTCGTAAAAGCAAATACACGTATTTACTGTTGCCAGGCAAAGATATTTTTAAGTTTTGCATATTCTTTTTCTCTCAAGGTTAGCGATCATCCGTTTGTGAATCGTGAGCTGAATTTATGTTTCCTTTCTTTGTTCCTTTTTTTTTTATAAATCTGCTCGCGTATGGATAGACGAGATATAACGTGAAAGGAAGTCACGACGAGTGAACTGTGTTTAATGATCGTGATGACTTGTTTGGATTATTATGTAATAGTCGAAACCAGTTTGCGAGTCGATGAAAATTAAGAACCCGGAATAAAAACATTTCTCGAAGATTCTTGCTCGCTTGACAATCCGTCATGGCGGCCATGTTGTTTCTTTTTTTCGCGGTTCTCCTTGCGGTTGCTTGGTAAACTAGTTTTTTTCTTTCTTTTTCGATATTTTACAAAGATCGTGACGGACGTATCTCTTTATTCTAGAAAATCGTATCGCGTGAAAGTACTGCGAAGCGATGCAGAAAAACTAGCGCTGTAATAACTGCAGACCGGAATAGAAAGTGCGAGATCCGCGATTGAGGAGAAAAAGCGCAAAGACCGAAGAAACAGAAAATAAAAAGTAGCAATGCGCCATTAAAGATAATTGCTCGTATTAGAAATTGAATTCACTAAACTGGACATAAAATTACATTACAAGTATTATTACTTGTCGCAAACTCTGCATTTTCTCTAACCAACAACCATTAACGTGTGAATGACGAATCGAACGAAAAAAATTATTTTTTCAAAATTTTTCTAAATATATTTTCTCTTACCGGTGGCGGTTCGGCAGTGGAGTACACTTCGCTTGGTGCATAGTGGCTATGGGGTGGTGGCGGAATTTTTTCCGAACCCACAGCCACTGTAGCCAAGGAGTCGGGTTGTTCCTTCTCCATGGTTCTTGAAGGAAGAACGGTTATCCTGGTATCTCGAGGAACGTTCTTTTTTCTCGTATCTTTTTCTCTTTCCCCTCTTGGATTTAAAAAATTTTTCAAATTCCTCTAGGCCGATTTTACAAAATGACTACCGTTACTGTATGCCGATGTCGATCGCTCGATGTTTCTACGAGCAGTGAGTGGTCACCGTGTTGCTACCATCGGTAACTTACGTTACTCTGATCCCCACTTTTGGTACCTACCTACCTACCTACCTACCTACCTACCTACCTACCTATCTGAGTTTCTGCATCGTGTCGTATACCGAGGTGCTTAACCATTGCTGTACCTAACTTGCGCTACCGATGTTCTCGTGCCGACTTTCTAAACTTGAATCGGTGGTTTATGCAAGTTGTCTGAGATGAACAGAATCATTTAGGTTCAGATTTAATTTCAGATAGTAGTTTGTGAAATCCGTAGAAATTTTGAGAAAAAAAAAACCAGATTTTCAAATTAAAAATCTAAGCAACATTCATATATGTACAAAATAGAATCTTGTTAAAAAAAAATGTAACTTTACTGGCACATGAGAATAATTTATCACTCAATTGTAACTTGTGAATCAGCCCTAAGGTTTGCAGGTGATATATGCAATGCTTAAGGAAATCGAATTGCCACAGGAAGTGACGAGAGACCAAGAGAAGCAGCAAGGAAGTCTTAATTGCGACGATTAGAAGAAGCAAGTTGGGGAGACTGCAATTTAGAGAATTTAATTTGCTCAAGACGTTATGTAACAATATGTCACATAGAACGAAGTATGGAACTGCTGTCCGAGACGTCATTTATTCCAGGTTCTTTTTCAATTTTTTTTTTAAGTAAAATAGAAAATGCTGGGGATTTCTTTTTTTTTTTGTAAAAATCCACGTTGACGTGACTAAGTTACATTTGGCATGTATTGGCATTTTATATTGCATATGCGAATACCGATAAGCAGAAGTCAACGCTGTGCGAATTACGCAAAGGTAAGTATTGCCCAAACAAAAGAGAAATACAGCAACAAGCAAAACAAACGCATGTGTAATATCTGCTGCAAACGTTTTTATGCACGGACGCACACTGGTGAATAAAATAAATAAAAAGAAATGTTTTCATACGAAATTCCATAGTTGAATAAATGCACTTGATCGGACAAGTGCATATATGCAATTTCCTAGGTGAAATTGGTATGGGTCACCTTTTTCATCTATATGACCAATGGCAGTTCAAGTGATAAGAATGATAATAAAGAGCGAGACTAGGTTGTTTGTCGTGCATTCAAATCTCCAATGTTAGATTATAAGCCGTAACAGTTGCGCGAATGTAAATTATATTATGCGATTACGTTGAGTTTGGGTGATCATTGAGAACAGAGATAAAAGGAAGATAAGGATAGATTTTTAAAAGGAACTTTAGATTATGCGGAAGGATGTGCCAGTAGTGTTAAAAGGAATTGAAGAGTAACGTAGTCGGTACCCTTCGGCTTGTTTTTTTCTCTCGTACCATATTTCGTTGCCTTTAACCATGTACGAATGGAAGAAGAAACTTTGTCGAGGACAAAAACAGAAACATTTTCATTTAATGGGAATCTTAGTGAAAGTGGGAAATCGGTTCTCGTACTAATATATCTTATGGCGTACTAGGTGTTCTTTCGTTTACAAGTGGGGGTGTAACATAAAAGTGTTTAAATGGGTCATTAGAAAATTCCGCAGTATTACCGTTATCTTGACAAATATTCCCTTTTGGGAAAGTAAGGTTCACGTACACCGTACCACGAAATGCAAGCTGGTTTTAATATGAAAATTAAATAGACAAGCTAGCTAACTTCAGGTGGTACGTTTGGCTTGCATAACCTCTTATATTGTCATTTTTATTATCGTTCGCTTTGTTGGCAACGTGTGTATTACTTACTTTTCTATGGGCATTGCTTCCTCGCTATAATTCCGTCACAACGAAAACTCGTGCGGCAGCAAGATGATGTTGATTTCGTTGGCGAAATTGAACTCTTGTGATCCGTTGACGTAAAAAGACTCATTATCGTAAATTACATCGTGAAAGAGTCCTCGGCGAAAATACGACTGCATGTTCATTGGACTTTACCTGGAGAATTACTATTCCGAGACTGTAGCTAAAGCCATCGAATCTAACCTAACCTAACATAATATAACCCTAAGACTTTGAGACAGCGAATGAATTACGGGTCGATAGCCTTTCACGATTGTTCTCATCGTCGAGACACAATAAAGCTAAACTCTCGCTTCACTACTTCCAAGAAACCTTTAACTGTGATTATTCTCGTAAAAATGAGAATTTGGTGTTTTTTCCAAATTAATAAACTGTGACAAGCAGCGACGTCGTCCGTTGTCGAACTGAGGAACTAACTGCCGTGTCTCAGCTGCGCGATGTGGAATCTAATATGGCGTGCAATATTTCTCAGAGTATAAAATGATTTTAAAATAGAACTGGAGTGACAATGATCATCTTCTTTATTCTTTGGGTGCTTTATTTCCCCGGGATCGAGTGACAGGAATATCGATGTTTCTTGCGTGGAATTTTATACAAGTATATGAACGCAGTACTTTTTACTCTGAATTTCATTTGGAAATTCAGCGGGTGATATGAAAAAGTTTCGTGAGTGCAGTCAAAGACTCGTATCTTGCGTTTAACACTAATTACTTTTTAATAGGTTGATGAGTGCAATTAAACTACGTAGAAATCTAGGAGCTAGCTGAAGCGTCTTAATAACGATGAGATTACTCAGCCAATTACGGACACGCAGGTCCAACTAAAATGTCTCAGATGATATTTTTCGACAGCTAGTTTATCGTGATTTAACTAATATGAAAATTTCTATTTCACTTTTCATTTATCAAACGATCATTTTATTCGCACTAATCCACTAGAAGACTTACTTACTAGATGACTAACTCACATTTGCTCATAGTATAATAGACATAATTTTACAATACGTTGCATCAATAATTAGAATCGTACGAAATAATTAATACGTAATCGGCGACCCTTTGATCCTGTAAGATTTCGTATCGCTGTTCAGTTAAGATAGTCTATTTCATCGGCATGCAAAAATCATCGTTTTCTCCGCAAATTTTTCTTGTGGTGGAAGCATCACGCAGACTCGATACAAAGAGATCGTGCCTGTTCTTACGATTCTTTTGATCTTCTGCCACTGATATACATGTGCACGTCTTTATGCTATAGATATATCTTACCTGGTATATCCAATATACAGGTATACAGTATACCCATATACATATGTATACGTACAGGCTAATGTATATCTAGGCGAATGGAGGATGCGCCTGTCTATTTTCTGACTCTCAGCTTTCTCTAGAGTTCATTGGCTAGCCAGAACATTGGCTGATCTCTCTGGTTCCCACACCTTCATATGTATATAAATGTGCATGTACTTACTCTGGGATTCTCTTTATATGTACTGAAATATGTGTAATCTTCACACAGGAGATACAAGGTGGTACAACGTCATTCGGATGTTGTTCACAAGATGAATTACTTAGTGTGAAACTTTTGGAGATGAATATGTAAACAGGACGCGTGGTTTTTTGTTTGACAATTTCAAACTTATTTAGTCTATAAAATATATTAGAATTGGAGTATTCAATTTTTTAAACATCACATTATGAGGCTTCACGGTGTGTAAGAGATTGAAATCGTGATAGTTATTAGTTGGCTAAGCCAAATTTACTGTACTTAGGGGGATTTGAAAGATTTGAAATCAATATCAATGGCTATATATTTCCTAATTAATCCTATACTATATATACTATATGTACTAAATTCTAAGATTAAAATATTGTGATTTGCTTTATATACAGTATATTTATCGCTGAATCTAATCTAATCCAAATTATTATGTTGAAATTTTAGTTTTATAACATCAAGAAATGATGTTTCGCAAATTGATTGATATTGTATAATTTTATACCTTTTGCAGTATTCTCGTCTCAATCAATCGTATTACAGTGACTTTATAATCTGAACTAGTGTCATAATTGCGTGTTTAAAATGAAGCCCCTTTAGCCAGGCAACCCGCCGTATACTGGAGCTTTTCGGTATACAGCGACTATTGGAACTCTAGCATTGTGGGTTATGACCGTTTCAGTAAATTTCATTACATCTAATGAAATTCCTTGTGGATGCAAAGTAATTTGACTTTTTGGAACTTTGTTTAAGTGTATTTAATGAATTCGGAAAGTGGAACGTAACGGGTTACTATTAATCTGTAGAGATTAATGTAATATTTTCTCTTCATAAAGTTAAACGATTTTTAAAGCACGCTGCAGGCATGTTTTGATGGAAGGTAACCTCGATGTATTTCAACATGGTAAGCATGTGGTTTTATTTAGTTTTATTAAATATCTTTCTGGGATGTTTTGATATTTCTGAGACATTTGAAGTTAGATTTATCGATTGTCATTGCACACTTTTGTAACAATGGATGGTAACCAAGTGACCAAGGAAACTTGGCTGTAATACATGTTTCTGAAACGTGTCACTGTACCAACCTGGACACTAAAACACCATCCCGATATTTTCAAGTCGCATGTATCACCGTTGACCCGTGATCTAAATGCACAGAGGTCACCGTGATTACCCTGGATCACTGGGTTAATTTTTTACATTATGTTTTCTTATACCTGTATTGAATTTGTATGTCTGTACTATTATCCCTGTTCCAAAGATTACCTGGAAAATTGAGTGAGTGTCCTAACCATTATGTTATCTTTTTCAATGGTGCTTACAGTTTTGATAATTTATTATAGGAACAAAAAGGTTTTAGCTGTGAACATTTGTTAAGTAGTTGAAAATTATGAAAACGCTCACGGAAAAGCAACTACAGAGAATAGAAAAGAAACGCAAGAAGATGGCTGCTCTTCTGGAGATTACCAAGCTTAATGATAAGGATAGGGAAGCAAGAGCTCATAAACAGACTGTAAGTAAATTTTTAACTGATTTTTGATGAACTAAGTACATAATGTGAACTGAGTCCTCTTGTTGTTACTAGGAAGTAGATATTGGAAATGCTAGTGATAGTAGTTCCAGTAATGGAAGTGCAAGTGGTGAGAGTCCAAGTCGAAAGCGTCCTTGTAGTAGACCATTGGAAGATCTCAATCCAGAATCCATAAAAAATAAAGATGTGAAGAGCCTGGATGTTGTTAAGGAGCCTGATTCACTAAGTAATAAGAAGCCTCGACTAAGTGGAGAAGAATACATTAAAATGAAGCAGGAACTTCGGGAAAGGTCAAACAGGCTCAAAGCTATACCACGCTTTCGTTTAAAGGCTGTTGGTGACAATGCCAGTTTATGTATTAATTTAAAGAGCGAAGAAAGAATTCCTATATTTCTAAGTGATGTACAGCATCTGCTAATGTATTCTCTTTTGGGTCATCACTCTCCATACCTGCCAGCTCGATGGTGTCATCTAGAAAAATATAATAAGGTAAAGCTTAATTTCATATTTTTTCCGACGAAATATATATTGTTTCAAGTAAATTAAAAATATTGTTTATTTTGTATATTGTAAGGTATCTCATACCGTAGTCCTGGTCGTGGAAGGACTATCCCTATATCATTTTATGGCTTACGAGTCAATGTTTGCCAACATTACTATGAATCTAGAACATCGTTTAGAACTGGTGACTCCAGCAGCTTATGGTGGTTCAATAGTTGAAGAATTAGCAGCAGTTCCACTCACTGGGACTCAGAGCGATAGACTAATAAAACGTAATTCTCTCGAAACTTGAATACTTTGTTAATAGTAATCAAAATGTTCATTAACGATTTTGGATTTTAGTGACATGGTTAATTTCAGAATTTGGTTCCCTTGAAACTGCTCTTCAGAGCACAGGTGATCTAGTGAAACTTCTGAAAGCTGTATTTCCTATGAAGCCTGCTACAATTTCAGACGGTAAAGAACTATCTAAGGAAGCCTTCAAAGATGTTCCAGTTACGGACAGGTTCCCCAGGACTCAGTTACTTTTGTCACCATGGCAACTAGTAGAAGAGAATTATCCTTTGCCTTTGGCAGGAGTACTGGCTACAAAGTAATTAAAATTACATTTACTATTTTGGTGATTATAATCATTCTAGGGTAACTTTATTATTTATATTTCTCCAGATATCACAATTATGTAATGACAAAGGATATATACGTTGAAGCTACACCTAAGTCACCGATGTATGGTTTAGATTGTGAAATGTGCAGAACAACTACAGGATTATTGGAGCTAACCAGGATAACGTTAGTCGACGAAAGTATGAAAGTAAGTATTTTACTTGTAGGATTTAAAGAGTAGAATTTATTACTGCAGATGACTATAATTACCTATTTAATCTTTCACGATTCATTAATTACTGTTTAATGTGATTAATCTTTTATCCTATTTTAGATACTCTATGACACGTTAGTTAAGCCCGAGAACAGGATTGTAGATTATCTAACAAGATTCAGTGGTATCACTGAGAAGATGCTAGAGAATGTGACTACAAGATTAATTGATGTCCAAAACACATTGAAAACTATACTTCCGGCAGACGCTATTCTAGTGGGCCAAAGTTTAAATTCAGACTTGCACACATTAAAGATGATGCATCCGTACATAATCGACACATCTGTAATTTTCAATATAACTGGTGATCGCTACAGAAAGACTAAACTGCAAATCTTAGCTAGAGAATTTTTAAGTGAAGCGATCCAGCAGGGTAAATCAGGACATTGTTCATCGGAAGATGCCAAAGCTTCACTGAAATTAACCCAACTGAAGTTGGCCAACAGCGTAGACTATGGAGATGCTGTCTTAACTGGACAACGTGATCTTGAATTACTAAAGATGAGTACACAGAAACAGCCTGGTCAAAAAAAATTAGACAAAACCGAGCTACGTAAATACGCTACATCAATTTTCAACCATGTTACGAAGAACCAAAAAAGCGCAGCTATAGTGGGCAGTGATGATATTATGAATGAGTACTCGAGGTACCTGAAGACATCGTCCTTAAGTGTTATGGATGATGTGAACTTCGATGCAAATGACCAGGTGCGTCTGGTACTGGCTGATAACTGCAAGGGTGCTGTAACCAGGGCATGTCAAATAGCAATGGAGCACGCGTTTACTTTGTGTCATGTAAAGGTCCCTGATGAAGATTTGGAAACTGAACGTCTAACGAAGACTTTCAGTCGGGTTAACAAATGGGTGGATAAATTGTGGCAACATACTGCACAGAATGGTTTAGTGTGTGTAGTTTTTGGTGGTCAAACAAAAGCGAGTAATGGCGCCTGCTTTTTGAATATCAAAAAGGATCTAGTGCACGCCAAAGCGCTGGTCAAAGCGTAGTGAATTCATTAGTAACCTGTATGTGATCAGCGAACCTCCTGAACAACGACCTGAATGATAGAAAATATTGAGAAATAATGAGGTCACCTAATCTCTATTCGATATTTATGTTTGCCAGCAATGTACAAACTAGTGTATCGTTAATAAACATTTGATATTTGTTTACGAATGCTCGACAATCTAATTTTTATGCTAAATACAGTTCAGTCATTCATTTATATAGTATTTCATATATTTTTTATTTATGCTAAAAATTATTGGGAGAATTTGTGTGGTTACGTGCAAGGATAGTCGTAATTCGTATAGACGCGGCTGAATCAGACGGTAGAGCACGAAACTATGTTACCGTCCAATGTTAAAACGAAATAAACTTTTATTAATAAAAAAAACTAGACCACGAGATTTAATATCAAGGTCGTAGGTTCGAGCCACACGTTGGGTAATTTTGAAAATTTTACATATATTGGTACATTCTGTACATCGATATTTAACGTTTGAACGTTTCTATAATTTTTCTACAACCGTAACCGTCCTAGTTTTCAGTTGATAAAGGTTTCGCAATCAGTATTATAAAAATCACAATTAATTACCGCTGCCGTCCGAACAAGATCCGCACCATTCAAACTCGCATTCACACATTCTTGCCAAGATCCGTAGAAACCGTTTGAAAAGCCCTGTACCATTTTTATACACGTAGTACAATAGCGTCCGGTTGACTGGAACAAATTGCAAGTCGGAATTACGTTTCATGCTATTACTTCATCAGATTTAAGTAAAAAAAAACTTCCATTAACGACAACGCAATGATAAAGTGGCCATCGCCATAGTGTAAAATGGTTCCCAATGTATAACCAATTAAACGGCATATAAACATGTGTAGTTTCTTTTTGAACGGCATACACATATATTCTAATGGAACTGAAGAAAAGCGACAGAAAATTAAAAACCAAGCATTCAATCCATCTCTAGCAAATCTAATGGTTCTCATTTACTTTTCTCAATTCTTCAAAACTATTTCACTTTATTCTTACCATTAGGACTATTTATGCATGCGTCTATTATAAATTGCGGCGAAAGGCCGGCCCTGACCAGACGACGTGCTTCTCGTAGCAGCCTACCTTTTTGCCGCTTGTTTTGTCTATCCTATTGGAGATTTTTTTTTACTCTAACCATAGAATCACTTTTTTACGAAATATACATGTATATCACTTTAACTATGGAAGCTATATTACCCTGAAGGACTACAGGACGAAGAGGTCTTTCTCTGACATTTATTTTTCTACACTGTCACGACATACAATTCGCACGCTGGATTATTCAGAGTTTCATTGTCGGTTTGCGCGTAGCACTGCGAGCTGCCTGTGTGTATCTTGTTTATCTTTTTTGCTTTGATAAATAGATATATAAGATGAGATAGAGTGTCGTAAAGGTATTCTACGAAATAATAGGAGATTTCGTGTTAAAGAAATTCCATGTTTTTTAATTAAATAAAAAAATTAACGCGATCTGAAACGAACATGTGTAATTGCGCGTTACACAGTTACACGCATTTTTATTAAATCTGTTACAACGACACAAAATTCCCATTGGCCATGCGATTACGGTGATAATTTAGTGATAATTGAAAATATGATAAACTTTATAAATTGGAGTTACAAACGAATCCGTGGTCGACAATTCGGTAAGTAATGGCAAAGTCTCTTAATTACCCATTAAGTAAAATTCGTCACGATGCGGCGATAATATCAGCGAATTAGTCGTGAGTATAATTAACTGTTCGTCGGTAATTAACCGATCAGTGATTGGTTATAAAAAGCATTTGAAAACGAAGAGAGAAATAATTAATCATTCATCTTAATTAAAACGTTCTTCGCGGGCAATTTGATCAAATCCGTAGACACATATTTACATGGATATCTTGGAAAAAAAAAAAAAAAAAAAATATATATACATATAATATATGTACTTAAAAATACACGTGTATACACTACTGCATATATAAAAGTATGTATATTTACGTGGTAAAGTTTTGAAAATTTGATGAAAATCGATTTTATTAATATCCACGTTTGAGAATCAGGTCATAGGCGTCGGGATACCAAGCGTCGTTCCCTGACGCAACCCACAAGCACACAGGATGACTAATAGTGTGATGGCGCGATCCAGCATAGGTCTATGGATACTCGGCGTTCAACCGATAACAGATAAGCCAAACATCCTGAGCTTCCTGATGTTTGCTCTTCGTCTAGTGGTTAATGTGGTTTTCGAACGTGAACTGACGAATAGCCGATTTCGAAATTCGGGAAGGACTTATTTTCACCCCAGGGTGTACACAAGATGGCCACTGCTCTCATCGTGTGTATGCGACTCCACGAGTATTTATTTTTGAACACTGGGAATTCCAAACGCGAATATATCTCAGGAATCTTCGAGAGTTGCATATACAGCACGGTTCAGGTTCGCTGAACTCTCACACCGAACATTTAAACTTCGATTCACTTTTTTGAATTCAATTTTTTTTTAAACAGTTCATTGCTACGTACATAACCAAGGTAGATTTTTCAAAGTTTCTGTGACGAATCTGAACATTGAATTGTATGGCTACTTTGATCAGTATTATGAATCGTCATTTTTCGTCTGATTATTGCGAGCTCATTTACATTCAGAATTCATAATAACCTTATATCGATCCTGGGTTAAGTTTGGCTTAGTGGCTTGAAGTCGAATCTATTGCAGGTTGACCCAGTTTCGTTGAAACTGTATATATATATACACACCTACATATATATAAGCACGCATGCGTGCTTATGGATCGATACCAAACATCATAGAAGGCAAAAGAGAAATTGGACGTTTTAGGTAAAATCGTCATAGTACATAAGCTATACCGTATAGCCTCCAATGTAGGTCAGAGTCAGATCTCCTGGCGTCACTATGGTTACGGTAGAACTGGTATTGCATAACGTCAGAAGCTGGGGCTTTCATCCCTTAGTCATCAGGGAACCTTCCTCGCGGATCGTGAGCCCAGCTCGTTTTTGATCAGGTACATGACATATGTATGTAATGTTGAAAACTTTTGTGTTTATTTTTGTTTCAACAAAAATCTCATTATCTAGTTCCTTCATGTGTACGTAGATATCTTATATCTAGGGAGTTATCTGTTTCTACATTACATTCTTCTTACCTGTTATGTCGGTGCAACAAGTGCACAATGGCTTGGGAATTTATAAATTGTATTTTAAATAAAAATGACAAATTCCATTCGTTCGCAATTCAATATGCCATCAAAACGCTTCTCATGGTCGAAGACATAACTGCAACATGGAAATACATACTTTATTACCACGTCTTATCTTAAACATTCTTAGAGGAGTTTATCAGCTACCGTGCATTCTTCGAGTACGCATCCCGCAACAATTAGACATCCCATAGCATTTTATCACGTAGTAATTATTTATCAAGGTGCATCGACACCTAACGATTTTTAAGTCTTGCAGCCATAGTCATTCAACGCAAATCGTACGCGCCATTTCAGGCGTGACTATCCGGTCTAATCGTGGCTAACTCTAATCCATTGGATATCTGTAATATCGACAACCATAACGTTTCGATATAAATTATCGATTGATAGATTCGATTTAAATTTAACATTAAGATCGTTAAAATTTCTTGGCGACGTTTCAAAATTCTTATACTCTGTATTATATATCTCAATTGTATGATAAATTGACATTGATATATACGGTGTACTGAATATTGTATTCGACACGTGGGCTACTGATATTTTGCAAATACCGTAGCTAAACTCAGCCGTGATCTCTATATTGGTACATTGGTATATTAAAAGGGCTACATGACGCCCGGCGCCTGCGCTAGCGTCGCGGCGCGTGCTATGTATAGCTTCGATACCCTGTAGCATGGTTTCGTTAGTGCGAATTATGTTCATTGCAGGCCCGCTCATCGGCCAATGAGTATCGTAGTTTTTATCAGTAGGAAGGTATAAGAGTTATACCTTCCCTTACACACGCGACACCCGGTATAATATTATGTCAAGAATATAGAGCGCCAATGGGACAAATTTGAAGAAAGTATCGGAAGAATATTCATTTATTTAACGAACGATCGCTAAACGACTGTCTGTATCGTCGTGTTAATCAAACAATACGAAAGCGTGTCTGTTGAAAACCATAAATATACATTATTCATTTAGTTCGACAATTATTAATACAGTGTATACTGATACGTTTCGAGTGCATATAGCTGATTAATGGATACCGAGTCAAGGTAACGTATAACACGTAACAAAAATTCTAACCTCAAAAACTAATATTCTAACCATATTTTCCTCCTCACGTATCAACCCGATAGAAAGATTCTTCGATAGCTTCTTATATTTCAATTAACTACCTAAAATAGCCCGACAAAGGCAATCGTTATGTAAATTAAGGTAAGTTGACTGAGATGATAAATAAAAAAATAAATGAAGCGGTGCCGCGAACCGAGCAAATGTTTGCTACAGTGTTTAATGTTCACTCGAATGGCGCCCTGTCTCCTTGTAATATATAAGACACGTGTATATGTATATATATATATATATGCATGCTTACGGTTAAAAGTATAGGTCTGCCTAATCGCACCTTAATCGTGCCAGTAATCGGTCTAAGCGTGTTTACTCGGATGGTAGAATAATACAACGCCGGCGTAAGATGGCAGCGCGTAATTTCTTCATTATATGTTCCATAAGTAAATAGACTCTCGTAACGTTATGACGATAATGTTTTTTTTAATTTCGTACGTCCTTGTCTTCCTTTTAATTCCTGCCTCCTCATTCCTCCCTTTGTTCAATTTCCTCACCCCAGGAACGAAACGTACTTCTGGGTCATTCGAAACTCGAATCCTTCGTTGACGCAACAGTCCCGACCCGCTTCCGTTATCGTATCCACCATCACTCATCAGGACGATTAATCATTTATCTCGTCGTCGGTTATTTCATCTATCATTCGCAAAATCATCGATTCACTCTTGTTATTCAGTTCGAATCAATGATCGTGTTACGTGTCGATCGATATTCGTCGATATTTTATTATTGGTATCACTTCCGCGACAGGGCGTGAAATACGAAGCTCACGTATACAAGTAACGTGTTACTTGATTATGAATTTTTTCGAGAAAAATATAAAATACCTTCTCGTAATAATCTCGTACATATTTATACTTGTCTCGTATTCTGCAACTATGAAATATCGCGCGTTAAATATTCTGCAAGTATTTGTCTTTGCAATTTGTCATATATATATGTATTCTTTACTTTGGGGTTTTCCTATGATTTCACTTTAGAGGCTTCCACGTATGTGCACGTATGTACTGTTTGGTATATTCAGATCGATGCCAAGTTCCGGTAGTCAAGCAACGTTAGGGTAGTCACTTCCACGAGGATGACTGGTGCTGTTGTGCAATTCTATGAGACACCCGTTATAACCCGCTTGGATTTTGCGCATCAGGGTTGGCCGACCCTCGTCGACGTCAGTCAAGGGTTGGTCTGTGAGCTAGCACCGCGATGGAAATTGTAGATCGTAATATCAGACTGTAGCTTGGCTCAGGTATTGATCATATGCAATTTATGTACGTGTGCACGCATGTAGATTTCGCAAATGCACTTTGTACGAGGTCAAATATATTTGAATGACAGTTTTAATGTCAAAAGTCAAAGCTAGAGTAGATGGTGAATGAGAGCGAATGGTGGTGCAAATTAGTGAATTTTTTAAAAGTTTTTAAACAGCAAGTGCAACGTATATATTACCGTTCAATAACTACTTTATAATATTTTTTTAGTTTAAAGTTTTTTTTCGTGTGTAAAGTCATAAGCATCGGTAAGCTTTGAGCTACCCGAACAAAAAGGGTCCTCCTCTAATCACGTGCTTAATCATGAAGTCGTAGTTTACTCAAAGATAGGCCAGACGCAATACTCTAGGCTAAATATTAGCGATACAGCACGTATAGTATACACAACTGAAACTTACAGTGTGACTAATTAAATACAGGAAGGTACTACTATGCAACGGACCAAAGGTCCTTAGAAATTCATCTGTTCAATATACACGAGAATTTCAGTATAAGCTATATAAATACTTGGAAATTTATACAACCTAGAAACCCCTTTGTTACTATGCACCGAATATACATAGGGTGTACTAGATAATACGGATGTTTATAAGAACGATTGATTCCTAATGTAAAGTCTTATGAAGGAGTGCCTACATATATATATGTTGTTACGCATATATATAATATCCAAGATAATTAATAAGATGGATTAGGTACACTAAAAATTGCGAGTGTTAAAAATAGATTTGAGATAAGTCCAACTTCTTAATCGTTTCTTGAACAATTATTTGCGTCTAAATCAGGATACTGTATTACATTCATTTTAATGACGCAAGATGTCCTAAGATGCTTATACAGATATAGCTGTCAAACGAGTGACTTTGATGTTACTATGCAATATTTAAAAATACAATATTTAAAAAATCACACGTGGGTTTTTACACAATTTTGGAAATATATGGTAAAATAGAAAAATCATATATAATTCATTAGAAAACCATGCACGTGCATAATCTGTCAAAATAATTCTACGGAGCCGCACGTGGCTTGTTAGAAACTTCATTGTTCTCGATCTGTCAAAAAAGTCACCTCGAACTCGTGTATTTAATACAGTTAATAATAAAATCATATCTACATCGGTACGAATGTGATTTTTCGAGTTAATAAATCTTGCAAATGCTTAATTATATGGATAAATTTGAAAGCATGGATACTAATTTATATTGGGAAGAAAAAATTGTACAATAACAATATACTCGTCGTTACCCACTGTACAGGTCGACACACTTGACTTGACTTATAAGTATTTTCAATTTCTTCTACTTCGAATGAATATTCGAACTGATTATGTATATCCGTATATGTTTATATACATTGAGCGATAGCCAGTGACAAATTACTGCTACGTTTCAGCACGTTACTCGTGTAAGCGACAGTGCTAGTCCTGAAAACTTGGAAAATTACCTTAGTTAGTTTTATCGCGAATTCAAGACTGACTTTTCCACTATGCTCACCTACGTTGAGAAATTCTGAGAAGATTTTCAAATTCCACCGCCGTCGTATCACCATTGCTATTGCTATCATTCGTTTCTATCAAGGACGTTTCTTGTGGGTGATGTGTCTTGTGCAAAAAGAAAAGAATATGAAGAAAAAAAGAAGAAAAGAAAATAGTCAATAACCGTCTCCGTGCCGCCTTGCGTGACGTAACGACTGATTCATAAATGGAACGCGTGTCTTGTGTTTCCAGTTTTTTGTCCTTTTCTTACCTCCTTTTGCTGTTCCTGTTTTCCCCACTGTCTATCTCCGTCTAGGTCATTCTCGTATGTTACCTTCCTCCTTTCTTTTTATCGACACTCACCCAACTGGTACCAAAATAGGGTTCGTGAAATTTGAAAAATATTTCGTGTCGCCTTTAAAATTCCTAGATTCTTCGGTCCTAGTTACTTCGAGCCAATTTCACTGTGTATTTCTGAAACACATTGTAGATCTATACTCATTTCGACATATCGCTTGTTCAAACGGATGTGGAAGTCTTACCATACCGACAAAACTATATCGCTTTCTGCGGCGGTTTCGTTCATTGCCAATAAGAACTTTCCACTGTGAACAGACTTGGTGATTTACTTGAATATTTCTTTTTCCCGTAATGCACATAATAAACGTTATTAGTAACCGTGAATTATTGATCGTCGATCGAGTCGTAATCGATATGGAAATGGAAGTGCAAGTGTTTCGTGTATCGCATATGATGGGACACGATCGATTATCGAATAAATCCGCAACTTCGCTGATTTAACGATACTTAATACGTAAAGAATAATGTGCGAGGTGAGAAAATTTGAAAATTGCCCAGCTACAATTTTTCTATTATTCCCACGAAAAACTTGAGTTAACAAATACATTTTTCATTTATTCCACACTGACAAATCCATACGTACATTTTACTATCATCGTTCTACATGGAATTAATGCTTAGTCCTTGATCCATTAATATCAAGGATTCTCGAACCTATGCTATCATATACGTCCACATGTGCTTACAAAGGCGTGAATTCCGTACTAGGATAATTTTCACACATTGTACCTGGCATCTGTCATATATGGCACTAAGTCACGTCACACCTTATTGTTCTCTGCATTTGTATCAATTCTGCATCTTTAAACGTACTCTTGTCTATTCTTGCCTTCGATAATAAGGTCACTTCGATACAACAGTCGATGCACTGTAAAGACGGCCTAAAGATTCTCATATGGAAAGACATAAAAAAAAATAATTTTTTCAATCTATTTCAAGTGACAATTTCAGCCCCGAAATAATTATAACGAAAATAAACTTATTGCATATATACTTATATACCACGTTGCATAAAGATTTATTAACGGACTGACGTTACCAAAAATATTTTTCATCCATCTTTTTTATTCTCCTTCAAGGCCTCTAACCAAGTTCATAGTACGTTCCTGCACGTATACAAAACGTATGCTGTACATGTATGCATATGCATGACACGTGGAATCTCACGTGACATGGCTGATTACAATGGGAACACATTTTTGGGCCCAATCATATTCGTGATTCTTGCTAAGCGTCGTTCGCATGTCATTTATAGTCAAAAATTGCTATTATTTATTTTCACGCTTCTATTTAAACTATTTACCTTTTATGTTACTGTATAATGAGTCAAGCATTTTTGTACCGTCGGCCGTTTTGTTTATCGGTACTGATGGTTCCAACTATCATAGTTAAAACTCTCTGTTATGATAGTTTATTTTGTGAATACGAAACTGGAGGTAGTTTTTAAATTTGGTTAATTCAATTATATCAATTGGGATAAATCGTGAAAATTTTACCCAGGCCAATTTTCCCTTCTCTATTGGAACATATTGTATCTTGCGAAGTGGACCTTTGTGTCAGTTATATGCAAGGGTACATAAGGGAATAATATGAAGGAGTACGTACTTATTATACGGGCCTGTTGACCCAGACCTAGTAGCATTGAGATATATGTATATATCTGCTCTAGTACATATATATGTATATGGTAATGGGGAGATACAATATTATGCGTGGAAGAAAAAAATAATCAAAAATATATTTTTTTTGTAATTTATCAAAATTTTTAGATTTTTATATATAAACATGTATGTTGCAGAAAATAAACGCAGGTTTGATGAAAAAAATTTCAGGGTTACGTGCCAAGAAAGGTAGACTCGGATTAGCTATTAATTCAGATCTCTTTACGATCTTAAGACAACTTTGCAAATGTCGTAAAAATTCGTTTTACGATATTCGTACCTGATAATTCCGTTTGTATACCTGATACCTTCCTGATAACTTGTATACAAGGAAATTTTGTATTTTTTTTTTCGAAAAAAAGAAAAGAAACAAAGTATTGGTATTGAACAACGCAGCATTTCATTTATTATTTTCTTGCCTGTCCGCGTAGAAAGTCTCTCCAATTTTTTTCGCTGAAAATCTAATCTATCGGGGTCACGGCTCTTGATTAGCTGGGTATCGTAACACGAAAAAAATGGCTGGTTAGAATTTTTGGACGTCCCTTACTTTATTCCTTTTATCTGGTTTTTTAAATATTTTTATTTTTATATACATTCCATTCGGAACGTTAAATGTTTAGTTGTACCGTGCAACTCTTGTTTCCATAGTTTGTTTTTCTCTTTTTTTAACCTAACACGAATTAGCCACTGTCTTCTTACATGAATTTTTATACACTATTTAAACGTACAGTACGAGTTGTATTTTACTGGTCACGTTCAACATGGATGGGTAGGTGGCGCGAGCCGATATGCCTGGTTTACGCCAATCGCAAGAAATCGTCAATGAATGATCACGTTGTCTCGCCAATTCGATTTGTATTTTCTTTTGATATTTGTTTTACTCGCCCATGCATTTACTTATCACATATATTGATTTTTACACTATCGTCACAGCCTAAACTTTTTTTAGATGGAGAATATACGGTGCTGTTAGGAAAAAAATTATTTAGAAATGTCACGTTCCAAGCGTTTCGGATACGTTTATCTTTTTACTTGGATTTACTCTTTCTTTTTTTCCACGCTCAAAACCGTTTATACGTCATCAATTGAAAAGTATTTTATCATAAAAATTTTCCTATATCGAATACTATACTTTCAAAAAATACATATATCGAAGTATCCTCAAATTTCAATGAAAACTTATGCATCCTGAACAGTAGTACTTTCTCGTCTTTCAATAGTCGCATTCCATAAGAGTAACACTACAAAATTTGTATTTCACTACGGTTCCTTTGCTTTAGCAAAAATGTTGTATGTTTGATAGAAATCAATAGTACAGTAGATTCATACTGTACATACTATGTATCCTTCAATTTTTCCATAAGTGTCGCAATTCAATATACGTATACCTGTGTATATAAGCATACATCACATGGCTAAGCGTACTTCGTTTTTACCAGTTCACTGCGTCTTACGTGATATGTCTCCGGACCGTTTTTTTTAACATAAATTCATAGATCACCTTTTTGTCCGACAATCTTTTTTTTTCTTCTTCCACTTCACGAGAAGTCGACCGACTATCGGCAACAGCGCACGTACTTATATTATACAATTACAGAAAGTCGTACGCGCGACAATAAAAATATCGTTGAATGTAGAGATCGCCTTTATATTTTTCGCGAAGCGAGAAATTCACTGAAGCATCGACAGTAATACATTTCCAAATCAATACAACCAGGCGACTGTGTGGTAGAGATGTAAAAAGGAGTCAACTTTTTCATAGTAAAGTATAAGAAAAAATTATGAGCACAGGTCACCCTTTTCGCAACTCTCGAATATTAGGCTTACTTAATTGATTAATTAACTAATTACAAGATAGAATTTCGGATTTTCTAGCCAATTGCAGAAATAGCAGGATGTGTTGAATCACGTCCTGCGCATTGCCAGAAACGCTTGCGGATTTCACCGACCTCGATTGTAACAATTAATTTTTCCATAAACCAGACAGTAACAGTGTTTATAGTTATAGTAATAGTAGCTATGTTTCAGTACACGCGCACCTACACACCTTCTTAGTGATAGATTTCGCTACGTATGAGTGTTTTATCCTTTCTTATATTGTATACATATTTTTTCTTCGTTTCATCGTTAACAAGATGCGTAGCAGTATGAGTCTGCCTTTAACTTATAGAATCTGCTGTGACTCACGTATTGAGACACGTAATCACTAAATGTCCCAATACATTTAAAATTGAATTAACACCTATACGGTTAGTTTATGGTAAAAACGAAGATTTTCACAATGACGATTCTTCCTTCTCCGTCGACAGTCAAAGCAGCGAAAAACATACTTGGTACGTCTTATGTCTGCAGTATTTGCAAAAACTCTCCAAAACGTTTGTATCCAATTGTGTACATTCCCTGTACCATAATAGGTATACGTGATCGGAGGTCGGATCATGCGAATTGACGTAAATTAAACTTTAATTGAATTAAATGACCCCGGACCACGCAGCTCCATTATTTAACGACATACGACGTTAAGATTCTCAACGCAGTTTGTTCAAATTAAAACTCGCGTTTTATGGTAAAGCAGCCATTTGCTCTCCAGCAGCCATGTCTCTTTTTCACTCTTCACTTTTCCTTCGCTTACGACTCATTGAACTTACAGCCTCACTGTAACAAGCAAACGTGTTGTTTGAAATTTGCGTACAAAGTTGGTCAAATATCTAATACATACCTCTATTTAACAAACGAACACTCTTTTTTCATCATTGGAGGCGACTCGCGCTACCAGCCTTCAGATTTTCAATGGTTTTACAGAAATCGTTGTTAACACCTTCGACCCATTATAAAGATGGACGACTCGTCATTGGCTGGACCATTAGCACTGCCCAGCACTTTGCCAATGCTACAACATTTATCATCATAAGTCTCGTAACTCTTGGAGGGAGTTTAGGTATTTAATCTCGTATCATTACCAAATACATTTCAGGACACTTTAGTCGTTTGTGGAAACTCGCACTTATTTATTTTTTCCCCATTCTTTAATTATTATACTTAATCCACTATGGGGGTCTGGCTAGTCTTAAGGCGTGCTGGAAGAAAGGGTAAAATATAACATAGTTTATTGCTACAGTTATTACATAAGATTTTTATAGATAACTTTCTTTACCATTGATAACACTGAGAGCAGTTGATATTTTACTTTTGCTAATCATTTCTGGTGATTTTCGAAAATATGACTATTATTTGGACTATTGACGTCTGTCAGAATATACCATAGCACAGTGTACATTATGTCTGGTTTAGGAACGCACAATATACAGAATTTACGATAAGGGGTTAAATTTTCAGAGCGATGAAACTCAAATTTGTTGAACTATAAATAACCCGAAATTTTCAATTGCTCGTTAAACTTTGTCATTCGTCACTTAGAGATATTGAGAACGTTCGCACTCCCCTATTCGAAATCTTACCCACTCTCCTTGCCAGATGCATTTCTACCGGCAATATTGATAAACAAATGTAATACTGCACGCGATAAACCCACAACTTTAACCGACAACGTTATATATAATATTTATACGAGAATTTGTATGAGAATCTGACTCATTGGAGTCAGTCTAATCGATCCAAGGGTTCCTTGTGTTGGTGTCAGCCAGTTTGTCAGTCAGTCAGTAAGTCAGTCAGTCGGTGAAGAGTACTCGCGGGAGTGAGTACGACGCGCTACAGTATAGCCTCATTCAAAGGCAGATTTTGCCGGTGTTTTTCAATCGTTACATTTCTGTCGTTTCATTTTTTAATTCGACGAAAAAGAAAGGAATCGATTTGAAATATCATCTTAATTATTGTCACGAAGTCATTGACGTTGCGACAAAAGTGTTTGGTGCTTCCTTTGAGACAAGGACAAAAAAATTGTCAAGTTTCAAACTGGAATTTTTGATTAAACAAGTAATAAATAATTAGGGCATTACGATGACTGTCACGATAGATGGTACGTATTTTATTGTAAAATTTTTTAAATTTCATTGTTGATAATTACTCGAGGGCTAGACATGCTTCAGTGTCCTTAAAGAATTATCCGATGAAAATCTTGTTCTTTTAAATTTTATACCATAGCTTGAGGATTTTAATTATTTGCTGTTTTACTTGTGTTTACGAAGATCAGTATCTCTGCTTCTGTGCTGCGTACAAAAACGGCCATCCGTACCTAATTAGTCACTGTAATTAGGCTTTGTCAAACTCTTCGATCATGTAGCGTTATCGGTTGCAGATTTTTCAAAAATAAAAAATGTATCCGATGCTTTACTGTATGCTGGGGTGATGGATGATTGTCTTGAAGGAATTAAAATTATCGTGCGTCTGGCATACCCTTGATTAATTCAAAGATTGGGGCGTCCGGTTTAAGCTGATCTTTCTGAAAATATTGAAAAAGTTGTAGAAACTTAGTGCAAGTGATTTATCTCAACTGATCATGGCGTCAGGAATAACTTAGTTCATGATGCATGCACGTCCGATGAATTATCGAATTTTATCATACAGAAGACACCCAGTATATGGCCCTAGATACACCTGTGAGAATATTTACCCTGAGAACCAAAGAAGATGATCAATTATCGATTAATTTTGGCAAGATGACTTATCTACTGTTTATTCAAATCGATGAAATATTTTGGCAACCGTGCTCCGTTGCCATTGTTCAAACAATTCAAATGAAACTTGCTCAATTAACTTTACACGTTAATTAATGAGTTTTATAGAATTTTTGAAATTATTTCGCTTTACTTGATTTTCCTTTTTCAATTCAACCATTATAAGCTGCATTTTGACATAGACAGTTAATTGCCTATTCACCGTAATAATTGTATCACGTACATATCAGGATATCAAAATCGCAAAAGTTGCAAGGTGAAGGATATGTTTGCTGTTACCTCACGCGTATCAATTGTTAATTGACAATTGACAATATGTCATTGATAAGCGAGAGGAAGTGCAGAAATAATTTTGCAAAATTAATGCTTCATTCAAAGACACTCCTGTACCGACACGTACTGTTGGCACCTTATCTCCACATTAAATCAATAAGCAAGCAGCTAAGCGCTATCTATTATATAGACATTATATCTATTATATACATTGCCAAACCCTTGTATGGCTAGTTATGTATATACATTACCGACACACTGCTTAAATAAGTCATATGGATTCTCGATCAGAAAAATATTTTTATTAAATATGTATTCTTTCTCTTACCCGTAGGCGACAGCTTGCAATGCCCTCGCACTGAGTTGGAGCGAGCACGGGATAAGGACAAGATCCGCGAGGGTCTGCGATATAGGAATCATCCTAGACCCAGGCTCATCATACCTAAGGATCACTGCAGGGACTTCGATATGTCTCAAGTAGCACTGATACCGGGTGAAGAAAAGATGTCAGGAAGCCATCCTTTTGATATGGTGATGCTTGAGGTACATATATCTTGATTCTACAAAAAATTATAGCAGGTACAATCATTTCTTTAAAATAGAAATTAATAAAAGAAATGTATGACAGTATAAGGTAAAAGAGTCATCTATATATTATTCCCTCTTTATCTGTACTGAGAGATTCTTGGTTTGGTTAAACATAGGTCGGTATACCTGGTGATACCTGGAGGTATCGCATCGAGAGACAGCGATTGGCCCAGAGATCGGAGTGGTTCCGGGCTATGCTTCTAGGACCGCTTGCACCGGCTCCTACTGATCCTCCACCCACAGTTAAACTTCAGCACATTGAGAAACGGGCCTTTGATCATTTGTTGAGGTAGGTCACTGGTCCTTTTTTCTTTATTGGACGGGAGTTAGGGTAGTTTCTGGTTGTGAAGTTCTTAAGGAGGCAATTCAGGTAGGTCCAGGTGCGTCCCCTAGGACCAGGTGTTTCAAATCCAGGTAGGGTTGTATAATAGAAATTGCGACGTAGTAGAACGCGTCCTCACTATTCGTTCATATCAAACTTCAGAGGTCTAAAGCTATCAATGGGCATTGAGCTAGGTCGTAGTGACCAGTGCCCGTCGAAACTTTCATCTGCAATGCATTTCAGAGTGCAACGTGCTTTGTTTTCTTAGAACCAAATCTTATCCGCGTGCTTAGAATCATGTCATGTGATTCTGACAGTTTTGAGAAATTAATAAATGTCGCTGTACTTGGCGTAATCGCGTATCTGTGGATCTTTTTATCAATCGTTGCGTTATCCATTATCGTTAATGGAAATTCTCATAAAGGTCAAAGGCGTCACAAGGCTGATTCTACCGTTGCACCTGTACTGACTACGTAGTACCTACCTACCTACGACCTTGAACGTTTTATTTTATCTGATTTTTAGATATCTACATGATGAGCCGGTGAATTTCCAATCCGTAACTACCGCTAGGGCTACCCTGGATGCAGCACATCAATACCTATGTCCTGAACTCGCTCGACTTTCTGTCAAATTCCTGGAGGCTAATTTGGACTCCTCGACTGTCCTTGAAGTCTATCAAGGACTTGGACTGTATGCAGGAGATCTTGAAACTGTGAAACCTCCTGGAACGCCTACTGCGCCACCTGCACCTGGGGATGATGTAGGTGAGATTGGTAAGTTATCGATATCAGATCAGCGATTTACGCCCGTTTTCTTCGACACGGTTGAAGCTTTGAACTTGGTTTAACTTCAAAATGTAAGTATTTGATTGGCTAATAGCACAGTTAAACCAAGTTCAAAGCTTGAACCGTGTCGAAGAAAACGAGCGTTATTCGTTAGCATATCTATTTTATAAACTGTGTGTTAGTAATGTATAATGAAAGATAGACTAATTATGAAGGTACCGATCTTATCGTTCTATCAGTATAGTAAGAGGGCAACTAATTAGTCACTAGCAAATATTGAACAATATCTCACCCCATATATCCTTCATCGTTATTATGACTGGTTAGGAATTTAACTTAAGTCTAAAGTCTTATGATTCCATTGTTTGGTTTCAGCTGTAGCCTGTTCTGGACTCCTATCAGCATGTATATCCATCATAGACTCTGATCCTGCAACAGTCCTGTGTCAGGAGTGCTTTGAAGATCTCAGTTCCAAAGAAGTAGCTGATTTAGCATGTAGAGACAGTCTTCGCTTAGCACATGAGGGCATCCTCTTCGCAGCCCTAGAAAGATGGGCAGCATCAGAATGTCGAAGGCGTGGATTAGAGCCAACAGCATCTAACAAGAGAGCTTCGTTACCTGAAGATGTCTGGTACAGTGTTCGATATCCTCTGATGAATGATAGAGAGTTCATCGAAGGACCCATGGCAAGTGGAATCCTAACCAGCGAAGAGTCAGCATTTATTGTTGGTAGAATTCTTGGTCACATCGAAGAAAAAACTCCAGTCAATGGTTCACTATCTAGGATCTCAAGTGTACCAAGAGCTGGTACTAATCTTCCTGGCATCACCAAATGGAAAACCTCTAAACCTGGAAAAAAGGAACGTGAGGAGAATAAACGTAACAGACGAAGGGAGTGTGCCAGCCAAGGACAGAGAGCATGTGCACTTATCGGAGACTGTTTGGTAAGGGTTCTAGCTTGTGTATTTGACTGAAGAATCGAAGACCTTCTTAAGGAACTAAAATTGTCATAAGATATTTGTTGAATGTCAAAGTCTGAATCATATGTATCTCGTACATTGGTTCAGGTAGTAGGATCTCCAGGTAGTATGTAAATCGACGAAGAAACCACCGACTTAATTATTACAAGGAATCGTCGATTAGCACTTGCTTCCTATCGTTATATAGAATAATTAAAGGTGTTCTCCTAATGACTCCTAAAAGTGAATAATCTTATTCACGAGCTTAAGGAGAATTGCGTGTATTAACTCCATGGAGACTTATTTTATAATACCGTAAACGGTAGCCATTTCGTTGTCCTCCTTTTTTTTATACAGATATATACAGACATATTTTATACAAAAATGAGGAACACGTATACACGTTCTCGATTTCGGCGCAAATTTTGACGATATCACCTCATTAAGCAAATGCTTTGGTAACTTTACGGTTAGCGCAGGAAAGTCAAAGTAAAAAAAAGAAAAACGAATTAATAAATTAGATAAAATTTCGCACACCTGCTGCGTTTGTTGTTGTTTGAAGATTTTAGAACAAAGGTAAAATTATAACGTCGAAATTCGATGAGTACTTATTGAGATAATTTATGAATCGATTTATTCGTGGAATTTAAATTGGAGAATAACGAAAATCGTCAAATGGTCAAATATTTTGTCCAAAACTGACGGTCTTCTTTTTATTGAAAGAAATTCTCAAACGGTGAACGTTTATTACTTCTGAAAGAATAAAAGACCCTAGTGTATTAGTCATTTATAGTTGTTGTATAGTTCATTTAGTTGACTTATGTATACATATATCGTTAGACAATACGATTTTATGTAAGTCCTAATAGTGCTCGATATATGTTCGTTCGTTGTGTTCACATTTTGCAATTAAGAGTATAATTAATGTTTTAATTATTGTAATTGATTCGAATTTTAATGGACAAATTCCCATGGCTGGTCCGTGCGCGAGTATATAGAGATTGATCGCCTATGGAGAGAAAAATATTCGAAAAGGTATTTTGATATTTCTTCTTGGATCAATTCTCAGAAAGAGAAGGAAAAAATTGTTTTCTAGAAAAATCAGGAAATAAAAATGAATATTATCAAAATCGATGACGTATATTTGAAATTCGAAAGAACATGGAAAGATTCAGTAAATTCGTTATAAGGTCGAGATCAAGAGATATATTTAATTCTTGTTTTAATTTGCAATTAGGCTTCTTGTCTGTTATAATAATTGCAGTTTGTTAATTAGATTCGATTTTCTTTCTTAATCCTTTATACAGTCACCATTTTTGATTTTTCACTTTATTGTCCTAGGTGCTTTACTTCATTGACAGAGAGCGTGTAATTGTTTTACGTTTTTAATGTTTAAATAATATTGTCAAAATGTTATTCACATGTGTAATCATAGATGACTTTTTATCGGATTGTATGACGAATGAATGATAATGAAAGTACTTCATGTATGCACTTAAAAGAGAAATTAAACGCCAGAATTTTACATAACGAATATTCCAACTGCTTTCCATTACTACCTCAGACGTCTGCTAACACTGTATGTATGATAGCAGTATATACATTTTATAGCTAAGTATAATTTTATAATTGAATTCTTTGCAGGGACAATCCATATATTTAAAGTAAATGTCTTTATTGGAATTCCAGATCCCTAATGTAATATTAATGTAATCCCTATTGTAAATTTTCAAAAATTTCCTATTTGCAAAACATTATTAACTTTTTCCTTTCATTGCACTCATTGCGCTCTCTGTTGGAACTATATGTTCCACTGTTGAGTTTCTACCATCGGTGTGTGCTTCATAACAGAAATATAATTACCGACCTTACGAAGATGTCGGTTACACTGCGCGCTACTTTTACCTCCAAGTACCAGATGCAAAATTCCATACGGTATTCCTCCTTATGATAGTATCTTTGCCGTGGTATGACATTTGTTTCGTCAGTGATCGTGAGTAGTCTTCCATCGCGTTCAGGGCGCGCTCACACTGGCCGCAGAGTGAAAATCACGGAAGGAAAACACGCAGCGAAGTTCGAAGCTGTCACATGATCAACGCGACACGTCGTTTAGTACGAGACGGGTATGTTCGACCAAAACTGATTCCTAGTTAGTGTCTGGACAGAGAAACAGTAATAGGACACAAAAGAGCATTCTTCTCTGGCACTCGTGTGCATTTTCCTTACAAGCACCTTTGACGGGAATTGGATACGATCGTCATGGGCCTTGTTTGATCAGCGACGTTGCACGGCTTGGTGAAAGATAGTAGAAGTGAGAGAGTGATAGAGAGAAGTGAGAGTTTGTCCTGGGGGGCTGAAGTACACAAAAAGATTTAATAAAACAAGCGTCTCTTACGGAGGAAAATGGTGAGTTTTCTGGTCACGTATAATCTCGACCACCATTATTCGACGATGAATTGTAATCTGTCCTCGAACGATGGAAGTCATCGGGCTTAGGGAACTATGCATGTTGTATGGTTAATTATGGTGCTGTAGCTTTTTTCTCGAGCTTCTTTGTAATACGCTTTTTGCAGGTTATGTACTACGTCATTATTATGGGTGTATTTTAAACTCACTGCAGGTATCGTTGTGTCAGATTTAATTGCATGCAGGTAAACAGAGACACGAAGATTCCTTGTACTACTGGCAGTCAGCTTTAGAATACATCTTATATTGAAAGGATGCTTTGTAGGACATTGATTTATTTTTTGGGTTTTTAAAGCTTTCTCTTTACCGCATTCTTGGTTTTTTGTTATTTAATTGTGACAAGTGTCTTTCTTTGGAAGCTTCTTTTGCTATTAGCTATATTTCTTTTGTCTGTACATACTTTTTATGAGCCTATTGACATCAGGTCTAAACGGTTTACCTTTGATCTAATACTACTAGCAACATAATTTTTTAATGATGAATATGATTAAGGAATACAGTCTGGGCCAACATTGAGTTTGTAAGATAAGACAATTTCTTAATTCTAAGCTGCTTAATGACATATTTTATGTTGATTCCATTCACTGGGCTCCAAGTGTTTTAAAAGACTTTGAAAAGTACTTTAAGGTGATTTAAAGTAGCTAGAGAAATGAGTATGAATAGTAATAAAATAAAAGCCAGAAGTACAATAGATGGGTTAAAATTCAATCTTAGTAACATATTTTGATAATTGACATCCATCATACTTCTGATAACAGAATTGCTATGATTCATAGACTTTGTTTGATTTTCTACTGTTTACATATGTTATATATTGTACAGGCAATCTCAATTAATAAATATCACATTCAAGCTGATAAACTGAACCATTAATCTATCAATAGGTATATTAAAGTCCTAATCACAATAATTCTTTTATCTTCAGAATATATATGCAAATATTTTATGTAGAAATAGTGTATGATTACAAGTATGTTTATAGCATTAATCTATTATAATGAATACACATGAATTAACAATGTTGAATTACTTATATTTTAACAGCCAATTATAATTAATTTAATGAGGTACTAATGAAAAGCCATAATTTAATACTTGTTGTTCAGATAAAATCTATTCAAAATGATCCTCGACGTTCCTTTGAATCCTGATTGTTCATTTGTCACGTGTATGTGAGAGCAGATCGAGCGAGTGCCATGGAGAAGTTTCCACTGAAGGGTACTTCCACATCAACTACCTCAAGTCATCCTGTGCTCTCAAGCACCTTAACAACATATCACTCAGTAGATGCCAAGGTAGGCATCACCAGTGAATCCATTGCTTTTGATCGTTATGCTCCTTCCTTTGCGATCCTCTTACCCTATTTGGTAGGTCATCATCTTCACCCTGGGTATCAAGGAGCCACAAATTTTCCACTGCCTTATCCTGGTCCCTGTACTGGATCAAGGAACTCGAGATCAAATGTGCTATGGATTGCAAGAAATATTTTTGCTACGTTGTCAAAGTACAGAATCAATGTTAGAATTTAAGCATATAGCGTTACATAAACTGCATTTGTGGTGCTGATTCCAACAATATTCTGGTCATATGACTGATTATTTAAATATATCTAACAGGGCATCTTATAGTTTTTCAATATTGTTACTTTATCAGTTTGGCTAATATTTTATTCACATTTTCTTCTTTATTTTGCACATTTTTAGCACGTTTCAATTTACTCTTTGTTGACGTGGCATCGTGAATGTGCGTCGTTATTATAATTAGCAATAGTGATAATTCATCAAATTCCACAAGGAACAGTATCTTGTTACCTTTTGAGTCATGACTGACCTAATGACGTATACGTAAATGGTGGCGCGTTACCCTTGGAATTGTATTTGAAAGGGTATTAACAATAGTTAAAAACTCTATCCGCAATGCCTTATGAAAAAATGAATTACGAACTTTTTATACATTAAAATATTGTCAATTTCTTAAACGGTTCCAGCAACAATGATTATTTAAATCTGAGTCCAATGATCTTGCCCTTTAATGACATAGATAATCATTTCGAGTACCTCTGGAGTGAGTGAATCTAATCGAGTATAATTAACGTTGCACAGAATGGGAATGGCGTAGACAGTAATACTGGTGATGCCAGACTCCGGAGTCTTGTTACTAATCGCACTGGAAGTCTTAGCAGCGACGAAGATATGTTGGACGTAAATCACCATACGACTACTTCCCATCCAGCTGGAAACAATGCGTTTCTGGAGAGGAGCGTACGGCTGGATGATGCTTCATCACATTGTAAGTCTATTTGCTCTAATAAAATAATAAAACTATGCCATCCAAGTGCTTCGATGATCATATACTCAGCTCTTGTATCTCAGGGCATGTACATATAGCAATAATTATTCAAGCCGGAAATGTTAGCGCCATCATCTGTATACGGTGAACCACTTAGTTTTTTATGATATAATTATTCAGAGAATATGTGTTTCCTCTGTTTTAAGGTGGGGTTACTTTTTCGGGACTCCAAGGTAAGTCTGCCTATTCAATAGATTCTCAACAGCAGTATAATTGAGTATGCATCGGACGTCACTACCAAATTAAATGTCGTCCAACTATGCTGTGAGGCTTAGTATACACTTGAGTCATCGAAGCACATGGACCTAATACTACTATCCTAACGATTAATTAATTTAATTAATACGTCCTATGCACGCTACGTACATTCATTGAATATACAGGTTTTACCGTACCGTCCGGATTTCCTTCAGAAAATAAATTCCTTCCAGGAAATGATACACAACAATCGATATCAGATAGGCAACTTCTCCCGAACCATTCAGTCATAAGAATTTTTTCCTATTTTTTATTAAGAATGTTTGAATTGATCTACTTTTAAAATTGACACGAAAAATTTTATTATCAGACTATTAAACTCTTTCTAATGTATTTTAATTTATTTCGTTTTACCAGGTTTATTTTTGTGCTATCAATACGCTCGGTACAGCCTGAAGCTGAGTACAAGTTATTATTATTACTAATGACTGTTCCGTTTATTTACACAGTTTCAGCAGACTCAGATGATATTCCTGGCATTGGCCAATATGAGGATTTCCACACTATTGACTGGCAGCGCGATATAGCCAGGGATCGTATGAGACACCGTTACATAGTCAAGAAGAAGCACGACTCCATTTGGGATCTGATCAAGGGTGCCCATGATGCTTGGTCAGGATGGCTTTGCGTCCTGTTGGTGGGTCTCTTCACAGGCGTTGCTGCTGGTGTTATAGACATTGGCGCCTCGTGGATGACGGACTTGAAATTCGGAATATGTCCTCAAGCTTTCTGGCTCAATAAGGAGCAATGCTGTTGGAGTTATAATGAGACTACTTTTGATGGTGGAAACTGTTCTCAGGTTAGTCACGAGCAAGATATGATCCTGGTAATTGAAAATATCTGTAGACGTCCTTTTAAAATCGTAAATCTTTTCTTCCCTCCAGTGGTCGTCCTGGCCAAAGGTTTTTAATCAGTCTAAGGACGGAGCAGGACCTTACATCATTTCTTATTTGTTCTACACGGCGTGGGCTTTGCTGTTCGCATCGCTTTCTGCATCCTTAGTCAGGATGTTCGCACCATATGCTTGTGGTTCTGGTATACCGGAGGTTCGTACAGTTGTCATCAAAACACCTAACCTTAAAAGAGGTTATTTTTATTTATGCTCTAATTAATTCGAACAGATTAAAACTATACTTAGCGGATTTATTATACGTGGCTACCTGGGTAAGTGGACCCTGATCATCAAGTCTGTCGGCTTAATACTCTCTGTCTCGTCTGGTCTAAGTCTTGGCAAGGAAGGTCCTATGGTGCACATAGCATGTTGCATTGGAAACATATTTTCCTATCTGTTTCCAAAATATGGCCGTAATGAGGCCAAAAAACGTGAAATATTATCGGCAGCCGCTGCAGCTGGTGTGTCTGTTGCTTTCGGTGCTCCGATCGGCGGAGTGCTATTCAGTTTAGAGGAGGTAAATATAAATTTTTACTTATGTTTAAGTGGACACTATTTTTCTTCACTACTCACTGTGTTTATGCTCTTTTCATTCATAGGTTAGCTATTATTTCCCGCTGAAGACTCTGTGGAGATCATTTTTCTGTGCGCTGATCGCTGCTTTCGTTCTAAGATCAATCAATCCCTTTGGTAACGAGCATTCAGTACTGTTCTACGTAGAATATAACAAACCTTGGATATTCTTCGAGTTGGTGCCGTTTGTAATGCTGGGCATAATGGGCGTAAGAAAATTTCACAGTAATCCAAATGAACTAATAGTAATTCATAGATACTGATATGATTATCCATTTTTTTTTAATAGGGCGTAATCGCGACCATATTTATTAAAGCTAATTTATATTGGTGTCGTTACCGCAAAACTTCAAAACTCGGCCAGTATCCAGTAACCGAGGTTCTTGTAGTAACAGTTGCTACGGCTATTATATCTTATCCAAATCCTTACACGAGAATGAACACAAGCCAGTTAATCTACTTACTGTTCAGTCAGTGCGGAGTGTCTAATGCTGATATTTTATGGTACGTATACTTATGCCGACAATTTAATTAATTTGACAAGGCATCATTGCTTTAGCTAATCTTCACTCTTGATTGCAGTGACTACAACCGTAATTTCACGGACGTCAATTCAGCTATAGAAATTGCAGCTGCTGGGCCTGGCGTTTACAAGGCAGTATGGCTCCTGGTCTTGGCTCTAATATTAAAACTAATAATGACCATCTTCACTTTCGGTATGAAAGTGCCTTGCGGTTTATTCATACCGTCCTTATGCCTGGGTGCCATTATGGGTCGCATCGTCGGCATCGGAATGGAACAACTGGCATACAATTATCCACACATCTGGATGTTTAGCGAGGAATGCTCCACAGGTGTGGATTGTATCACTCCAGGTTTATACGCGATGGTTGGTGCTGCTGCTGTACTTGGTGGTGTCACCAGGATGACAGTGTCTCTTGTTGTCATCATGTTCGAACTCACCGGCGGTGTCAGGTACATCGTACCCCTTATGGCCGCTGCTATGGCCAGCAAGTGGGTCGGCGACGCTCTTGGAAAACAGGGAATCTACGATGCACACATCGGTCTCAACGGGTATCCCTTCCTGGATAGTAAAGACGAGTTCCAGCATACAACTCTTGCAGCTGACGTTATGCAGCCCAAGTATGTACCACGTCTACTGAGCAAAATTGTTTTTTTTTTTTTTAAGTTTTTCAATCTGTTATTCTTGGTATTCAAGTCAGTCAAACTTATATTGGATTATGGTTATGGCATGGCGTTTTTAATATAAAAGCTGTTTTAAGGAACTTAATATATATTTTTTTTACAGACGTAACGAAGCTCTGCATGTGCTCACGCAGGACTCCATGACAGTTGACGATGTGGACACCCTCCTCAAGGAAACCGAGCATAATGGCTTCCCTGTGATAGTTTCCAGGGAGTCGCAGTACCTTGTTGGTTTTGTCTTAAGAAGAGATCTCAATTTGGCCATCGCCAATGCCAAGCGAATGATGGAGGGCATCAGTGGACAATCACTAATTATTTTTACCAACGGAAACAATGTTCAAACTCATGGACCTCCGCCACTTAAGCTCAAGAAGATCCTCGATATGGCACCCATAACTATAACAGATCAAACGCCCATGGAGACTGTTGTAGACATGTTCAGAAAGCTGGGCTTACGACAAACGCTTGTTACGCATAATGGGTACGTCTAGCTTTTGAGAGAGTATTTCTTATTACTTCATAAACAGAAAAAACGATTAACCAAATCAAATGTCTATCTTTAGGCGTCTTCTCGGCGTTATCACGAAAAAGGATGTTCTGAGACACGTGAAGCAGCTTGACAATGAGGATCCGAATTCGGTTTTGTTTAATTAAAATTCCGTCAATGGGTCCAAAATAAGAATTCCAATTATTCGAGGACATGGGTAATTGATCACTTGAAATCATCACGACACTCATCACAATTATAATAGCGAAAACGACTTCTAGTCTCGTAACGATGACTTTTATACTTGGTATCTGATATTATGTCCCATTCTGGCTGAGCTGTTTTTTCTTCATTGATTTTTATTGCTCTTAGTAATGAATATTTCTGATGTGAGAATGCTCCTTGTCCCGTATCAACACCAGTATTTATGTATCACCGTATTTTATTCATTGTCTTCACTTTTTCCTGCGAGTATTTTTAGTTTTTATTTTAACTAAAGTGAACTATATCATTTCTACGGGTAAGTCACAGTGCCGAAAATTTACTGTGATGAGCAGTGATAAAAGGGAAGTAAAGAAACGCGAATGAATATTTGATTTTTTAGAATTGAAAGAGAAAGGAATTTGGCAAATCGGACTCTTCAAAATGAATCCTTTTCAGAGTCCTTCAGGCTGGAAACGTTTCCCAGATTACATTCTACGATAGCTACAGTACAGACAGTATAGATATTTTTTAATCACTATTTATCAATGTACACGAATTATCGTAACCGATTTCAGTTATAAATTAATTAATTGTGTATATTCAAGTAAGGAGCAGCTATTCTTCATGCAAAAGTCGAAGGTCTTCGACGATGTATATGTTCTTGCTGATAACGCTATTGCAAAGGAGTGGACAAACTTGTGCCCAAGATTAAGGAATCATATTCGCACGGGCGATCCGTTAATTGAAAGTTTGAATCGTTGCCAAACGAGAAAAATAGTGAAAAACAAATTACCAAAAATCACTATACTGGGAGAAAGATAGATACATTTTTTGCGTCAGAAAACAGCGACGAATATTTTCTCATTTTATTAAAACGCAAAGTAAGATCAAATCTACTTTCTCCATTAAATGTAGGTAACTATATAGGTTTCCTGAAATTTTAAATTCATCTATTGTACTATGATATTCATTAACTGTACATGGACATTAATTATTGTAAGGTATATGTATTTCATTGTGGTATATATATACATATATGTATCTATTTATACATATACCAATGCGCTAGCTTGTCGTATGTCTATATGTATATCTACATATGTATCTAATTGATATTGTTAATCGAATCTGTACATACGAATCCAAAAGTGATAAAGAGAATTATACAAATTAATGAACCAATTAGAACTTGCTACACGAATTACATTGCAATGACAATTTAGATGTATGTATATATGAAATATGAAGAGTTAGTAATAAAAAGGTGATGTAGCAGATCGCTTTGCGAAGGTCAACCGGATTCTGACATCTCGTCTCACAAGCTACACTATGTTTTGTTTATTGCATAAACTTATAAGGAATAGGATTGTGATTGCATAATGCTTATTTCTGTGTTTTATAAATTGCACAGTGTTGTATAATTTTCAGTTGTTAAGTTATAGCTAAAACATCAATTTCTAAAATCTACATGAACTTTCAAAAATCAATATTTTAATTTTTCTTTTATAAGCTTGTTAGTAATCATTGGTACTCCCAAAATCCGAAAGTGTTTGATCGGAATTTTCCTTGCTGTCGATTTATGCCGTAAATACGAATTTTCGATGGCTGCGAGCATAACCAATTATTATTGACATTTTGCATGCATTGTAATTTATTAGCCGTTCATTATTATTGTTTAGTAGTGATCGACACCATCTTCGGTTCATTCGTAACGTTTGCAACTCAAAATCGGTATCTTGATGTAGGGAATTCCGTGGCACTCAGGGTGACTTCAGACCAAACTAGGTAAAATGTTTTCAGTCATTGGTTATAAGTACATTTTTGAATTACTAAACTTTTGATGGAAAAAATCTGTGCTCCGAAGTTCTGCATAATAAATTCCTGCGTTTGTGGATAAGTTATCATCTTGCACGTAATTTAAAATTGCTTTGGTAATTGAGGAGTATACCGTTTGAAAGAGCTGGCAATTCAGAGTGTTACTTCGCTGCCATCTGTGCGTGAGATTGTACCTGGCAATTTTTCGACTAATTAATAAAGAACCGTAGTATAGTTGCGTTATTCGTCTATGAAAACTGTAAAATTGAAAAAATTACTGTTTCTTTGTATCGATTAAAGGAGTTGACACGACTTCTGAATTACCGAAAATAAGTGAGAACTATTATCGAAGAACGAAAACGAAACTTGGAATCATGGAAGACGTTCTGGATGAGGTCGTCTCTACTGAAGATTTAATGGTATGTGTTGTGTATTTATCACTTGTTAAAATGACTTTAAATATCCAAGTCACCTAAATATATATCATTTATTAAAGATTTTCTTTAAATTTGTTTTATCTTTGATGCGGCTTATTTGAGGTTAGTCGATTCTATTGCGTCAGGTTTTCCTTGACAGATTACGCAGTACTCGTCATTACTTATGATACAGTATACTTTGTACCCGGATGATATCATTTATGTTTTTAAAGTTCATTTTCAATTTTTTAGTTTTCAAATAATAATAGCTTTTTTGACACTGAATTATTTTCAAAATTTAGTCATTTTTATCAATAATTTTCTGATAGTCAATTATTAATAAATTTTATATGTTGCAGCTTTCTAAAATTGGCATTAGCTACATTTTTTGTAAAGAATGATTATTAGAAATATTTACTTTACATTTGTTTTTTTTAGAAATTTGAGCAAACCTATCATGAACAATTACATGCTGGAAATGTAACACAGAAGGTCCAGTTTGAATATGCCTGGTGCCTTGTACGTAGCAAATATCCTGCAGATATCAAGAAAGGGATTATATTGCTAGAAGACCTTTATACAAATCATGGAGATAATGAGAGGCGTGATTGCTTATATTATCTTGCAATTGGGAATGCACGACTGAAAGTAATTAGACAAAAGTAAAAGATAAATGGATAAGTATCTCAATTTCTTTATATAATATTTATCGTTACAGGAATTCTCAAAAGCTCTCACCTATGTAAGATCATTTTTGCAAATTGAACCAGGCAATCAGCAAGTTCTGCACCTTGAGACTCTCATCACAAAGAAAATGGAAAAAGGTAATTCTTTTATTTTCTAGCGAAATAAGTGGATTCTTTAATTAATGTTTCTGTTTTGATTAATATTTCACAGATAGTCTTGTAGGCATTGCTATGGCAAGTGGGGTAATTATTGGCATAGCCAGTATTCTTGGACTGGGCATTGCAATGGCCAGAAAATCCTAGTGCCAAAGCAAAGATTACAGTGGCAATTAAGCAGTTACTAGGAAGTAAGATGCGATTGCAACGAGAATCGGTAATAAAATAAATCATCATCAATAAATGTCACAAGAGGATAAAAAAGTAATGAGATTTTTTTTTCCTTTTGAAAAAGGATAAAAAAGGCATATGCAGGTAATAAGAAAGGAGAACATAGTTTACCAGTATACCTCCAACAATGGTTTTAACAGAAGAAACCAAATTGAGAATGAAGATAAAAAATTTGAAAAAAAATTTGGGAAATTAAGCCAATGAAAATATTACCCCCATGAAACCAAAGGAAATACTCCTTGCTCTACGATATATAAATATATATATAAAGTTTCTATTATAAAGCATATATGGCATAATATTGCGTATATAAATGTACGCTTTCTTTGTTTTTTTCAGTTTTCCTTTCGACTGCGTTTTGCATTTCTTATTAATCTCATGGAGTGTCAGTCTTTCATTTAATTATGTAAGGCTGCTGCAGATTTTCTTATTGTAATGTCCATCGAATTTCCCATTTTCCGTTTTACTTTTACCATTTTTTTTTTCCTATTTTTTGTCTAACATTCCAAAATGTGTGCAGTGACTCCGTTTCTGTTCTTTCTCAAATTTTTCTTATAATGCATTGTAGATAAATAGATTCCAATCGATATGAATAATTGTAGTTTATTTCAGTCTGTACTTTATGTTGCCTTGTTGTGGCATACAGGACCACAGTCTGTTACAACGCTATGCCTCTTGCACGCCGCGTCTCATCTCACTTTATTGTTAGTGCATTTGTATATAAAAGTGGTAAAAGCATGAAGAAATAAAATGAAGCCAAAAATGTTTGTGTATAATTATCATATCTTATTCTAAAATATTCGATTAGGAGAATAAATATTTGGCATTACTATATTATTGCATTATGTATGTTTGCTCGCAATCTCAAATTTACTTCGTGGTCTTCTCTTTTCAAACAATGAAAATTTCTGCTAAATTTTCTTTAAAATAAATGTATAATCTAATCTTCACTTTTTGTCACTTCCAAATACCATATCAAATATTAATAATAATTTTATAATTATTAATAATCCGTTAATTACAAACCGTTATTGCAAGATAATTGAAACTTAAAAGAATAGTGGTGTTTTGTGCAGCATACCGTACATACGAATCAAGTAACAAATATATTTAAATACGTTTAATCTTGGGAATTATTTCTTTTCACGTTAATGCTTTCTTAAAATATCGTTATTTTTTATTATTGTAAAAATAAGTATTGTTCATTTTTTATTGATCGCCTATCCCAGCTCGTTGTCAATGAACCATTGAAATGGTTGCTACGTCTACGGATTGGAAACCCACTCAGGCCAATTGCGAATTTTATTGAAGACTTTCTGTCCTGGACTCAAAGTAGATGAAACTTGACGTGCCGCAATTACCCGGACACTCCTACGCAAAAATCCTTGAGATTTACCACAACTAATCAATTTGTGTGCCGTGTCGATCATCTGCTGAGTTGGTTCCTGGTCTGAAACGAAAGCAAGAAAAATTAATGAAATTTTCATCATTAAAAATGACGATACTTCATGCTACTTCACTTACCTTGAAATGATCCTATTAAGAAAACTCCTATGGATTTCTTATTGTAGCCATATGTATGCGCCCCTTCCTGATGCCATCCGCATCCCTCATATACGTTTCCATCATTTCCAATTAAAAACCTGTAGCAATATATAAATAAATTTATAAAATATCAAGTTTCATTGATATTGACTTTATTTGACTTATACATATGTTGCTGGAGATTTAAATCATTCTTACGAGATTCCAATGTCGTTCCAGCCAAGCTCGTCCATGTGAGATGACTGTATGCTTCGAGCAATCGAAGAACAATCGGTAGTCGTATTACATTGTTCTGTAACTGTGTGATGTATTATGACGTTGAGAACAGGAATAATAAGATAATTGATTTGCTTTGGATCTCTTGCTCCCCATTCAGAACGAGAAATTATATTTGGACAGGTACTGTTCTCAGCTGAAAGGATACATCGATGCTTTAATGTAAGAGAACGTCTTTATAGAGATCGCAAGAATTTTTATATAAAAATCTGACCTGCTTTTGATGAACTTAAAATTATAAGAAACATTAGTCCTTTTAGAATCATTGAAGATTTTCAACTAGATAGTGAGACAGTAAGAAATTTCAATATTCTTAATTTGCAATAATCAATTCCTTCACGCTTCAGAATTGATACTAACTGGAATTTGACCCAAGTCAGACTATGAATACGTGCTCACATTTATATGTCAAGAGATATCTGAGCATTTAATAGCAGAAATAAAATAAAAAAGGATTTGCGTAATATCTGGGAACCCCCCTCAGTATATTCGAGAAATATGACGTCATGTGTTTGATTTTTTAAAAAGTATTTAAAGATTCAATGATTGCTTATGTTAACATGCGTAATCAGGAATTTCAATTTAGTTCGAAACTACAATTAAATCATATGGAGAACTAATTCTCAAATCATGCAGTCTATTTTAAATGCAATAAACCCAGTGAACAACATAACATTATGTTACTAAATAGAATATACAGATTATTTTTTTTTTAATTTTGCAGGCAGCGGGCACCGAGCAACTCATTGTCAGAGCAACTAGCGCCGATCATAAATATCAAAGCCAATCAACGTACTTCAGAGTGTCTGTGGAGGTTTATGCGAATGAGAAGTTAATTCATGACGAATAATTAAAATACAACTATTAGTTAATACAGCTTTTGAAATAGTCAAGTAAATAATTAGAAGTATGCATAACTCAAGTTCTGTGTATTAAAGTGTGATTTTAACCATTTCTACATGACTTTTTACACAATAATCAATTAATCGTAGGTTAAGCGATATAAGTACCGGTAAACGTTTTCTCTGTAATTCTCAAAATGCCTCGTATACTGGCACATGATATAAATAAGAAGGCACGTACGAAAGATGTAAAAGTCTTGGAAGACGTTACGTTTTTTCAAATGGGACTGTCACAGACTATTTTAGATGGATTGACCAGTTGCGGCTTTCAGAAACCCTCTCCTATCCAGCTGAAAGCTATACCCTTGGGACGCTGTGGTTTTGGTACATATGATTTTATTATTTTTCATTTCCTATATTTTATTAATCCTTTAATGTTATAGATCTTATCATACGTGCCAAATCAGGTACAGGAAAGACAGCTGTTTTTGGAATAGTTGCATTAGAGATGTTGGATGTTCAGATATCATCTGTCCAAGTAGTGATTCTTGCACCGACTAGAGAGATTGCAGTTCAAATCTCTCAAGTACTGCTATCCATTGGTACTGAAATAAAAGGTAATTTTTAATATAACTAAACTTGCAGAGAGGCCAGAATTTCTTATAAAAATTCACAACATAAATGCATACTTTCTTAGGTTTACGAGTGGAGTCGTTTGTTGGTGGCATGGGGATAGAAGGTGACAAGAAAAGATTAAATGGTTGCCAAGTAGCTGTGGGTGCACCGGGCAGAATGAAACATTTAATAGACAAAGGCTTCCTGAATATAGAGCACGTTAGGCTCTTTGTATTAGATGAGGCAGATAAATTAATGGAGAGCAGCTTTCAAAAAGATATAAAGTCTGTATTTTAGGTAAAATTATGTATCTTTTCTCGTATATTTCTAACATTTAACATTTTAGTTACATATACTCCAAGTTGCCAATCAACAAACAAGTAATAGCATCAAGTGCAACTTATCCTGGTGACCTGGAAACATTTTTGGAGACATATATGCGTTCACCAATTTTAACGTCACCAGATAATGACGGTCCAATTTTATTAGGCTTGCGACAATTCGTTTGCATTGTAAAATATCATCCAAATGCCATGAAACAGGTGAGATAGTAAAAAATAATGCAATTAATTAGAATTACTCATTTAATGAAATTAAATTGTATCATTGGTTTGCAGGTCGAGATTAAAGTTCAGGAATTGGCTAAAATTTTTGGTAAAATACCATTTAAACAGGGTCTAGTGTTTTCCAACTATCAAACACGGTACTTATTTATTTTGAGAACTCGAAACCGTTATAACGAATCAAAGAAAATTAAATGTCCCCTATCACTTATTAATCTTATCTGGTTTACAGAGCACAATCAGTTTGCAACAGAATAAATGCAATGGGTTTACCAGCTATTTACATAGTTGGAAATCAGGACATGAAAAAACGTTTGGACGCCATTCGTAAACTAAAGACATTCAAATGCAGAATTATGCTAACGACAGATTTGACTGCTAGAGGAATAGACGCTGAAAATGTCAACGTAGTGATAAATTTGGATATTCCTATAGATGGTGCAACGTATCTTCATCGTATAGGTAGAGCAGGACGTTATGGATCACATGGATTATCCATTACCATAGTATCCGAGAATGAACTTCTTACATTCAGAGAACTGATGCTGTCTGTCGGTGGACCAAATTTCTCGTTACTCAAACTTCCTCCAGACTACTCGCAGGATCCATGGAATAGTGATGACTCTGCCTTTGAGAGAATTTGTGCTGAAAGCGTTCAGGAAGGAGATATGGAAATCAATCAGGACACCGAAATCGATAAACTTTTTACGGAATCTGAAAATGGTGCTCCGATTATTACTAATTTATCATCGCCTGAGAAAATCAATGTACCTGATGTGGAAGCGGATAAAGAGATTGACAGTGAAGGGAAGAAAGCAACGAATAGTAGCACGATTAATGTTGAGTCTGTGGGAACTTTATTCTCTAGTGTAAATGTAGATGCTGTTATTAATATTGACTCACTATTTTCAAAATGGTCGAAAAGAAATGGTGGAAATAATTCACGATTACAAAAAATTGATGAATCTTTGAGTGAACAATATTCAGCATTGTCTATTCATGATCCAGAACGTGTTTACAAGTTTGATTTGAAGGCCACTTCTGAAACTGCTTCAAAAATGCAGAAACTAAATCGGGGTGTATGTTTTGAATTGGATCTAACGGAAATGCCGCAGGAAAATAGTAATGAATTATTTACAATAGAAACGATTGAAGAGTATTTCAAGTACAAGCCTAAGGAAATTAGTAATGATAATTATGATACAATAGAATCAGACACGAAGAATTTCGACAGAAAGTCTGAAAGTGTTGCTGAAGGTTTTACGGAAAATGGTGTGTCTGTTTTAAATATCCTTGGTAACTTCGAGGATTTGGACACGAATACTATGCTCTTGCTTGACATGTATAAGAATCTCCAAGAATGGATAATTGCACAGAAGGAAGATATAAATAAGGAAACTGAGAAAATCAAGGATGCTGAAGAATTGAAAACAAGCGACGCATTCCGCTGGAAAGAATCTCTAGAATTTGAGATAGCTATGTTCGAAAGACTCATTGCTGAATCAGACCATACCATCTTACGATGTAATAGAAAATCTTTGTATAGGCAATATTATGCAGCCCTAAAAACCTTTCTTGAAATGCAAAAAAAATCATTGCTCTGGTTATATCCAGATATAAGAAGTGAAGCTGAAGTCAATGACACTTACTTGTATTCTGGACTTCGTCAGGATTTTATTGACTTGATTGGAATGTATCGAGAGATTGAATATTTCAAGAGTGAACACGAAGAAGATTCTAAGGAATTTAAGTATTATTTTCCATATCCTGCGAAAGATAGTGATGTAATGCCTAATTTGATGATGTCAGGAATAGAAATTGACAGATATCGTGAGGCTTTGAAATACCTGCATTCAGATTCTGACCCAAAGAGTAAATTCTTGAGAATACGAAAATTACTAGCGTTTTTACAGGAGGAGGAGCGTTTGGATTTAGAATCCAGAATTGGGAAGCAAGAACAAGACTCTTATGAAGCACTGTTAGATTTTCTGGAGAAGGAAAAAGTCAATAGAAGTTTAAAACAAGTAGAAGAAGATTGTACATTAATATCAAGTGATGAAACTTTAAGTTCTTTTAATGCCAATGTAGAACCTTCAAATTATAATCAGAGCACTCAGAAAATTAAAGATAAATGTAAATCTTCAGGTAAAGAAGATTCTATGGCTGCAAGTAGACTAATTCCGAAAAATACAACAAATCATGCAGCAGGATTATTCACACCAGTTCAAACTAACAATGTAGCTTATGACACAGAGAATCTTAGTTTAAACGATGAAACCAAGGAGTATTCTCAGAATAAAAATATAACTTTGCCATCTAATTCTTTAAGTGACAAAAGTAAAGTATCAAAATCTAAGATTTTGTTAAATAAGCCCGAATTAGAGGATAAGTTTGATATTGATTTAAATTATAATACTGAGGATGATTTTGTAAAGGATCACATGGCAATGCTAATGACAGATTATCAACGGAACGATTCATATTCCGAATGCAGTGCGAACAATTTTAATGAATATTTGAATTCTCAAATTCATTCTCAGGAACCTCATTATTATGAAAATCTCCAAAACGTTTGTCATCCTACAACAGAACCAACAAATGTCTTATCATATGAAATGTATAATAATATTGAAGAATTTCTAAGCTCATTGAAAATGCAGACTCATCAGATACAATTACAAGAGTATTATTCTCAAATGTTACAGTAATTAACCAATGTTCGATTGTTTGATATCAGTTCCCATTTGATGTAACAGTAATAACAATAGTCATTCGTAAATATTCAGACATATGTAAAATTTAACAAAATAAGTACATTTTATACACAACTGTAAATATTACTTTGCATAACAAAAACACATTGTAAAAAAAAGTAAAAAGAACTACGGTAAATAATCTAAATTTTTACAGAGTACCATATGAATTAAAATTTTTAAAAAGTCTAGTTGTAGAAGTCCTAGAAATCTGCCTCTACGCCGAGGAAAAAATTGCACCATTTAAACAATGGTATATTGATGAGATTTCAAGGGAAAAATTGCACATATATAGTCCAAATAAAGAATGGTGGATGAACCTACGCCAAAAACTGTACCGTACGAAAATCCGTCCTACATACTAGTAAAAGCAGGTGTTTGGTCAATGGTAATTTCATCTTGGATCGAGTTTCAATGTCTCCCTATAAACCGGCTATGGTAAAGAAAAAGAACAAGTACGAAATGTACAAAGGGCAACCTTCAAAAAACTTGTCACGTGAGAATTGCAATATGGTGGTGAGTATAATACGCTTCATCTACTATGATAAATTGAGGGGATCCCCCCATTCATTGGCGAAATAATCGTCATTTGTGTTTCGCGCTTTATTTTGCATAGAACCTTCGGTCGGTGATCGCGTGTGCTCGGTAACTCGACTCGTTTCATATCGTAGCAGTTATCCCGCGATTCTCGCGTGGTGCGAGTCGGCTAGTGCTTCGTTCTACTTATAGCTTGGTTAGAGTTCCGGCTGTCATCGGACTCTGTGAAAATTATTTGTTCTAAATTCAAAGATAATGTCGCGTAAATATTTCAAGAGCACGCCGATCTATGTGGCCGAGAGTCACGACGAGGTTCGTTATGCTTTTGTTTTCATATTGCTATTACGTTACACGGAATTGATTGGCTACAGGGTTATAAAGTTAGTGTAGTTACGTGTTCTGTGTTGTCAACACGTGTACGATGCTTGTTTCTATTTTGACGAGACCTTTTCACCGTGCATTATTTAACCACACCATATTTGAACCTCGTATGCTTGCCTACTCGTACTCGATTTGGGTAACCGGCTCCTTTTTATCATGGATCTTTTTTTTACTGTCTGTTGCAGGTTCTGCCCTTTGTCTATCGGTGCATTGGATCCAAGCATTTGCCATTCGAAGGAAATACTCTGGTGCATCTTGATTCGCACCCCGACATGCTCTTACCAAAGGATATGCCGGCCGATACTGTTTGGGATAAGGAACGACTGTTTGAGTAAGAAATGTTCTTTCTTGGTCCGAATATTAAGCGATTATACTTAATTATCATGTAATTAGAATGTCATTTCACGCTTCATTAACAGGGTATTCGTGCCTTGCATAATTTTAATGACTTTTACAGTGGGTAATTGTTATCGACTGAGCATTCACTCTTACCGACTGTGTCGCATGAAGGACATCAGTAGGTAATATTGTGCACAGTCCTATTCAAAAGTTTATCTAAATTTGTATTGATCGGAGTGTACGTAACGACCTAATGTTGTACATATTTTCCATAAAATTTAACGATCGTTGACAGTTGTAAAATATATAATACTAAATTTCAATTCAATTTAATAATTTCAATGCAATGCCTATGACAATTTTATAACGGCGTGTAGCATTCGTAAACTATGAACACATCTAAACAAACGGGTAGAGGTTATTTTTAATAATTGTACTTACTTCGGATGCAAATAACAGCAAGAAGAAAAAATACTCCAACGTGTGTCTTAACAATAGGTTTGTTCTCGTTACCTACACTTTCTGCACTTTTCGAAAAGTGCAAAAAATATGAAAAATGCATTTACAATTACGTCTATACATTTTCATGAGTTGCTAAAAGCAATTTTTCAGGAGGAAAAAAAATGATTGATTCTGTCGTGAGTTCAACATCTTTAGGAGCCTTTAATCTAATCTTGAGTTACAAAATATATATCTACATACGTTGCACAGCATTCATTGCAACGGTCGGTAACGTCTCTTGACTGCATCCATAGGTAAAATTGCATTTGTAGATAATTGTTACTGGCAGGCAGTGCATAAAGTGCAAAGCCTGCAATTCCAACAGAACTCCCATCAGAATTCTTTGCATCGACGGTACCGAGTAACTTAACCTCTTACTACACGAACTTACACATTCTTACCACAGATGTCAGTGATTGCGGCAACAATTAGCGAAGAAGTTGATATACCACTCACTTACAAGCTCATCCATTCTACTTAACTTCCACTGATTAAAATATGTATAAATTGCACGTGAACGACAATAATTGTCATCCAACCATAAATTTTCTTATATACTCACGATTAATTATGAACCTCTCCCAACACATTTCTCTTATGCAATTCTTTACCTAAGTCTAATATAAAGTCTTGCACAGTGTATTTTCACATTCCCATCCTCAGTCTTATCAATTCTGGCATCTCGTAATATTTGCCAACTAATTTTCTCCAAAATCATTTCATCATTCAACTCGCGATAACCGCAAGCCATTTTCTCTACGTATTATTCGATCGGACCCATTGGCAATCCATAGACACACCATGCCGCTTTGCAAACGTACACGCGACCATACGCAAGCACTGCAAAGTGTACGCCCGCTGTCACATTACACTTCGATGTCAGCAACTGTAAAAAGAAAGGCGCGTCTCCACAAGGAATGCGAAATATCGTCGCGTCCTGGGACCGTCGAACCTTTTGCTCGCATCGCGTATTCGACTCGCGACGAACGTCGTGTCGCCGTGCGTGTCGATTTCCTCGCCTTCTCCATCCTCCTTACGTTTCGCTTCGCCTTACATTACTCCAGGAGAAAACACCAGCCGTCCGACCAATAGCTTTTTCGAGCTTAGTACGATTTCTATAATATTTTTTTTTTTTCAAAATAACCATTTTTTCAATTCCTCAATCCCCTCGAATATTCCATACGCCAATGTTGCAGCTGGTCGCTCTTAGGGCCTGATTTTAATTTGCTCTCTGAGCCTGTCGGCTGGTACAGTTTTCGTGCGTTCAGATCCAGCTGCGGTTGTATATCATATATGGATAAAGGAAACACGTGCACTTATTACCAATTGTCTTTTTCTTTTACACAGACAGATCAGTATCGAGAACTGGATGCTGCCTGCTGTTTACGCCGGACACTTCAAGCATCTCGTATGGGTCAAACCGCCCTGGGCAAATCAAATTGCAGATGGAGCCACGAGCTTTCTCATCGGGAAGCATAAGGACACCGGTCTCATAAGGTATTCATATTTAAGCACCTTTACACACCGAATGGTGTCTTTATACTTTTCAAATGGATAACCATAATTACGTTAGATTCAATGATAACGCTAAGATTACTCCTAAGGAACAGTACTTGACGCGTATTACAGTTTGTATGTGCAAGGAGTCACGGTAGCTTCACGCTCGGACACGAGATAAGAGCTCGGATAAAGTGGGCAGTATGTTCATAAGAATTATTTTCCACACTTTGAAGAAGAAGAAAGAGAGAGAGAGAGAGAGAGAGGGTATGGAGTCGGGGGTGAGAAAAGAGGGAGAATAGAATGAAATAAATGCGTGTACTCTCTTAGGACAGCCCGGGGATACCATTAGCATACCTGGACACGCCATAGCGTTGCTAACTACAATATAACTCTCCCTCGCTGGAGACAAGCATCAGAAAATTAAGGGCAGGTGAGCAACGCTCAACGACAATTTTTCCAAGACACCTCGTTTACCATTTTCGCGCTTTTATTGCTACATTTTAATTCCACATCTCGGATGCTATGATTGGACTGTCATTTTTGTTTTTGGACTCTCCCGTCGGTTCCTCAGGATCGTGAAGTCATGTGTGACAACGCGTGTTATTACTATGCGAGAAGCAATGTTAGCGTTGATGTAAGTTACGTGTGTGCGTATGAATTTTTTGATCAGATTCCGCTACCTGGTCGATGATTATGATGCAACGCAGCGGTATTACATGCATAAGATTATGTAAATTCAAAACGGGATCAGGTTGCAGGTTACTTTGCATTTTGGAATCGAGTCGAAGAGGATTTATTCGCGTATCGTTATTCAATGTTTTAGCGTACGACTTAGCGAGACTGCGAAATTTGCTGTATTAACTATCGAAATTGTGATTGAAAAATACTTTAGGCACATTGCCTGACGACCGAGGTGCAAGCTGTAACGAATACAAGCAGCCTCCGTTGGGATGCGTCTGGAGCATGGAGGTAATGGTGCATTCACATTGTGCAAATAAATAGCGATAAAGAAGTTTAGCGATACTGACAAATTTGATCGTAAATTTTTGTTCAGAAAAGATTATATCGACTATAGATACAGTATGGAACAGTTGTAGCCATCCCGGGTCGAGGTGCACGAGGAGGAGCATCAGGATGCATGCCGCGGCGCCTGGGTGGATATGTTTTTTGTCGAGCTGCACACTCGACGGATGTCCAGACTGGGTGCGCAGAGACTCCTTATTCGGCCGATATACGAATTCCATGGACGTCCCATCATTTTTATATGCCCAGGCAGGCTGTCTTGTCCGAGCTCCCATGCGTGCACGAAATGGCAGTATATATATATATATATACACTTGTACCCGTGAGATGTCCACGTGGACATAAAACTGACCATCTCCCGTGCGAAGTCCCCGGTACTATTATTGGAAACGCTTCGGCTCCCGTAGGAAGCATCCGATGCCCGTTGAACTTGCAGAGCAAGTGGAGGACTCAGTGGGTACGTCAGGACACTCGTAGGACTCCGAGGAATAAAAACTTTTTTGTAATAGGGTTAGGAATGCAAGGAGTAACCGAGCATATAAGAAAGGGACTTCCTAGTCGGAAGTCTGGGAAGACTGTTTTATGGTTTTTTTTTTTGTACGTTTTGTACGTACGAGTCTTTTGCTCTGTTAATCGTTGCTTCGCCCGGGGATTCTTCTGCTGCCCAGTTCGTTCTCTAGTATTGATCGACATTCGCGATGAGAAACGGCGAACCGGCAGAATTTTCGAGAAGACCGTAGCGAGGCTTCCGCGACAATGGACAATGGCGCAATAATCTACAATAGAGATCCGCCCGTGCGATTTCTTTACGAATGAATAGGGTCCCTAGGACAATCATCTCGTAAACTCGGCTTTCTTATTGTCAAGTTCTCTCTTGCTCAGCAGAATGTTTACACGCCAGGCGTTGCCGAGCTCTTGGATAACAGGTTAGGTATGTACGCGGTTGTACGCTTGTACTCATAGTTGGGTTAAGCTTGGCTAGATTGATCCTGGAAGCAGGAATTTCACTTCCTGCATCACTCAGGACCGTGGGCTCCTGCTTGGAGACTAGTTGGAGTTGGTATTCTTGGGACGCTGGAAGAATGGGAACCGTGTGACAGTTCATCAGGGGGTCTTCAGGTGAGTCGTTCAGAGTTGGCACCGGATGATCACGAATCTTCCTTTAATATCTGTTTCCTGCGTCCACAGTTGACGTTTCCGAATCCCAAAGGAGTCGGCAGTTCGTCGCGATGAAGATGTCAGAAAGAGACAATCGGAATGGGCAGAGAACACGCGTCCAATTTGGAGGGAATAAGACGCCTGCTGGACGGGAATGACCGATAATACAGGAAATCCAGGAGCCTTCTTGCATTCCCGATGCTTCCTTCCTTGTAATGTGCATTCCTGATTCGTGGACAAGTATAGAGAGGCTGGTTGTGCGTGTCGGGACCAATGATCGTGGAGAAAGGATTGGCGGAGCGTATAGTGGGGTCTGAAGTTGTAGGTTAAAAAGAAAGGGACCATAGGAATGCTGGCTAATTTGTAGCCTGGCTTGGCAGACCTAGCTGTGCGTGCGTTTTTGCCTTCTGCCTCTCTCTCTCTTTTTTGGAACCAACCAACTCAATGGCCACGCACGTATTCACGCGTGAGCTCGTGTATCCATGCACGCGTGAATACATGCATTTGCATGACGTCCAATGGTTACTTCTTGTTGCATCCTACCTTAAGACTCGGAGCATACGTCTTCTTTATGCTCTTGGAAATCACGCCTACCAATTGACTACTACTGTTTCAGTAAACTGGTATTTGCATACGTTACTGTGTACGATTAATTTATTCGATGCAGCGATAAGGATTTGCCAGATAAGAGTAGAGATACATAGTCTTTGCGAATTTATGCTAGCACACATAGACGACTGAATAATGTTACTTGGTAATTGGTATACATTTTTCATAGGGCTATAACTTAGAAGTAAGTTTATGAATTTCTATTTAAAAATCCTGGCTGGAATTCGTTTCGTCAGTCGCATTTAGTCAGGTCTAGCTGAAGCAAAAAATGCATAGGTAGTGTATGCGTTGAACTCCTTTTTTTTCTTTATACGCATTATTTTATCCTTCTTCAACGCACCGAGATCTCCCACGGGAGCCATACAGTCACTCGTGAAGTCTGGTAGCGAGTATCTTCAGTAGTGATATCAGCTCTCGTATCTCACCCAGCATCCCATACGACTTCCGTAGCATCGAGTCGTATCAGGATTACGTACTCAAGTCGCGCACTCGATCCCCACGTCTTACATGGACACTTGCACGCTTTGTAAGACCGGCCACCAGGCTAGTTCATCGCGATGGCCGCTAGTTGGAGTTGTGGCGCTACTGGAGTCTATTGAAAAGAAATTGTTAAAAGTTCGCTTGAAATCCCATTTGACTTCTGTCGCTCGGTTGGTTGTTAGTACGGTTGGGTGACGTGAGATTCTTTTTTTTTCTTTTTCAAAATTCATTCGACCCCATGGATCTTCAAGTCGTTGTTAATATTATTGAGCAACTTCGTGAAACGTTCTTGGTGAGTGCGTGACTTTACGTGCGTGTGTTAAGTAGGCAAGGCCTCGGAGAGGCTTTATCGTGCGATCAGCTATTGCGTCGTGAAGTCGCAACGGTTGCACTCGTGACGCATTACGCGATTGCGCCTTGTTACAAAGTGGCGGGAGCCCAAAGCACTGTAAATTGAGGTTAGGAAACTTGAAAAGAGGGACTGACGTATACGCGTAAGGTTATGGATGTTTTGCGAGAATTGTTTTCTTCTGTTTTCTTTCGATTATAATTCCTCCTTCTTCGCGATGACTTCAAGATTGGTCTCAAGGCGTCGTCCTTTTCGTCTATTTAGCTTGCAAGCTTACGCCAATGTAATTCAATGTATTCATGTGTAACATACGTAGCGGTACCTGGGCAGGAGGAATTGGCGGAATTTAGGGCACCGGAATTGTAAGGTAGAAGCCAGTAGACTCTTTCGTGTTCGGCACGCACGCTCCTCGGAAGCCAGTTAGGCTGGAATTTCATAATGGGGGAGTGTCCCTGCTAACTCACGGTATATATCGATGAGTTGTGCAACTTTCGCTCGTTACCGCGGACAATCAAGTGCCGGCGAGTATCTGGGTTAATTGTCGCGAGTCGCTCGCGAGACTCTCAGTAGTATTCAGGGAGTGTAGGTAGCGAACGGCGAAAGTACGGATGCTTTGCCCGAATCCTTCCGTCATTGCGAGTTACGTTTGATTGCCATTTGCTCCTGTAGATGGCTACGAGCGATCGAAAATCCTCGCAAGCATCAAAGACCCGTTGGACTTGCGTGATTACATCAAGATTTCTTACTTTCTTGGGTACTGATGATGTTCATTTAGGCAGCAACGAGATTCTTAACTGTTGCTCTGGATACTCACGCTTACCTTACAGTACGTACGTACGCACTGTGTGCAAGACGTAACCTCGCGTTGCGTTATGATAAAATGACGAGTATACGAGAGCTCGTACCCCTTTTCTTCACAGCGAGCTTACTATCTTGGCTAATCTACGTAATGAGCGGACATATTACGATTATCATCGGCGAATCAGCCAAGCCAGACTCGAATCGCGTCTCGGTACGTGTACGCTCAGGGCTAACCTCCAAACGAAACAATTATGCAAGCCTGCCGTCGGGCCTGTCTTGCGCGAGAAGGCGCATCGCGTTTTTCGAGCGCACGTAAATCACGCAAAGACGACGAATAAGGCGCGTCCCGACGTAGGTCGTCTTCCTACTTCAATGCATAGTGCATATTTCTATCGTCCCGTGGATCCCGAAGGTCTGCGTCTCTGTTAGCTATTTTCACAAGGAGTAAACGCAAGGCCAAGATGGGAACAAGAAACGAATGAAACAAGAGCACACGATGCATCCGGAGAACAATGTGACAACGTGAGGTAGTAGCTTGGTCTATAGTAGTCGGACGCGATACTTTGCCGCGAGGTAGAATCGAGCGAACGTACGTGCAATTCGTATGCCGAACTCTTTAAGCATGAAAAGTATCCAAAGCGGGAAACTAGTCCTCGGAGATGCTCGCGCGCCATCTATGGAAAATTGCCGGTACTACTGAGAGGCGGTACGTTTTGATGTAACTACTGCTATTTGTAGCCGGTATCGCAACTATGGCGATGATCCCGCTGTCCCATCCCTCAGTCACTGACAAATAGTTTCCAGGGTTTCTATCCAGCCGTCACTCGTTGTGGATTCTTTTAAAATGCACTCTTCGCGTGTAATGCACACTAGCCTTGCGCCTTGCGCATTCATCTCCATTAGATGGGGAGTTTCAGGCGCTTTTATTTCATTGCTACGTAAGTACGCATGCGCGTGGTACTCATAGGTCTCCATTATCTTGTACAACGGGAAACGAGTGACACGTGTCCTCCACGCGTAATAGCTACTAATTTCGTATCGATTGATTTTCCGTTATTTTACACGCGGTACAAATGCAGTAATACTGAACATCATTAACCGTAGGTTTTACGGGTGAATCCTTGTTAAAAGACTTGGCTTGATCCTCTGTACATATAACATACCTATATACAGGCGACAGATGGCTGGGTACCTTGCTGTTAATTAATCGCGACGGTTGGTATTCCTCGGGTGGATATCAATTTCATAGAAAAATCACATCGTTTCAACCATGAAATTTTCAAGTTCAACCTTACGGTCCTGACCGTCAGTACCTACGTATCGACCATTGGATAGGAAGCCTGACACGTATAAACGGCAAACGGCAGTATAACTCGCGGCTAATAAATTCACTCCCTTATCCTTTTGGATGATTTACCGCCGTACGCTTGTTCTCGTAAGGCGCGCTAGTATCGGCTCTGCTGTAAATCGCGAACCTTCCGGCTCGCTAACAAAGCAACAAGTCGGCAACCGATAGAAAAGCCAAGCCAGTGCGTACCGACTTGAACGAAAGTACAAGACGGTATTTCGTGTCGATATTTTTATATTGCAATTATAGAAACCACAGCAACGTCCTGTAAAATCATCGTTCGCTCGATGATTAAACGAGTGTAATTGTCGAGTTGCTTGGTGATTAATTCTTGGCGGACGTACCGTACGCATAGGTATTAAAGGCAGGTATAGGCATTGTGCACGGGCATTAGAAATAATCATAGCGAATACGTATTGTCACTAGTGTAATTTATTAATCGTTTAGTTAATAAATTTATTAACGTAAATTGCGACGTGCCTAACAAGATTTCACGTTGCGGCATGTTTCGCGTGTCGTAAATAACAGTGATTATATTTGCTGTATACGTAAGACTCCAATGTAGCAGCGCGGGCGGTTGATGTGAAATTGAATGACCGTAAAATTCGTACCAAACGCCGTTGATACGTCGAGACCCGTACGAGACGTAGTCGGGAGTCCTTAAGAGAGAGGGAGGGAGAGAGAGTTCCTTTTTCAGAGATTTCTAAGTTTATTTTCTTAATTAATTAGTCAAGAACACCCGATGGGACCTCCCGTGGGTGTACGAGGACATTTTGACAACTTCAGGTGAAACGAACGATCCTGTCACGCGGCCGTGTGCTATTGCCAAGCTCAGCGTGCTTAAATTCCTCAACACCGGTATCTACGAATTAATCGTGCTCTCCCAACTCGTAAAGTACACTATACGGCTACGTGGCACTGCAGTACTGCTTGTAAATGCGAACAGTTAACACCGTAGTGTTAAACGAGCCGTGGGACATGGCTATTCGATTAACCTACGAACTCCTTGCGGTTTCGAAAGGATTCCGCGTGTACTCTTGGGATTTTCTGAAACTTTTTTTTTACTTTTCCCGTTTCTCCCTTTTCCATTTCATTTCTTTTAACCTGCACGTTCACCGCACTTGGATAATGTTTTCGTACGATGTCCAATGATGGCGTCGTTTAATCAGCTACCGACTACAAATAGACGCTCGAAGAGTATCGTTTTATATATTCAAAGTATCCCGCGCATGCGCTCCTTGCTGGCTATACGAAAGACTGCGTAGGTATGTTTTATATGATATTTGCATGTCTATCGTCTTCGTACGACTCCTCGAGCTGACATTCCGGCGCAGCCCCGAGGAATCGAATATGACGCCGCCAGAAGCCGCCGCCGCTGCTGCTGCTGCTGCTGCTGCTGCGACGTGCCTGCCCGAGCTGCAGACTGGTTGAAAAGACTCAAACGATAAAGCGCCCTACCGAATATGGTAGACGCGAGGAACATAAAGCTTGTTTTGAGGAATCATTAGAGGCTAAATAAAATGCGCACTCTTTGCTTCGGCCAGAATGAGCTGTGGGGTATGAGGGGGGAGTATGGGGGCCACATACATATATAGCGTTATGGCACTGGTATCCCATGGATGGACAGGCGAACGAAGGTACGTAGTCTACGATGGTACGAATGGATGGACAAAATGGAAAGAAGAATAAAAGAGAGGTTAGGTAGCTGTAGTATATACATATATATGTGCTATTACATCTTCGTGCAATTCTTAGCGACTTCTATCCCTCTCTCTCTCTCTCTCTCTCTCTCTCTCTCTCTATACACATATATACTCTCTTTATCCTTCTTGGATTCTCGAGCTTCGTTCTCCCTTTCCTTCGCCCCCCCCCCCACCCCTCCCCACCCTCCTCCCTTTACTCCCTTTCTTTCTTTAATTCTCTCAACTCCCGCGAGACGGCAGACAGCGCGTAATTCAATGCTTACGGCGCTGTAAATTCACCGTCCCTTGATTCTACGTCTGTTGCGGATGCCTACCCTGAGATACGCACTGGCAATGCTAATTACGGGTAATTAGACGCCTCGGGAGTATCGGATACTAATACGAGAATCGGTAGGTAATCATTGAACGAAATGAAAACGGTTGGGGGGCGGCTCTCTTGAGAATTGGGTTCGATGAGAACGAGCAAAGGGTCTATACGTGGCATTGGACGTGGGTCTGATTTTCTACATGACTTCTCGATGGCCACCGTGCATACTGATGTCGTTGCAAGCTGGGATTATTTTTACAGTGAATTTTTTTCCTTTCTTTTTCTTCTTCTTTTCCTTGTATCCCACGACGGGAATAACGTCGATCGCACGCGGCTGTAGTCGCTTAGGTAAATAATGCTGGTTAGACGAAGCATGGCAGCCAGACTGAAAGAGTGTCTCTTGGCTCTCTCCGTGCCACGGGAGCTCTCGCAAAAATGCCGTTTAATCGTGCCATAAAATCAGCACGGAAAGAGAGCGGCTGGCATTTATTGCACCGCTAGAACGCCTCGCGCTGCGTACCGATGCGTGCCGGACGCGTTTCCAGTCAATTTGTGAAACAAATACGAAGCCGCCGAGCGACGACGAGCGGTCGCGATAAATATTGCTGGGACCGCCTTTACGCCAGTATCGTGGTTCCCGACGCTGGGACTTACTGAATTTGCAAGATCCGTCTTGGGTTTGCGAGTTTTTGCTCTTTTTTTTTTTTCTTTTTCCTTTTCTTCGCTTGTCTCTTCCCTCGGTCCAGGCTGTTGCGCTCAGTGCGTTTTATAACTATTTTTGCTTTCATGACTTGACAAGTAGTCGTAACTTCGCTCCGTTCTATGAAATTGGGCCTTGCGCTCAAATTTGGGACCGTGACTCTAGGCACCGCTGGTACTGAAGTCGCACACCTGTTTATCAAGACTTCAGTATGGTTTTGGACTATGGGACACTCAGTATACGACTCACCATTCACGTGACGAGTTTAGTGCCGGCAGCTTAGTACGGTATTTCACGCTTAAAGATTTCTCAAGGATTTTTATATATAATTTATGTGGGCAGGATCGTGTTAATATTCATGTCGCGCAACAAGTGTAATAATTGCTAAGTAATTGTCGCAGACATCTTTCGTCATTTTTTCATTATTCAACATTTATTCAACGTTTTCATCGTAATGTATAAATATTTGTTAATTCCTCGAAAAAAATATAATAAATCGATCCCACAGTGCTCTTGTGTTCCGGTGGTAAACCGGAAGTCGCCGGTAGTGCGTTTCTCCGATCAGTGTCGCTTTTGCGACGAAAAATCATCCACTAGAAAGGATTGAATTGTCTGTGACAACGGTTAACAATGCTTGCCATTCGCTACCGATTGTCGTGTATCGACAAAAGTCCCTAGACGCCAGGTAGGCAGCTTTCGCTATTTTACATTATTTAAAATGGCGAGGCACGTCTTTTATTTTGCCAGGATTGCTCGCAATGTCGCGGCTAGCTCGCTCTTTCTCTCTTTCTCTCTCTATGTGTGTCTCTGTCTCTCTCGTTCTCACGTAGCCATGGGTCGGTTCCCAGCACGGGGCGGTCTGCCATTTATTATCGGAGACAAAGGTTAGCCACGCGAGCAACAATGGCCGCCGGCCGTTGCCGTCGAAGACAATGCCGCGAAGTCGGCCTAATGTCGGAAGAGCACCGATGCATAATTTATCAGTCGAGCATGGCAGCACTCAGCCTCTGCAAATCCGTCCGAAGCGATAGATCGATAAATCGATCTATACTACGTTACCTACGTGGCCTACCTACTTCGTTCTTCGCCGAGATCCTCAGGCACTTCGATTGTTACCATTGGACGTTCGGTAGTATCGCGAATGCATGACGATTTAACGATAATAAGAAAAAATACACTACACAACAATTGAATGTAGATTAGTACGTTCAACAAGGATGCGATCCTTTACGTACGAACAAAGTCCTGCATTACGCGCCACCTTGGTACGCTACTGGAATAATTTAATTATTTTTTTACTTTTTTTTTTTTTTATATCGCTCACTGATAGCACCGTAGTCTCGTCAGTTTCCTGGGAGGTTCGCCCGAAGTCCTGAAGATGATACAGATAGATCCAGTGCTTCCAGTCGCTGTCAGAACCCCTAATTAAGCAATAAATATTATCCCGACCGGAAGCAGCCGATAGTCCGCTCGTCAGTGATAAACACGTCGGTATCTTTTAGGATTTGCATCCTGCTGCCATTTCGTTACACTCGCTGCCAGACAGAGATTGTGTCGCTCGCGGCCGGCAGGATTATGACTTTTGCCTAGCTTATATCATTATATATATGCCTCGCGCCTCTAAGTGATTCCGGTACGTCACTTTTAGCGATATCAATCTGATTCATTAACGCTTATAAAATACGAGATTAATTGGACGGATACTTTTCTGCCGTGACTCGGAACAAACATTTCCCAATCGTACGTCGTCCTTCCGCCATTTTCTTTTTATTTAATTTTATTCAACCCGATTACGACCTGCCTCAATCTATTCTTATCTTTATCGTTTTATTATGTGTCTTGTCTCTCGTTCTCTCTCTCTCTCTCTCTCCAGGCCCCCCCTGGTGCCCCTCGTTTCCTGGCAACCCATTTCAAGATCCTCTCGGCCGTCGAACACGGCTACGGCCCTGCGCCGCAGTAAAGTTCGCGTTTTAATTCCGCGGCGGGTCTAAGTGAATTTAAAAGTCGAGCTATCCTGCATTTACTGGGCAGTAAAACAGTGCCGTGCCCTCTAATAGCGAGTGACCGCCGCTGCTGGCCTGCGCAGTCACTACTTAGGGGGCGGGTGGGAGGGGGCGGGTTATACGAGCGCCAACCGTCAAGTACCCAGCTTCACCCGATAGGATATCTATTAAGGTATATTAGCGGGAATAGTCTTTTCGATAAATTGCCGCTCCCGAGAAAATACTCCCGTGGCTCCCTCTGCAACGTAAGTTCTGCATAGTTAGGCTACGTAGCTATAGTATACGCCGTTCGTGTGTTCCAGCTTGTTTTGTCTTTCACCGTGCGACTCGACCTTGCTCGGCTTAATCGTTCTCGTTAATTCTAAATTTTCCAACCGCTCCGACGGCGTCCTTGACAATTGCGAGGGATACAAAGAAATGGCTTATCCTACGTAACATCTGCATCGCGTACAAGGACGCGCGTCGTCGGTCGCTCAAATCGCCGATTGGCCAACGCTTACAGCTCTGTCTCTCAGTTGCTCTAACGATTCCACCTTATTTGTGTAATTCTTAATACTCGGGCTGTTTCTGCCGCGCCACAGGACACGGTACGATCAAGTCCAGCGTGGGTAGTCGATTATCCATTATTCCTGGAAGGAGCTTTGCTTTAATAGCCTCGCCATTTATGGCTGCGTGCCTGTGTAACATACCGTGATATTTTCTAAGGGTTCAGCGGCAGTTCGATCCATAACGTATATTAGGCGTTACTATTCACGGGCCCGAGTCGATTTCCTGTCGTTACTCAATTTATGGTGGTTAGTCAGGACGCGCTCGGTAAGATGGAGCTAGGTTATGTATGTGCAGGTTAACTTTCGTCTCGCGGGATCTACGTACGTAACTTCAGTATCTTGTTTCTCGTGCGTTTTCATACTTTTCTTCTTTCCTTCTATCTTCCTTCACTCCTTTAGCTCCGTCTATCTCGCTCGCGCTCAGGAAGAATTTCATTCGGCGCATGTTTACGATAACTTCTTGTCCATGCCGGTTTACCTACGCAGCGTGTATCGCGCGGCAAGGATCGCGCGAAAGTAATAAGACGTCGGGGGGAGGATGAGGAGGAGGAGGAGGAGTAGGGGGGGGGGCGGAGAAAAAATACAGAATGAAAATAAAAAAGAACGTTCTACACCATGAACCTCGACGATTGCCATGAAGCAGCCAGAGCGGGCCCAATAGCCAGCCGGCTGTGAATAGTCCATTCTTCATAACGGGGCCCGACAAGTAAGGCCCACGATGAAGAAACGACCCACCATCGAGAGCAGATTCGTATCTTGCTTGTCTCTCGGGTTGTCTTGGGTGTAACATACGGTTTAGGTTCCTCGTTGAGGTTACGTTAGGTCAGGTTGGATCAGGTCGGTAGTCTCAGTCCTCTTTATCTCAATGCTACTCTCGTTGTTTTCAAGGATCTTCATATTTATTCGTCGAATAATTTGTCATGACTGTGACTTTTATCATCTGTGTAATTTTACGATTCTTTTTTTTTTTTTTTTCTTTCAGCCATCAGCTGATTATGACCGGGATTTTATTATTATGTTATTTAGGACACAGGCGCGGCTTCCCATTCGCGCAGGATCATCGAGATCGTCGTTGTACTGGGAATCGTCTCGATCCACTCTGAACTTGTTCCCAATGTATTTCTTTCGAAACGGATCTCAGCTCATCTTGTGTGGTACGCGAACTGAACTCGAGCCTCGGCGAAGAGTGCGAATTAGCTATTTGCCACGGTGCGGTTTCTCGGGCTCTTGTAACTGTCTCTTTCTCCTTCGTTCTTTTCTTTATCACTGTCTTCGTCTTACTCGATGCACATCCTCGCGGCACTCCAGCATCCACACCGGTACTCATCCCGTGCGCCTCCGGGACTTGGCAACCTCGCAGCCCCGTGTTACCCACAAAGAAATCACAGTGCTGCATCGGCCCGCCAATTTAAATTGCAGTTCGTTGCTGCGATTTACAACATGTAAACACAGTCGGGCGAAATTTTCACTATGTCGGCTCATGGGGTTTCGCAGGGGTGCACGACGTTGTCATGGAGACGGACTCTCCGCGAGACTCCCTACGTGATACTTATACAGGGAATTCGCATTCGTTCGTAGATCTTTTAAGTATATGGTTTTTTTTTTTTTATTCGATTTGAAAATTTGCTTATATGACGCAACGACCTGTACGTTTACAGGCATGAGCCTTGGCACGTGGTCATTAACGATGAAATTTATGAGACGGACAGGTGGAGTCTGCGACAGGGTTGTCGTATATCGACTGTAGTTACTGCTGCGAACGTATCGCGCGACGTAGTTGCTGGTCTCTTATATTCCGAAAATGGTATCCGTAATTCTGCCCTGAGAAACAGCTGTGTCGTTTGAAATTCACGCGAGCCGTACTTTGTTGCCAATTTGCGAAAATTCACGCGTCCTATACTTTGTCGTCAATTTGCTCGAAAATCATGCTCGTTTCCTCCGTTTTTTTTTTTTTTTGTTAGTTACGCGATTATTCGCCGAGTTACAATTAACAAGCGTTTACCGTGCTAAAATTGTTGGATTCGTCGCGAGCACGCGAAGTTTCGTGCGAATCGTTAGACGCGTCATTAATTTCTTGGTACTTATTTACTCTAGGCGTACTCGACGTTTAACGACGGTGTATTTGCCAACATTGTTGTAGACCCGCGTGGTTATATTTGTACGAAAGTGAAATTATCACTGGCACTCGTGCTGGCAATGAACTTTGGAATGTTCTAGATATATGTACCAGTTTAGAGTTTCGTGATTTGACTGTTGGCAACGTTACAAGAACTGACACCCGGTGTACGGTGATTGGCGTATTTGTTAAGATATTAACAAAACTTGATTCTCTTGTTGTTCCTCGTTTATCCGTCTCTCGTTGTCTTTTTGGTTTTTTTTGGAGGCCATTTTTTTTTCCCCACCAATCGGTTCAATGGGCGAAACCGGTCTCTGGTTCACGTTGTTACGTTTGAATTTGGGACAGCCAACCGGTATAACTAACCTTCCGCAACGTGGAACGTGCGAACGCGAAATCGACGAAAAAGGAAACCGAGCAAGGAGTCACTACTTGAACTAAGTCCCTAGAAAATTGTAGGCCCATTATTACGTCACATTCGACAACAATGCGGATCTCTGTTACAATACGATTAATGGCATTGAGAATATCGGTGAAGAACTTTGAGGTTACCTTTCCTATCTAAAGGCATTTGTATATCTCGGGTGGGCCCAGTTTAGGTCGCGACTCATTATCCAGCTATGCACTCGAGTGTTAACTTCCGTGAATAAAAATTCGAAAACTTATAAAAATACAGTAAATAATAGTCTGCGGATTTCACACTGTCTCTGGTATCCTTAAATCAGACCTATTCTTCTTCGTGATCAATGATGAACTTTTCGTCCTTACTTCGTTTCTCTTTTAAGTGTCTTTTCCCGTTTCTTTCCTTCTCGTTCTTTGTACCTGCTAACTCATCGGGCATTGTGCATTTATTCTCAGGACAAATACAGCCACTTCCTTCCTGACTTCACACCACTGTCTAGTTATGGGTGCATTAGGCAATGAACGCGAGCCGTAAGGCCGAGTGTATCGCGAAACACTTATCAAAAGAATGCGAAGCTTTTAGCGCTTACGAAGTTCAAAGCTTTCGAGATCAACGTCTCCCGCCAATCTCTCTCTTTCTTTCTCTCTCCTTGACTACTCCCATAACGTCCTTTTCACCTTTGTCTTTGTCTTTCTTCGACTCCTTTTTACCCTACCCAAATCAGCCGTGCTGACGTCACGAAAAACTTGGCAGACATCTCGCATTTCGCTTCGGCTTTTCTCCTCCCCCTCCTCCCAATCCTCTTTCTTTCTTTAGTATTTTTACACAAGCGCCAGAAACAGTCGACACGAATGTCCTCCCGCACGTCGCACTTTGTCCGATCTCGTTCCATTCTTTTCTACCCATCCCATATTCAGCGACACTTCTCTCTTTCGGAGATACCTCAAAGGCCGGGACAATTTTTTTCTCACACTTTTATTTCGCTCCACGTTGCATCCAGCGACAGTGACGTATGACAAGAGAGAATCTCGTAAAATACGTCAAGGAATGCGGGCACTTTATGCATACCGGCGAGTGACTTTTGAAATTAACCGTATCTCCCGATACGATCGTATCGATACGGGCTTTCGTTCGTTTTATCAGATATGTGAACTTCGAACGGAAATCCGCCAGATGTCCCACTTCGGTATATCGTTTCGCGGCCAGATGGGAAAATGAAAACGGCACGGGTCCCCATTAAGTGTTGCCACTTGACGACAAAGCAACCTCAAAATTGCCAGTGGTACGTAATGGTCAGCAATTAGCACGACCAGGTTGTTATCCAGCAGTGCGCCGGAAACGCTCTTACGCGTGTCTAAGTCAGACGATGCTTGGATTTCTTTGATCCGTCGAACGCACTTGGTACTTTGCCACTTCAATTCCTTCCTTTTCCACTTCCTCGATACCTTCGTCTCTCGTGGCCACTTCACTCCTGTCGGGGATCACATTTGCTGCGACTGACGGACCTGGACGACCTCATGGGACCGGGTCTATTTATTTGCCTTAAAGGTTACTTGATCTTCAACCGGGTCAGGTTAGCCTGGGTTCGGCCAAGATAGATCCTCATCATTTCTCTATACCAGGTCGTTCTAGCGATATTCTTTAACCGGGGGATCCCCTTTCTCTAACGACGCTCACTTATGCTGATGGTTGTTTCGTGTCAGTCTGGCGAATATATATTTATATTTACATTGTTACATTGTCCGGTGGCGTCGACGATGATTGATATCGGACTCGCGTAACTAGAAGAGTGTTGATTATATTCATGATGGAAATGATGATTTCCGGTCTCGCATTAATTTTACAGAGTAATGTTGAATCGCGCTCAACTGGTGGAATTAGATAGTATCTTGACATTGCGCCAACCTTCATTCCGCGACGTATTACTTCCTGTTTTGCGACTTGGCAATGTGACTCATCGCAGACCATTCGGGATCTGCGACATATTACGAGACTCTAGGATATACAAATGACTTGGCGAGTCCTTTCTTCCTGTACCATTATGACGGCTTTACACTCGTGCAATCTCATTACACTCTGTTAGTTTGTCGCAGCGGTTGCTTTGATGAATAATTTTTTTTTTCGCCTCACGAATCACTCGATTCGACTTTTTTCTTATTATTAGTGTTGAGACAATATTTTGACGCAGAACACGCGATGAACGTATTAATAGTCGTTTTTCTGACATTTCTTCGATCTTGAGAGTGCATTATACCGGAAGTGCATTCTTATGCATTTTCGGATGCATAGCCCGGTCGTGGATTTTACCTGAGGATTTTGATAAATCGTCATGCTCGAAATGGTTGAAGAAATTTTGTATTTGCTCGAACTGGTTTCGGGTCTGGTTAGAATTTAGATTACTAAAATTTCAAATATATTGATCGTCGCTCGCTTCTTACCGTCGGAAAGGCATAAACTTTGACAGCGTACGAACAGTAGTGTTAAAAAAAAAATTGGTCAAACTATAAAGCAAAATTATTAAAAAGATCGAATTTCAAGTCGTACAATTTTATCCGAGCAATCGGGTCTCTGCTCGCGACCGTATAACAGTATCTTTCTTATCCCGTCGGTAAACAGTACGGCTAAGCTAGCGGCGAATGCTTAAGAAGCGACAGAGCATCTCGAAGCGATCCATCTCAACTTACTCAACAAATAAGATGATCCTCAACATAAACATCTCGGATAACCAACTATCCGAAGTCATAGCGAACAAACCGGGCAGCAGTTTATTATCATTCCATTATATCCCGCGATAGCCACACATTCCGTCCATTCAATTGGCTTCCCTCGGGAGTGTCGCTCGCCTGCTGTCACGTCCAACATTGTTGCATTCCCGGCGCATTCTCGGTACGTTCTTTCGCGGTAAGCCGAGTGCCAAGCGTATAGGAAAAGGACAAGGAGAAGAATAGGATATATCGTGGCCGTGGTAATTCTTAGACTAAATTATCTGGAATTCCATTGCGCAAGGTAGAGCAACATGAAAGGACAACAACAGTAGCGAGGAACAGTAGCGCCATAGCCGGTGGCGGAAAGTGGTAGCGAATGGTAGCTGCAGTATATCGCGGTACAAAGGAAAGCCGAAGTACAGTCCAACGAAGTGGAAGTGTATCGATTGACTTTTCTGGATTCCCCGTTGGCCATTATCGACCAATAAACATTCCGTTTGATTCGTAGGATCGCTTGGTTCATCCTGTGTGTATTACGCGACATAATGTATTTATACGCGTAGTTCATTGTACGTGGATCGAACGACGTGAGATTGGAAAATTTTCAGGCGCCATTTAATACTTCCTGCAGGAACGGATGACTTCCTTCCAATTGGTCTCAGGACTGTTTCCTAGTGTGTTCAGGACCTGCCGCAAGAGGCCGGCTTGCCTTGAGAAGTTTGCATACGAGAAGGAATCAGGAATCGGGAACCGGTAACCGGCTTGACTGGTACTCCGCTCGTTGTTCCCGTACGAATCGACCCACCTGCGTATCGGCTTGTGTATTTCGCTTGCTGTCAGCTAACCAGCCTATGCGAACCAGTCAGGTATTTAATTTAATGCTGCATTATGGGTTGGACCCGTTCCAACTGGGTCCAGTCTGCTTGCAACAGGTAGGACTTTGTATCAGTTTGGGACATTGAAAAGATTAAATAAAAATTGTATACGGTATGAAATTAATTAAAAAAATTAAAATTCACTCGAATTTGAATTTTTGGTCTTGCTGTATTCAAATTTCCCGACAATTTGTTTTCAAGGTATTATTGCTTCGGTCTTCCCATTATGTAAAGGGTGTCTGTGCCTTTTGCTGTTGGACATTGTTTTTTTTTTTTCATACTCTTCCAAGAGTCATAGCTCGCTCTACAGGTGCCTAGCACGTGTATGCTGCAGGACGCGATATTTATTGCATTATAAAATGGCTGATTAGCATTGACGAGGTCGGCCCACGAGAAAGGAGGAGGCGTCGTCTGCATGGAAAACGCGCTTAACAGCCGCCATTCGCTAATACCAGTGACTTGTGCGTCGCTCGTAAAAGAGCTGAAGAATTATCGATGAGACGCGCTCCGTGCCGAGGAACGAAAGTAAAGTGAAAAAAGAAGTGGGGAAGGAGGAAAGAAGAAAAAAATATCAAAAATGCCGGAGTGACTTTAACGCTTTGGCCGGGCGGCGGTCGCCTTTTGAAGGTATTGGATGCCGTATGCTAATGTATGGATCGAGACAATTTTATGCCCTGATGAATCAGAACGGAAGTGTCGTGTGTATATCGACATGGCGACGATCTGGTTGCAGGTAGTTTCAAAGGCTTCGCAATTGGCATTGATAAGTGCTGAAGTATTGCGTCGGTAGGAATTCTCCGAGATAAACAACATTGCTACCGACATATTCTCAGGACACGTTATTGTTACAAGGTGCCAGGATTATCGCTACCTGAGCGTAAAGGAGGAGGTACGTGCGAGTCTGGTTATATTGCAGGATGTAGAATGTGGCCATAAAGTGGAATGTGTATCTTGGCTGCCGCGTCTATTCAGAGCCAGAAGGTCCCTCGCGTGATTTAGTGCTTTGTAAAAGACAGCTTTTGTTAATTAAGCCAACCGTTGGTGTCGTGGTAAGAGCTTTGAACAAGTCTAAGGCATTTGTACTCCATCGTGACGTTATGAGGTCCGATGATGATCCTGGTCTGAATCTGAGCTGAACTTTAGAGCAAGATCAGACGCACGCATACCTGTTCAAGCTTAACGGGTGATGTCTGTGCTATTGAAATTTCAAAGCTTTTAATTGGGTCCTATGGTCACGCGTGATGTCACGTGATCCCGAGAATCGTCTCTAGGATGACTTTGAAAAGATTCTCAGACTGGTCCAGACGTCACTGAAGTCGGATCAGACGTCGTCAGTACCCAGCGGAGGTACTGCGAGTGGGTGAATCAATGAAATCCATTAAGCAACTCGTTAGCGGATCTAAAGTAGTTTCTCGGGGGTTGAAGAAGAAAGCACCTAGCAACCCTCTGCTTCAGTTAAGGGTGTCGTGTCGAGTGTTCTGCCGAGTTGCCATGGAGACGGGGAGCAAATTTGCTAATGCGTTTCCGAGGTTCGCATTCGACGCCCTTTCTCCTTCGTTTTATCCAGGGGGTGAGTTACTGGCGTTTCCACCACCCTTACCGCTGTCGTCCAACCCCACACTTTAAATTGAAAAATATCCTTTCGCGCGACGACGCCATTCGACCGCGCCTTCCGACTTTCATCTTAACACTCGCTCCTAGTTTCCATGGAGACGATGCTCGTCGCTTTCCCCGGTAAAACGTTTGCTCTCTCTTTCTTCGTTACTCTCGTCAAATACGTTTGTCTCCTTTCCACCTTTACGCTCGCTCTTATACGTCGCCACGCCCAGTCTATGGATTTTCCGGATGGCGATGCTTCGCTGCGTCGCGACGCCAAAAACTCTCGCGAACCTCCAGACTCTTTCTCTTTCCACTAGATGACGTTTTTTTTTCTTTTCCACCCTTCATTCCTCTCCCACCCCTCTCTCTTCTCTCTACAGCCACCGACGTCGGTTACGAATAAAAATCATTACACGTATCCGAGCGAGGTATGACGAGCTGCGTGTTAATTAATTAATTTTTTATTTACCACCGACTTATTAATAATTATTAATAAATTCGTATTCCGACGTAATTCAACCAGATGCGTAATTAAATTCATGCAATTTGGCCAAACCACAGTTATTCAATTAAGTCGTAACAGTTAATTCTGCTTAAATTTACTGATACTTAGCATAGTTTTCTACTGGATCAATTTGATACACAATTAATGACGTCATCCATTGACTAATTAAATTAAGGTCCATAGCGCGTTACATATATAGCCATTGACTCACAGCTATAACGTGCATTCGTCCAGTAGAAAAAGCCCAAGGTAATCGTACCAAGTCGGACAGCGATATTTCCCATAGTAACCCTTAACGAAGAGCAGTCATCAGTTCAGTCGAATGATTCCTCGACGAGTTTTCTATGCAGTTTCCAGTAATTCAGGCAAACGTATAAGGGCCATTCCGCCCATGAGGATCAGCCCTGTCGAGTGGTACCGTCATAGGGTAGAGAATGCCCTATAGGTCTCCATAGGGACTCATGGTGCTTCACGTACGTCCAGAGTGAAGTCAGAAGACAAAACAAGGCTGGGAAGGGTGCCTAGTGGTCGCAATGTTGGCAGCCATGTTAACAGGGGGTGTGTCGAGGGTGTAGCCGGTGCTAGGGTTTCTATGGTAACGTCGTTCTACCCCAGCGAGCAACCGGAAACTGGGGAGCAGCGTAGGCATGGGGCAGGCCAAACGGAAGTCAGGCCGGATGTTAGTGGGTGTAGGCGCCATGAGAACGCGGTTAAAAAAAAAAATCATTCTCCCATAGTAACACAGCATGACGTCAAATGATCGATGACGGTTCAGATTCTAACCTCCGTAAGAACCAGCCCAGTTATGCGATAGCTGAACTCTGTCATAAGGAAATCGTTGAGACACCAGCGCTAACGAGACAGACGCTGTGACGCTAACATTATGGTCATTAAGTTCAGACTGGTCCCTAATGACTCTAAATATGAGGCAGGATTGTTTACGACGAGAAAACGTAAATAATATTTTACACGAGGTCCATATAATTGACAGGAGACATTTTGTGACATGGCATCACGAAATCCAACTGACGTTTCAAGACTCGCGTCATCCGCCTATAGGTGACTACGGTATGCGTGGTCGCTGGGTAGAAATGCAAATGGCGGATATAAGTGGATCGTGCAAAACTGAAGTGCGGACTCTCGAGAAATATTCGTGAAATCGACCCTAGTTACGTCATCCCCACTACACTGTTACCCATTAACGTTTCGGCAGTGCCCTATCGATTGGCCAAAACGGTCCCGCCCCGTCGGCCATTTTCGTCGCAATTAGCGAATTCGTAATTAATTAATGCATCGCCGCTTTCACTCTCACTCTCATTCTACCCAGTCTCGCTGCTCGCCTTGCTCTCTTTTTCTAGGCTTCCTCGCACGCATGCTCCTTTCATCCTCCATCCGAGGCACCAGACGCACCCACGCTCCTTTGAAACGTTTACAGACATTGAAACAGAAAAGCCCCATTCACTCGCCTCACCATGTAGCCGCGTATAAAGACCTTAAGCCTTAAGATCGCTTCACTCGACGGTGCTAAATTAAATTTTTAATTAGGCCCCGCGGTCGTAACGAGTAATCGCGCCGACCTAACCTTCAGATCCAGACCGAGGAACTCGACCATCCAAATGAAAGTTCGCATTTGAATTTACCGCCCAGAGCGCGATAATTCCATTGCCCGTTAATCGAATCTCGATTCCTTACCGTAGCTACTACGTGACGTCTGATCGCCTCCGATCGACTCCTCCGATCGGTTGAGATCAGATAGCGTCAGGTTGCCTGATCTTTCGACAGATCGATATCACGGGTGGACATTCCACCCTGCTGAAAACCTCATGATCCACGTGCTCTGTATACATCCTTTTATCCATTTGCTCCGCGTATCTGATAGGTGTCCTTTAATTGATTCTTGATGGTAGATTATTCGACTTGGGTAGATTATCTTCAGGCGTCAATGAATTCCTCGAGGCTATCTCTAACAGGGACTGCTTTGGCGTCCTGCGGACTCGATTAGGATGTAAATTCTTAGCAGGATGTAAATCTTCCCGCACGCTATCAATTTCGCTTGAAAGTTCTATAGCTGAGATGGTAACCAGTCTCGAGGACTTTTATCATTCAATGGACTAAGAACGTCTCTCTACTGACGTACACGTAACGTTTTTCAGTTATTCTCAACCTACGCCTCGCTGTTTTATTCATCATTTTACTGTATGATTGATGAGCTCTGATTGGATTAATGTGAGCATTCGTTCCTGGCGTTCGGTTTATCCTCATCTTCATGCTTAGACTGCGCTCCTTTTCATTGAGCCAGGTTAGGTCTATCCGTCGTAAGGTCTACCGCTGTTGCACAGCGGTATTAAATGTTGCGACAGGACCTACAAGTCGTTGATAGTAACGAGCAATGAAATGTCAGCTATAATGATACTAAAATTATGGAAATGATGTGCCAACCACTTGGGACTTATAACGGGACTCATTGCTAAAGTTGCCATTATGCCTCAGATCGATACAAGTTACGAATTAGCGCTGTCTAATATGTCAAGTGAATGAGAGGTAATGGAGGTTAGGGTTAGGCTGGGCTAAGTTCAGTCAACACTATATCGTTCATACTTCATGATCATCTCAGGCACTGGTTCGGTACTGATCCTTTGAATTGACGTTGGTACTGACTCTGGCCCCGACCTCAATGATTATAACTCTTAGAAAATGGCGATGCGCAGCTATGCACCCTAAGAGCCAACACACGCGATCCTGAGGTCGTCTCTTGTTCAATGATGTTCTTATTACTCGCTCCTTAATTAAGACTGGGATCTATTGAACACGTGACTCCGGAAGTGACTTACACTCAAGCTCGAAGGGCGACGGTAGTTTTCAAGTATTGCGTGAAAGGGAGAAAAAATATCCTTCTACCATTCTACCTGGATTCGTTAGAAGGCAAGTCCTTATTAAGAGAGACTTTAATTAAGAGAGAGTCCAGTATCTCTCTCTCTCTCTCTCTCTCTCACACACAGTATTCTCAAGCATGCTCGTGCGTTCGCGAGTTCCTTGGGACTCGGATATAGTGTTCGATTCTGTAGAACCTTTTCAGAGACTGAATTCGATAGAGCGAAGGTCCTTATTAGAAATCTTTAATTGCGAAGCGTTCCGCGCCAGCGCCATCTGTCGGCGAGCGCTGTGAACTAAGACGCTTGGAATTCTTGTAACAAGGAAAAATTACGCTCGCTGTAAATGGGATTCGTTACGTCTAATTATCGCGGATAGTTTTATTGAATTGACGATCGATAAATTACCACGTGCTTAATATATTTTACGATAATGATTATCTTCGTGGAATTTCATTTCCCAATGGAAATTCTTCCACTTCGATTACCTGTACTCGGATAAACTTACTCGCCCCGTACTTCCGTTCGAATCACGTGTCAAGGACTGTCGATTCGTAACACGAATTTCCGTAAGACAAAGCTTCCGGACGTCTTACCCTCTGAGACACGTTAAACCCATTAAGAAATACATTGCCAAGAAGCCAACGGACTGAACCGAAAGTGTCTTAATTACGAATGCCAGGTGCAACGTGGCTGAGTTAGGGTCTCTAATGGCGATTAGTTTACCCGTTAGCTCCTATACCTTCTACAATGAGTGTTACGACATAGTAATACCTTTTACATATCCTTTCCACGATGAAACGTCTTATGGACTTAAAAAAACTTATTGCTGAACAGATACCCGCGGATATTTCTCGCGTAGAGTTTAACGACAATTTTTATTATCTTCATCGTTATCTAACGCAAGTATTATACGTATCTATAAATGGCGGCCATTGCTCACTGACTTAATACGATTGGCTATTAAAATGATTACGCAGCATATATATACACATACACGTATATATAACCACTAATAATCCATGCAATTTCCCAGGAGCGATTTTTCTATGGGCGCAGCCATTCGGATGGCTAATAAGAAAGAAGTAATTAATTTGCAACGTAGAATTAGCACCTCGACCACCATCACGTCGTTTGCTATAGCGATAATGTATTAGTGCCATGTGAGTGTAGTCATTTAGTCGTTAAAGCTGCGACTCGTCCGTTTTCTCTATGCCGAGGAATTGCTGGTGTATGCTTCCCGCTGACGGTGTTGCTGGGCTGCTATCACGGAAGGAAGAATTATCGTAAAAGGGCCGACTGTTTACGATATTATTTCGCATGGTCTGGAAAATTGCTATTGGCTATAAACGTGGCTTACACGTACGCCGCCATTGCGGCATCCCCCTCTCTCTCTTTCTGTCTCTCATTCTGTCTTCCTTCCTAAGAGCTACTATCCTTTCTCTATATTAGCCAACTATTATATATATATATATATATATATGCCAGTACTCTCTTTGCTCATTCGCGTATATCTTAGTCGTCGCCATTTGCCGTTTTCCCCATTTTAGACGCTTTACGAGCGCGGCTTTACATTTCAGTTATACAGTATGTAATTGCATGCCTGTTACCGATATAGTTTTCAGTTATTTAGCCAGAGTTCTATCTTATGTGGTAATCAAGAGTTTTAACGTCCAATGGATTGACGATCGGATGTTTGTGTATTTATCTTGCATATTGCGGACGGAGCTTGTTATTTATTTAGTTGTTTGGTCTTGTGTTTCTCTTTCGTTAACTTGACTACGCCCGAGAGTCATTAAGCTGTAGAGGTATACGTTTTACCATTAATTTTTGGGTAGGATGAAATCACGATGCCTTTAGCATCGTGAGAAAAGTTTACATCGAGTCTTTTCTCGATAACGGTATAGTCTATAAACTTTGGTCTATACATTTTTGTCGATATATCACGCCTTTACCGTGGGCTACGATTAAACGTTTCGTTATAACCAGTTGTATTCGCTCGCGGGTGAAATCAATAATGTGAAATTTCTTTTTCTCACCGCGCGAGGCAACGACGTAATGATTTTTATGAATATCCTGAATTCCACAAGGATTATTTGTGTTAATAAGGCCCGAAACAGGTATCGGGCGAGATGGATACACATGGTAGAATCTCTTAGCGGCTAAGGTTTCGCACTTGCCAATTGGGGTCTTACTTTACGAGGGGACCCTTTACCGGCGAAACGCCCGTAACACGGCAGCGCGTTTCAGCAGGTGACCGGACGGAATTTTCATGCGGCGCCTGCGGATTCCGCGTGTAATCGTCGGCAGTAAACGTCAACACTGATTTAAACAGGCACTGACCCAGCCACGTGCATCGCGTTCTTTTTTCAGTCTAATTACAAAAGATGCAGCGGTCGATCTTTTTAGTCGATAAATAAAAACTCGAGTTCAGCTTTCTGGTGGTGGAGATACGAGAGGTTATGATAGGTTGGGTTACGTCGGGTTAGGTAAAGTTAGGTTTTTTTTTTTTTTTTTACAAAAATAATACCAAGCTTTGCCTGTGTGGATTGGGGTCAGGTATCTAAAAAAGGATACAGTCAAGGAGTGTGCGGAGGTGGTGGTAATATCTCATAACGTTCCCAGGCCCCACGGTTAGTTGGTCTGGGGGCCCCCCTCTGTATCGTAGGGCCCCTTTTAATTAAGCTTGGGACTCACATTATCATAATTAATTTGACATAGAACCCACCGCAGGGCTGGTCGCTTCATTAATATCTATTATGCCGGACACTCGGACCTAATTCGTTGCCGTAACGAATCCCTATTGTTTGCCACTAGTCATTGTGTAAGTCCCAACCTGATTGTGGCTCCATTCTCGTATACCTTGCGGTCTCGACTCGTTATGCATTTTCATGAAATAAGACTGGCTGATTTTTCTTCTATAGTCTTTTTCTTCTATAATTGCCAAGTGGCGCACTCTGGCGATCCCATCGCGTAATGAGAGATGATTTTTCGGTTTTATTCGAGAATCAAGCCTATAAGACACACGTGACACCGACAGTAGTATATTTCGTAGCTCATCCGGTCATAAATATATAGAAATATAGAACGGGGCAGCAAGTAACGTGTGCGGGCATTATACTTGACTTGGTCCAATTTACAGAGTTTGGACGCGCGTGTAAAAGAGTCATCGTTACTACGTGCAAGGTAGCCACGTACGTGAGTCCGAGTTGCAGTCGTACTGGAACAAGGCCCAACTGGCTCCGGACCCAGTTCAGACGTCAAGCGTCACCACGAGTACTATTTGTCAGTCCCTTCGGACCAAAGGAAACTACACGGTATAGATAGAGGGTGGTCCTGACAAAAACTGAAAGGCCCGGTAGGAGACAATAAACGAGAACTGTATAGCGCTGGGACCGAAGAGAGGGACTGCTCGATCACGTGATGCCGAACAAAGGAATCACCGTGGCCATTTTGCATAGAGCGCTTCCGTTTCAAAAATCATTGCCCTAACGAATATAAGGAAGACAATATAAGACTCGTTCAAATATATATATATATTGGCTGATGAATTTCTGTCATGACGTTTCAAAAACAGCTGCCACGTTTCGGGATCGAATCTAGAATGGCAACCGGTAGATTAGTTTCTCGCAATCAGGGCAGGCATTACCATTACAATTCCTAATTGCATCCATTAGGCAATTACGTTGCAGGTCTACCACCACGCCGGAGATTAGAGAGGATGAGAAGATCGACTCGATCCTTTCAACCAATCACAGTTGCCCGCGGTACGTGCACGTTTACACGCAAACACATCGCACGCGTATCGATACAAGATCAGAGAATCGAACGTACATACAATTAGGCTCTATTGTGCTTGGAACGAAGGAAAACGCAATGAGCTTTTAGCTTCTGTTTCTTGATCTGCCTTTTCTTTATCTTCTTCCTATATACATATCTATACCTCACGATCCTAACCGTATATCGACTATTTTCACTTCCACTCGATTCGCAACAAACACTTTTCCTCCTGGTTGTTACTTGCGCCAACCTGGACTCTCCCGTGACCCAGGTCACGTTACGGACTCGATACCTGATACGGACGAGTCGTGCTCCCGGTGGAACCGGCAGGGAGACTGCCAACCGGCCAACCAATAACACTCGAGTCACGACTTCCATTTACGGCAGATACCGACGATTATGATCTTGCATACTGTTTTGCCAATAGATGCCGATCGCGGTTCTTGTCCATTCGAACATCGTATTGGTACCCTTGGCATCGCTGACTCCTGATTCTGAACTGTGTAGATCTGTTACTGTTATAGATTTGCTATATGTATATATGCATATATCGCATATGTGACATTATGAAATTTGAGCGCTGCCATTGGTCGATGTCAATCCTAGGAGTCTGCGACGGCATTATGAACGTATCCTGATTGGTCAACCGACTGGCTACCTGATTAAGTTCTACGATTAAGACTCACCGATCCCCATACTGCATGGTTCACATTTGCATTCACATATGAGTAGCACATGTGTCAGGATTTTCAATCGACGTACGTACCGCGCGGGTATAATGAAAGTGTGCAATTATCGAAAGGTTACAGAGCAAATTGAAAAGGTCATCCATCCGTTGCGCGTCGACGTACCATGAGTGCGCATCAAGGCGTATGCACATACGTGCAACTATGTATACCAAGAGTCGGGCATAAGGAACTGCGGTAAAAATCGCTTTAATGAAAACTGATGGCCATTGTATTCTTGATCGAATATCCATGCCGGCCACCCTACACCTCCCCGCCTCTCTTTCTACCTTTCTTTCAAACCCTATAGCATCGTCGACACAACATTCAATTCTTTAAATATCATTCGTACCTTCTTATGGCGCTGATGGCGATCCTCTTGATCCATAGATCATTCGAAGGTAACAGTTCGCCATGATTCTCTTCTCGCATCGATTTTACGATCACTTTCCAAGATGTCCGCACCGCGGGATACCAACAGCAAGGAGAGTACAGCGAGTAAATAATTATCGGTTCGGTACGAAAGAAACGTGGCTGCGCGAATCACGTGGGTTGTTCTACGTCTACGTTCGCGAGGTAGTCGCAATTTGAAAACTCTTAATTACCACGTTGTCGGGGACGATGATTATTCATGATTTTCACGTAGCTACGACAGAAGGCAGAGGCCATCTGGGCGTAGAATTTTCAAAGGGCTTTTTCTCCTCAATGCGTAGGACGTATACACGCCTTGCTGCGACTACCCATATATACATTTAATCTTTCGCAACGTACCGTCGCGCCGTTTACCGACGACTCTCACGAGGCAATGGATTTTCATTCTCACGAAGCGACAAAAAAGTGACGCCTGTCCGCGGGACTTGATCTTGTGAAATTCCAAGGAATCTTATGGACTCGTAGCCGAGGTACGGTGGCGACAGTGGTGGAAGCTTAAGGTGTGGTTTGGAGCGAATGCTCGTGTCGTAGGTTTACGTTGAAACTCGTCCAACCTAACCTCACTTTAATTAATCACAAACCACGTGAACTCAATGAAAATTCAATATCAGCTTAATTGCACAACAGTTACGATTTCGTTATCTACTTTGGAATTATAAATTATGAAATTTTATATTATACTTTCTCTGCCTATCGTCATGCGCTCTTTATGTATGCTGATAAGTACTGTATACTCAGATTTGGCTAATCACCTAATGACTACCGGTTGCGGCGTACTCATTTTTTTTTTTTTTTAAGAATGAACGCGTCGATCGTTGGGCCAGCTGTGGGAGTGACCGGATCGAGATACCTCGTTTCGATAGTGACAACGAACAATGCCTTGATCGGACGTAGGTAAGCCGGCCGGCTGTATCGGCGATCACTATGCGATAGATGACCCGGATCGTTAAGGGGTTTCCGGTGGCAGTTAGACAACCGCGTACAGCTTCTGACGTACCAATGGTAGAATAATCAGGATTCCGCTAATTACCAATCGCAAAGCAATGCCGATCGTTCCGCTCAGCGTTCGATAACGTCATACAGTTGGTCCCAACGTTAACTGACTTTGAGTCCCAATCTACGTGTACTTTGCAGTGTAGATTTCTAAGTTTCGTCAGATGATAAAGAAGTGGCAGTAACTTTACCCAGGCATAGATCACCGCCATAGTCATAGATCTTTACCCCAGCATAAAGGATCTGTCTTAACCTCATTAACGGATGAACTCCAAGCCGCGGTTCAACAGTTTGCATAATACCAGAAGATAAGTCGAATCGAAACCGGTTTTCGATTATCGATATTTGAATGGCTACCCCGCTTCGTCGTGAATGACCTATACAACCTTAGGAAAGATTTTTAATACTTTCGATCCTCGTGAAATCGAAACCTATGTGTGTGTATATATATACATACATAAATATACCTACATATACCAATGTCTTTCCACTTCATTGATAGTCTCATTGATTGGTCCTCCAGGTCAGACTGATCAAACAGCGTCGTTTCTACCTCCAATCCGGATAACGCGATAATATTCAACGCGGCGTATTTTCATGCGGCGACATCAATCGTTTTCCTTTTACGTTATTCGCGAGGACAAGAAGCTTTTAATTGCGAATAAAGTGAAGGTCTGGGTTTCGTTTTATTAATTAACGTACTCTTTGTTTTTTTTTTTTCATCTCTTTTATCCATTGTACCAAACCGCCATGTTTTATTTTTAATCTCGCGCACTGCCGCCAGGCGGAGCGCTGGCACTGGTTTGCTTTATGGTTATTTTATTAATCAATACTGTCTGGCTATCGAGTAGGCCGCTGCCGATACCGGCACGTACCCACGTAAGTACGTATAAGTATGTAGCCAGGAGTACTGGCGAGTTGCCTACATTATGTCTTTTGTAAGCAGCATACAAAACGACGAGCGCGCCATCTTGCTCCGTGCACTTATGTATATGCATTTGTATGGCATGAATCCGTATATATATATATATATATGCACTTTTATGCCAGGACTACCAACTGACGATTTTCCAAGTATTATTCTCTGTTAATGCTTCCTCGTAACTTCTGTGTCATTCCGCTACTTGCTACCTTCGAGTCATTTCTGAGTAATAGTCGGGAAGGACTGTCATGGCGTCCACGTGAAGTCAGCCACGACCCGAGTGAAGTTGCTTCGAAAAATTTCACCGGTCTCCTTATATCATTCTTATACGAAACAAAACAACTTCAGGTCGATTATACGTCGCTACCTTATTTGCTTAGTTAATATCGTACCGTGCGTGTCTTTTTTATTCGTATCTATTCGTTCAGTTTTAATCCACGGTCAGAGTCATTAGACAGTCAATTAATAATCACAGCTTGATCCAACAGGACGGAAGTCTTCCGTGCTGGAACAAGCAGTGTCTTTTCTACGTGGCAAATGGCTCCGCGTCCCGACGGGAGCCCGTGGTCTCGCCGTGGGACGCCATAACGCGAGACACGACCATTTATGGGGTGTCCATTACGGTAGCAGGTGACTGTCGACCAACCGTTTCAATAACTATTCGTCAACCGTCGTGAAATATGTGGGTCAACCGCAGTCACAACCCTGCTCGAGCCGACTGCTGATAAATTGGGGGTTAAATTCATTAAGGCCACCTACGGCTGTTTCAAATTTCCCGCTCGCTTACGTATGGCTTATTGCTAGCGCGAGTTGGCTTAATTATACTGTAATTATTATTTTTGTGTATCCAACTGGATTTATGTTACTTATTGTACGTGTATATGTACAATTATTCTAGTCTCTGCGACGCCTCCTCGGTACGGGCTACGTGGCCATTATTATTTTCTCAAACGACTGACTTCACTCAGCTACTATATTCACGGGCAACTGCAATATCTATGCATATCCTCTATGCTTATTCCTGCTTGATGGTTTAACGGCTCATGTGAGTAGCTCATGTGAGTAGCTCATGTGAGTATATACTCTCGTATACGACAGCTCCATGTCCATCGTATAGCATGACACATGGATTCTTGATTACTAATTACTGATAATTAGTAGGCAGTATATCGCTACTGATCGACGTAGAAGGAATTTGACAGTTCAATGAATTCCTGATGACTCTCGTGGCTACGATGTTACTTGGTCTTATCGAGGTACCTGATGATTTTATATTGAATCCTTTTGAGCTGCTCGGCACGTCTCTTAATTAATATAAAATTGAAGACAAAATTTGACAAATTTTTTACAATCTTCTTCATGCCTTTCACTCTCATCGTGTCCATTCAGTACTATCAGTATACAGTAACCGGGGTATAATTTTTCATTAAATTTGACACCAACTCCGTGAAACCACGCAATCTCGTAGGAATGAAATGAAGTAAGTATAATTTCTTCATTGACTACACGCAGAGATTATATGACTGACAACGGACTCTATGAGGTCCAGAGAGACTGTAGAATTTCCAATGATAGTAATCTCTGTCTATTATGATAAAAAATTTTTTTTCCCTTCATCTGACTTTATCTGGTTTCTTGGTAAACTTCACGTCCAGGACAGTTTTCCAGAATCTCAAGGGATCTCATGCTGTCCGTTCTACGGGTTGCTTTACCTTCAGGACCGGTGCCATTAATGAAACTCGGCTTATCCCGAGACTTCATCTCGGCTCAGTTGGAAGGTGTGCACGTACCTTGTGTTTACTATCGAAAAGCGCCATAAAGCAGTGCGGAGATAACGTTCTGAAGAAACGGCGTTCAAACAGCGCATAAGAAATGAATGGTAAAAAAGAAAAGAAAAAAAAACATAAAAGATAGAAGATACGTACACGAGGAAGAGTTTCCAAGATACACGTTGTATCTGTCGTGTCTTGGATACACGGTCGCCGAACGAATTTACGAGAAAGTCCAGAGCTCAATTAAGTCCATGACAAAGAGTAACGTGTAATTCATGTAATTTCGTAACTCTAATCATAAGTGCAATTCCCAGCAGCACTCAGCGATTCGATCGGTGGGTAACGGCTGAGTAAGAAATTTGCAAATAACAATACAAGAGATACGTACGAGATCTCGATAACGAAGCGCTCGGCAATGATCGGCAATGTTCGGTAAACGAAGCGAGACCGAAGTCAGTGCGGTAGCATATAGAGTTACGTGTCCACCTTATAATTTTCCTATCTGAAAACAATATCAACTCATTTATTACGTTCCTTGTATAAGCAGCCTACACGCGTATTACGTGCGATCGCAATTTTCATTATGTATATTATTACCTAAATGAGCCCGAGGCGTATCGTATTGGCGTGCTTCGAAATCGCATAGTCAATAACGATTTTTTTTTTGCAATAGTACGTGATCTACTTTGGACACGATGACGATTCACAGGATGCTCGATCCTAGTGACTTCCGGTACGAGTTTTCTGTATTTTTCCTTGATACTCATCGATAATTAAAGTCAACGAATTTCCGGGAGTCAGGGAAATGTTGTTGTATGTATATGTATATGGGTACATGTTACTGTATATTATTATGTATATGGTTTACTGTACTTGATATAACGGGTGTCCTATACGTACTTATACGTCGGTAACAGGACGGCGATCTGAATCTTTTTGGTTTACGTTGTATCAGCAACGTGCAGCGCACCTATCGGACGGATCGGGCATCGACTCAATTAAAGTAACGAATTTCTCGAGGGTCTTTTTGGGTGCTGTTGGCACCTGATGTCTACTGGTATCTTTTGTGCATCAGTCGTGATGGATTGGTACAGGTGTCTGTACGGGACTCTCGTGGGATCTGTTAAGGCCCATCGTGATGGGCCTGATGTAAAGCTGTGTTTAAGGAATTAGGATTAAGGACTTAGGCTAATCGGTGGTCTTGTTTAATTAAGTTAGTCGTAGCAGTTTCGTTCACATTTCTTCTGGTCGTTCAGCATTTGCCGAGGTTGCTTTCTTATCGGTAATTCTTATCAGTCCACATCCTACCGACGCGAGGATCTTGCAGTTAATTAAATCGTAGCTAGGAGGCCTCGATTTAATGTTTTACATTTACGTATAATAGAAAGAGGAAATAGAAGATTTTCGAAAATTCATTCAAATTTCAATTATTAAATTTATTATAAGCGTGTCGAGTACCTGGTTCCGTCGTTGTTAGATGATTCGAAGACAACCGTCTTATTGTGTCCAACTAGCGTTACTATCGGCGGAGATCGGAACTAATATGTGCCGCGAGGCTCAAGGCGCGTCCACACAGTCGAGGGAGACTTAGAGGCAGGCAGGCAGGCAAATAATTTGGTTAGTATCAACAGTCGTAGAATTCCCTTAGGATTTTTGGTTAAGTGTGACTTTCCATCCAATGGCGAATTACGTTTCTTACCGTGTTACAATGTCGGCCATGTTTACAGGCTATATGCGTACAGTCGCGTCGAGACGCGCTGTAAAGTCGCTAATCTTACCTTAAGGATCTACTTCGGCACACGTTCGCTAAACACGCGTCCTCCCTGGCCCGATTACAATTTTTCGATCGTGTCGTCTATCTGCCGGCACGTGTTACGCGTTTCCATGTGGTATTGGCGTCTGCCTCAAGCTGCATCTGCGAATTGCGTGTCCCACGTACGTAAATTAACTCCCGTCAAAAAGAAGTTTCAATTGAACCACTTGGTCACGGGTATCGGGAACATTCGATGTAGATATACAATATACGCTTAAGGATTGGTATCGTATTGTAGATCAACAGCTTTCAAATTGTTTTCGTATCACTTTTCGTTACTTATGGCGTGTTGCCGATGGTAGAGATGAGACGGAAATAAAAAGTATGTACATGAGAATAAGGGCTGCTTCGTTGGGTGTGCGAAAGGAGTATTAAAAAAGAGAATAAACAATACGGCTGTCTGGCTGAACGCTGTGTGTTTCTTGTGTAAAGGTACGAACTACTACCGTCCGGCCTTTATACGGCCCGTCCAAGATTCTGATCCTTATCGACGGGAGGTGGGCCCGAGCGTTAGCGGGTATTATGCAAATGGATCTATCGTCGATATTACGTTGGAAATGACTTTGCCCATTATGTTAATGCTCGTGTGTATTTACTCGTGTGTTCATGAGCGCGCGCGCATGCGCACTCACTCGCTTGCTCGCAGCGCCATCTAGACTACCGCCAGGTACTACCTACTCTAGTTTATGATAATACGCGCTTCACCATTTGTCCCGCGAGCTACTGCAATTCGTAGCATCGTAACATTCTGACTTTATAATCATCGTGCAGATAATTTCATCATACCGTAATCGTGCCAGATACGTGCTTCTCGTTAAGGAATACAGTCGATGAGTATAACCTAATCTAATTTGAATGTACGTGTCATTTGGTAATATCTTATTCTGTCTTTGTTTTCCACTTTTTACTCGTGTACCTGACTTTATTTAACATTTCTTACAAACTCCTGACTAACTTATCATGCCTTCCTGTACTCTTAACTACACGCTGAGAAGAATAGCGAACTCGTGCAGAGCTCCGGTTTGGGTGAAAAAAAGGGTCGCGTTTTACTGCGCCATAGGGAAGTTTACAGCCATTTATGCTCCTTGGTCTCGCTTGGGTGTCATTTACTGCTTTGTAATGGCTCACGGCTCGGAATCCTTAATTGTGCTGTAAAAGAATTTTTTTTTACTCGTGCTTACTACATATACGAAAAAGGTGCTCGCGATTCCCCTGGGACGCCCTGGAGAATTTCCATGCTTGTTCAGCCGACCACGTATATCTATTTGAAGTACTGAAAGTCATTCCCGGCTTCTGATCGTATTTACCAAGGATATTCAGTGGTACGTACAGGTTATAATATCTTTTTATTAACGCAAAGAATTACGGGTTTTCAACTTGAATGCACCTATAGTCAATTGTGACAGTAACTCCTCTTATTGGACTGTCACGTGGTCCCTTATAGGAAATCAAGGAGGACAGTAGGAAGGAAGAAAATAAGACGAAGCCAAACAAGAAGACAAAGAATCTTGGTACAGAAGTGGCAGAGGAGTCTGCCCACAAATGAAGTCATCTTCGATGATGCATGGATGCTTATCCCACACGAACTCTTCGGCCATGACTCCCACTATACTCGAGTGCACTCATACGTTTGGTTACACAAGAGAGACTCGTGGGTATTCGTGTGAAGCTAAAATGGCGTCACTCGCCATTAGAACGTTAGTATCCGACTATCGATAATTTTGCGATTATCAAGTACGTGGTATTTATTCCAATAGCATCCTTAGGTAACAGATGCAAGATGACATTGCATTGTTAAATTATATGAAAATTTGTAAAATCTTTTTTTCTTTTTTTTTTTCAGAAATTATTTTTCACCTATGTCCACGTTAACGCGGTACTTCAGTCTGTTTCTCCAACTGCCACGCATTATCCCGATTACAATTACTCGAAACTCCCTAAGTACAGTGTGATACGTGGTACGTGGGTGGTTGGGATGATTTGTTGGTTGCGGTACAAACATCCATCTCGTCTGCTGCTTTCGAACGATGGAGAAACGTGAAAGCTCGTATTGTTTCTCGTAAGCGCGCTTGTTGCTAGCTTCACGTTATTCACTGGCGCTACAGCTGGTACATACATATACTCGCTGTTACGACGCAATTTCAAGCTCTCGCGCTAATGCCGGTAATTTGGCTAATGACACCGTTCGCGGCAGTCGAATTTTTACGGAAAAAAGTAGAGCTGAAAGGACAGAGGTAAAAAGTGTGTCTGGGGTATTTCTACGTCTGCACATTTCAACCCGACAGTGTGCCGTCACATTGCGGTTTAGGGGTTGACGTAAAAAAAATATGTCAAAATGCGAAACGCAAAAAGCATTTGAACGCATATAAATATGACGTAGGGGACGAGAATTTATCAGTACGTCAACATTCGGCTGTTGTCATGATTCGGCTACGATTGTCATGAATTTTGACTAGATTTTATTTTATATGGCATAGACATTGTCGGAGTCTATGTACTTTCATAGAATTTTCATTGTCGATAATTATTTCGTGTCTTTTTGGTAATTTTACGTTTCTCCCTCTTTCTTCCCTCTCTCGCTAGAATGACTGATGTCATCGCTTAGTTCGCGTCGCAAAACCGTGTACGTAGGGTCGGCACGGCGTCACGACGTGGCGATTAATATTTTTAACAGCGACACAACGCGCAGATACGAGCTCGAGATACGAGCGCTGGATACAACAGTGACGTCTAACACGGGCGCGGAGCCCACTAAGGGATTGCCCATCGTTTGTCAGCTTTGTGCTATGGACTCCTGGCGACTACTAGCCTGAGGGAGCTTGCAGGTGGCTCGTTCCCTTTTGAGCACTTCCGCTTTCTACCTGAACATCCCGGAGCTTTCAGACTCCCGTAGGTCTTCTGCTTCGTGCACGTCCACATCTACCTGGTGTACTTTTTGTTTCTCCTCTTGTACTTCTTTTTTTTAGTATTCTTTACTCTCGTGTCCTGGACCAGGGCTGCTTTCGTCTCGTTTGGTCTGGTCTCGTCTGGCTGCTTGAATTCGGTGAAAAGCTTGCAGCTCAAGTGAAGAAGAGAAAGAGAGAGGGGAAACTGGAAATAATTGAAAGCTCGTCTCCAAGGAGAGTGCTTGTACCGTTTTGGGCTCGGATCGTAACGCAAGCTTTCCCTTCGCCCTCTTCTTCTCTCATTCTTTTTTTTTATTTTTCCCCTTCTCTTTCATTTTTTTAATCCTCGCTCTCTTCACCCTCAAAAAAACCTACCACCCTTTTCTCTGGTTGCCGTCGACACCCTTTCTCGTCGTTTGGCTCAGTACTGGTGCTTGCGTGCGTTATTAATGAATTTTGCGTGCTTTTACCGTAACTTCGCAAAAATTAATGTACTGTTCGCAATGGCTGTCGTTTCTGCGAGGAAGAAGTAAGCTGTGTACTGAGGTTTACTTTTTTTTTTAACTCAAGTTCTATTATTTCGCGGAAAGATGATCGTAATTAATTTATGGTCTGTAACAATTACAAATTCCTTGGGGTTTTAATTAAGCTTTTTATTCGCCGACCGTAATATTACTTTATGCTGTAGTTGCACAATTTTTTAATAATACAGCTCGCTTAACAGTTATAATGTACTTGGACGTAACGGCATAATTCTGTGATTGGATCAAAATTATTGATTTTTTTCTAGTGTCGATAAAAAGGTCCTGCACGTGATTCCTACATTATCGATCGAGGAATCCAACCCCTGTAGCAGAGGGTTCAGGCTTTCGCCGTCTCCCTCCCTTAGTATTGGCGCTCCATTCGGGTAGAGCTGCGTAGCAGCTGCTTCCCTCACCGGCGGCAATCGGTACTACCGTTTAGTCACTCCATGACAATTTAGGGGTAGTTTCACGAATTTTCATTATACCCCGAACATTTTACCCAGACCACGTCTACGTTACCATCTAAGATACGAGGAATCTCTGACAAAAATTTTGGGCGTTAAATAAATTTCATAAACACCACCCTTATTCTACGGGTAGCTTTTAATATTTATCCCTTTTTGAAATTCAATCCGAACTATCCCCACTCTTCGGTATCTTATCGATACACTCTAGGTACCCAAGAGTTTTCATGAACCTTCGTCAACTTCAGACCCGCCAACCTGGCTCTAAAATGCTAATCACTGATTGGTTACAGCGGGGTTTCAATCGATGGTTCTTTTTTTCTTGCAAAGGGGTTGTTTCTCGCGGTGGTAACTTCGAGTGTGCTTATATGCACGACCGTTGCCAACTGATCCTCATGCGAGAGGACCTTTATATGCAGGGGCTCAGTTCCAACGGCTGCTGCTCGTAGGGCCCCTTTTGTTTAATTACAATACACCGTGTACCGAGAGAGAAAGAGAAAAAGGTAGACACAGAGAAAGAATGAGAAAGAGAGAGAGAGAGAGCGCGAGAGAAGCAGAAAACGAAAGGACGTAGACAAAGTAATTATTGGTTACAATGAATGGGAGCGGGGGTTCTTGGGCATATTTTTTTTTGTTCTAGCCTTCAGCAACATTTGGTATCCGTAGGCCACGCATACGTGCACTTGGTTTAGTACCAGCCTGGTTATATTGTGGCTATTATATCGTCATTAATGGGACTTTGCAATGTAATTATTGTTCCTATAGAAATTCCCTCTTCTACCACTTAAGTGTATTGTACACCCTGATCAAATCCCGCCAAAAAATATTTACTTCATAAAAGTTCTCATAGTTCTCCATGGTGTGAATAGTTTCAGATCGAACTACCTTTACTGTATATTATTCGTATTTTATGTGGATTTTGCATTACGATCAAGTACGAGTACGGCTGAATCAATCACTTTCGACAAATATCGATCTCGAAGACATTTATTACTATCGTAAATTCAAAGCTCGTGCTTCGAATGGATTGGTATAAAATGGACGTGAACTTTTTTGATATAAAAATAATAATTTTTGGCAATTTTTTAGCAGTCGAAAGTATTGCTAATGGCTGCCGAGTAAACTTGTTTGTTTTGCTACCGATGGTACGCATTGGTCAATATGTACCCAGTTTCCGTGCACATAGCCACCACGTAACCCTCGACGCGTTGCATTATGTCCACATTATGGGCCTACACAGCTCGGGAGCCTTGTCCGTTGTATTAGCCAGTCAGTCAGCCACCTAGCCAGTCTTGCTAATCTACCTGGTTTCTTACGTGCTGAACCTCTTTGGCACACCTCATTGGTCGGATAACAAAAATCACGGCCTTTAGCCAATGGGCGGCAATTCCTAACGGGTTCCTCGTTAGTAGCCAGCAGGGTCCCGTTCGTGGTCACTGTCATGCAAATGGGACTCCTGGCACTCGATGACTGCGGTCCGATACGGCGGATTTAAATTTGAAAAGTGCTGCCGCGTTTGCATATGAAAAAGACGCCCTCGACAGGCATTCGGAACGTGAGGCCCCAGATACCTCGACTGCGGAAATCATTGTAAAATACTTCCGTAAGTCGTATACATTGATTTTATAAAACCATACGTACGCAGGATGACATAATTAAAAAAAAAAAAAATGTATCGACAGTCACTTCCAAAAATAATTTCGTTCACGGGAGAACGTATATTATTTTACCAAAAAATTGTAATCTAACCTCAAAAATATTCTACGCTTCGTTTCTACGATCTTTCGTAATATTTTGTGTGCTCTTTGAATTTTTCACTCTACGAACCATTTTGTACGTTACGATTAAACCACGCGACTCAAAGTTAACATTTTTACAGTGTCTCGTGGTGTCACGAACCATCGAAGTTCCCGTGGTTGTAACTGCGTAACGTAACGCAGCATCCCGAGAGCCGAAGATTTCGCATTCGGCGTGCGAACCACTAGCAAGCTGGCTTCCCCCATCCATGTAAAAGGGATCCTTTGTCCCAGCCGTGTACGGTTCCGTCACGCATAATGTTTCGCGTTCGGCATGCATATTTCAGGCCCAGGTATGTTCTCGCATAATTAGCATTAATTTTTTTCTTTCTTTCCATCGTTCCTTCCACCTTTCCCTCCTTCCTTTCCTAACCTTAGCCCGTCTACGTGAGTCCCGCACGATTGACGCCTGTTTGACGGTTGACGGTTGCAACTTCCCGCGGGATTCCAGAACCTTTTTCTCCGTTCCTTTCCCACAGGATCTCATCTAATTTGCATGAAACTTCATGTTTTTCGTCTCACGCCCTATTTTTTTTAAACATTATGTCCCGAGCAGTACGTGCGACCGTTTTCGTGTATTTTCCCAATCTGAAAACATTCGTAACCCCAATACTCTTAGAGCATCATGAGCTTGCTCCTGGCACTTAATCATCCACGCTACGTATCCTTACCATGCGCTCAGATTGATCTCTACTAGAACTATTTTAACCTTACAAGGCAATTCTAAGTCCCAGAACAATTCAGTGTTAACAAAAATGGGCCTTAATCCTCGAATCTTCACATTTCTATCATCACCAGCATTGTGCACTGATGATCATAAAATCACAAGTACTTAGAGCTGTCCCAGTGGGTCCCTAAAAGCTGTGCCCCATGGGACATCATCAGTAGGTAGACACCGAAATGCTAGTTGTTCCTTAAGGACGTGCACGTTAACTTTTAAAGCCGGGCCCGATGACGGTAAGTCCCCCCAGGTACAATGCCCAAGGTACCCATACAGTCGACCAAGAGCAAAATAGACTCTTTGACCTGCCGTGGTGAAAAAAAATATAACTATATATACACTCGTACACAATGAATGATGTACGCGTATATACGATTACGTGGCGAACTCGAGCGAAGCTCCATAGATCACTGATCGGCTGCGGTGAATGGAAATGGGCCTGACAAAAGGAAAGGCAGGTCCCACTAGCTACATGTTTGCGGCACTTAGGTACTCACCAACTACCACCACTACTAACCCAACAACCATTCCACTTCAGGGATGATTCTTCACCTCGTAAAATACTACAGCCCTTTCCTAGAGAGCGAGGCAACACACGGGTTAGGTTAGGGTTAGGCTAGACTAACCCTTTGGACGTAACGTCACCGATCCGAACTTTAGTCAGTATCGAGATGACGACTGGGATCTGTGAGTCGTTGTCATCGCCAGAGTGAAGAATCAGATTGTAATAAACGTCGGAGTAAAAATTATAAAACACGTGGTAGCCATGTCGGCAATGACGTGAGAGAGGGTAGTGGATGGTAGATAGTAGGAAAAAAAAAAAAGAAAATTGAATAGAAGGAAATTAAATTTCCATTAGAGAACCCGCCGTGAATCATGAAGATGTAATGTCTCGTGGATTATATACTATGTGTATATATGTATATATATGTGGCTTTGGTGTGTTTCGCTATGTTCTGTCTGTACGGTGTATGTGATACGTATGTAGAAAGCGTTGCGCGCAACCAGAGAAACGAGAGCAGCGCCACGGAGCCATGTCGAGAGTGAGTAAAACTATTGCACGGGTTATTGCATAATAAGTGCATGATTGATGCAACGGTATGACTTGGGCCTCTTTATATTGCTCTTGCAAAACTCACATCCTCCGCTCTCGAGGATATAAGAGATCTACGGTCACTGTCCACCCACTTACCTACCTACCTACCTACCTACCTACCTACCAACCTTACAACCTACCTACTATCGACCTACCTATCCTGGTAAGTGACACGATCTCCTATGAGAAATAGTCATATTTTTCAAGCATCCCGGTGTATGTATAAATGCATATACATATATGTATGTGTATATATATATATATATATATATATATATATATATATAACTGAGAACGTGAGCCAGACAACTATGAGAAAACGGTAATATCTCTTCAGCATCCCATATCTTCTAAGATGAAAGTTACCAACATTATAACTTACCCCGGAGGATCGTCGGACCCCGTGCGCCGAGACGATCCGGGACCCATCGTGTCCGAGACACAAGGCGGATGGAGAAATGGGGTTATATTTTTCGAGCGACCCGTATCTCATAGAAACATAAGTTAGATGCATATACCGACCTGACGTAACCCTAACCTAACCTAACGTAACCTCAAGGCGAGACTAGAACTCCGTATAGTTTACGTTGCTCTAGTCATTCTCAACGCGAGACAAGCCAACGTCTCAATCTCGTCTTTTCTCGAAGCACCGACTTCGCCCTTACTTTACACACCAGTAATTACGGCACGGACCTCGGGGGCCTCACCGGCGGTCCCGCAGGGTGAGCTAAGACCCAGGTCGACGTCTTAATCTTACTACGGACGCTTGAGAGAAGGATGGAAGCATCTACCTATCTCACTGCTTATCCCTGCTTGCAGTCCACTTCTTTCGCTTAGTTGCGTACTTACTTGAAACTACCTTTTCATTGGGTTTTGACTGCCTTCTTCGAGAAGTCGATTGGCTCATCACGTGCCTCCAATTCCCCGGGAAATACGAATTCGGTTAATGAAAGGCCTGAGATAGGGATCCTACGCTAATGCTGGTCCACACGATATACATCAGCCTAAGTGATACTGCCTCTTGACATGCAACGGCCGTTAGTTGATACGCTGGGCTTAGTGAGTCGAGTAATTTTAGTTTTTTAAATTTTAACCTATAGCGTCTGTGGACGGGATTAAAATTATTTATGTTTTTGTAGCAGTGGGCTAGAGAGTGTTTTTTTTTGGTTTGATTAGAATTTCGAGATCTTTATGTAACGTTGGTTGAACTAGAATGTGCTCCTGTCGGAGTTTGGAAATGTAGTTTATAGCAGGAGGTATACGAAGTTGGCTGAAGTTCGTAACGAAAAACTTGGCATAGTTCACAATGGTAAACAGAGCAACCAGGGATGTTGGAGAGTTGTAAGAAAACTAACGGAAATGACGTTTAATGATATACTTGGGATCATGGGTCGTTACGGAATGGATCCTGGTCCTGGTTGGTCGATAGACTGTGTATTCTTGTTCTCGATTTTTTTCTGACTCTTCGCGTCTCTTTTTACTGTTTCATAAAGCCGAACGAGCAGTCGATAAGTAAGTGAAGCGGATTCGCAAGCATTTTGCGTAATTGCTATGAAATTGAGGTAGTTCCCGCAAAAAGTGGATACGCGGATGACGTTGCCAGTTATCGGTTGGCAATTATTACTCCGGGCGGACGTTCAACTCGGAGCCGAAGCTTTTTCACGTAGCAGAGCTGCCCGTGAGTCCCCGTGTTCTCGTGGGTCCTGCGGGCCCAAGCAGCCAAGTTTTGGGCCCGCTTGCTCTCTCCGAGACACGACCAAGTGCTGGAGCAAGCAGGTTTAAAATCACGGTGATTCGGTTGTTTCCGTCGGCAATCGTCCTGCCAAACCGGTCGGTCCAGAAGAGCCGGGAGGATCGTGAGATGCTGTATAGGACGAGGATGAAGATGAGGAGGATCTTCGAACCTGGTCGATGTGTCAGCGTAAGGTCAACGTCACCATCAACCCCTTGGATTATGTGAATTTTTCTTTCGATTTTGGACATTTTATTACCCGGCATGTGGCCATGTCGTTTGACCAGAAGGGTCAGACGTCTCTTGGCATCTTTGGAATCCCTTTTTTTATCTCCTTCGATGTTGATCGTTTTATAACCCGTCAGATGCTATACGAGGACTCCGGAATATGCACTCTCATTGGCAGAAGCTGATTTTTCATTCGATTCGTAACGTTGCACAGTCTGACTAATGTCTTTAGACCAGTACAAATAACTCTGGATAATCATGGACGTCCTTTTTCGTACAGATTATTTTACGAGTCTTTTTCTTTTGTTGGCATCCGTGTTTTTATGCTTTTCATAAATCGGAATTTCTAATCAACTCCATTGTCTCATATATTTCCCATTACCACTTAAGTAGACCTAACCGAACATTGATCGGATTCCAACCTAGTCCGATACTCCTCAATCGTAATATTTCGTTATCATAAAAAAATATCTTATCCAACACTTTTGTATTATGATTGACAAGACGTAGGTATACCTTATCAGTAGTTAAGGCTATCTTGGTTAAGTTGTTAAGTATCAAGTATACGAGACAGTAGGGACAGCTAGATGGTGTCTGGGGGTAAGTAGAGCGGACGGGGAGGGATGAATACTTGAATGGGAGGGTGGTTGGTTAGGTCAAGGGGTAGCTGGGTGGGTGGCAAGGGTGATTAGCAGAGACCGCATGCGCCGGACGAAGTCTCTGGCAGTAGCAGCAGCAGCAGCTAAGACCAGGGGCGACCTAAACCCCCTTTTTAGGGGTGGCTACGACGCGGAGGCGCATGGGGGAAGCAAATTAATACGGGCGAGCAAGCGGGCCCCGCTAACGAACGAACCGACGCCAAGTCTAGCGCCGACCGTCCGACGCTCAGCGCCGCAACGTCGGATCCTCTTGTCGTACTTGATTCCTTCTAACGAAATCGGATTTCTTACGTTGACCTGCTGGTTCAATTTTTTTTCCATTTTCTCTCTCTCTCTCTCTCCCTCCCTCCCTCTCTCCCTCTACCCCTCTCTTTCGATGGGTCTCTATTTAAATTCAGTTTTTGCGCGATTGGATCAGCATCAATCAGATCCAAGTGTCAGACGTATCCGACGTTTTGGATTATTCGAATAACGTGTGTTTTCTATTTGAAAAAAAAAAGTCCTAATTGACAATAAGTGCCAATTAATCGACTGGTGGTGAACATCGAGTTTTGGATAACAATTTGGCTTTGCGAATATTTCGCGCGAATTCATGGATGTGCCTCGAGTTTCTCGGAACGTGTGACTTTCGGAATGAGTGAATGCGAGATATGCCTTATCAGCTTGGTACAATTCTATTGTTATTCCTTGAGGATGTTTCGCGCCCGACAGGAACAATTAGTTGGTTAATTAGAGCGATCTGTGTAGAAGATCTCATACTGTATACAATGAGTATGTATACACGTATTGGGTATACATATATATGTATACACGTGTTTCAGTATTTATATATATATATATCAGTATACGTATGGTATATAGACACATGTAAATATATGTATACTAATGGTACGACCCTTTCATAGTGGGCTCCGCCCCGAGACGAACCGTGTAAGGCCAGTTTTTCCTACAGGGACGCCATTTTACTCGTTTACACCTACCGTGATCGTAATCGATGGTAATTTAGTTCGCGGTTACCAACGTTGCCAGGAAACTTCTGACAACTTGTAGACTTTTTCAATTCTTCGTGGAAGACACGTTAACGTTACGGCTCGAACTAATTGATTTCTTTTGCTAATTAGATGATTACTCCACGTCGTGTTTACTTGTTGCCTGATGATGAACTGATATGTCAATATAATAACATGACGTGGGTATATATATATATACAAACACATATATATAGATACACATACACACACACGGTTGATAAAAAGGAGGAAATATTTTTAATCGTTCAGTTATGTACGTGTACGATCATCCTACCTCTCGCGAAGTCATCCCCTAGTCTTTTTTTCTCCTTGTATGGTGGACAAGATTAACCCCCTGTGGAGGCTTGAGTTTTAATTAAACAAATTCCGATAAACAAAGGGATGCTAGCCAGGCGGATGATTCAAGCTTGGTGAATACATACTCCTGGCACTTCTCGCGAGGGATGGTTAAAAGTTTGCGGGGGTTAACGAAGGGGGGTTTAAAAGCTACCCCGGATAGGTAACTAGACGGTGGCGTCAGAGGTAGCTGGACTGACTGAGGTTGTAGAGTGGAGTTAGGGCGAGTGGGATGTAGGATAGAGAGGGCTGTGGTAGGCGAGAGGGTGGTTTCTCGTGAGGATCAATAAAGGGAGTGTCGGCAGGAGGAACCTAGAGAACAAACCGGCGAAGAAATGGGAGGGTGGCCCTTTTCAACCCCTAAACGGTCGACGCTAAGGAGGTCACCGGTACGGAACGCGTTTCCATCGTGTTCGTTTCGCTAACCAGGAACATTATATCTCCAGGTCTCCCTTATCGCGAGCCACCCCCGTCTGAAGTCACCCCTCATGAAATTGAATCGATTCCAGTTTAACGTGAGGGTTGACCGGATGCTTTGTAGTATACGCAAAGTAACCGGGTGAGGTTATACCTGATCTCGCCCCGTACGAAAACTACCCCTAAAGACGTGCAATCTTTTCCGAATCATCTACTGTTACTGCATCAGGTATATAGCTACCTACCCCTATACGTAAGCAGGGAGGTATCGTAAGGACTTTGGGATTAGGCTATTCTCCTCTCGAGAAATCCCATTCTGCGACGTCACCACCCTTGGGCAACCCTTAGCACGTGCGAAGGGTTCGAAGTCCGCTCGAAGAAGAATTCAATATTCATCATCCCTCGGCTGTCGTGTTATTCTTTCCGGTGCGTCAAATTATTCCTAGAGGGAGTGCTGCTGGTGGCTTGGGGGTAGTAGCGGGGGTGGTATACGTTGGATCACGTGGGTTATGATATCACGTGGGCTATACGTATAATGCGAGCCGAGTGGGGTAATCCTGGCAGGCGGATTACTCAGGACCTTTTTCCTTTCTTTTTTCCTCTCTCCTTTCCCTCCCCTCTTCTCGCCCCTTATCGTCTTCCTTTTTCTTGGCTCGCGGCTAAACGCGTCCGCTACGGACAGCCTAAGATATACCGAGTGTTTCAAGGAAAAAGCCTGCCAAGAGAAAGGGGATGAAAGAAACAAGAAAGCTGTAGGAGTCGGAGAAGAAAGAGAAGCGCAGGCACTTTCAGTATCGCGAAGCTGCCAGCGGCAACCCTCACGCAAACCACCCCGGACCAACCCCCAACTGATATATTGTTCCCTTATCCTCTGTCCTTGTATTATCTTCCCAACCACGCAGTAGATGTACACTTATATAGAATACGGCTGGAGTATATTTAGATAGTATAATATATATATATATATGTATATATTCTGTTACCTTTATATATATGTATATACATAGATACTGTTTGGAAGACCACGAAATGTTTTCTGATGTTTGAGTTATAATAGACACAGCATGCATACAAGAGCTTCGAAATAATACGCCACCCCTTGTGCGAACCCAGTGCCATCTTTTGGCTCGGATAACAATTTTCTTTTTCGACGTATTTTTCACGGGTGCTTTCAGTGAGTCTCAAACAGTCTAGGGGTTGCCAGTCTCTGAAGTCTCCGACATCATTCGGATCCCACTCGAAAGCAAAGTAGTATCTACACATGCGTGTAAGGGGTGGATATAAGGCAGCCACGAGCAGGGGGTTGGTCTCTGGAAAAAGTCAAGAAGACCCTCGAGCTACCCTTGGCGTATAGAGGGGCTCATGCGAAGTCTCAAGGATCCTGGGACCACACCCACGTGAATCTTTGATGAATTGATGAATGAATTGCAGGACGCTGTGGGCCTTACGTATTACCCATTTCTCGTGGCTAGTTTAGGCCTGATGACAAGTTTTTAAATTTATGGACCCAATTGAGCCGTCTGAGAGATTAGTACTTTTAAGAACAGGGAATAGTGGATACTGGTAGCCTGAGTCAATTAGAGACTGACTGATAACTGACCCGGGTCCATTAGTTAGGCATTTCTGGGCATTATTCATGCTGATGATCTCTCAGTCCTTCCTTCACTCTTTCTCGCTCTGACGTCTTTCCTTATATTCGTTCTGGGCCCTCTGGCCTGCTCTTATTAATTGTTACATGCCAGGTACAAGAAAGCATGCTTATAAGGCCCCACCTGATCCACGCTCATGTAATAGGGCAGGTGCTGGGCCTTAGACGCGTCTTGGTAATTTGTAAAAGGATTTTTTTTCACGCTACCGACTCCTCCAGCAAGAGCGAACTCTAGTCTGTCTAGTCCATTTCTTTTGTGCCTAAGGTTAATTGATTGGCCGCACATGGCAGTACAGCCTACTTCTTACTCATATGAGTGCAAGCCACGGATCCATACGTAAGTCTCGGTACTGTATCGTATACCTGTACGATCACGGATACTTCATAGTTGGTAATTAAATGAATTCTCCAACGTTGCCAAGTACGTCTGAGTCTAAGTCACGTTAACATTAGCAACCATCGCTGGAAGGAGGTATATGCTGAAGACCCATGACTGTACCTCCTCCACTTTACATGCAAAATCCAAGAATAGATCAAAGAAGCCACGACGGAGTTACCGAGCACAGACGCTGCGATGAAATCGAGTTGACATACAGACAACCACTTGATACCGAAGTACCTACGTCTGCGAGTTGCGAGTGGCCGGATATCGACTGTACACATTTTTTCGTCGAGCTATGAAACCGGAAATACGTGCACGTGCGTGTGGTGGGCGTAGCGGTTCTGGAACTTATGGTCAATAAGTACACGGTTATTGACACCGTCATGACGTGTCTAAACACTTGCCAAAAGGCTGCTAACAACTTTTTAAGTGGTTCCTCAAAGATAGAAGATAAGTCCCAAACGATTTTTCGCCTGTCCAAATTCGTCTTTTTTTTCCCTTCATTTTTTCCCTTCATTTTTTCCCTCCTCCATTTCTTCGTGCACAACTTCTTTCCTTGCACCTGAGCGATGCTTTTCACTGGTACGAAGGAGTAGTAGATCAGAGATGGCCAACCTGGGAATATAAACAGTCCTTGTAATAGGCTGTCGGCTCGACACGCCAATAACGTCTGATCTCATCATTTTTATTTCCACATGATTCTTAACCCTCGAAAAAAATCGTTTTTCAATTTTCACAAAGTACAAGTCAACACCGACCTCAGCGAGTATTTAACAACGCACCATCATCTAGCTTTATAGTTCATCTTCGAGCTATGAGAATCGTGACGTGCATGGAGAAAGCAATATAAAAAAAATAAATCATGGGTCAGGTAAGGCCCCTGGAATTTTTCTACCAATTTCCCATACTGAATTTCTGGGGTTATGCCGGCTGGCGATCTTATATTAATTATACTTTTTCTACCCTTCAAAAAGGAGTAATAAACTTGAGGCGTCGGTAATGTAACACCTTGTGATAACGACTCGAACAAAGCTGATTGGTAGTCCAGTCTACCATAAAACCACATACGTATGTATGTACGCATTTTGGTCCCTGACCGGTGTCCAGAAGTGGTTACGTGGGCCTTAGGCCCCTTCTGAGCAGGTGCCATCGTGACTTGCTACCGCGTTAGTCTAGTACGTACGGTCTATCCTTCCTATCATTTTCTTTCGTATACAGTATTCATAGTATGATTTTCATTACAGGCGACGATTAGTTCACCTTGGCGCCGCTAGGCGGACAGTCAGGTAACACCAAGTAAACATAACGTGTCAAAGAAAATCCAACAGTCTATGGTTCGAGCTTCTAATTATCCGTAAGAAAAGCAGACGTTAACGTGGAACCGGCTTCTCTAATGGCAGCGCAAATAGTTTCTACTAAATCAACAGGTCGCCTGATGCCATATTGCTTAGAGTTCACGCCGGTACTCTATACCGGGAGAAGAGGTAGTGACTATATACGAGAAGCGCAAATTTCCGGGCTTAATGTTTGCACGAACATTTGACGAAGGCGAGTCTAGAGTTGTTTGACCCAGAGAATTTCTTGGTTCAGGTTAGGTTAGGTAAGACCGAAGAGGCCCCTACAGCTTCGTTAACTCGTATGTACAGAGCTCCGAGCGCGGTAGATAATCTGTAACAGTGTCTTAAACTGACACAAGATGGAGTATCAGTCGATAATGGCTTATATAAGCCAGAGTGTTGGGATTGATAAAGTGAATCGTGCGTAGATAATCGTTACTCTTAAGGATCGTTCGATTCTCTCGAATGATTTTTCAGCTCGATCGAGATCTCGAGCTAAAGAAGATACGATAGAGACACGGCTTGTTCTTGGCATCGTTATCGGCCGCCATCGTACGGCCATAAATCGCCAAAGGTTCTCATTCGTCTTTACAATCGCGAAGAAGTCACGTAATTGGCCGCCACGCCTTTCGAGACTACGGGGCGTGCGATTACCTTGCCTTCCGCAATTACGATATTGCAATTAGTCATGCAAATGAGCAACGATGCGAGACGAGACAACCAATGGAAATACAGATCTAGAGACTCTTCCCCACTAAGCATTACTTTTTCTCACTAGATGAACCGTGGTGGGGCAAAAATTAATCTTGTAACATCATTATCTACGCTATACGACAAAGTATCTCACGTAACCTCGAATTCAAATATATTTTTAAAACTTGCCTGATTCAAACTTCAAAAAAATTAATTTTTTTTTTATTACCAACCCCACTGTGAACTGAGCATAAATGTTTGGTTCTTAACGATACGAGTATTGTACACGATTCTCGTATATTGATGGTAGGTTAACCAAGTGAAAGGCATCGATTGAAATGGTCTGATTCGTACCTAAGACGCGACACCATTTGAATGGGCCTTTTATTCACACTCATTGATCTTCCCTTAAGATCCGAAACAAAGATTCCCGCAGATACGGAATATACAGAGGCATGGTTACGGCTACCAATCTTCGTAAGGCACCTCTCTGGTTTATGAGATGCTGCCCTGCATCCCCGTAAGGTCTGTTATGCTGCATTTACATGAAAAAGAGCAGAGACCCCGCGTCGCTGTCGCGGCCCTCCGGTTTCATGGCCGCGTTCACTCCCGAGCCTACCCAAGATTAAATTTATTCGAAATTGCCCTCTTGAATTTCTTCCGCAGACCACACGGGCGTAACGTAATCTCATACGTTGTACTACTCAGCCCAAAGTCCCTCGCTCTCCTCATACTCTCCTTCGTCTTCATCTTTATCATCTTCTCTTGTACTCTCCTCTTCTCTCTCCCCTCTTCCCCTCTCGATCTCTCGCTTCGTTACTTCCTCCCTCTGCGCTCCTCGCCACCCCATAGATCCTCACCAACTTCACCATACATTCCCCCTGTCTAAAGTCACGGAGTGCGTTTCACTCGGTTCTGGTAATTGTCAACTGCCGGTACTGTACACCGTGTACAGTGTAACTATTGAGCTAAAGAACCGTCCTGGCATGGAGTCTCCTCATCATCCCTGTGGGTTTCATAAAGCTCAGTTCACAATGCTGACGTGTAACAGGGCCGAGAGATCGTGATCGGAGAAGGCGTAGTATCCTTTTATTAAATTCTGGTTATTTTTATTATTTTTTTATCCTCCCTTCTTCTTTCTTACCGACCATTTTTTTTTTTACTTTTTACACCACCCTTTATCGGTAGGATCTCTCACCCTGGTGTTGCTGGCATTAATGAAGTTTACGTCCAGGAAAAAATTACAGCGGTTCGCCGCGGCCCACTACACACAGAACGCAATAATTTCCACCCAATTACGACGTGGCTAACGGTTTGTTTGCTCCATTGAAAAAAACCGTGCTGGGGCTCCGAGGCCCCAAGTTATAATCATGCAGCATAATTGATATCCAATTTCGACGTTTCTTCGGTCAAGCGAAGGGGGCCCTTCTTTTTGGCAGGATGGTAAGGCCCTGCCACATTTGGGCCTTAGGCATCTGTCGATGATTTATCGAATGACGAATCCGTTCCTCGTTAGTCGTTGCAACCTTCCTTGAGTCCTACTTTCGATATGCCTGTTGCTCTATGGAATTCATTTTTTGCGAACTCACTTTTACTTTCTCACATTGCCACCCCTGCACTTACGTGCATGCATACACACACTGCATCGACATCCACTTTACTGCTTTTCATTATTCCACACGTGCTTCAGACAATTCTGCTCTGGTTACCTGGCCTTATAAATCTATATTGCGGATCTATACTCGGTTGCATAACAATGCCGGCAATGCTCATGGTTCATGCATAGGTATCTATGCAAACCAATAACGACTGGTCCGAAGAGGCACGACGAATGGCGGGATAATATTTTCATATGAATACAGATGGCGTCTGTACTTTGACAGCGAAGAAGAGCGGACGAAAATTTTGACGTAATAAAAATAAATTGTAAGAAACGTCAAAACAAATGTATGATCTTTTTTTTTTTTTTAATTATTTTATTACTACACGATTTTTTACGAGGCAATAATTTCTTTTCAAAGGAATTTCATCGGTAACGGTATGCCGGTTCTCGTATAGGTAAATGAGCACGAGTAGGTACTAGAGTATAAAAGTCCATCGGGATACGAGAGGGTAGGAGAGGACGGAGATGAACAAGCAAGCCGCACGCACATCAGACTCAAAGCCCGCGGCTAATTATCCCCATTAACAGCGATGTGGAAATTCTAATGACCACCGACAGGTAGTCATTTAGCGAGTGAGTGCGGCTTACGCAACGTATAAAGTTTCCTTTCGTGCTATTTCCATACGCCCCCGCGGAGCGATTCCGTCAGCGCTCGATAATCGCTCGTCAATTACTGCCATTAGGCTTGAAAACCTTGACTGAGCTGCGCTTTGTGATCGCCGCGATACACTACTAGGTATTAACGTCAGGAAGATCTCGTTGCTTTAACCGATTCGCCGTTATCCTTCCTGTTGACTTAGCACGGGACCCAGACGCTTCTTACGGGCAGCATATATTTAGCAGGACCAACTACCATAGATCAGAGAATCATATTAGAGTCAGATGCTTCCGGTATAAATGATCAAAGTCACAGAGTCATTACCTGTCAAATATACGAAGATAAATAATTTTTGACGATTTTATTTCGATTCGATGAAATGATTATTAATTTATATAAAAAATGATCCCAAGGTGTATATATGTATAGTACGGAATAAAAAGTAGGACTCTCGACGACTGCTATTTTATATAGCGCAGCATCCCATCTAACGAGAAGACATTAGCGCGGGACTAATTGCAATTGCCAGTGGTATACGGAATTAATCGATTAGTAGGAATCGTCTTACCGGTAAGTCCAGGTGGGCTCTTGCGGTATTCTATACGCGCCTTCAGTGTCGCCCAGGGGGTAGGGGAGAGTGTGCAAGGGGATGCTCCTCGTGGAAGTCAAGTCGGTATGACTTCCTGGACTTTAGTATACATATATACTGTCGAAGGTAGAGGCCAAGTGTAGGAGAGAGAAGAAGCACTTCTGGTTAGTCCGTAGAGCAGGAGTATGACGAGGCGAGAAGACAAGGGATGTACTGTTGAGCGAGCGAGAGGCGATGTGACTGCTGAAAGAAGAAGGGAGGATGAAAAGAGCCAGGAGAGTCAGCCGAAATGATCGCGAAGACCTTGAGCAAAGTAAACGCGTCCTTTGCGTAAGGCGGGCTGCTGGCAATATCGACGCATAAAAGCGCGGCGGCCCGCGCGGCAAACGCGGTGTAATAAGGGCGGCTTAAACTCTGCGAATTCTTTTATTAATCTGCGTAGCGGGATTGGATTTAAAGCCTCGGAGAAGACGGGCGCAACCCTCAACATTCATAGTCGACGACCCACCCCGTTTTGGCGAAACCGACAAACATACCCGTCGAAAATGCTACTATCAACAGTAATATTTTTATCACTGATAAGAGGGTAGTTGGCAATATATAGATTGTGTCTTATCAATATTTTTTTTTTTTATTCGAGTCTTTGCTTTTCTTATACGTTGCTGATTTGTTGAGATTGCGATCGAACGTGATCGATACTCCGTTACACCTGATATTGACACTTTGTTACGTGAAGTTAGTCGACATTCATTTTTCACGGTGTTCATTCGCCTAACGACGATTCTATGGTCCTTTTAAGATCGTAGAAGATCCTCGGCTAGGGTTGTACCGGGCAGGGGTTGCATCTACCCTTCTGGCTGGTCGTTAGAGCGAAAACGTTCTCCATTAACGCCTCTTTCCCATTCCATTCTACGGCGGCCTTCCTTCGCTGCTCTCCCTCTCTCTTTCTCTCCTTCTCTCTCTCCCTCGCTCTCCTATTCTCTCTCGTTCGCCGCTTCTTTTGTCAGTTGGCAGACGCGCCGCGCCAAAGCGATATTAAAAACTGGCGCGCGGCAATAAAGCTAACTGCTCGCACACGTACGGGTCGCGCCATTACGGAAAATAAAATTTACATCATCCGCTACTCTTCTCTTAATATCGCACTATCGTACTATTCCTAGGTACTACCCAGGTTTTACCTGCGCGATAACGTATTCTCAATGATGACGTTTACGATACTAAAAAGCTCCTCCACACTATTATACTAAATTAGTTAAAATACTTGGGATTGACATAAATAAAAATGTTGATGAAGAAAAAATTGGAATTTTCAAAATTTCAGGTTTTACACTATCAATTGTTATCAGTATGGATTATCGAGGATGGAGGTCAGTGTTATGCAGGATGGAACGATCTTCAATATGAATGTTATGTATATCGTACTGTCTTATTGTTACAAGAGACGTAGCTCTGCCTGACTGGCAGGTTGGGGTGAGCCCGATATTACGCAGCCAGTGGTGACGCGGGAGAAACCCTCGTATTTAAATACATCGCAAGAGATGGAAATGTATTTAGACGACAGCTCTCCTGAAAGGAAAATAATTTGACATATTTTAAAAGTTGGAATATCGCTCGAACTTCTAAAGCCGACGGGCTTGAACCCGAGCCGCTTTTACGGACAGGGCCAGATACTTGGCTGTTGGCTGTAGACCGGCGAAGTACAGGCGTGCCGGGAGTAATAGGAGCGAGAGTGGAAGGTGGCGTGGAGGTGAACGAGAAGGAGAACGAGGATACGACGTTGAACGTGGGAACCTAGAGTAATAGAAGTGGAGGATGAGGATTAGAGAGTGACTGAGGTCGAGTAGTGAAGCCCAAGCAATTTTAAAGCGATTTTTACCGAAATAAGTTTACGTTAATTGAGGGCTTATCAAAGGACTCGGTGCGAATCGTTTCCTATGGATTCCTCTATCCCTAACCTTACTTTCCTTTTCTCCCTTTCGTCACCCCTGATGCTTCTCACTCTGTTCTTAGTCCTTAGTAAATTTGTATTACACCTCACGACAAGTCGCCCTCGAACGTCGATCTCGATAACACGTACTTGCCTTACGATGATCTGACGTGCCTTTACGTATATATGTATGTATAACCTGAATATTCCATCGTTATTTAGTTCATGTACTGAAACGCCAGGTGTCACCCGGATCGCACTTAGAGACGGCACAAAACGGTTACGATCAAGAGACGAGGGCGATCAGCGGGGTAGAATAACTGCAGGTTGGCAGACCTGAAAGTCTGGATACCAAGGAAGGACGCCAAGTCGTGGAAGTTTATCTTCATTCTGGCGGGCGTAAAAATAACGAACGTAGAAACTGGCAGGGGTGGCGATTCCTATAACCAGCCCGAAGCCGTGTACGCGCCGCGGCATGAATATTGCCAATTTACGGGTAGAGGAACGTACGGTTCTTGCCTAACCCAACCTAAACCCACCTAACCTCACCTCACTTCAGTTTCCCTCGATTCCACCACCTCCGCCTCCTGTTTTACCACCCAGTCTCACTTTGCCTCACCTCAGCTTCACATACATATAACGTTCAACTCGCGTTCCCTGCTCGAGCTCAGCTCCTGGCGCTCCACCCTCTTTTTTCCTCTTTTTCCTCTTTTCCCACTTTTTCTCTCTCTCTCTCTCTCTCTCTCTCTCTCTTATTCTCTTTCTGTCTCTCGCGTTCCGCAGCCAGTACGTTGCTAGTACAACGTAGAAAGAGACACAGAGAGAGAGAGACAGGGCGAGTCTGAACGTAGGAACGAGAGTGGTACCAAGAGGGATAGGAAGAAAGAGATTGGGTAAGGGAGGGCGCTTGATGCGATATTGGAAAATGGCGTCGATGTGTGCGGAGGGTAGCACAGAAACCTCGACCCACCCTCCTCAACCTCCTTCCACCCACCGCCACCCTCTCGGGAGGGCAGAGAGGACTCCGAGGAGTGGGGAAAAATAAAATAAATTGCCCAACATATCCAATAAGGTGGCAGAGCCGTTGCCTAGGCGACGCCGGCTCTCTCCGCGTTCTATTTTATTTTTTCGAGCCGGGAGCGTACTTTTTTTTTTTTTTTACTACTTTTTACTCCTTTCCTCCTTTTTTTCCCTACCCTCCCACGTATACGTGTGCGTATACACGTACATGCCTATATCTATTATGTGTGTGTATATATATATATATATATATATATATATATATATATATACACATATAAATACATACGTTCAACTATTTCTCGCTCTTTTTATTTTTTCTTCACGTTGCCAGCCCTTGGTCAAAAATACATACGGTGACGCATCTCACTCTTGTATACGAACCTCTATAAGCCGTTACAGCATATGACGTGGTTCACGTTAGCTGGTCTCAGTGAAAGATAAGAGTAACGATAAAAACAATAAAGTCGCGTTCATCAGAAGCTGCAGTTGTGATACAGAGACACGTCTGTGTACTCGAACAGAGATGTATGTACACGCATGTACACACGCGTGGCTCTTCGGCGCCGGGCAAATTGCCGGTCATTCCTTTTTGGCCCTGTTGCAAAAATTGGCAAAGGCAGCCTACACGCCTCCTGCAATATGTAAAATAATGATGGCCGCCTGAAAGGAATGCATAATGAGATCTCGGCACGGTGCGTGGTAGAAAGACAGGGGTACACAAGCGAGATAGAACTGAATAAGCAGGAAAGAGGAGTATGGAGACAATAATGTAGGTGGGGATGGGAAACGCGGAGGATAGGAAAAAAAAAAAGGAAATGCATTAAAAGAAGCGAATAACTAAAGAGAAGGAAGAATAAGCTCGGGCATAAATAGGAACGATTAGTCATCCTCGTGTACGTGTTCGCATGTCCTGTCCACCCACGTGGACACTTTTTTTTTTTCCGACTGATTCACCGTGTTACGGATGCTGCTCGTTGTTGTTATTATTATTGTCCTTGTCGTATCGTCACGTACATGAACCTACTATCCCGGCGACCTTTGGACTCTCATGAAATTACCTAAATCCACATTAACCCCGAACTCACCTTACCTGACCTTACTCGATTACCTGTCGCTGTTAACTCGAGCGATATTCCTCGCGTGCCACTCTCAGTGGGCAGAACCCTCGTTCCCTCCCACAGCCAGGAAATAGTCGGGAATTAACTGCTGATTGCTGACCCCTGGACATAGCGGTTCTATCGAGTACCATGACTGCGCGTATGTACTTAGGCCTTAAGTGCATATACGAGCATCTCGCCGAGATGAGTTAATTATATCCAGGTGGTATTTCTTTGGTTATTGGGATTGGCAAAGTCTTTAGTACGTTGGCATTAGGTGTAGGTCGTAGTTAGATAGGCTAACCAAGTGCCGCTCTCGTTACTCGTGAATATACAGTGGGTAGAGCGTCCGATTATACCCGGTGGTAGATGTAAGATAATAAATTCATGCCCGGGGATGCTGTTTTCATATGGAGGAAGATCATTATAAAATGTATGCTCGTTTAAGTGATAATTGATGAGATGGACATTCCTTGGCTCGCGGCCGTCACTCTAATCTAACTCTAACCCCATGTGCTGAATCTCGTGACGTGCAGTTTATTAAAGGTACGATGATCCTTGTACCGCGACGTGTTAATCATCCAGACTCAATTCTTACGGGTGAACTGTTGCGTAATTAACAGTTTGGATAATGCTGAATATACTGGATATGGTCATATGGTGCGTTGGCACGTGTGCCTAGACTCACTTGGGTTCATGCGTGGTTAAGGGTGGCTATTGGAAAACCACGCCTCGTGTAGGGTACCGCTTTCAAGATACGTCGTCAGGATAAAGAATGCTAGCTTCCGATTGGTCTGTGCCCCACATATATACCACCCTCGATTGCAACCCCGCGTTCTTACTATATTTAGGGGTGCTGACTTCCCTCCTGTGCCTACTCTCATATATGTATCCGCCTTTCGCTGAATTTCTATCTGTCTCACTCGTACGCCCTCGATGTCCCTATGTGTGTCTTTCTCTCTCCTTCTTTAACCTCTAAGATACTTTACTCAAGGAAGCTGCCTCCTTCCGCACATGTTCCTGAGTCGTGTGTTCACTCTGCGCAAGTCACGGAACTTCCCTGGAACCTATGTGTGTCTTTGACTCCACCCTGACAATCAATCAAAGACACGTACATATAACTACGCTTTCCTGTGCCAGCCATTTTTTTTTTTTCTTTCCTCGGAGACTGACGAAAGTTATCTGGTATTAAGAGAAAAAGTAAAATTGTCTAAAGGCGAAGCCAAAGTTTTATTTATACACGGTGTCGTTTTCGTATCTTTTTATTTACGACGCGGTGCTTCGACTTAAGTATATGTAAGAACAAAATTGATTTCAGAAGAGGCTGAATTTAATAACAGCAGAGATTCAAACAATGTTGATTATAATTCGCTATCTGGATTCATAAATCGATGGTTAAATGGTATTCGCGTTTAAAGTCCTTCGTATGGCATTCAAAGGACCTCTTTGACAATTTTGAGGAAACATTAAAAATAAGGTAAGAAAAAAAAAAAAAAAATGATAATGGCAAGAATTGCTGAGGAACAAAAAGGGGGGTTGGTAGTCCCACGAAGTCTTGAAGGAGGTTTTGCAGGTAGTGGAAAAGAGGGGGAGAAAAAGTAAAGGGAAGTAAAAGAAGAAGAAGAAGAAGAAGAAGAAGAAGGATAGAGGCTGAGTGGAACTGAGGAGTGTTCAGCAACCGAGAGTCGAGTGGAAGTGGAGTGAAGTGGCCGAAGGCACATGGGCAACCCTCTTGGGTGTCTAGAGCTGAAAATCGATACTACCGGGGGAAAAGGGTTAAAACTCCAGGACTGCCACCCTAGCATCCCACCCTTCACTCTTCGTCCCTTTAACCCCTGACCCCGCTAGGTTACTACCCCTGGCCACCTCGCCATCTCACTTCACTTCGCTCTCTCCTAACCCGGGCTAACGTCGATTCTTCTCATCCCTTATTCGCTCTGGGAAAGAACGAAAGCAGCTCCCGGGTTACTTCGTCGAGGGAAACGAGATTTACATACCCGGGTGCCTACTACGCGCCGCGGCCCTTGTTAGCTGAAAGTTGCTTCGTCTGCGCGATCCTGTTGGCTTTTACCGCGCTTAAACATCGAGCAGTGCCGGTCGTTAGCGAGAAACTTGGTTGGGAGAGACAGAGAGAGAGAGAGAGAGAGAGAGATAGAGAAAAAGAGAAAGATACCAGATAGGGTGTTGCAAGGGAGACATAGAGGTGGTAGAGATAGAAGGTTAAAGGTTGAATATGATTCAAGGGTAGCTAGGAGAGTAAGACCTGACCCCTTTGCTTTGGATGAACTAACCTCTCTTGACACTTGCATTTCCCACTATCTGATTCAGGACTGGTGAGCATCGAATGAGTAGGGTGGCTTTGAATTTTTTTTTAAGATAATATTCAAAACTTTTCCTTCTAGTAATAGATAAGTAGGGAGAGGGAGTGTTCTAGATGCGCTAGGAGTTTGTCCTTGTTGGTGAAGGGTGGTTTTCAACGGGTGGTGGTTGGTTATGAAGGCAGCAAGTAGTTGGACGGCGGGGCGAAGGGTAACGGGAAGACGAAAGTTTCCGCGTAAAATTGGAAAATAATAAATTGCCAAACTACTTTAAAGAAATTAGCGTGCACGTTAGATATTACCGGGAATTTTGAACTTCCGGGGTTGGAGGGGGGGGGGGGGGGCTGATATTGATTAATTTGTTTAAGAACTTGTTCGACTCTCCTTACTTTCTTTGGGACTAGTTTCTCCGTGCAGTTTTCCTTCCTTCTGCTTTCGAGCGAAGTAACAAAAATTGTCAAATAGAAATAACGTCTTGGAACGTCCGTTTAACGTGTTGCCTCGACGTATATTTATTTCTCCGTGAAACGCTTAATCCGTTATAGAATATTCCTCGTGAAGTGGTAGCCAGTGTGAAGTTGAAGTGGGGACGCATTATATGAGTCCCCTATAAGCACGTCCCACGCACTCGACATATTGCATACATACGGTAGTTTCACGCTCGCCGAGCATATGTCATGGCGGCAATAACGTTTCCGATTGATCGAGCATTTCGATGTTCGGTATTAGAATGCCGCCACGCTTAAGTTTTTTGGGCCTAATAAAAACGGGGATGCGACCCTCGAAGAATTGTTAAACACTTTGACACGTGAAAGGGTGTCGATGACTTTACGACCGTTGCGAGTCTTCGAGTCAAGTTGCTGTTTCGGAAAAAATCGAAAAACTTTTTTTGGTCAGGATATAATAAAAAAATTCACGTTAAATTTAGAATTAGGAATTAAAAATAAATTTGACTTTGCATAATAGTCACGAATTTTATAGAACGTGAGCGATGGGACAAATTAATTCTAAGTCAGTTTAAACGAAGCGAGGTTACATTACACGAAACAATGGACGATTGTTTCACTCAAATGTTACAACTGCTAGAACACGATTATACAAGTGGATAGCCTTAAGCATGATTTACAACGTTCAGGCTGATCTCTTATGATGAACCCGATCATTGATACCAGTGCGATGACGCGGTGAACATCGTGGTTCTCTGTTTCTTGACCGGTACTTGGCTTCACGTTGTCGTTGCGTCTCTGGCAATTTACCAGCCCTGAATCCGTCGCAACCCGCAGCCTTATGTAAAGTTAACGAGGCGACCGGGAAACTTTCGGATGAATATGAAAGTAGGCCGGTCTCCGGACGCCCGGGCGCGTCGCGCATTTATATTTAAGGCGACGCCACCTCGGCTAGATTGGATGGTTAGGGCGTTAATGTCCTGCTGCTGCTATGCGAAGTATCGCAGTGCTGATCTAAAAATCAAAGTTTAATGCAATAATTAAGGCGCAACGCTAATCGCTGTCTTGTCGGTTATTTAATCGAGCGAGTTAATATTTACCCCAGAGTTGCGTGGCTATACAGATCGTTATAAGAGCGAATGTAGATAGGGGATGAACTTATATCATGTCTGTAGGAAGATCTTGGCGTTGGTCCGCTTGGGGTCCAGTAAAGATTTTGAAAAAAGAAATCCAGCGTGTCTTTAGTGTTTCTAATGGCTGGTGGGGGGTAGATAGCGTAGAGTTCATAAGGGTGACTAGAATTGTTCCTGGGGGTGATCGACTCGAGAAGAGACTTTCATAGGGGGAGTGTGAGTACTTGTGTGACAAAGGACCATGAGAGAGAGGGAGAGAGAGAGAGAGAGAGAGAAAGGGTAGCAGCGTGCGAGGGCCGTATTGACGCCCATGTATACGCAAGCGCAGGATCGTTCTTGCCACCCTTAACACACCCTCGCGGGTTCGCGAGGGTGGTGTGCAGACACGTAGACGTATATACACACATACATACGCACAGAAGCACGCACAGACGCGCGCACCCTCCCACCTCCCCCCCTTGAGAAATATCATAGCCGTGTGTGTTTTTCATACTTTTCTCTCCGCCCCCGAAGTGCGCGGTTGCCGGTGCGGTGGACGGGGTAGGAGCGGCACACCCGCCTCGTGCAAACCCACCCCCGGACGTTTTCCTGTGCGCGCCTCACGGTGTTCCAAGTTTTTCATCTCGCCCGCTATTTTTCATTTCCATACGGCAATCCACTCCTTCGAATGGAAGTGGGGGTGGGTACGCTTCAGACTTCCGCTTTTGCTTCCTTCGTCGACTTGGGACACGTCCTCGCCAGTCTCGCTACACCTATTCCTCTTATATACGGAACGAGAACCACCCCTCGTCACCACCAGCCATATCTCAATCGCGGAAATGGGGGTTGGTTGTACTCGTAGTATAGAATCCCAGACCGGTGTCACTTATCGGCAGATTGAAATCGTTTCCACCATGACGTACGTGGCAACATCAGCCTTTCGCATACAAGAGGTGTTCAAGAGCGGCTTACTCTTTTTTTATTTTTAACGATTTTCATCCCTTGGAAAATCAGGTTAAATCTATCCCGTCCATGATAGGGCTGGCGTTAATCTCATCAGCATCGTCGCCACTTAACATCCAACTTGACGTTCACACCGAGCGATGTTGAGTAAAGGAGTTCACGTGGTATGCGAAGGGTGCAGAGAGGAGGTAGAAGCCACTGTAAGGGTAGTAGTGAAGCGCTTCCTGAACTCCTGAAGCTTCAAGGCCTAAGGTGGAGAAGCAGTGGAGTCATCCCCTAATGAGATTAATTTGTGTTATATGCGACCGCACCAGCGTCACTCGGTAGGACCTGAATATAGGGATGAGATCAGATTGCAAGATGTTTCTTCTTCGGATTTTTATTGAATCTTAGTTGCATCCTTTCTGTAGGCATGCTCATAGCTATTTCCGTATACCTGGTGGATCTTCTGAAGGCAGACCGTAGCGCCGTTATGCGTCGATTTTGCGTCACGACCTCGAACTCAAAGTCCCGTTGATTCGATTTCATTGAATGAGACTTCTCGGCTTCCTTTTATCTTGGTTCGTTCCCTTCCCTCGGTTCTCGTATTCTCTTGCCCTCCTTTCTTTTTCTCTCTCCCTTGCCCACTTCTACTTGGATGAAGAGAGATCGATGAGGGATGTGCGCGTGGGAGAGAGATACAGTGAGGGCTGGAGAACACGTTTAATGATAAACCGTAGTCGGGCTCTCCGGGTTGCGACCTGAGAGATGAGATAGCATCTGGATATCGGTACTGGCAATCCGTATCGCTAGTTAGCCGTGTTAGATGACGAAGATAAGCCCTCGGCCGCACCATGAGAAAGCATGAAAGGCATTAGGGTGCGTGCACAACGGGACCCGACTTCGTTCGATTCATCTTCTTATGCGTCCTCATATAGGTACGCGGACGCAGATTCACCTGAGTGTCGTGAGAGAAAGCGAAACAGATATAAAATAGAATGCAAAGGAAGAGAGAGGGAGAGACAATGAGAGATATTGAAAGAGCGGAGAGAATATCTACTACTAGAAGGGTTGTGGAGAGAGTACAGAGGGTTGTGAAAGAGTCTGAGTGAAAGGGTGGTTCGCGATAGAAAGGGTAGATCCGCCGAGCAATTCCGTCTCGAGTGCGTTTACACGAGGCATCGTTCCATTCTTTCGTATTTCTGGCTATTATTTTCCATTAATGGGGTGGGTCCAGGGTGGTGGGTTGCCTGGCTGGTTGAGCTCCGAGCTGGATGATGATGGTGGTGATGGTGAAGGTGGTAGTGGTAGTGACGATGGTAGAGGTTGGCATTCGTGTTTTATCTCGGGGTAAATTCGTCGAAGTCGGGAGCAGGGGATGAAAAAAAAAGTAAAGGGTTAGGGTGATGAAGAGAGCAGAGGAGCTGGATAGAAGAGTTGGGTCGACTGGATGGCTGGCTGGCTGGTTTGCTCTGGCAGTACTGCAGATCAATGCCAGCCAGCCGTGTGTCGGCTTTTCTTAGTACCTACACCCTCTTCTTCTTTCCGTGAACTCGCTCTATTTCTCTCTTTCTTTCCCTCTCTCTCTCTCTCTCTCTCTCATCCCCTCGTCGTTCTTTTCAACCACCAACCCTCCGTCGTCTTGCACGGCACCTCTACCACCTCCACGTAGCTTTTCCCCCCTTGGAGCACTGGGCACACTCTCAAGGGTGCTTCTCACCAGTCGAGTCAGCATTTCCTCTGACTTTCCTTCAGGCTCCATCATCATAGATATGTACCATGTGCGCACTCTGACTATTGACTTGGTACACAGACCTTGGCGCGACTTGATCCTACTTGAATCAAGTTTGTTTGTCGTGTTGTTATCCCGCGAGGAGACTTGAATCAGCTTGAAATAATATAACCCGATTAACGTTGACTTAACGACACTTGATTTCACTTTTACGGCTCAAATTATTTTTACCTTACTTGAAATCAACTTGATAGAACTTGAACCAATTCAAGTTCATGCGGTTACGCTGACTCAACTTAACTCGTTTTAGACCGACTTGTCAATTACTGTACCTAAAATCAACTTTGTCAAACTTAACCCATTCCAAGTAAAGGACTTACAATTAAAGTCCATTTCTGTATTGTCGTCTGTCTTAAGTGAACGTTCAAGTTACGTAAATATAAAAAAGACCTCCAAGAATGCGAATCAATTATAGAAGACTTGACGTCAATGTTCCTCGAGAGAAGCTTAGGTTGTAACAGAATGTTGCAGCATGCAGGTGGTAAGGTCATTAATAACAAAGTGACCTCCTGATAAATATCCTCATGCGGAAGGTGCAGCGCAACAGAGATTCTATGGCCTTTAAGGTCACCGCGAGCCTGGACCTCCCGCCGATCGCAGCATAATGTTGCGTCACAGGCAAGGTCGTAAGGTCGACGTGGATTTTCACGTGGTCGTAAAGTCAGGCAGAGTTCGTCAGCTGATTGTAATTTTTTCAGCCATTCAAAAACTTCAGGAGTCAAGAGAATAAGGTCCAATCGATAAGGCTAACAAGGTCCATGTTTAACGAGCCATAAACTCTACGCGACACTCGTTAATGAAGTATCCGCGATCATAAGTCACCTCCAGATCATGACTTTTATAAGACGTTGAGAAAGATGCTGGGGATAATATTGATGACTGAAAAAAAAGTAGTCAGTAAAAATTCGGATGAATAAATAGGCAGAGACAGAACCAGTAGGAGATAAGAGGCTCATAAAATCAGCGAAAAATAATCGATGCTGGACCATTTGTATGCACTTGGAATAAAACGAGACCAGCATCCCCCTTCCTCTTTCTCTCTTTTTTATTTCCTTCACTCTTCCATTCTCTGCCTCCGGATGCTTATTTCCATTCATCCTTGCTGAACTTGTTCAGTGGACTAACTGCCCATCATCAGCAACTGGGATAAAAATCGTAAAACTCTGTTCAAGATGACGGTCATTATCAGCCTGAGATACTTGATGTCTGGTACAATCGTGGATTTAGGGTTTCGACCGGAAGTGAAACATTTAATAATAAGCATAGGTCAGCTCTTGAGTACATTGATCTGGGATCAGAAGTAAGGTAATATCAGGAACGATCTATACTTCAACAAGATGCTACGATCAGATTGAATAACAATCTTATAATCTAGCTGATCTTAAGGAATAGAGAAATGCCTTGGGGCATTTTACCCAAGCTTCATTGCCTGTAAAGATTTATTAAACTCATCCCAGTGAGGTCGGAGCGTTCTTGAAGCCCAGGGGCCTTAAGGCCCTACACAACCAGAACGATCCACCGACCAAGACTGATAACAATAATCGAGCTCCTACGGGTTAGCGGCACCTAAGAAATACTCTGAAGCTAACTATCGATTTATCTGTTGCTCTCAATTTAGAAATACTCCTTTAACCGGGACTTGGATCAGGCCCTGGATTTTTTTTCTTCTTCTACAGGACCCTAGACCCAACGTCCCACTGATCACTGGAAACCGATCCTAAATTGCCTTATTATCGACTATGGCTGATATATCAAGGAGTAACGACTCGACGTAGCAATAATTTCTCGCGCCATTTGAACTTTGACATGGGTGTGGTGAAAGGATAAGCTTCCACTGCCATGTATTCCCGTAAACTTCAACTATAAAATCTCACCCACAGTCACGGACAGGGAACTCTAACGGAATCAACTATAGGCAGTTACCTCACGCTATCAGAAAACGCTGATTCATCTCTCAAAATTCTTCTCGATCCTATTTTGGCCCCTTGAACTTAAACCAACATTAATTGTGAGATAATAAAGTTGGACACCTCATTATTCAGATTCTTATTCAAAAGATGATACGTTGATATCATCTTCCTCCCTCCTTCGCCCATCCTCCCTCTAGTAAAAATGTCTTATTATGAAATATCCCCAAGTGCAATTGATGTACCGTTGTTACTTTTCCACGATGCTATTGGTCGGTTAAAAAAAGTTTTAAAAGGTTGAAATCAGGATATTGCTCAAGACTCTGCTAACTTCCCACGCGTATATCTAACCCTTATTCTGATTCAACCCTTTACCTCAGTACCCTCGGTCCCGCTCGATCCCTTGGGAGCGCCCTTAACATTCCAGAAAATCTACATACGAAAAAGAAAGAGTGCTTTCCCGTGTCTCACGTGGGACGGTCATTGTCGTACCCATCCTAATCCACCGGCCATTCACACCCTTAAAAAAAAAAGAAGAGAATTCCAGAATGAAATACTGAACGTTACCGTACAAAAAATTCAAGAGTCACGTGACAGAGGGTTCACCATAGCAGTCATCTACGTGCCCAAAGGTCGGCTATAAGTCTGATATTTATTAGTGACTTTTCTCCAGAGTGAGAATCGCTTGGTCCCAAGGGATAAAGGAAATGAGCTCCACCCTTATTTTGGTGAAGGAAAAAAAAAAAAAATATATTAAAAGGATACTTAAGAAACCGAAGTGAAAGGCGTATCGAGCCAATAAAATGAATCGATTGATTTCCTAGACTCGAGTGCCAACTGGGAGCGACATCTGCATACACTCACATGGGATACATAACCGTTGACGGTTATATATACATCCTTAAATACTTATACACGTACTCGCACTATGTATATGTGTCTCTGTCATGCCTATATATATATATATATATATACATACACACGCATATGTATAGACATGCTCATGATTAGACCCTCTCGCCTGAGGTTCTCACGTTACTCCGATGGCAACTAACTTTCCGCATAAATTACTAAAGGTTTAACATCCCCAAACATTTATAGACACTTCAGTGGCGTCCTCTATCTCTTCCCGAACACCGATACCGTGTCGCTCTCCGGGCCCCTTTTTCTACGGTACCCTTGGGCCTCATGCCCACCGGAGCTAATGGGCTTACCTGGGCTCGACAACCCTGTGCCACTCTGTTATAGCCGGCTGCCGGGCTCCGGGCCAGCGCGGATGCTTTATTAGTTTCCAGCCGTGAGGTCCTGCGAGATTAATAACGCGCCATTTGTAAGTCCCGCGGGGCCCACTTGGCTCGCGTACACCTCGACAAGAACACCGAAGAAAATGGATCTGTACGTACGTACGTGCACGATGGAAGGAAGAAATCGCACCGTGTAAATCCAGTCATATGTATAATAAAGATATATAGGTATATATATATATATATATATATATATATATATATATATACGAGTTTATCATGTATGCTAGTTACTTTTCTAGGGATTTTTCATTATGATTAATCATTTAGTTAAATGACACTCAAAGTTTTCGCTAGACGGTTCTGCGGGATCGGCTCAGTCAGAGACCATAGATGTGCACGATCAGAAATGTATCCAGGTGACCTAATGTGCACTGAAGTCAGGTTGAGATTTTTGAGGTCAATGTACCACCAAATTACTAGGGTGGTCTTTGTTGAAAATGCGCACGAGGCGTAGGGTCAGGTTATGTAGAAACAAACGAGCTGGGCTGCTGCTCAGCAAAACAGAAATTACCGCGTCACATCGTGGCGGGACAGCGAAAGGATGAGGACACGAAGATTCCATTAAGGGTAACTGGTGGTAATGAATGGAAGACACCCCCTCACAAGTACCACGATGGCAACAGTGCTTCCCCTGAACAACCTCGGCGATCCCGAGCCAACGCCCCTCCCTACCTCTCCTTCTACTACTCTCTTCTTAGTCGGGGCAACCTTCGCACACCCCTTCCTTTCACCCTTACTACGGCGACGACTACGACACGATGAGCGTCGACCGACGTAATTTTACTCTCGGTAAAAAATACTCTCGTTTAACTTTTCTCCGCTCATTATTCCCCGACGCCATGACCTAACCCGACCTGACCCCAAGGCGGTTTCCTTTAATAACCCAGAGAAAAAGAGAGGCGAGGTGTATAGCGAGGGTGAGCGAGGGTTACTCGAATGAGGGAGAGAGAGGGTAGAACCAATACAATGAGTGAGAGAATGAAAAGGAGAGAGAGACAGAGAGGGAGAGAGAAAGTCTACTCCAACGCCAAGGGCAGTCCTTGGATGCTAATTTGTAACTGGGCTACTTCCGGAACAGTGGTTCTCCGACGCTCAAGACAGTCTCTTGATATTTTTTTTTAGGTCAATGGAAGTACTTCGGATTAAGGGATGAAATTGATATTAGGGATTAGTGGTGTTCGGAATCAGTTATACGTAATGTCCGGGACTACTGATCTCATTGAATACAACCGGAAGTTGATAGTAAGCAATTCGACGAACGAAGCTGCTAATTCTCGTCGTGATAATCCTTGGGAATGAGCACCTTGAGGATGTTTGTGGTTGTCAAGGGAGGTAACGGGGAGGGTTTCGTAGTAGAAGGGATGGTTTTCTTGCATCGACAATTAGTCTCATCCCCTTGGATACCCTTCGCTCTATCCTATCCTGCCCCTTATAGCAGCAGCAGCACCGTCGCCAGCGGCAGCAACCCCATCCATGGCATTTAATTACCTTGCCAACCCCACGCTGGCCGCCTCGGGGCCAAGGTCACGAGCCATTCAACTCGCCGTATTCCACAACCGCGGGCACACTGACCGAATTCTCGCTTTAAACCCAGTTTTCAGGATCTTCGGTTTCAAGATGTATACTTGACCTCGTGTGACCCATAAAATCACCCCTACAAGTTGTAGGGGGTCGCTCAAATTAATTTACTGTAGCAGTATTCTGCATCAGCCTGACTACGTCATCAATCTATTTTTGCCCGGGGCTGAATTGTCTCGTCGGTAATCGCGTGTTGTAGAATTGTAGCCCCTAAATCAGAATCACAACCCCTTGGAATCCATGACGCTCCGAAAAAAGAGACTCGCTACGTATTGCGAGACCCTACCTTAAATACCAAACGGACGGATCCACACCCTTATTTATTTCCGGCGTTATCAACCAACCCGGCTATTCTATTCGAGGGTTGTTTCTGTCGAGGTGTGTGGATCGATCCGACTTCAAGAATCCGTTCCAGGGCTACAATCCTGGATGTCTATTCAGAAGAACCACTTCTTGCAATGATGATACTCGTAGGGCTGGACGTAGTTCAGACCTACGTAAAGGGATGATGTATTTTTTTTTTGTATAAAATATATCCAACCTTCTGATATATGGTTATTGGTAAAGGTTTGAGGTGATTTCACCCCCGTGCGATTTATACGTACATCAGAATGCGTCTGCTAGGTACAGGCTAACACGCACACCCCCAAGTCCACACATCCACCCCAGAGTTGCGCAGAACTTCCTTCCTTCCTTCCGCTTGATCGACATCGATTCCAAGATGGCAGAAGCACCGTTCGCAGCCAGGGGCATACGTATCAACCCCATTCTCCAGCCAACCCCAGCCCTTCTGTCCTCTCGCAACTCCCCCCGCCACCCAAGCGTTTCTACTTCCACCCCCATCGTTACTCTCCATGCCTTCGACCTTTTACCACCCCCTAGTAGAACCAACCCCTGTGTCTACTCCCACCGTGAAACTTGTCGGCGGCGCCGATCACCCATACACCGGAAGACTCGCGAGATGTCCGGGTCCGATATCGGAATCGCATTAGGACTCCTCCGCTCCGTCAGCGCCATCTCCACATTCTTCCCCTGGTTCCACCCCCTTTTTTTTCCATCTTCTTCCTGCAGAATTATTATGGCACCGACCACGCCTGCCGTAGCAATTTCGACTCCGAAACCTTCCATAGAAAATCAATCAGCCATTTTTCAAGAATTTTTACAATTCTCAAAATCCAAAAATTTCATCATAACTCTTCATCTATCACAACCCTAATTTTAGCAATATTAATTGTTCCTGGACTTCCCAAAGACCATATAGGTATCTCACAAAGATTTTCGCTTCCAGGTTATGGTTCTTGGTTCTTGAGAAATGGTTCGGGGCCTGATTGGGCCTTAGGCTTCGGAACTTACTACCAAGTCAAGAAACTGGAAGCAATCCCTGAAGTAATAGCATCCACGGTCAATAAATTTAAAGGTAGATCCACGGGTGGAGCTTGGGGCGTGTATGAGTGTGTGTTTGCGTGTGGATCTGACAAAACGTAGTAGGTGGATGGTTGTAGGTGTAACCTCCTTCCCGGTAGGTGTACGAGACACATAGTGGAGGTGGATCCCTTCTATGTCTATGGTGGAGATAGGTAGAAGGTTCGCGGAGGCGGCGGTGGAGAATGAGAATAAGAGGGAGAATGGAAGATTGATCTGCAGCTCCCAGAACCAGAATACACGTTTTATTTGATCCTCTCTCTCTCTCCCTCCCTCTCTTTCCTCATCCCTCTCATACTTTCCTTCTAACTTTATACTCCCTCACCGGCCGAGCTACTCCCTTTTTTGATTCCATTTACCATTTTCTACTCTCTCTCGCTCTCTCTCGCCCTCTATCTCTCCCTCTCTATTTCCTGCACTCCTACTAGTGTCTTTGTGCCTGTCTGCTAGGAATTCCTATAGCGAGAAAGAGAAAAAATAAAATACCAAAGAAAAGGTACACGTATATACCTCGTATATATATATATATATACACACACACACACACACACACATATATATATATACCTATCGTACACAGGTTGCAAACAGAAACGCCTAGACACTGAAAAGAGAATCAGAGAATGAAATATTTTTTCGAAATATCAAAGCCCAGCAAAAAATGGTGTCTACATTGTTCATAATGTATGTAAGTATACGTATATAAAGTTCAGTCCTTAGTGTAGGGTAACGGCCATGATGCACGGTAGTCTTTGAAGGATATCGATGGTAGGATCATAAATTAAATTCGCTACCCTCCATCTTCCTATCAACCTTCATTTCTCTTTCTCTTCACCCCTTCCAATCTTTCTGCTCGTAGGACGACCTATACTACCTTGCACCTATACCTACCTACGGACACCTTTGAACCTTCTCGTTCTGGAATATTTACCATAAAATTGAATTTGTTATAACGAGTGGAAACCGATCTTGAGGATGATGCGTATAGATGAGTGAGTTTCTTGATCGGTCAAGGTGAAATTCTATCGAAGGCGATTCATTCTTCTGATTGGTCGTGTAAAAGGTGATGACAGTAGGGTTGTTTCTACTTGAGGATTAAAATTGAGACTAGGGTCTGAGCTGGGATCTCTGCGCGTCATTAGGAATCGTAAATCCAAGATAATCGGCAAAATCGACGCGATTATTCAAACGAAACGGCTAACGAGATTTACGCCAATCAGAGAGGAGCTTAACGACACGATTACTAGGTTGAATCGTGTATATCGCCATTTTTATTTATTATTGGATATCGAGAATTTCCTATTCTTTCTGTTGTTGCTATGTATGAAAACAACAATGAGAATTTATAGGTATCGATTTAGTTTGATCGTCAATAATATTCGTACGTTCAGATTTATAATGTTAATATAACCTAAATATACGAAGTTTCATTTTTTCTTTCTTTAAGCTTTTCCAAAGTGCTTGAGCCAATACTAATTAAGCACGTTTTGATGACCAGACGAGTATTTCCAAAAACTATTGATTACAAAAGAAATAAAACTTGAATCCATATTTTTTCTATAAAACCGGAAACCCATATGATACGAGGGTTCAATGATGGCGTTGAAGTATTCGTAATGGAAATATGGTAAGAAGTCTTCTTCTTGGGGTTGAGAATAGGGGACGGACGGTGATTTCTTGGCTGGTTGGGAAAACAGGATTTTCCGTGACCGTCCGAGCGTGGGGTTGAGGATTCACGAGGGGGTTGGTTGGCAAAGCAACTTTCGGATTTTCAACCCTCCGGGCGCCTTGGAATCAAAGGAGTCAAAAGAGCTTTTCCAGGACCCTCCGTTTTCATCCCTCCTATACCTATAACTTGGCTCTTCGTCCTTTCCACCACCCTGGACAGATTGAACTTCTTTTCCGGCTTGGAGTTTCCCTATTACTTCGAATTTATCCCTCTGCAATCACCATCCCCCCAGGCTAAGGGATGGCTGATGAGACATGTGCACATAGAAAGATATCGGCACTTCTCATGCCGAAATCGTGCCAAGAGGGATGAAAATTGACGTAAGGAGGAATAAAAATTTACAAATGACATCACGAATCATTATATCCCTATAAATGATAAAATAGTCAACCCTTAAAATAATTGTCGTTATTATCAATAGTTGATACAGAGTTCGCTAAGTGGTTTATAAATTTGAATAAAAAAAAAAAAGGACGCGCTAAGCGGAAGACAGCGTCTCAGGATAACGACGAGTTAAAGGCGTCTCATTAGTACCTCCACTTTAAAGGAACTTTCCCTGCCCAGGCCTCACCCTTGACTGACTCCTAAGTAAAAATCAATAATTCCTTTATCGTACAAATTAACGTTAAGCATATTCCACCCTCGTGCACGGAGGCCCACCGAACGTTACACCGTTTCCTGCTTCCCTGCGCTGCATAATATCACAAGTGCCTTTGCGAACCAGCCCTTATGAGCGTCCCTCTACATACCACCGAGTCAGCCCCTAATTTTCCACCCCATGATACACTCCTTGCTCCTTATTCCTGTTTCGGTATACTTTAACGGCGATCGTGCAACCCCTAAGCAGCAAGGGCATTATGGGTAGAGAGGGAAAATGAGTAAACGAAGTAAATAAGGAGTAGTAATAATAGGGGTAAATGGGGCCTTATGTAATTCTGCACGAACATACCTGGGGGACTTATGCGACGAGAAGTTACGACAGTGGGATAAGAATCGTCCTTATGAATATACATGAAGTAGATTCGGCATGCGTTTAACCAGACTTACTGTTAACCTCGTATCGGACATCACTTAAGGGTTGGAGACGATGAAAAAATTCATCGTTGGCTGGGAATTCCTGTAGGGAAAATAAAAATAAAAACGGCAATTGTGCCAAGACTGGTGAGTTACAAGGGTTGGTAAATATGACGTTCTTGGGGAAATTACTGGACCCTCGCGATAGGGTTGTAAGGTCCGGTAGTCTGCACTATTTCATTCTGATAAATCGTTCGCCATTTATTATATGGTTCGCACAACCACGTTGGAATTATTTAACAACTTCTGCCAAGACACGCAACCCCCTTAATTTTCGAGATTCCCGTCGTGAAAAATAGTTGCAGTTTTACTGTGCTTGGTATTATACTGCTTTTTTTTTTTTCTTTTTTGGTTAGATTACTCAATAAGTTAATAAGTTGAGTTTAGGTTATAATTAAATGCTGTTAGCCAAGTTCGTCTGTTTTAATTAGTAATTTTCATTATTCCACCCTTAATTAAATTGATGACGCTCATTAGTTGATATCTCCATGGTAATGCATATTCTGTCTTTCTGTTTCAGGTATGGAACTAAGAGGAAGTAAATGAGAACACTTTTCAAGGGGGTTGTAGAATAATATGACCTTGAGTAACGTTATTCCACCCCTAGCGCGTTAACCCTTTCCAAGACGTGGAAGCACCAGCAACCATCCCCCTTCTCGCAGTAACGTATAATTGATCGGCTCTAACGAGTTAAAGGGGACGTATCCGGTTACTCGGTAAAGAATTAAAGGCTTCTGGGTCATCGGCCTTGACACGTAGCGCCACCGGTCGGGAAAGTGTCTTCAGAACTTGGTCGCTGATTGCAAATTGCTTAAAGCCGATGCTACCAACAGTAAGAAACGGTATAGTAAGTGTAAGCCAATTATACACGGTTACGTCAGGATCACTAAAGAGATTCAGTACGAATTAACCAATCACAGAACGACTGTCAATTGAATGAGTTTATATTCAACGACCCTGGCGCCACGTTGTGGAAGATGCTGGAAACTGAAATTAAAAGTTAAAAAAAAAAAATTGGAATGCTATGGACTCGAGTAGTCAAATTTTGCGGAGTCACTACTAAAAGTAGCACAAGTATCTGTGCATCAAAAGTGACGAATCATCTTTATTCAGTGAGCATATATTGTATTACTAAAAAAAAATAAGTGACTGTCAAAAATAATTGACGTGTCAGTTTGTAATTTTGTTAAAAATATTTTTCTATTCGATACCAAAAAAATCTCTAGTGTCTCTCTCAATCTACAACAATACGTCATCAAATTGCAAAAGGATTGAATGGGACATTTACGTGTCACAGAACGAATCTCCGGCCTGGCTCGCTCTGTATGAAATGATTTGAGTGGTACGTTTGTAACTGAAAGTACGAGGAAGAGGAAGTGCAGCAGGACAAAGAAGAAGCGGAGGAAGAGGAAAGAGAAACGGAAGCAGAAGGGGATAGCGGACGGTGGTGGGTTTTCAATTTGCAAAGAAATGAAGAGGGCCCCGCCGCGAGAATATGGCCGACGGGAAGAAGGAAAGCCGTGCGCGCGTTATATAAAAGAGAAAGGGAAAGGAAAGACAGTGAAGGAGGAGTCTTCCGCTGTCTTCGGCGTATTCCCTAGGGAAATTATTGACAGTCAGCGAGGAAATGACGTCGTAAATACCAGCGGAGATGCGAGCAGCGGAACACCCCCTTTCCCACCTCTTACAACCCACTCTTCACCTTCTTTCTTCCCTACAACCCCCTCGCCCTTATCCCAACCCCAATCCCACTCTTACTGGTAATCCAACCTCTCAAGTTCCCTTTACTGTACGAGTCTGTATACGAGGCTCTGTGTATGTTGGCAACCCTGTGGCCAATGTCCCAGATCAGAATAACCAAAAATGCCCAAGAAATATCTTTCCGATTGGTTCTTCCTTCGTGAGAGAATATTGTTAAATGTCGAAATTTCACTTGCGACTTTATTGTTGCCCTGTATTTTATTTTTCTATAGATCGAATGCTTGGAGCTCTTTATTGGAGAAATAAACGAGACTCTCCCTAAGGGAAGCTACCCTTGCTTGGGTTTTAATAGTTTTACAGTTCCGTGAGCCTGGCACAAGCTGTCTTTATTATTTTTCTTGGCAGCATCATGTCTTGCTTCTTATTGCTGTCAATACGGGCCCATTGAATGGATAAGGAAAACAAAGAATCCCGTAGTAGCCTGTAAATTCTCATGTTTCAACAACCCCTGAATAGATATATATATGTCAAACTGTTATAATACATTGGATCCTTATATTTCGTAATGCGAATTTCACTACAGGTATTTGGATACGAGGTATTTCTCGCATCTCGCGAATTGTAATAGAGGATGATAAGATCCAGGAAGTACGAGAGGAAAGTAATCAAAAATGGAAACGCCCGGTGGTAGTACAATATTCAAAACAACCCTCAATGCGCGAGTTTCAATCTTATATTTTCCTTTTACTCCTGTGACCCCTTCATCCCTTTCTGTCGGCAAGTCCCATTTCGTAGTGGTCGAGGGGTGGAAAGTATTTCTGGAAAAAAAAAAAGAACAGGGCTGCGACGTTACAATATTTACGCGACGATATTGTACCTCGGTGGTGGTCTGTCTAGGGTAGCTTTCGTTTTCTTTTTTCCTTTCCTTTTTTCTTTCCACCTCCGTTGCTTCCTTGTAGCTTTGTAACACTCGAGATGCTGGCGCCTTCTTCTTCTTACTGAAGGTGGAGTAGGAACCGTTATTCGGCGAAACATTTCGCCTTTTTGCTTGGCAGCTCCAAAGAAAGGGGAACTCGTAATAAAAACGGGTGAGATGGTGAGCGAAGGTGGTTGGAGGTGGGTGGCAGTAGGTGGCAGTAGGTGGCAGTAGGTGGCAGTACTGCCGCTACGCCTGGCTCTGCTGCTGAAAGAGAAAAAGATGGTGGAGGATGGAGTCGCTTCAGGAGGATTCGCAAGGGGAGAGTAGTTATAATAAATTTGTCGGGGCTTAAGAAGCGGAAACAATTCAGAGCTGCAAGCGACTAAGGATGTGCTTATCGTTGCCTTTATTCAAATGGGAGATGCTACAAGGAGATGCTGGCTCGCTACGTGGACCTGGAGTGATTGTCAGACGTCGTTTCATTGAAATGGAGGTGACTGAAGTGATTCTAAGATCAGGTCCTCTTAGAACGACGAAATAGAATGTGTATTATTAAAATAAAAATTTAGGAAAATCCGAAATTTGACTTTGATGAAAATTACTTTTAACGAGGTGGAAATGATTGGGACTCTTGTGAACTTAGGGCCCAATTTTCATTCTGAAAAATAATATGTCGATATTATAAAACAGATCTACTCTGACTGCACTTTAGTTAATACATGCAGATCAGATGGAAGTGACAGTACGATATCAGTTTCAATATCTGGTTTTGCAAGTGCAAATTGGGCCTTATGCAATACGAGACAATCACTCCAGGAAGAGTTTGTCATGATAACGCAAAGGCATTTAGAGTCCCAGAATCGAGGCAGCATTCAATGTTCACAAAATGGGACCGACGCTTTACCAGACAACTTGCCTAGAAATAAACATGGCTCCAGGCATACTGAGAAACTTTAGCGACTTTTGGCTTCGGGATGGTATTAACCCTTATGTCAATACCTGGGTACCCTCTTGAGCTTTCCTACGTAAAATAAAATTTTTGCACTTGCTCTCAATAAAGAAACAGCACATTTAAAAATGCTCAAGTACTAAATAACGCAAAACATAAAAAACACACAGCATTTACAAAATTTCACTGGATATTCAAACGTCTGCATTCAACCAGGTCCCGTTTGACAATGACGGTAACGTTGCTGAATCTCTCGTATAAACCGTAAGGCCTTTCCCATAATTCCCATCGACGAAATTCTGGAACACCTTAAAACGGCCTATCTCAGGTAGTGGAAGCTCCTACTGTGACGCAATGTCGAGTGAACAAATCAAGGGAGGAATTCCCGCTCATAAACTTGCTTTAGTGTATGGATTCACTGCAAGGGTACCCGTGTACCACGACTATTGAACAACGTAGATAAGTTTGGGTTATGATATAAGGGTTAAAGGAACAGGTCGATTTACGGCTCAATTAATACAGGACTGTAAAAAATCTCGGATCTAAAGCATTTTAAATGCGACCCGAGACCTCATGGGGCCTTCGATGACCCATTTATGGCTTTCTATAGTTCAACGACCCATACCAAGTCGTAATGTCTGTTTATCTTCGCCATTTTTCTTTCTCTGGAACTCTGAAGAAATTGAAGAACCCACCCCCACCTTTCACCCTTCCTCTAAAGGGATACTGCGACTTCAGTCTATGTACTTTGCGTTATAGGGTTTTGTATTATCTGTGACATAATATGGGACTTATCTTCCGGCATTATGTCGGCTTACTGTCGACACTGCCGTACTGGTACGGGGGTTGGATTCTACCGGAGAGGGTTGATTCTCGCGACTGCGGCTTTCTTCCCGCAAATCCTTTCGTGGAAGGCTTAGTCACATCCTACAAGCCATCCCCATGGATCTTGCTATTTCCATGTAGACTATTTTATCCTAAGCCACCCCCCGCATAATCCAAAACCTACCTCATGCGCCGTGCTTCTAATAGTCCGTAGCGAATCATGAGATGAGTCCGTGAATATTCAACCCTTAGTCCCCTTACGTTCTGGATCCTTCCAATAACTCTTGACTCAAATTTTTTTTTTTCGTAAATTCACCAGAATACGCAAGCATCCCTCTCACCACCCTTTCTTCGCGAATAATCGCGAGACCCGACAATGCATCCTTTACAAGGGATGACGATGCGAGAGATAGTGAATTCGTCTTAGGGGTAGCTGTTATTGATTCTAATGACATTTCGCGCCCAGGGCACCAGCAGGGTGTAATTGATATCCAGATACAGGATACACGCCGGGGGTTGCACGGGATGAGAGTGAGGTGGTCGCCAGATATGGGGGATGAAGATCGGGGTGCAGGGGTCTCGGAACGAAGAGTATACGCTCCGGTGAAAATCGATATTCTCATTTTCATCTCTTTCATTCAAATTAAGGGCGCGTGCAAACAACCCTAAGACATCGCAGAGACAGGCCGTCACGTAGAACGTTCGTCGCGACGAACCTAGGAACCCTCCCTTGGCTAAAATGGGCCTTAGGGGCTGAATGAGATACTCGCCGCTGGATACCAAGGGGTAGTTCTCGCGATTACAGTCTGGCAAGGGTTGCTATTATTCGCGTGGGTATGAAAACACCCGTTTCTATACAATATTGAGCCACTCACATGTTCTCGATATCATTTAACATTTGGCAATACTTTGAATCAATTCTATAAATACTTAAGCACACATTTGTCTACGTTTAAAAATAAGGGTTGTCTATAAATCATACAATTTTCTCTTTTTAACATTTTTTAACTTAACAACCCTAATCATAGTATTCGTTGGAGTCTCACATATGTGTACTGTCTAATGTGAATGAAATTCCTGAAAGCCAAATTAATTTTATTATCACTGTCAAGGTCAGCCCCAGGAATTTGACTAGTGAAAATTACGTCAGAAGATAAGACCCAGAAAATAGTCTGAGGCGAATGTCTAAAAATATGAAGAAACTGAGGAAAATTAAAGTGCGAGATAACCATCAGATAACGCGTGAGATAGAGAAGGGAACCAAGAGCGAATCCGTTAAAAGGAGAAAAAGTGAAAGAGAAATAAAGAACGAAGCACGACATCAAAATGTAAAGTGTATCGTAGCTGGTGGTGCGTCAGGTGGTTTGGTTCCTGGTTTCCCACGGGCTCCGGCCTCTATTATATCATTCGAGATCACAATACACATCGAGGAGGAGAGCAGTCCTCTCGATCGAGGTAAAAAGGAACTCGAAGAGGGGTGTAAGTGCCAAAGATGGTGTAGGGATGGTGTGGCGGAGTAGGGAGTGAGGGGGTATTTGTGGGGAAAAATGAAAAAAACAGGAAAAGAGAGAAAAAGAGAAAAATAGTGACGTAGGCAGATCGAGCAGGTGTTGGTTTGTGCTTGCGTTATTTGCCTGAAGTATAGAGTCGAGAAACTGAGTCGTGACAGCATCTTAAGGGCCTGCAGGCCCTGGCACGCAAGCTAACGTGCGTCCCAAATTCGATGAGGAGAACCTCAGGCCCAGTGCTAATGACTGGGCTGATCCCGGTAGCCTGATCTACCCTCGTATATCATGAATAATTTGTACCTACGATTCCTGAATCTCGTTACTCCTTTCTAAGGTGAGTTTAAGGCCCAGCTTAAAAGTGGGCCAGTCGAACCCGCTGCGAGGATCATTGGTCTTCTTGTCTTTCTGGCGAAGAATGTGTTTACGTCCCTGGAAGATGCGAAAGAGTAATGGGAGAAAATGATGATACATTAGAAGTGAAGTGGTAATATGAATTTTTATTGGGACTTATTTCATTTAAGGCCCAATTGCGATTTATCGAGTTTTTACGGGTCACGAATGGATAATATAGTTTATCGGGTAATATCGATCAATCCTCCAGGCGGTTCAAGTTATTGCGTTGATCTGGAAGGAGCAACCGGTTGCTCGGATAAACGTTACAATTTTTTTTTTTACTCTTCCTCAGTCCTCACCGCACTTTAATGTTTACTGGAACTTCAGATCACTTCGAAGCTATATAGGTCTTGCTACGAGTTATGCGATGGCGTTCTTGTGCCAGTTGGGAAAGTACGAGAATTGTGGGATTCCCGGTAATTTTTTTTTGGGATAAGTGAAGGAACCGGCATTTGGGCCCGAGCATGAGAATGTCAATAACGATCACGCGCGACCTCTTTCTATAATAATTTTGCAGAGAAGTGAGAATTTTACGAGCGTTACGTTTTCGTGATTGCCCGAAAGTTCGCGTGGCGATCAGCGATGACATCAATATTCATATTCGTGACTTGGGCCCGTTGCACGATACTTTTGTCCGATAGGGCGGGGTCCCCATTTCCCTTTCCCACATTTGCGACTGTCCTGAAACCCATAATCTCCTGGAAGTTCCTGAATGATTTTTCAAACGGGCCCAAGAATCGAAAGGATCGATATGCCGATAGGGCCCATGGAATTGAATCGATACCTTTTAATGTACTCGCAGAAGAAAAATGTGAAACAGTCTATTTACTTGTCAGTTACGAGAATTCTATATAAAAAGGCGCTAACCAAGTCATTGATACCTTACGGTGACTGGGTATTGTTCCATGACGCTGACGAGGAAGGGTCTGAGGCCCAAAAGGATAATTGGTCTTGTCATGGCAGGACAAAATGTCTTAAACGGTAGGAAGGGCCGTTGGCTTTCCTGTTTGGTTTTACACAACCTGTACGGTTTGTCCGTACCTTGGAGTTACCTCGGAGGGAACCGTCATTGTGAGTAACAGTCGATGCGTGAAAGACAAGGTATGACCAATGCGACTAAATGGGACCAAAGAGACAGTGGGCCCCATCATTTCGGTTCCCATTCGTGCGGAACTCTGTTGAGTTGTAAGATCGAACCTATTTAATGGACTTCTAGGGCAAAACAAATGCGAATAAAGAAAACATTGTTAGAATATACAAAATAAACAAGAAGAAACGGCCCTGAGGAAAGGCCCAAAAAATCATAATGACTTTAAACAATGTATCGATCCATCGATGATATTGGTCTATCGTTACTAGTCGCTACTAACTAATAGTAGTAATACTGATAGAAGTGGATAGTATTAGCCCTGTCGAGAAGATACCAAATCTGTCCAGGACCACGGCTCAATTATCGATTGGTCGATCGGCACAGCGTATAAATCGCCGGCTCTCCGGGGCCTTATTTCATTTATCGTAATAATCTTAGAGGTCCAGTCGACCTCGCCGGATCATTCTAACGACCAGCGATCGGGACCGATTCAGATGCAAATGAGACGATGCTAACATCTCCCTCGTTTATGCTGCCTAGAAGGAGTGGGAGGGGAAGATGAGGAAGATGGGGCCTTATGGTAGAGTATGGTAGGGAGATATGAGGTAGGAGTCGGCGGTAAAGTAAGCGAAGGAGGGATAGTGGAAGCAGAAGGAACCTCGCGTCCGTCGAGCGAACTCATTAGACATACTGGACATGTTTAGCCTCTCTTAGGACCTAACGTGTTCATGAGACCCCGAACGGGTCTCATTCCTACCGGTAGTTTACCGTCTTTCTTGGCACTATAGAAGCAGCAACGCAAGACTTCGAGAGAGAGTTCACAACCGACCCATGAATTTCGAGAGACTTTTTCCTAGAAAAATATGGGACCCTATCGACGCTTCATGCCTAAGTCCCAAAACTTGTGGCACCGCGCTGATGGCTGCCAGTGTAACCGGAAACCAGCCCAGTGCGGGCCTCTAATTCTTTTTTAGGTAAAATAATATTAGGGAACATGTGCTGCGAATACGAGACTTTCGCGTTACGTGAAGATCTAGGAGCTGAGTCCCATCGCTCCTACCCACCTTCTCTCAACGGTCCCATTGAGGTATTAGTTTCGGGCCCTCTTTCTCTCGTCGCCGTACCGTCTTTGACCTTTTCATATTATTTTTCTTCTTTTATCATCGAACAACGGCTCATTCATCGTCACTTCCTGTCACGGGAACGCTAATTAATTTATTACAAGTTGTATATTCTACGCGCATTACTATTCCAGTTTCCGAACACTTTTCTATCTAATCGCTGAATAGCGTCGCTGCACGGGACTGTATGTATCGGGCGCATTTTCATTGCGGCGTGATCGATGGCCCTTCGTGGCGCTGTGCGTAATCAGAAGCACTCCGACGAGCCATTGCGGCTCATACAAAGACACTGCAGGACGTATTGTCCCCAGAAAGGGAGGTTTTTGAGGGCGAGCGCTTTGAAGAGACTCACCCCTACCAGTCAGTATGAAGAAAGAGAAGTATAGGTAGGTAGATATATACAACTGAAAAGAGAAAAGGGCCAAAGGCTTTTGCATCGAGTATAATAAGTCATAATGGAAGAAATATTACTGGTTTCTAGGGACACAATGAGTTACACATATGCATATATACATATGACAATTCTACATTTTTTTTTAATCCACCCTAATATCCATTATAGGTCCCATTGATACTACGTGAGTCATTTCGATTGGCAGATCACGGAAAATGATTCGTGCTGCCCCCATGACAAGTTTCGTGACCGCGATGCTGTTCCTAGTAGATACTGAGGGCACAAGGGCCCAAACGGGACCCCATAAATGGTCGGGAGTTAGAGCCAATTAAAAACTAACGGACAGAGACGATGCGGCAGTTCGGTCTGTGGGACTTGAAGAGGCTCAGCACGGACCTGGCATTAACACTAAACTGTTTTATCTCGACGGCTGATCGCGATCCGGAGATACCTCGTATGAATATGTAAATGACAGGGTTCTATTAGACCAGAAGTTTTATTTCTGTGTCCTTTTTATTCCCGTTCTTCTTCTTCCTCACATACTTGATCTTCATTCCTTGGTTCTTATACACATCGTCATCCTCATAGCCATCAGTACCATCAGGATCATCACTGCGACCAACTCGTTAATGAAACGATTACAGACATTCTTGCCTCAGACTGGGACTCAAATGTTGGTCACCCTATATCCTGAAAATGTATGTTCATTATCATCAAGATTACACAAATGGACCAATTTACAAATTACTCGCTCAAAAAAGCGAGCTGCTCTCACTTGATGCGGGTCTAAAATCTAATAGGAATGTTAACGGGAAGCTTTTCTACACCGCATCGTATTTAACGTTCTTTTCATGGTTTTTCAAGACGAGAAGTAAATCAAGGCCCACGCGGTCCTATTTTTGGGACCGGTCGCTCTGTATATCCAAGAGTCGCAGCATGGGGCATACGTTTTTAGCCCTGAAGACATCTAGGGGAGGCCTCGAGAGTCACGGAAGCTAAATCCATAACTGAACAAAGAAGGACCCAAGAATGATGAAGATATAAGGCGGTGAAAAATGTGCGTTGTAAAGCCCAAAAACATATAACCCTCCTTATTTCTAAACCATCAAGACCAAAAGATCGAAGTTGTTGAGTGCAGTCATAAGGTCCTAATGGATGTACCGTGAGAATCCGCAAAATCACAGGTGGCGCTCCAGTAGCATCGTTAACCATAATAATGGCGGCGTTATAGCGCAGGGTTGGAAAATGGAACATTTCATGGACTTTAACACATCCAGGATGGAAGCTCAGCGAGCCAATCGGACATTTTCGATCATTGGCCGATCTGGTTTGAAGATAAATGACCGCACTTCCGCTTTCGAATTGATGGAGGGTGGCAGGAAAATGGCGGCGAGCCTCGAATTATGCGGATAGAGAGGCACGAACCTGTCGTTTGGATTGATAAATGGATTTTAGGTACAGCTCTTCACTTATTTTTTAAATTTCCTTTTGTATTTACTTATCTAATTTTATTATACATGTGTATTTATCTTTATTTATCGTCGTCGCTTAATTTATAATCTGATCGACAACGCACGACTGACAGAAAATAGAGTCGTGTTAGGCTATTACGCGGTTGTAGTCCATTCTAGTTTACTTGCTTGGTCGCTATCTCTAGGGAGACCAGCAATTACAGCGGAATCGAGTAAACGATCGTGCTCGGTTCATCCGTAGAGAAGAACTAAGTGGAAAATGGTGATATTATACAATGGTTTCTGTAACGTATAGAAATTAGATTCAGGTTTATTAATACCACGCTTTCTCCTTACAGATAAGGATTCCCATCAAAGAAGCAAAAAAGCATATAATATGCATACTAATAATATATATATATATAACATACAAGTACATTATTAAAACATATAATTAATTTCCCAAAAATTCTTCATTACCGTCACACCCCCAAATTCACCAGATATCGTTGAGGGAATATTACAAAACAAAAAAAGAAAAATGATACATCGCGACTATTTAACGTAAAAATACTCTATACCGTAAACGGTTAGTGTGACAATAAAGGAAGGGTTATACAAAAGCAATAAAAATAAAGCTTGAAAGAAAAAAGTACAAAATAAAAGTCTCTACCTACTACCTACTAGTCGGCACGAATGGTATCAATCGCTGTCAAAGGACAATCGAAAGGATGTGTTACCTGCCCTTTTCAGGTCCTGTCCTTCATTGTCGGCTTCGGCACAATGGCCATTGATCGGGCATCGATAGCCGCGAGGGACCCTACGAGTGAGGGAGATGGAAGAGAATCCGTAGTGGATAAAGAGAGATAAATGGAAAGAGAGAGAAAGAGTAAAGGACTGGCGCCTAGTGGCAGGGGTGCCAACCAATGAACCGGTTTTTCTGGGGGACATTATGTGTTTTGCGGAAGGGCAAAAGTGCCCTACGACCTTCGACGTTTATTCTATTAATATTAATCGATGCCCGAAGGGATCAATGGAGCATCGGTAGGATCATCTACCTGTCGTACAGTCGACACCCCTATATCCCATTCGCAGTGATATACCCCACTTGAACTTCCAATGGGTAAGCCAAGAGAGACGAAATGAAGTGTCGTATTAGTGGCTTGTATATCTATATCTGTACTGTACTCGATGATGCTATAAAGCAAAAGAAGATCAGGGCGTCAGGCGGTCCACAAGAAGTTACTGTCGTTACACGCACATGTTCCGAGTTATTTTAATTGGAACCTCCTAGCTAGCTACTGTCAGCCAGTTTCTCCTTTTACTTCATCTTCTTCGTGGAGCCGAGATTTTATCCCTGAGTAATACTCCTTATCTTGGAACAGTCGGGGTCCGGTTGGGTTGGCTTATATAGGCATCCGTTATCATCTAGAAAAGTCATTTGTTTAATGAATTAGTCCTGGGTAATAATCGATTATATAATCCTATGGGTTGTCATAGTGACGGGTTAGAGTAACGAACAAAAGGATCAGTGACTGTTTGACTGATGGTGAAATGGGGGATGATCTTGATTCTAGGTGGATCGAATGATTCTGGGGGTAGTCGTAGCGAGGTCGATGGTGATTCATGTAACTGAGGTATAGGTGATGGGTAGTGAATGTTGCGAGGGATGAAATTGCGGAAGAAATCCGTACAGGGAAATGTATTATATGGCAGTGGATAAGGGTGGGTGAAATGGCGTAAGGGTGGACAATCTAGATATAGGTCCTTGACGGTATATCGATCCGACGAAACAATCATTTCGCCAAACATCTCATAGTCGATTTGGTATATAATGGGGGAAGCTTTGACTGCTAATACTCAGAACCACCCCTAGTGGTCCTCGCCTCCTGTACACAGACCACTTGTGGTATCAGTTGAGGTATTGTCCTGCGGCTTCCACAGCTCCACGGGAACCTCTTGGCTCTCATCCTCGTCGAGGGATTTTTCTACCCTTGAGTACAGCTTCCCTTACTCTTATACGTTTTTCTTCTTTCTTCATTTTTTTTTGATCTTCCATCAGCTCAGTTCAATTCTGTATAACTACCCTTCGTGATCCGGCCTATGTACCATGCAAATATACACTTGTCGGTCAGTTCATGTGTCCATCCCCATATATCTTGAGCTTAGGATTATGACCCACTTCGCATGAAATACGCTTCTAATCGCTTCAGCCATGGTAATTCATGCTGCGGACCACGTGGTCCAAGGATCGACGAAGTCAAAAATATCGATCATGCAGTTTTTCATTTGTAATTTTAATTGTACAGACTTATACCAGTATGTGTTGTATGTACATACACGCCATGTATACCAACAGTTAAAAAAAATATTTTTTTGTAAAAATTACCGTCTACTACAAGTTCAGGTCAATTGGTCCTAAGTGTAACGACGATGCAGAACGTGTAGAGTAGTTGAAGTGTAAGCCGAAATGGAAGCCCAAGGGAAGAGACGGAGAACAACGAAGAAAGAGGAAAGATAGAATGGGTCCATCCTGGGCGTGGGACTCCTCTTGGATGCACGGCTCGTTAATTACGAGACGCCGGGTAACGTTTCAATAGATGATTGATGACCAGGGCGATGCTCACCTAACCTCCTTGGTGCCCGACCCGCGGCAGAATCCACTCTTGGAACAGGTTTACCAACCTCGCTCCCGGATCTGCGCGATTCAAGTACCGGCGCTCAATAGTAAGATCAGTCTTTAACGGTGCACTGCCAAAAATTCATAAAAAAGGTCAAGAAACGTTCATTCCAGTCCAATACACCAGCTGATGAACTTACCACTCCTGACCCAATCACTTTTCAGCTACGGCCTTGTTGACCCGGTATACCATCTATTCTCTTGGAGTCATCAACCTCGACAGTAAATCATTCAACGACCCGCCCACCGAGACTTGGTTATCATATGAGATTTCGTCCAGTAACGAGGGCCCCGTTTCAGAAGGAATCATCAAGAGCCAATCCAATCACGTGTATTAGACTTTGCGGTTGGTAGTCGGTATGGGGAATTTTTATACGAGCGAGCCGTAAACAAGACTCGCGGTTAGCAAGCCAGATGATAGTGTATTGTAGCGATTTGCGCGCCAGATGATTGAGGTTAGGTAAGGCATATAGAGTAATTCAGATCATGAGTGAACAGCTGTAGCTATAGAGATGGACCAAAGGTGGAAAATCATCATCAGTTACATTAGCATGAGTAGAGGCATCTCTATATAGATTAGTAGTCAACGTCTCACTGGTAATTAGCATAATAGTATCTATAACTCGTGGTTGCAATATTAACTAATTACTGAGTCGTTAATCAAGAAACTTACAGATACAGTGAAATCGCAGTGCAGCAAGTACCAGTTTATACGTTTTTTGAAGTGCAAATTTATTTACATTACATTAATATGTAAATGTATGAAGGAGTATTAAAATGTCAATAAGTTAGGTTACGGCGGGAGATTTAAAACCTCGTAAGATTCATACAACATCTGACAGTGTTTTGATCTAGGATTATTATGAGAATCAAGTGGTTTATAATGAATGTATAAGTTTGAATTATTTAGCAATTTCGGCTTACTCATTCCTTATGTATACGTGTGGGACGAGTGGAGGTGGTGGAGAAATTTGAAATATAGAAGTAAGAGTAACGATATATGGCGTCTCTGTCATCGATGATGGAAAACCATTGGAGTCACCGTTTAATCTTTATGATTTTGATATTCAGTGGGAACAGCCAGCGCCATCTGGATTGTCAATGTTGCAATGTCCTGGGAGCATTACTATTAACGGCGCGTTAAATCCAAGAGGACGGGATTAAATAATTCATTGGTGGAACCTGAGAAAGAGTCGCGGTAAAGTCCGGTTGAGTTTACAGGTGAAACCTGTCCGGATGGAATTTCTTCAAAGGCATAGTCAGCCGTGTTGAATGAATTTTTGTATGAAAAAAAAAAAATTCATGTAATTCCGTATCTCTGACAAAAATAATTTTTCTGTAAATCGATAAGGTCAATTTTTATTTTACATATCTCTTCATCTTATTGCTTCTTCTCTCCATGGCTCACCCTGCTAGGTACACCCGATTGAATTGTCCTGTAGGATATTGTGAAAGCCATCTTGGTAACACACGCAATCGACGTATGTTCGCATTTGAATAAAAAAAGCCATCCTTGGATTCGAAGGTGGTTAGAAAAATATGGCGTAGGTGTGAGAGGGCACTGATTGGTGGAGAGCTACTACGTCTCGTCCACGTGTTTTCTTATGTCTACTTGTATACGTCATATACATATGTACGAGACATGGAAGCAATTTGCATATACATGAAGAAATTATGTGCCATCCTTGCTGGACTATTCGATATTACGCAATTGGTCCATTCAACCAATAGCTTCTTTGTAGTGTCATGGATTGATCAATATTTTCTCTCAATCTTTTACCCACTACATTCGTATCTCTTCTGTGTCAAGTGTTAATCCTTCGGACCGTGTATCAGTGAGGATTCGATGATTTTAAGATCTTCGAGCACTGAGCCGTAACCATCCCTATGTTTTCTCATGTCGGACAACCTATAAAAATATTAAGTCCCGAGATACGTCTTCGATTCATGAGTTACAGATGGTTGACATTTCCTGACTAAATAAAAAATACGAATTTATATCTTCTTGACTAAAACAAAAAAAGTCATTACGAAATTTTGTATCAGAAACGAAGTTCAACGACCACGTGCGTCGACATCCATATGACCTGTTTCGAGCTGGTTACTTAAAAAAAAAAAAGAATCTACTGATTTGAGTTACTAACGATAATTAATGTTCCCATATTATTCCCTAGACCTGCCTTCAAATAAATTAAAATCAGGGATATAAAGTTCGGCATATAACTACGATTGTATATTTTATGACCCCGTTACCATAATAGGTAACCTTTGACCCTTGGCAATTAAATTTTATGTATATATATAAATTTTAGAAAGGGCTTGTCAACTCTTTTACGGATTGTACATCGCTATTCCTACAGTGCACTATATCCCGTACAACGATATGTCGCTCTTACAATGTTGCATGTGAATCGACCTTAACTGACGTTCTGAATTTCTGAAAGCGATCCAAGCGTCAGACGTATGTTTGAAAACGACAACTAAATCAACGCAACCGAACCAAGTCAATTTATCATTAGTGTCGTCACGCATGTGGACGTCCACCACGTTCACAAAATGGTCCCGACCTATTTCAGTATCTCGAAGACTGCATGTGTCATCGAGGCAAATGAACTCCCACCAATTAGCACTTACCTCGAGCTTATTAGACTGGCATCCCTGCTTAGTTCAAGTCGATTAACGAAAGTTTGCGCTTGTCACTGGAAACGCGAAGGCGCGTATACATACACGTGGCTCGCGTCAGGAGCGACATGTGTTTTCAATTTGTCGTTCCGAAAATACAGAAGACCGTAGTTCCGTTTGTTTTCTTTTCTTTTGATTTTTTCCCCCTTTTAATCTCTGTATACAGCAGCCACCCTCCGCCCAACCACACAGGCACATACAAAAACACAGTTTTGCCGAACCTATTTTCCATCGTCCGAGCTAGTTATCTTCCAAGATAAAGACATCAAAGTCGTCCGAAGCTGCATCCGCGTGAACGTGGCTTTAGGTATAACTAAGAATAAAGCCGTATATAGATAGACAGACGCTAAAGTGATGTATACATGCGTTTAATTCACATTGGCTACGGTACTCATGATCTTTCAGATTTACTCGGTGCGTGCCTGACTGGTTACTGATTACATTAATGAATTTCTAATTAATAACACGCTGCTGCTGATTGGCTCTGCTCGTATAGATGGGCATCGGCGCGATAAGTAATCTGCCTTTGGTTCTAATTGCTCATGTTTAATAAATTGTTACCGTTCATACGTTTGTATTGATATTATGAAAAGGTATGAATGACTATGCAGATTCGCTAGCTTGGAAAATTTAGCAATGAAAATTTAATAACAGCGATGACCACGTGGTCGATATATACGTATCGATACGATATATATGTATAACGTATACATAACGTGACATATATATATATATATATATATATATAATAAATATATTAATTGACAACTTTATTTGGCAGAAAATTTCTCGTCAGCCATTAGTAATCCATGGATGACATCAGTCACGTGGGAAAAGAATCTATGGAAAATGATGACCGATGCATGTTCATGTTATCAGATCAAAGGTACTATATAGTATGCTGGATGGAATTACGAGATACCTGCTGATGATGAATCCCATCAGGCGTCGTCGGAAGCTGTCTAGTTCCGGCAAGACACAAGAGATGATGATCATGCAATAAATAATAGTAACAAGAGGAATAAAAAGATGGATAAACAAACAGGTCCGAAGGATGGGGTCATAGGTCATCGTCGTAATGACGGTTTCTCGTATTCTCGTTGGTGGGTCAGCGACCCGCATAGCGCGGCTGATTTACCCTTATTTACGGCGTGAAAAAATTCGAGTAAATTGGCCGTAATTTAGTGCACAATGAGACAAGTTACAGCGACAGCTATCCCGGACTCACTTGGAGACTCGGTCCGTGTCTCTGTCAGGGCCGTAGCGTGTTCGTTCAGTTCGTAGCTCGGGTGTCCGGCCCGAAAAATGCCGACGGGACGCATTAAGAGTAGCTGCAAGAAGAGGAAAGTAAAAAAAAAAAATGGAGAGAGAGAGAAAGGAAAAAGGACAATGACGTAGTGGAGAATAGAATCCAGAGATGAGAATGAAGGAAAAAAAAAAGAAAGCAGCTGGATCAGCAGAGGAAATAATAGACGCAACGAAATGATTGCTGGACAAGACAAATGGATACGGTGGTCCTGGTACGTTCGGTATGCTGCCGCTGCATTTGCGAGCGCAACTGCAACTGGAACTGCAACTGCAACTACGCGGCACGTATTCCGTGCAGCGCGGCAGATTCATCTCGTCGCTAATGCCCCGTGAAACGCGGCGAGGGCAACCCGGTATAAATTAAAGAGTGAAATATGTTAATGGAGTATAGCGGAGTGGATGCTGCTGAGGAAGAGAACGGGAAGAGATGCTGCTGCACTCTACTGGCTCTTCCCACTCTGTTCCTTTCCCTTTTCAAGGGTGGCGCGCACCAAAACCGGATGGTATCTTGATTAAGGTGTCTGGTAGACGTTAGTCATTCGAAGCGTCGCTACTTGGAAATCGAATTTCGCGATGATAACGTTAAAGATATCAACACGAGGAATTGATGTTATCAATCTAGTCACATGGTTACTTAGACACTTGTCAAGGTACACGTGTGGGTCTTGAGATCCTAAAGATCATTGAATAACCGAAAGATGAGTCGAGCATCAGTCCATCATTGGTCCAGGACCAATGGATCTTGATTTGATCTTTCACATTGAGTTCTTGCATCTTTAAGAATATAATTTCTTATCGTCCCGATTTTATATCCTTCTCTTATTGTGAAAACAGAATACCGGCTGGTCAGCGACAAAAATATATCGCCCGGGTATTGTCGTTTACTTGCGATACTAGTGTACACGTGTAGCAGTGTATCTGACCAAGAATGAGTAATTGCGAACGTTTCCTCCGAATAACGAACCGTCACGTCCTGTCATATTTCATTACCTTCGTTTAATTATCAACCCGTCCGTATAAAGGCGGAGCGTCCACGGCAGCTGTACTCGTTCGCGCAACTACTTTCCTTTTGTCGAGAACCCGATGGCAACTGGCATCGACTTCCTCGACTTGGGGCCTCCCTGACTTAGACCGAAGTCACTACGTCTCGAGACAATGGGCCCTTCCCGGAAGGCCCCATGCCGTGACTACGTTATAACCAGGCACAAAAATTACATCAAGCCACCAGACCTCTACTGTTGATACACCTCAAAGATCAGCGGGAGAAATGGGTATAGATCATCACAAGGGTTGGACTGGATGAAGGAGACCATACGATCATCGTAACTCTTCCTCGGACTAAGGATTCTTTTTTTATTTCTCATTCCTCATCTTTTTTTTTGGAGCTGCTCCAGTCTTATTTCAGGATAAGGATAGCCATCTTGTTTATAAGATGAATTCAGATGATGAAAGCCGTGTTTCCGGAAGTCGAGCTTTTGTTACGTTATAACTTGGATTATACATATGAATATTTTTACTAAGAATACACGGTCCTTATTTTAGAATCCGTGCGCATACCACAGTCTCCGTGGGTAGGTGCCGTAGGTGTATGGCGCGTTTCCAAAACTTTAGGTACAGGGTACTAATTCTTCCGGGCCATTTGGCTGGGACCGGTCCTTTGAGAACGATAGGGGTATACAACAGTTCGATATCACCATGAGTTTTATAGTGGCCGTTAGCGAGGGCGTTAAAGAGTTACGATACCGCGAGGCCATTAAGAATATCGTCGTGTCCCTAGAAAGTCCGCGCGACTAGCTCACGAGGGCCTTAAATTATCATCAGAGAGTTAATGTAGGGTCCCAACATTATATCGATAGTACATACCATACGTGCGCTTAGTACCGTAAGAAATCACCGGTATAGGACGATTTCGAAGTTTCTTCAACAAATTCGAAAAAATCGATAAATCAGACACAAGCAATCCGTACCTTAATCACGGTATGAAAGACAATAAAATGCAATAATAATTTTATGGAAAAAAATTCGAAATATTGAATTCGATAAAAATTTAGCCAGATCCCAAGCTCACGGATCTCCCACCGTCATGGCGTCTCTTTCGCTACGCTGCCAATTGAGTTAGATCGGTAGAAAACACGGCGGTGCACTAAGCCGGCGGATATATGGTAATGCGACGGTGTTTAACATATGCAGCGCTAGCAGCCAGCACGTAGAACAACACCTTTATCATTAAAGGTAGCACACCTCGCCTCGGCAACATCATAGGGTGAACAGTAACGCGGTGTAATGTATTCGTTCTTACCTATCTTACCCGACCTGTAGCAGCGCCGGCAGCGACCTCGCAATCATCAGCGGCAGCACCGGTAACCTCATGGAATGTGGTTATACGGAGTTCGAATGGAAAGATGATTTCTCTTTGATCCCTCATCTTTCTCAGAGTGCCTATTGAATTTCAATACCTATATACGGATGATTCGTCGATTCGAATCAGGTCTAACCTTTAATCATGAGTGGATCACTCTCAAATTATTACGTACGTGCGGATGATATCTGGAACGATCTGTAATATCATTGAGTGATCATAGAGTAGTGGACGGAATGACCTAATAATTTGTTGCTTGTATATACGAGAGTGATGTTGATGAAGGGTTGGGTTGGAATGACAATTGTTTGCAGATCATTAGCAGGTACAGTATGGACCACGAATGATTACAATGATTAATAGCCATGATTGGTGCTGGTAAGTCACGTTATTCTTGCTGATGTGAGAATCATTTTTTTCATTGATTGTTGCCTTCTCAATCGATCGATGATTGAAGAGTTGCGATATCATTATTCGCCACTGGTCTTTATACATGTGTCATTAACACGTCCAATGACACAGTGTGTGGTATCATTCGATGACGTATATACCATAGACACTTATATACACACCTATCAGCGCGATCATCATGACATCGGACCCAACGCCTATTCTAACGTCTTCGAGTATCATTAACATCGAACCAAGTCGTATCCATCAAGTTCTTCTCTTCGAATCATTAACCCTCTAAATGTCATCCAAACATGTTCCGCATATCGAATATCAACTCACACCGTGTGTCCAAGTCCCTGCGGAATAGCTGGTTATAGTGTAATATGTGCAAAGTTCACGACTAGAGAAATCAGCAATGACCATAAAAAAATATTGATAGCGGGTCACTCGTGTGATAAGATGCATTCAATTTTGCATTGGCTTAATCACCGTTGTATGTCTTTACGAAGCCCTATGGAATCTCACGGTCACGTCATTAAGCCATCATTAAGACGACAAAGTAAAGGCGTAACTCGTGTCGCTACGTTACAGTCGAATAGCGTGCACCGTGCAGAGTCCGTCGTTCAGTGTGTACGGCCCATAACTCGGGGCGTTAACGAGGCAGGTCTTGCGATGCAGTTTCCGTGGCTATTTGCATCTCGTCGTATCGCAACGTCCTTCTCGTTGCGTTTTTTGCTTTCTTGATTCTGTACTAGTCGATACTCACTTGGAGGACTGATAAATAAAAGTCTTGCGACATAAACGCATTCTTAAGAATGTTCTAGAACGTTCCAATACGTTCTACTGTTATCATATGGACGCTACCTTAAAGGTTGTTCCATGTATCATATATATATATATATATGACATAAACAATGGTACCAATTCTTAATACAACAATAGGAATATATTAACAGTCGAATGAGATCAGTTCAGACTTCTGGAATCTCGCGCGACAATATGCTCCATTTTTTGTTCAGTCATCAAGCACGCATTGTTCTCCTTTTGTTTTTTCTATGAATATACATACAATGGATACATAGTTCTCGACAAGGATATAGCTACGGAGTATTAGCACACCGAATGTCAACGATTTAAGATGGCCCCGAGGACTTTCCTGTTCCGGGGTTTGATGACAAGAAGGTGGGTTTAGCACGTAGGCGACGTTTGCGACTCTTCATGGTAAATGTTTGACTCTACGGATGGGTTTACATAGAAAGGTGCCAAAAAGCCGACGTACGTTTATCGTTGTTCATGCGGGTGCGTCTTTACGATCGACAAACACACGACAGAGGCCTCTGTGTCGTGGTTGTCTATTAATGGGTCCCCATAGGAAATTCTATCCTTCGTAATTTAACGCCCTCATAGAAACCTATTAAAATACGTATGTTAATGAAAATAAATACTACCGTCTGTTTCAATTGCTAAATCAAATTTTCCCGCTACAATTTACATTATATATATATATACATATATATGGGTGTGTGTATTTAGCATATCGTCGGTTCTATGAGATAAATTCTATTGATTCTTAATGCTACCCAGTCATTCGAGTTTATTTCAATTTCTCCGTGCTCGATTACCGCCGTTTGAAGATGCGCACGTATGGGATGCTGCGTATGGATACATTCAAGATACCTCAGTTCGTTTCAAACAGATCGCATACTTCGGTTTATCGTTTGGCAGCTAACCAATGCTTGTGTATACGATTCTTTGCTGATGGGTAATACGTACGTACGTACGTGTATACTTTTATGATCGGCTCACTTGAATTCTCAGCAGCAGATCCTTGCCAGCATTTCGAACTGCCTTAAGGTGAGTTTCGAGTGTAAAACGAAGGAGATAGAATCGCCTGTTACCGGCAGGAAATGAAAGTCGTATTTATCAGGAGGCGCGCGCACTCAAGAGAACTTCCTTGGTCCGCGTACCCGAGAACGATTTTCATCGTCGATTCGTTCGATTACCGAAGAATATCTTTGAAGAAAAGTATCGAGGATGATAAAAACGAGCGAAGCGGCCGAGGATGAAAAGAATAGTGACCAGTGGACAAAAGAAAACTATATAATGAATAGAAGATAGTGACACGTGTAACAGGTGTTATATTTATACCTATACGTATATAAATAGGTAGAAGAATCTACATTACCGATCGATTCTAATCAATGATCGACGCAGCTGCGACTCGCCGCGGACTCGTAAACGCCAATCCTCTGTGTTATAAAATCATGGATTTATATCATGGGCCTTATAAGCAAGGTATACCTTTCCCGTAGAACGCCATTGAATTTGAATACGTTCCAACGAGTCGAGACCTCCACAGTATTTGATGTCCTGTCTCGGTTACAACTGGTTGAGATGATGTTACAAGGGTTGCGTCGAGAGGGAAGCGAGGGGGTTTATACACGTTGAAAGAAGTATCGAGGGAATCAATGTCGGATAGCGTATTCGTGGTATGAATTATTATTATTATTTTTCTCTTATCCTCCTCAAAGTCTACATTCCATTTCTCATTTCGCTTCGTTTATTCGTGTGAAATTTCTAATTCCTGAGGTGTCTTTTTTAGCGCGATTACGGGAGCTGTTAACTTCGGAGGGTCTGTTTCGGGTCTTTAAGGCAGGAGCCTACCGGGTGTCACGTGTGCACGTAGGTGGTGTTAAACGGTGCGAAAAGGGCGGATACGGCAGGTGGTACGACAGCTGCGAATCTGTGAAGAACTCGGTGTGGAAGTGTATGTCCTGGGTTAAGATGGGGCCTTACGAGATGAATGATCTGTGAGTGGAAGAGGTTAGGTATGGTAATGGACCAGGGAGCTGTAACTATTCATGACAGTTCTTTACCAATCAATGGAGTCCCGTTTAGTCTCGCGTCTTATTCTTCGACACTTTTGCGCTCAATGTATTGTCCCGACGCTTGACCAGCGCATCGGTACGCATGCGCGCGTCGCATACTAACAATAAGCCTGCATTTTTAAACGGCCGCATCATCTTGTTGACACTCGGTTCGCCGGCCAAGGATAACGCTGGGTCAACGCATCGTTCGTCACATTCCATCCAGGCGCATTCATACCACTTAGCTCTGGGGACGGTGCGACTTCTGAAGGATGAAAGATGGTGGAAGGCGAAAGAAAGAAGAGATGCAACGTGAAAATACAAAGGTCCCAGTAGGGTTAATGCAAAATGTGAAGGCCTGGTAGGTACGGAATGAGAATGTGGGAGGAATAGCGATATACGGCCGTAAGGCCCAAAAGGGTAACCTGATTTTATACACGAGGGAATGTACGTTTAAACGTTTGGAGTTTATGCAAGTGATAGGTGCATACAAGGCCAGACAGACCCAATGATAGAATAGGCCGCTCCTTTATCTTCCTTTTCCACTCGGCATTTTCATCCGATGATAATCGGCAAGGATGCCTACGTGCTCGAGTAAGTCCTAGCGGTCTCCTTAGAGGAATACCAAGTGGAGAAGGCATGCAACAGTCCAGACGGTAAATAGCCTCGGATCGGAATGGGCTCTTCTTGCATATTGTCCATTGTGCAACTACGCAAGGATTGAACGTTCCTCGCGAATCTCGAGAACGTTCGTCAAAAAAACTTTGCTTTCGGATCAGCTGAACCTGCACCATTGCGTGTTAACCGATGATAATTAATTGTAAGGTATAAATAAACTTCCGGTTTCTCGAAGTGGATGCCGTAGGGAATATATCAATAAAAGAATAATCATTTGCAGCGTCTTAATTAGAAAAATGGCATTTATATGTAAATTCGAGGTTGCGGTATCGTGAGAAATCTTACAGAAAAATTATCTTTCCTTGCGATACACATAGTAAAGTATAATAATTATGGCGGAGCGTTATTAGACCTTTGAGATCTCTTCGTGGACCTTTTCCATTAGTAGTTCAGGTTATTATCTCGAGACGAAGGACCAGCCAGTGATACACACTAATGTCGTAGATAAGAGAGCGATCATAAGACTGCCTTTTTGGGGATCTCAGAGAAGCAAGGGAGATAGAAAGAGAGAGAAGAAATGAAAATGAGGGGCCTAACTCACTCGGGCCCACACGCATGAGACACTCGGAACCCGGCAAGCATCGAAGTGGCGATAGACATTAAGATTAAGTTCCGAGCCTTTACAGCCTCTCATTTACATGCCGGTCCAGTCCAGAGACCTCTTTCACTTCCGGACTCGTGTCTTTCTCGCCTCCTCTCCTCTCCCGCTGATCTTTCTGTGCCACACGTGGGCCAAGACGGTAACACGTGTGTATACAGTGCCGGGTTTGCGTCCAACCAGACACGTGGAAGTTTATCACTCTTCCGAGAAGAGGGCGGAATCCCCTCGATTGTTGTTAGCTGATCCGATTTCACGCTCTTACTTTTTGACGCTAGTAGGGAAAGGCGTTACTGTTCAGCCTTGGTGGGCACCGGCGAAGGGAGCCTCCACATTGTTGGTAGGTGTACTGGCTGTCATTGGTACCTGATTCATTGCCGCGCCTTGCAATTCATCATTCTACTACTATCGTAGCACAACTCATGAAAGGAGTCACTGGCATGGCGGTGCATTTATTCCTTGTTCTACTGTTCTCCATCGCTAGCTACAGTTGCTTCGCTGGATAGACTCAGCCCATTGTCGTCGCGCTAGGGAGATGCCACGTCTTTGGTTCGCCAAGTGACAGCAAAGTAGTAGGTACGGAGGACGAAGAAAAGAGAGAATCCGGGTGTAATGAAAGACAGGTCAAAGTTAACGAAATAAAATCAAGCCCGGACGCACCTGCATCAGAGAAACGGAAGTCTGTAGATTTTTCGAGATCTCGTCCGAGGTAACGTCGTTCTTTTGAAGAGACATAGAAAGGGGATGAAATTTCGATGGAGAAAGTCGCATTTCCGCAGACAGAAAAAGTTCATAGTGTTTCCTGAAAAAAGATTCCGACCACTCCTGCTAGATGGAGTTAGGAGTTGAGTGGAGCTGGGACGGATTAAGCACGGCAACTTTATGAAGGAGGATTAAAACTGCTAAAATTAATTTGCGTAATTGCAGTCGGAGGCCCCGTGACCACGAATGGTAACACCGCTTGGAAGAGGCCAGGGGGACGAAGGGGGCTTAACTCGAAGTACCAAGGGCGAAGGGGGTAAAACTTTTATGATGTTCTTCTTTCGTTCTCCGCTTCTCGACCGCACTCGGAGTAGGTACAGTATAGAGAGACTCGGAGCTAGGGGCTGCAAACTAAGCGAGGCTTGTCGTTGGTATTAATTAATTAACAGCCCTTTAATTAAATCGCGCCAGCCCTTCCAGACCGGCTATTGTCTTCTTTTCCACGATATCAAGAGACTGGGACGGCAGACCACTTGTCTCTGTCTCGAGTCGAATCTTTTTTTTTCTCTGTAGCTTACAGCCGCACAGAACCGGGAAAGGATACAAGGTCCTTGGTTGAAGCCATTTGCTAAACGAGAGCTAAGGCTGCCTGTCACGAGATAATGATACGCATTAGAATTTTCCCTTCAGTCATAACTGTCCAACGTGTATAATATACATCGACATTCCATAGACTGAAGTCTAGCAAGCGATTCAGGATCTTTCAATCATGCGCGCAACATTATCAGCAGCTGAACGGCACTGTACGAAATAGCATAGTAAAGCACCCGTATGATAATTTCAATTGGGAGCAAAGAAAGATTTCAATTTCGACAGGAAACTTCTCATCGTTACACACGGAGGAGCGATAGACCTTGATTAGATCCACGTCAAGAAGTGTTCCGAATACCGAAAGCTGTCGGTATGTAAGAGAAGGGCAGAACGTGACATATGTGTCACAATTTGTTACAAGTACCCATAACCAGCGAGAGAGATGGAACTATTATCTCTCTCACTGACATAGGCAGTAGTAGAGCAAGATGGAAGGAGTGGCATGAATTATTCTTCACGACAGAGTCCAGAACAGTCCAGAGCCTGTTCCCACGGCACAAAGCCGTGCCAATAATTAATTAATAACTTGACGCGAGTCTAGTGCAGGGTACCAACCTAAAGAAAGGAATGTAGGAGAATGCAAGGAGGGCTGTTTCTGTCTCTGTCTATCTTTCTCTCTCAAGATGTAGAATAAATCCTTTTCGTTCTCTCTCTCGTGTTTGTGGCAGCTGCAGAGCCACAAGCACTAGAAGCACACCCTAGCCGTGAATAGCAGCACAGTAAGAGCAGTGAACACTGAGTAGCGAGGTTACTCGCGGTTTCCTTAGGAGTAGTAGCCAGCCACTTGGCTGTGAACGGGATCGGGAACGGGGATGTTGCGGTAATTTCCCGGAAAGTCAACGACCGTCGATCCACGTGTGATCCACGTTGGATATTCCGTTGAGGTAGTCGACCACCCTGCGTAAAGGAGGTCTGTGCGATTGGAGAGACGATAATAACGAAGGCCTCCCCTACGGGCTGGTTGGGTGAGGGTAAAGGGAAAGGAAGAACGTGGTATCTTCGGAACTTGATGATGTCCGCTTATTATTCGTATACAAAGAAAAGAAAATCGACAGATTTTGCTACCTGTAATGACTATGCTACGGAATTGCGTTGTTGTGAGAAATGGGCAATTTTTCAGTCCGATAAATGCGCGTGGTTAAATTACGCTTAGTTAGACTCATCGTTTAGGTTAGGGTAGCAATTTAAGTTCTGGATATTAGGGATCCAATTAAAATTTTGGATACTCGTATATTCCGAGTAGCAATCGGGTATGGTTGAACGAGAGAAGTTTTGTCTGGATAGCGAAGCAATATTTTTTCAGGTAAAACTAGACACGGTATAAGGAAGAATTTTTAGTGTTTAACGAGAAGGCGTAATATCCTCTTATACGTTCAGTGCTTCGTATATCATGTGTCTATAATATCATCTTCCCACAGCGAAGGCACGTCCGTATCGCTTGTATCAATGAGCACGGACAGAAACAAGTGAGCATTAGCACCTAGATCGGTATAAAAACCCAACCCGAAGTCGCACGAACTGAACGGCTCAACGGCCGTCGTTACGAAGAAGCGCGACAAGAAGAAAACGGCTGACAGCGGCGTCGGCGTCGAACGTAGGAACGAAGTGAGCCAGAAACGAGGGAGCGTTTTCGTAGCGTACGTTCGCTCGCTCCGAGGAAAAGGAAACCTGAAGTGCTTGGCAGGTCTCCAGAGTCGCGAGAGACTCGGCCGATTCCGGGAATCGTCGCCAATTCGCGACGCTTCGGCGTCCGAAGGTATAAGGCGAACGCCGCGGCGTGCCACGTGATACGTACGTAGCGGCGTAAGAAGGGAAGGAGGAAGAAGAAGAAGAAGAAGAAGAAGAAGAAGAAGAAGAGAAGATGAACGAAAGGAAGGGATAGAGACGAAGAGAGACGTCGTAGACCGAAGAAAGGAGCATCGAGCATATATACCTGGTGCAACGCGGCCCAGGAGGGACAGAGACGCCAGGATGGTCCGACGCCCTGGGCCGCCCGCGTCTACGCCGCCGCGGCGTTCACTCCGTACGAGCCAGGTTCAACGACACGCCTCGCCTCGGCTCGCCACGTCTCTCTTCTTCGTAGTAAACAACCTGGCGTAGACTCGGAGTCTTCTAGTCCCTCAGTGGTTCCCAATCATTGCCGTTCGTACGATTCATTTGGATTACGCGTATCGTTGAATCTACTGACGAAAACCGATTGGACTTGGACCATGGACGTTTGGGATGTTCTATGTAAGATAACGGTAATCTCTGCAAGTACACAGAGGTAATGAGACGATTGTGAACAATGAACAAGAATCGAACAATCCTTCGGTCTGACATTCATGACCAATTGATTAATCAATCTACCAGCGATTCGATCGAGTTCATCAAAGTGACTGATACCCAGGTGTCAGTATATACATGTATAATCACAAAACAACGTACGTAAACACTCTGCACCCAGCATACAATAGAATACAATGTGTCCTCGCAACTTCTGGCAGTCGATTGTGCGAACTTAATTAGAATTTATGAACAGAGGAGCAGACTCATCGCTCCCATGTAAACGCACGGTCGCTGCGTACCGATGCTGCCGTCGACTCTAGTGCCGCCGCCGTTGCCAGCGCTCGCTGCTGCTGCTGCTGCTGCTGCTGTGCCCGTATAAACACAAACGATATCATTTATGCAGGGCGCACACAGCGTGCCGCGCTCCGCAATTAATATAAATGATGGATTATTGCCTGGCGCAAACCACCAGCGTACCCACCGAACATTGCGAACGCGATATACCGAGTAGACGGAATGCGTGTATTAACGCACGTACCATGCGAGACACGCGTTTCGCGGCCAATCGCTAGATGTTTTGTCTCTCGTTTTCTCATGTTCGACTGCCGTGCGCTTCGATTGGTTTTATTCGATTTCTTCCTAACGTATGAGCAACGCCCAGCGTGGTTATGCTGGGCTGGTATCTGTTTCTTGCACCACGCTAACCCGGAGAGAGAACCACTTGACTTGTGTCAGCATTGACAATCGGTGCACTAACTGTAAAAGTAACTGTGAATCCGTGCGCAACGTAATGCTTGGACTCTTCTTGTTCCCTAATGAAAAGATTGATTGTTTCCCGTTTAATGAATTAGAGTCAAACGATACTTTGATACCCTGCAACAGGGATCCCTTATTGGATTCGCCACTGGGGAAACTGATGAACTGCCGTGGCGTCGCGGGAGGCGCGTAACGATGCGTGCGTTTATTACTCGTTTATCCGGCTCGACGCTAACGGAATATCTCGTGCACGTCTCGGAATATACGTGATAACGTTATAATACGATTCTGTTATCGTTAAGCTTTGTTATATTGGGTTAGGTTAGGTTAGACGGGATTGGGACTCTTCGATGCTACATTGCAGGGGTCTGCCTTTGGATTCGGTCTAAAATGCCGGATTGATTTAGTGTTGCGACTAAATGAGACTGGGCATTTCTTGAGGGGAAGGGGGGTTGGTGGGAGGGGATGGGAGGGGGGGGGGGTACCGAAGGAAAAAAAGAGATCAGCAAAAAATATATTCCTATAGCCGGGCAGGGTTGCTGAGGTTTCCGAGGAAGGGCTGACGAAAACGGGGAGGGAATAGAAAAAGATAAAAAAAAAGGGAGGAAAAAAGTAACGAGTCTCTCCCACCCTTTTGGATCAACCTCAAATCTGCATATCATCGGCACAACTGCGCTCGATTAAAAAGTGGCCCGGTTTCCTTTCTCATCGACTTTTTTTTTTAGTGCATCCCTTTTCTCTCCCTAGCTATACCGTCCGATCTGCATATAAGGGCAGCACCCCCTTGAAAAAAAGGGTTCCGAAAGATGGCAGGAAGACAAAAAAATTCTCACCCCTTGTACATACCTAGTATATCTCCGACTGGAGAGTGTATGGTTACACGTGTGGATCTGGAATCGTAGGGGAAACTTCAGTTAGGGTGGTTTGAAATACATCCTTTTTTTTTTTTATTAAGTATAATTCGTTTATAATATTTTTTTCTTCCGTCCATCCATTCGTCCACTTTGTATCTCGTGTCGTTTCGCCACGGATTCTTTCTCATTCTGAACTCCGTCCGTCACGCTTTAGGATATGCGTGTGCATGTGTGTATATATACATATATATATATATATATATTTGTCACGAGGGTGGACATTTGCGAATGTGTGTAGCACGTATGTTCTGATCCCCACTCGACCTCCATTGACCTAAGGATTAGTCGCCATTTTACACATCAAAGGTACCAATACTACTACCATCATCTCCTACGAGACGAAGCTATTTCACAAGGATAAAGTTGAACGCCGGTATGGCGACTGCGACAAAGTTATCTGAATAGCGATTAGTAAAGAGAGAAGGATGAACAGGGGAAAGAAAAAGGTAGAGAAGAAAAAGGATAGGAAAAACGTGAAGAGAAATCCTAATCTCCACGCGGCTGTAAAACTATACCGAAAGGAAATTCGTTTCCAGAACTCTGAGGGTCCCGGGCGGAAAACTTTTTGGTAGGATCTCGTATTATCCACCCACTCCTCAACCAGTGATACCAATTTCTCCGTTACCTCGCACTCTTCCCAACTTCGATGCCTTCTTCTTGCCCGACCCTGATCTATTCTTCTTCACATCTTCTCGCACAGCCAGCCAACCGTCGTATTATTTGTTCATCGGTTACGCGACGGGATTTCCCTGACAGGCACTTTCCGACGATGACGAGGGCAAGCGATCCAGGAGTGGAAAGAAACGCGTAATGAAAATTCCGCCGGTTTCCAGGAGAAACGACGTTATTAAAACCCCACGAGGGAACTGAGATAAAAATATACAGCATACGAGAGCCTGGAAAGTACAGCCGGACGAAGTGGAGCGAAGCCCGAAAGCAGATAACTAAGTTACGCATGACGCAAGTGAATTGGAGATACTTAAGATTGACATTAGCTGAAATAAAATTAATCGATGTATCCAATTAATAAATAGTCATAAAAAGTATGGAGATCCCAAGTGCTAATGGTCCACGATTATTTTTATCTCACATATGTCCAGAGTCTGTTCAATATATGTTAACTCACTGAATGAAGTGGATGAAGTATGACCCTAGTAAGAGAAGAATTTAACATCTCGCGGACTTCGTACCCAGCTTCCCGCTCCTCAACGCAACCGTTGTGCTGGCTCATCTCAGGCGCAGCATCTCGCATGCGGCAGCAGCACGAATAGGTGCACGTCAGTGGTGCACGCGCACTCTGGTACTTTTTTGCTGCCCGAGAAACGACGCTTCACAGGCTGCAGTCAGTCACGGCTAGCAGACCGTTTACACATATGATACACATATGCATATGCATATAATATATACGGACAGTATGTGCTTCTGCCTCCGTTGCTGCCGACGCTACTGCTCTACGTGTCCCCACAGCTGTCCATGCCATCCGTCCGTCCGTCCGTCCTTTTCATCCCGTTCAAACAATAACAACCATTGTCTGTTTACTTATATAACCGACTGCCACCCGAATTAACGTTTTCCCTTTCTGAATTCCAACCATCTCTCTACCCGACGCTGGCGCCATCTCGTGGCGTCCCCTCGAACTGCCTACGATGACGTACGCAGGCGATTAAATACATGGCGACGGTAGATGTATTTAAATTCAAAGTATTTAATCCGATGACTGTAGTCGAGACTATACGTATGATTACTGAATTGTTATAGTCGAACGATGAATTGTATCATGATAACTGTATTAAAAGGAAGTGGATACGGTATGTGGAACTATTAATTCTCGGAGTCAGTAGTATCAGCCGATATAAAATGACACTCGGTGTGACAATCAAGTTTCATTCTGATTGTTAAGTATGGAAATCGGTACGACAGGAGTGTTGTGGGATATAAAAAGGCAATATAAAATATAATGACCGAGAGGACGATTAAGTTAATGCATGTACTAATAAGCTGCTTGACGGTCTGTATTAATTAACTGACACTCTGGTATGGGTCTTCTACACTTGTGTCTGACTTAGATTGTATTATGTTGCATGGTCCATGGAATCTAATGACAGCGTGACATTTATACTAGCAATCAAGGATACGTGCACTGGTGTCAGGATGCTGCAGGACTGCTGGGATTGCTCAGAGTCCCTTGGCATGTAATCAATAAATGATGAACTAGCAAGTTGACCACGTGACGTGTATATAGTACATGCACAAAATGAATTTTGACAGTTTCTAATCGAGCTACATTGAGAATTGGCAAAATCCGATTCTCCAGTTAATCACGCTCTTAATACTGACCGTGTCCTAATGTAATTAATCACACGTGAGACACGTGTGGAGACATTGGAATTTCATGTGGTCCAGAATTCACGCTGTGGTCGTAACGAGACCACCTGACCTTCCTTCGTTCTCAACATCAGCCATAACGCATATTTACCCAGACACGTTGGCTAAGTTACACAACATTAGCTATGGTGTTTTTCTCGAGGTTCCGTCGTCGCGTTGATTTCTTGATGAACACAACATATGGGCGGTCTGACATGGGACGGCGTACGTACACGTGCGAATCTGACGTAATTTATCCGCAAGGCCACAAATCCCGATTACGCGGCGCACCGGTCTCTCGGGCCGTAACTAATGAATGCGGGTCTGTTTTGCCACCAGTGGATCTGGGGCCGAGCAATGAGGCCTAAGAAGAAGGCCCAGAAATAAAAGGCAGCTGTACCTGATGGTAGGAACGGTAGAGGGTGGTCTTGGTTCGTGGGTGGTTTAAAGTAAGGATTGGATCCATCCTGGGTGAAACGCACTGTGCACACGTGGCAGACTGGACACTGTGTTATTCGTGTAGGATCCATTGCGTACAATTCGATTTGCATAAAACACGTCGATGGGTCTATAAACATGAAGGCGACGGCAGGACCGATCGCACATGGACATACACGTGAAGTTGACCGAGGATGTAGTTAAGGGAAAGTTGATGAAATTTTGAAGGTTAATCGAGTGTGTAAATAAATTGAGAAAATTAGGGGATGAAATGATTTTATAAATTTTGAATGATTTTATTTCGATATTAAGAAATGTGTATACCTGGTTCTCAATGAGGGAAGTTGAGAAGAATCCAAAGGGGTAGTTTGCCACGAATGTGAATATATGGTGACTGACTTTGTCTAGGTGCACCTTGACAGGGATGGGACGAGGGTTGAAGAGAGGAAGAGAGAGAGAGAGAGAAAGGTATCAGGCGGCAATTCGCCCTGTCGAGGGTTCTCGGCCATGGAGCTGAGCTACCCTTGAGCACGACTCGCTCTCTTACATCCCTTGTCTCTCTGACGTCTACGTTTCGCGTAGCAGCCATCCAGCCAGCCAGTCAACCATCCAGGCGGCCCCTTTAAGCATATAAATTATTAGAGCCGCTTCAAGGGCCACTTCTGTCCGCCATTGTTACCGGCTGAGCCAAGTTTTGCAGAAACCTTTCGCATCCTTCTGAAAACTTCAGAACGCGACTTTTTTTTTTCTTCGTCTTTAAACCTCTATATACGTATATAGTACGTTATACATTTTTTTTTCATTCCAGTCAATATAGCTCAACCTGATCCGACATAACCTCACCGGAAACGATGACCAATAAAATGTATGGAATTTCTGATACAGGTGAAGATCTAACGACTCACGATCTTATCGATCCTTGTGATTCCATCCACCGATCACGATTCAAAGATCGGATCGATCTTCTAGGAGCGCTTACGGGCTAAGGGTAATTTCAAAGGAGTCCAGCAGTTTTGCGTTATTTCTCGTACTTACCTTCATGGCAAACGTAATTTTTACCTCGAGGCTGAGAAAGGGTAGCACGGTCACGTATAAATATACATAACTAAGTGAGATACCCGTCACGGTTGTTTATCTCTTATTACTGCCCATTGTCCTCATCTGTACTACATTATAATTATCATATCGCGTCCAAGAAGAGACTCGAGCCGCGTCGTTGTAAACGCGAGACTTCTCGAGAACGATGAGATCAGGCCCCTGTAATCGTGGCTTCGCGCAAGCGTGGCAGGTGATCGGGCCCAAAAGGGAGAGGACAATGTCCAATTTGTGTGCGCATCTGCTCAACGACAGCCGTCCTGAAGGGTAATGCAAATCGATCGAGATAAAAGAAAGAAAATGAGGGTGGCTGACGGGTGAAGGAATACGGAGTAAGCGAGGTAGAGGAGATGGAAAAAAAATTTTTTTAAATGTATTTCAAATACCAACTAAATAAAGTGTATAGGAGACATTTTTCCTGCACTCTTGTGAATCCTACGTATCAATCTTCCGACTAACGTAGATCAAACAAAAGATCTTCCATTTCATAAAATGTCATGAAGTTCGCGTTTAGCCTGGTCGAGGAAAGAGGGAACGTCGGTACAGCAATAAAGCACGTTTAGTGCGCGGTGGACTCGTCGCCATAAATAATTCTACACGCCGTATACCTCAGGGTATAAATATCAATAATTATACTCGCGCCGTCCTCATTGCGTTGCCGTTGCGTTTCCGTTGCGTTACCCATCACTCTTTCCAATTCCAGTAGTAAAGGTTAGACACTCGTACGCAACTTTTGTTAGTACTGATTGCAGGAATTGATATTTAATTTTTGATAAACTTTCAACACCCAATACAAATGCTTGTAACTTTGCAATTATATGACGCCAGGTATATTTTTACGAATTTCATATAAAGTCTCGTAAATAAAGATATTATTCAAGATGGCGTCTGCTACGTCTGGTTTAACATCATGGCCGACTCTAACCTTTTACTATCTATGGGGGTCTACGTCTTTTACAGTGTAGGCTGCCAAGCTCTCCACTGTCTATGGTCTTGTGCGTGCGGCAAACCACTCCCCGTGATTCTAAACAGTCATAAATATCCAAGGCGTGGAGGAGATTCCCACTCGGAAATCCGAAAGGACTCGTAGCGCGAGACGCAGCCAATGAACGAGCGAGGATTCGTCTTTTAGGTTAGGTTAACGTAAGTTACGTTATATTAATATCTTTTGAAATCCGACAATTTGCTTTGTGATCTGATATGTGATGGGAAGTTGATTATTTGAAAAGTAATACGGAGTCACGAGTACGGCTTAACGCTGGTAGGACTGCTTATAATTGAAATGTAAAAATGTACATTGACTCAGAGGGCGCTGCAGTCGTTTCGGAGTAACCGGCAAACACGTGATATAGACATATCATTAAAAATGTTGAACTCGGTGACTGACGGCTCGTAAAAATCAGCTTGAAAGTGACGCTCTGTCTCACTTTCGCTCGTACGAAATCTTTATCTCTCTCTTTATCTGGGACTTCTTCTCTTTATCATTCAGCTTATACTCTTCAACGAAGACGTACGTGTCTTACGAGTACGTCTGCTGAGCCTCGGGGCAGGGCTGGAGAGCATGCTTCTTAACGGCCTTGCGATAAATTATGACTTGTCAAGATTCACGCTACCGAATTACCTGATGGTCTCTCAAAATCACCTCGAATATTGATTGGCCAGCTTCCACGTCTGGTTGATCATATTTCCGTTTATTTTTTTTAGATTTTTGGAATTACTAGTCAATCTCGATTACATAGTCGATAATCTTTTCTTACGTAACAAGCAGTACATTCCGGGGTTAAAAGATGGTACGAGGCCCCGTAATCTGGTATCTGTAAATAATTAGGGGTTCAACGTGCTATACCCTCGTAATTCATAAACGGTATTCTATTAGTGTTACGCCGTGATTACAGGGCAGATCTTGGCCTTGTGAAAAGATTGGCCCTTTTACGGTCCTCGGGTCCTAATGGATCTGCACTAGAAACTATAGCAAGACCGAGATGAACTGGCGTCAAATTGTTCCAGTTTCACGATCATATAAATATACGTTTTGAAAATTCATCTATAAAATTATTCATACGATGATCCGATCAAGAGATCATTGTTCCAAGTATTGGAGATCAGTCATATCCTAGAATAAGTTAAAGTCGACTGCGAGGCCAGATTTCGAAAAAATGTCACACGGATGATCGCAGCATCCCAAGTCTCCGTTATGCGTTGGGGTTTTGATTTATGTACGGAATTTTCTTGCTGGTCTAGCGATAGACTATTGAAATAGAATATGGTATAAAAAAAATGGTGCCGTACCAGTCTACATTGTTCCATGATTTATAATCTTGCCATTATCGTGTCACGAGTCGCCGCCGTGTCGAGAGGAATTGAAAAGACGTTCACGGTATAAAGGAGACTCGTGGAAAGAAAGTGAACAGGGAAAATATAAAAAAATCGACAAGAACTGTAGAAAATGGACATAAAGAAAGAATCACTCGAGGTGCTGAGTCTCACCGACCAATTACCGATTATTCGTCTAATTAGCGCCACTGCCGTCACTCTTTAACGGTTCGCCAAAGAGTCTGTTGCCTCGTCAATGCATTTCACAACAAGGCCCTTAACGCTCCCTTGGGGACTTAACCGAACGAACCTAACCCTACCGACACTCTTTGCTGCTGATGTTAAATTTATAGTTCATACATCCGTCGTATGAGAACGTAATTGATTCTACGTCCAAGCAGTTTAAGGTATAAATATAACGTTAACGCGAAATACCTTTCATGGATACATGGTCTTACTTCGTTATTTCGACGGGAGCAATTTGTACTACTGTAAATCGTATACAAGTTCAACAGAACGTCGATGCAAATTACGGAGGCTTTCGTCGTGCTAAATAACACCGTGAAGAGGGCAGCAGCGTAGGTACTTTGACAGAGCGGTTATGGGTACGAGCGTCGAGACGCTAAGAAGGTATATAAAGCTGGCGACGCAATTAGCAGCATTAATTAAGCGCGGAAATACATTTGGAGGGTATGGATTCAAGAGGGAACGCGAGTACCGAGCCGAATTAATTAATTAACTCTCAGTGCATTCGCTTTGGGTTCTTTCATACGGCAAGAAATAAAAAATGATAAAAATTTATTAAAAAAATAATTGTCCAAGGTAACCGGAAAGAAAGAGCTGCAATACTATTGGTCAAAAAATTAATGAATGAGAGTATGAAAATTTGCGAGAGAGAGAGAGAGAGAGAGAGAGAGAGATCGTCATTGTTACGCATTGAAGCTGCGAGACAGAGAGGGAGGGAACGAGCAATAATAATAAATCGCAGACTCGCTCTCGCAGCCGGGAAACAATACGGCTCGGGCAATTATGCGGCAGCCAGGGCTGGCCCTATCGATCAGGTTTCCCGCGCATTGTTTCCCGCCACCAATTATGCAGACAAAAAAAGGAAAGAGTAACACATAGACAGATAGACACACCCACATCTCATATGCACGGAAAGCGAATGCACACGGCTCGTTTGCTGTACCACATGTATATACAGTCTCGAGTGTTTGTGTATTGTTTATATTTTGTAATTAGCGCCTTTATTGCTCCAGCTCGATCCTCTCGTATTACGGCAATGAGTATATTTCGTATTCGTTAGGTCGCGACCCTACAAATCTTACACCCGTTACATTCGGCATTCACTGCTCACGTAGACGTAAAAGTGATCTATGTGTACCAGGAAGCGAGTCTGTGATGTTGCATGAGTCGACCTGGACCCCATTCAAGGGTTAGGGACCTCTGGGGATGAGCTGTGCAGACGGATACGGTACATTGGAAATGACAGAAAATACTGGGCGTGAGATGGAAACTAACCTAAAACCTCTAACCCAACACCCCACTTACCACGATCGGGGACGTTACTTTGGGTGCTGTGCACAGCGGGTGATCTGCCGCGAGTAACAAAAGACAAAATTGCAGAACATTAGTCAAACATAGAGCGAGATGTGAACTGGACGCCAGGTGGCAGTCGCGTCAGAACGAGAAGCTGGATGAAGTCATCAATAATATCCGATTGGTAGAATACGAAATGGTTAAAGGCCGTATTGTCCTTTAATGGGTGAATGATGCTCAATATTTTTGTTTACTATTAAATATACCGCGTGGTCCCCGTGATCCATCATCCCCGTCTATCAGTCGTATGTTTAATTAATGACAAGATCATCAGCGTCGGTCCAAGGAAGCTAAAAGAACGGGGTGAAGTGAATTATTAGGCGCGAAGGGAACGTGGAAAAATTTTGGAGTAAGGAAGAAAAATATATGGCCAAGTGTTTTATATGAAATGCACTTAAAGTCGTTTCCGAACAAAGAGACTCGTTAACAATGGCCGCACTGTAGACTCATCGAATCCAGGCACGTAGGGTCCTTCTTGCCGACCTAATATAGTCGCACGTATACGTTATTCGAGTTTCCCGTAAATGGCCACTTCCGGCGCGATGCGACCAGCCCCTTGACGTACGGCCTACGTCACAATGCGTACAACACGCACTCATACATTCATGGAGCGTAATAATAATGAAGCTAACTAAGTAGGCAAAGCTGTTAAGACAGAAGAAAATTTACCATGGACCCATAACCTCGAAGCAATCTCCAACTTTAATTACCAGCAATGTTAATTATTTTAACCATTCCCCTTGTTACCGGAATTTCTATTCAACTCCTCTCTTCCGCACCAATTACGAACACGAAGCCTTCCTGGAAACAATCCTTGCGATTGTCCGCCCGCGGCAAAGCCATATTCCTATTTGTACTATGTACTCAGACCACGTACAACTATATACTTATCCTCGTGTAGTCATGTATATAAATATATATATATATATATTTATCAGTATACCTATAAAATACCATCATACGATTAACAGCACGAAACCAATGTCCAGTACTTCAGTACCAGACAGTCCCATCCATCTCGATAGACCAGAGCCAATCAGAAGAAGGCAGATCAGTTGCGCCGATTTCAATCAACCAACTTCATCCAATCAGCATAAAAGAAGATAAGAACGAACAAGAATCCTAAAGACGCATCCTCATACATACACTCGTGATCATGTCACGTGTACTAGCCACATGTTGGCGAACGAAGAGAGGAAGAAGAAGAAGAAGTCAAATGTCGCGCAACCTCAGACAGGACCGGTCGTACTTTTGAGATGAATTTTTGTATCCCTCTTTTTTCTCTTAAGGCCCCATCGTGTACGAGCTCGTCGACCTCAGGAGCCACGAAACACGTTTTCTAGCCCAGAGCAATGACCTTACCTCGACCTCCAGGTTCCCGTAAGCGTACGTTGACGTTAATAGCAGCTCTGCTACCGAGCGTCAGGCGCAATTCGGAAATAACCTAGAACCCAAAGCATTTGCGGCTCCTGGCACACAGGCATATATTTAAATATGTGAGTATATATATATATTCAAGCATGTGCCTCGCCATAGTACGTGCACGCATGCCCACATACGCGGGGATCGTGTCGTGCAATCTGGCTAACGGAGGATCCGTCAGTCGCGGCTTGTTTTATCCTAATGAGAATGCAGCCTGATATGGTACCCATGGGAGTTGCGCGACGACCAATGAAGATAGGGTCGTTACGTTCGACTAATTGAATTGCCAGGGTTGGGCCTCGGACAGACACAGCTAAGAATCGTGCTGATGTCTCTTCACTGTACGTGGTGAAGAGTAACTGATTAGTATTTGATGTACCAAGACACGTATATTCGGGGTCTAAAATATACGTGACAAACTAATAAAATTGTACTTTGAGGTTATGTCAGTGTTAAGAGAAACTATTGGGTAGTTTGTTGGCAAGCACTGGACATCAGCACATCTGTAATACATATTAATGGTGCCCTTTTCTGTGCTACCGAAGCAGTAACGCTGTCATCTGGTGGCAATGAAACTGAACTACTTTACCAAGTCCCACACGCGTCATAACAGACAAGGAGAACTGTGTTTTTGTATGGAAGGATCGTTCTTACTACGATTCTGGACATATTTAACGAGGTGTACGACACGCGCACTATTTGGTAAGTGCTGGGTACTTGGTCTTGTCTCTGATGATAGACAGTAGCGACGATTCTGGTCAAAACATCGTAGCCAGCCGGTCGTTGCTAGTGAACGAGCTGATCGGGAGCTTATCTTTGATCACAGGAAGAAATTATTCAGAACGATGACAGTGAAACACACGCCGAATGGCATGGTTACCATTATATTTATTAAGACCACATCAAGATCGGAGATCATAGATAGCGATTGGCTCGCTGACTCGGTTGCGCGCGCGGGTGCACGCGAGAGAAGGAAAACGAGTGACGTGGAGAGACAAGGAAGGAAGGAGGAAGGAATAAGGTAAAACTAGGTAGAATCGAGCAGTTGCGATCTAGGCCTCGAGGATCATTATCCAAAGGTTTAAGAATTGGCTGCAGCTGCGAGCGCAGTTGCATCTGCAGAATCGAACACTCGTTAAACAACTAATTTGTATACGGTCCAGCAACTATAACCCGTGGATACTGTGTAACTTAAATGAATTGAAGTAAAAAAAACAAAAAAAAAGGAAGAAAATGAATGAAATAATTCGCAGGGAAAGAATAACAAGGCACTCGCTGAGCTTGTCGCGGCGAGTATCAGACCTCGGAGGGCCTCGTGGGCCTCAGTGGCGCACCTGTGAGACATAAACAAGTTATATCGCCAAGCAGAAGCAGCAGCAGCAGCAACAGAAACAGCAACAGCAGCTTTTAATTAGTGGCTTGTCCTGCCCGACCGCATTGTCCTTGTTTTCCTGTCTCCATAGTCAACCAGTAACCAGTGGCATCCCTTGAGTGCATTTCCCTGTTTTGGCTTGCAGGGAATGCACTCATTGTTAAAGATAAGCAGAACAAGGACTTCCGGTCATTGGTTGCCAGCGAATACAAGATGGAAGTTTCGTTGCTAGGTTGCTACCTACACGCAAGTTGACGTCGAACCCCTCAAGATTTGTCTTTCTCCGTACAACCTCATTTCTCTCTTTCTTCTCTTTTATCCCTTTAGTTCGCGTTCTGTTGCCATTCTGACGGTATAACCATCAGTATCCAGCAGTAGGACTTCCTTGATCCTGCGGGCGAGACATCCTGCGTTCTCCAAGAGGATAGAACGCCATTGTCCCCAAGTAGAGGATATTTAAACGCTAACGGGACAAATGACTGTGCGGAGGATACGGCTGGGCCTGTATACACGCGGAGGGCCGCATCCGCTGTAGACATTGGCCGGACAATAGGTTTCCTCGGTAGAGACGAAATTAGTGTTATTATTGGACCAAATGTCTGGGCCAACACCGTGGGAAAGGCTTCTCGAGAGACTCGACCTACTCATTCTTCTTTTCGTTCTGCATCGGACCTCTGGGGCCCTGCTATTCTCCTGTATGGGCCCTTTTACTCTCGATCGCGTGTCCCCGTGCATGCACCCGTGCACTATGCCATAAGTAAGCACGTCGTCTGCACTGAGTGGTGACATAATCCAACTACCGGGACTGGTTACGTAACTACGTTCAGACGTCCAAAAGCAACCTCAATCGAAACAGGAATGGAACCGTAAGGGATCTCAGTCGCTATCGGGACCTAACCTACAACCCGTCTATGTCTAATGGCCACTGCTTGACTCTGCTAAGGTATGTCGAAAGAAAAGTGCCTGCGCACGCAGGGAAGTACATCCGCAGGCATAATGCGCGTGAGAACGACTGGGCACCGCGGCGGTAATTAGCGGCGACTGGTAATTGCTGGCAGTGAGATAAAGTCGAGAGTTATTTCTCGCCAATGGGAGAGCCAATGAGAATTTCGTTATCGGACCATTTGAAAAGCGAAAAATTATTTTCTCGCTAAGTTTTTACCTCCAATGTCTACTATACTCGCACTCGTGTACTGACAATGTCGTACCGCGACAAGATGAAATAAAATTCTCATAACTTCCCATCGTACTCGGTAGCTCTTAGGCTATGTGAGAAAAGTTCACAGGCCTTGCAAGGGGTTAATTTGCACTAGTTACTGTTACGGACACTATTACTATTATTATTATACTATTATTACTGCTACTACTTACTACTACTACCATTACTCGCATCCCCACCACCAACTATCATTACTACTATCGTCGGTACTATTGCCACTAACTATAATCCTCTGTCTGTATACATTTTTCATTGAATATATTAATAGGCTGCATATATTATTTTCATAGCAAAAATATAGTCACGCGTATTGTTACAGACGTCGAACTAACCCACGGCATTAACGGGAGTACGAGAGGCCACGGCGGCACGCAGAGCTGTAGATTGTATTCAGAGGCTCGGCAGGAAGTAGGCGTTCGATGGAATTCGGCCAAGGTAGAAGCCAAGCAAAGGTGGAAGTCGCCCATTACGTCCTTTCGTTCGTAAAAACAAACGCGCGTTACGTGACGCCGCGATACGTGCGTGCGTTTAACGCAGTGGCGCATGCCCGAACCCCATAGGCCAAAGACATCTCACGCATTTCCGGCGTCCGCAGCCCGTGAGGATCATGGACGTCGATCTTTTTTCAAATACCCATAAGACAATCCATCTCGTACGTGGATGGAAAGAAATTGAAAAAAAAAAGTCTATTAGGTACGCTTAGAAATTTATATTGATTTTTAAATTACTATATCAATGTACCGGGTGCTAATTTGGTATTAATTTTCTGTGTATTAATTTTTCCAGGTTTTTTTTTTTTTTTCTTTTTCGTCGCGTTATGAGTTACTGTTGTTATTATCGTATGGCTATGTGACGGGTGTGTCGGCTGTATATCAGTTTTACTTCACCACCCTGTATAATGACACGTGATATTAACACAATGTAGAAACAAGCACTGGAGTGTAGTAATTGTACACTGTGTATATACTTTGTAGACCCTGCATACCTTGCATATAGGTGGTTACACGATAAGGGTGTACTTATACAGCACTGAACTGTATTATGTGTTTGCTATCAGATATATGTATGCTACTGAATTGTTCTGTATATGTTCCAGATAAGTTAATGGGATTGAATTTTTACGTGTATATCTAGATATTTGCACACTTTTCATTTTCAACTTTTCAAATGCAGACAACATAAGTTACGTTTGGTTAAGTGAAGTTAATCATGTGGATATCACGCGTTTATGACTAAGTACGATTTTTATTACCGACTTTATTTTCAATTTTAACGTTTGCTAATTACCAGAACGATTAGTCGAATGCACAGGTTAAGGTAGGATATTATCGTATTATGTAATTTCGCGTTATATAATAATTGAGACATTTAAAAGTACATTCGTCGTATACATAATTGTTTGTAATTACTTTCGAAACATTGTTTTTGATACAATGCAATTTTTTTTTTCAAAATTCTATTCGAATATAATAATCACGCTGGCTGGGGTGGGGGTGGGGTGATATTCATCGAATGGATTTTATGAATCTAAACACGCGGCTGAATTGACTTCCGGTGTCTTTGTCCCTTGTCGGAATACCAAAGTCGTATAAGGCAAAAAAAAAACATGGCTGCCATGTTAAAACTTTGTAATGCCTATGATCCAGGAAAATCATCCTAGAGATATTGCGAGATTCGCAAATGCCTATACGTGGATGGTCGTGGCTGCCATTGCTGCCTTAATGATATACGTTCGCGACGTACGATCTAGGCGTTAATTACAAACTCGTGGATTTCGCGTCGACTCGAGACGCACATAAGTTTACGATTTACATAATATAATAGGTAGTTAAGTACGATTTATCTGTAGATAAATCTGTGGACGGTCAGGTGTTTCGCAGGGTCCAATGGGGGCCTGTATTATCGAGGAATTCCTTATTGGATAAGAAGTGCCGTTGCTGTTGACCTCACGAGAAACACACGAGCTTATCTTTCATGGAGATAACGGAGACTTGTTACTTATTGAGGATGAATTTAAATTGTCAGAATGCACGCGCTTCGTTATATTGCCATAATTGAATTTCAATTTATCACGAAAGTCTCAATTGTTTTCAGTCTAATTTATACCTTTCTAATGCACTTCTCAGCGCGGTAAGATCATTTTATAATAAATTGCATAACGATAACTGCATCGCTGCACTTTCAACTATACGAATGGATCAGTTTGTCTTATTTGCCCTAGTATACTTTTCCACCGCAACAATTTTTCATTGCAAACTGTCGCTACTTGTATACGTAGTATGAATGCGGTGCATCGGAAATCATAAAATGCCTGTATCCTGTTCACGATAGTATAGCTGGTAGTCAGTGGAAGACTCGGTGTGATACAACGATACGTCTGTTTGCCAGAAGTCGACTCGAGTTTCCTGGCACGTATCACGCACTGTGTACGCTCCTTTAACGTTCGGGATAGAGATTAGAGAGATAGGTATTCTCTATCCAAATAGGGTAGACTACGTCACCGTGTATATTATTATGAAAAAGGTAACAAAAGTCCTGAGTAAAATTCCACGTGACATATTACGCGTTAACTTGGACGTCGCAAAGATTGACTTGTGAAATATAAATGAAAAAATATTTCTTTTTTCCATAAAGTAAAAAAAAAAAAAAAACAAAACGAAGTTGAACGACAATGTGCATTTATAATTACTAAATTGAATTTATGACACTGTTTACCAGGTATAACGATAAATACCGTAGTGAAAATTTACTGTAAAGTTTACTGTTCGCTAATGCTACTTTCACTGCTATAAAAATGTCATACGGCAACCATGACACAGATTATATGCATTTAGATGAATATTGCAGCTAACTTTACAACCACGGGTACCACTCTCGCTATTCTCGGAGATGCAACGCAATCTTGATGCAAATATTAGCATCGCCATATAGATACACGCATTAAGTACAAGAGCTCTGCGGCATACAGTATATTCGAAAGTGATCGTGTTCCGTAAGACTCGTAAACGGCGACCTTGGTGCAACGTGCAGCAAACCTCAAGGCTGCAGCGTCGTGAAGTTCACAAAGGCATAATTGTATTTTCAATAATACGGAGTAGGGGATGTCGCACTATGTGTGCGTGTGTATATATATATATATATATATGTATATGCATCGGAAAGGATGCTGCGAACGATCATGCAACCGAAAGATCTCCTAAGGGTATAACTATATATACACACCAATTATACAGACACAACCGGGTTATCCACATTGGAGCTGCAGTAGTTCTACAAACCAAACGGTACCCACGTAACGGAATGGCTGGGCAGTGTTTTCAAGCCATAAATCGCGAGGCATTGGGCAAGGCGGGAACTAATCGACTCTCGATTCCATTCCGTTTCGTTTCATTGCGGTTTCCTTCTATCAATTATTTCGAATCTAAAATCGTGCCCATAAATCCACGGAATCAGGATACGGTGGCGGTGGTGGTAGCGTTATTACGTTGCCTGCCTGCCTGTTGCCTTCCTTTCCCTAACCACTCACAGGTATAAGCATAAGTACGACATATACAGGGTGTTCCGAAAGTCATCCTTTATTGCTTTCCAACAGCATAACCAGATGATTTATTTTCCTCGGCTTGTCTATCCTTGTCGATTTTATTATCGATATTTTATATCTTTGTATTCGATAATGTTTTTATCTCTTTTTATTTTTATTTTCATCTCCACTTTTATCACTCGAAACGCGTCCAGATCTTATTCGCCTCATATGCGTGACTCCCACCGTATATCGGTTGATCTCGCGCGACGCGTATCTGTCCGCTATGCGGATATACGAGCGTCGGGGCGCATTTCATTAGAAGGGGCTATCGGACGAGCGTCGTTAGAGGACTTTAATGCAGATAAATACACGTCGTCCTCGCGTGACCCAGCCTTTACACGCGATCTTCCGTCTCGTAATAACGTTATTCTCGCTAGGGAGGTTTGAGGATATCAGCGAGCGACATCAGTCGCAATCTTGAGAACCACTGATTTTTCGAAAGATCTTACGGCTCTGTCGGATTCTCTGTGAATGACGCGTCTGTTAGGAATTTTCAGAATCCCGCAACCATTATGACTCTAGTAAGTCATCAAGCGTCATCGATGACACATTACGTGCAGTCATTTGAGTTCTTTGAAAACGCACCGAAAACCCATATATCGCAATGCTAAGTACCTCAGTCATATATCTTTCTAAATAATTTGAAATTATAACCATTTATTTATACTGATCATCCTGTTTATTTACATAATCCAACGTTAATATAAAAAAAAAAGCATCATGGATATCTATTTGTCCACCGTGTCAACGTTCTATCGTCATCAGTCATCGTGTATGATGATTATTTTTTATACAGATACATATATACGTAGACACTCAATTACGAATTATAGCAATAGATTTCGATCGTCGTCCAAACGTATGAAAAATTCGATAAGTAAATCGGATCCGATTTACCCGCTGAGTTACATACGCAATGTCCGCGTGGTTGCACCAGACATTTCAGCCTTTGGTTACGAGCTTTGCAAATGCCTGCAAGCTGGCCGATTTGGTTTTATCCAAAGCCTCGTTGCAGCGTGGGGTTGGCATCCCTGCGTAGGTGTATACGTGCCTCTGGCTTTTCGGTAGCGACGCACGTACGGATAACGCATACAGTAGGCACGGACTGTTGGTGCACGTAAATACAACTGCAAGTACATATGCACGTGGTTGTAAGTGGGTGCAACCGCTACGTAAATAACTTTCGATAAGCCCACCTCAGACAGCTACCCAGCTACCGAGAGGCCCGTATTCCCGTGGGAGTCTACACTCCCGTGGGACTTAAAACGGACCAGAAGAAGTTCCGACTTTAATACCCCGTATAGATATACATAGAAAGTACCGAGACTTCGCACGGCCAACTTTTCCCTGAAAGTCGACTATGTGTTGCAGCTACAGATTATCGAGCATATCTGTTAACGTTAAGTCGATGAGCTTAAGGTGCAAGGAGATTTTATTGAATTGCACAATTCACGAGTTGCGCGATATTTCACTATAAGAAACCGTTAATAAGACTAATCATAACTACACTATGCCCATCTTCGCAATACCGATCGCTGAACTCTCATCTAACTCATATCCTTAACCAACCAGACTAATGCCTGCTTGTAACTCGTATGTATATTTGCAAGAAGTAGGTATTGCGTACTTAGCGCGAGTGAACATTTTGCACGTGCACAGCGAGTCTTTCTGCTTCTGAATAAAGTCACTGGCCCATTTCTAAATGTCAAATAATCCATAAGCATTCTGGGTGCATATGCAAGGGAGCGACACGCACAGTGTATCGGTTTGAATATCGCAACGTCAGCACGTAGCTGGTAAACAAAGCAAAAGCCAGTGTAAATCGCCGTAACCCTAACCTAATCTGTGTGAAAAAAAAAAAAGAAATCGTAAAGCCGCAAGGTATAAAATAACTCGCTAAGCAAACACACGACCGACACATGAAAGTAAACCGTAAGACTCGACCTGCAATTCGTCGTCGTTTATCAAAAGATTTTTTGGCCTGTCCTTAAACACGAGTTCCGCAAATACCAAGGCCAATTATATTAAACACAAATCAATTATAACGAGGCTACGTGGTCGCAATGTGTAAGGGCCCAATTCCTCAGGAACGACTTTGGGCCCGCTCGATCACGGTCCCATACCCATCCGTTTAAACCGCACCCGTGATATAACCTGGCCATTGGCTGGACGCGAGGTAACCTAACCTAACCCGAGCCTCGGATAAACGCAAACAACGTATAACGAATTCCGCTACTGTGTGACTACGTGATTCAGCGGTGAGTCTATTCGTGTCCTAGTAAGGCCGCTACGATTAGCAGGAACGATAAAGCAAGGGCCTTATTAGGTAGACCCAAGTACGCGTATCTTATAGCGAGGACCAAGCCCCTCTGACTCTACGCCACCTTCTGTATTTCTCCAGTCCTCCTACTCGAACTTCGTCGTCTTCTTGTTCTTCTTCTTTTTGTTCCTCTTTATTTGAGTCGTCGTGGCTATGTGCGCTAAAGCCGAATGAAAATGTATGAACGCGATATCCACGGATGGGGAAGGGAACCAGATGAGATACGCACCTTCCACCACCCTATACCTATAGCCCTTCTTCTTCCGTTCTCCACCCAGTATAATGCACACGTGTACCAACTGCAGATGGTTTGAGCGTCTAGTAGTTTTGTTTTCATGGTCGAGTCGGCTGCCGCCTACCGAGGCCTTCTGCACCTGACTGGATACCTACGATAAATTTCTATACAAGAAGGCTTTGCCCTTTTAAGCGCGGGACCCAACGCTAAGAACCTCAATGCTACCTCAGCCTCATGTGAATTCCCCTTGATGTCTATGATCTTTGATTAGATCTTTTTCATCTGGCTGATGCCGATAGCTTAGGTTAGGTTACGTGTACGTTTCCGCTTCTTCCTTTTTTACCTCGTACCAGGATCACTCGAGAGCTCAAAGGTGACTGGATTTATTCTGGGTTACATACGTGTATTTATCGAGTCGCTCTTAACGACTTCATTGGCGCGGATGAGTACCGTAGATTGCGCTATGGTGTCGGAATTTATATTCCACCGCAAAAGATCCTATCTGGCATCGGCGTATCTTCTCTTAGTGCTTGGGACTGTCTTCGGTAATCAGTATTAACGGGTGTTCGATTTATTGGGTGAAGATAGTGGATACTCGAAAGGTCAGCACGTTTTACTTCAAATATTTACGCCATCGGGGATGCTGGTTATTCAGGACGCGATTGAGGTTGCTCGGCATGAAAAACTTGGTCTGCGGTAGCGAATGAAAATGGCGCCTGTGGTTAACGCAACAATAGCCTCGATGGAATTTGTGATACGAAGAAGTAAAAGTTTCTTGGGAAATAAAGGACTAGGGTTAGGTTAAGTTCATTGCACGAGGGTGAGGCCTGGCTGTATTATTTTCTGAATAGTTTATGAGGTGTAATAATTATAGGAGGAGTGAGAATGAAAATGGCTGCCTATGGCCATTGTCCATAGTGTATAGTCGAAAAAAAGGAATACGGGCTTTATACATCAAGCCGACCTCAAGCCCCTGACCAATTACTCGTGAAGGATGCAGGGTTCCTATTAACATAATTTCCTGACCCAACACGCTCGGGTAATAGTGTCTAATTAATTTTTTACACCCTCCGCAGAGTCGGCGTATCACGCTTTCTCGGATAAAACCGCCTTGGCAAGTTAGCGCCCGATGCGAGCAGCGATTATCACAACCCCCCCCCCCCCCCTTTCGACACGAAAGGGTTGCGTCCCTTACCGATTTCACGCCTCCGTGTCTCAGCACCTTCTCAGACCCAACCTAAAGCATTTCGCCGACGATCCCTCTTATGGAAGTTCGTTATCAACCGTGACTCCCACGTTGAGAACGATGCACGCAGTAAGACTGTTTACAGGATATATGAATCTTATCAGCATTAATCAGAATCGTGATACGAAGGGTTTCGCCATCTTTTCAAAAGGCAAATGTATCGCGGGTGTCTTTTTAATAAGATTGGAATAAGCCTCAGCTGGAATAATACACGTGAAGTGAACCATCAGCAGGGAGAGTGTGAATACGAGAAAGATCAGCTCTCACGTTTCTCGAAAGCGTAAGCCAAAGTTCTTCTCCACTTCGTGAAGTGGACACTGATGCGGGTCGTAGGCGGGTAGGCAGATAGGAAACTAGCTGCGTCTTCGTATGTAGGTACCAACCCAGCCAACCCAGCGAACCCAGCCAACCCAGCCAACCCAACCAACCTAACCAATCCGGCCAACCCAAGATAGAACGTGGAGATGTACCAATACCGTAAAGCCTACACGAGCCAAGAGACATTACTTGACTTGCGACACGTCGTGTCGCAATTCAAGACGTCGCCGCTTGGAAAGTTTTGCTGAAAATATTTCCGCATGCTGGAGACACATCGTCCCTTTGAGTGCTGGGACCGTCTTGAATGAAGGAGGCGGAAGCCAATGAGGGAATTGGCCATTGTGCGACATCAGCACCTCTTTTTAACTGTTGAATCAGTAGAGCTAAGTTGGCTTAGACTAGGGTTTTCTCCGACCAGCCAGAGAGGTTTCTTTCTTTCTGTCGTCAAGTTAACCTGCGTGACCGATGACCCGGAAGCCATTGCGCGTGCCTACGTGTATGGTTCGCCAGATGCATTAGAAGCGACTACGAGGAATGAGCATCCCGACATCAGGTGTTACGAGCGACGCGCCCCTAGCGGCAATTATATGCGCAAATAAAACGGTGAAGTGTAGCTTCTTGAGAGACTCGTTATATGACGGAAGTCATTGATGACATTAGATCTTTTCAAAGAGTCAAACACTACAAGTGTTTTACGGTTCGTCGCTGATTGGCAACTTTCGTTAATTGAGCGTGTAATTTTGAGTAATGTTTTTAGAAATTTTTCAAATACTTCTCCGTCGTGTCGCGGAACTGTTATTCAGTCTCGAGGTGAAATTTACCGAGTGTCCACATATATGAGATGGCAAAAAAATTCTAGCATGACCATTTCTATGCAACGTACCGTGTCCTATGAACGGAGCCTAATGTTTGGGACTTAAGACACGTTGAATGGTTTGTACACGGTGAATTACTGAAATACATTTAAAACATGAGGTACAGATATGAAGTCCCACTCGACGGACCCAACAGAAGCCGAATTTGAAACGTGTAAGTAAAAACCTCTTGGGACTAGTCCTTCTAGCTGAAGTGGAAGTAAGTAATACCGTGGAATGTTCGGTTCTTTCGTGGGATATCTGGGACGCGGAGTAGCCAGAGTGTCTTGGCGGCGCCGTGAAGCGTCGGAGTCGGGTCGTTTGTATTCAAATCTGGTAAATCGGAGTTTCGTAAGGGCTAGGTTGAGACGGCGTCGCAGCGAGTGGCACTCGACATACCTGAAGAGGAGCCGAACGCGAGCGTTGGAAAGTCATCGACCGGACATTTTTCTTTTCTTTTTTTTTTCCTTTTTATTTAGTTGACTCAAGTATCCGTGAGTGGTTTGCGACAGCAGCGCCACAGGATTAATGGAAGTCAAATAGAGCTTCGAACTGTTTGCCGAAAAGTGATAGGACCTTTTTTCTCAGGACGGTGTCGCAGCTGCTTCTGCGCTTCTGTGGGGCATGAAAACGAGTCAGGAGTAAAGAAATTAGGCCCATAATCTTTAGTAATGGGCCCGCCCGAGGCGCTCGACAAATAATTATCAACGCCAACCGTAAGTAGACAGAGGGCGTTGGCTATCACAATATTACGGATAGACAAAGAGGGAGCAGTGGAGCAGGACGAGAAGGTGGGGAAGAAAAATGGAATAATAAAACGTGATAAGATAACGAATGAAATTGGGACTATGTCGGTTACAAATTATTCCGACAAGATTCAGCCGGACGAAAACTGACCTGTATAATTAACGCCAATCGATTCGTAGCTAAACCCTCGATAACAGGCTTCTTATTAATTGGGCCTTGGGTCCCACTCGTTCGTGTGCCATTCTATCTTCAAATACCCGACCGATCTTAGACGTGTAACGAGTCTATCTCCACTATACCTTTCTAGCTGGGAATAATGCTTAACTCTCAGCACTGAAACTGACTCCACGCTGCAGTGCCTCGGGATAGGAAACGTCACGTCATACCACGCCGGTAACCGCGATGACCACGATAACCCTCGACGTAAACGAAACGTGCAAGGCAGGGCCGGCGCGTGCGAGTTTCTCGCCTACTCATACTTCCAGGAAGTGGTTTTCGATCTCTAGTCATGCTAGGAATATTCCCTTGCTTGAAAGAGAACGAGTTATTTAGTCAAGTAGACACTACCACCAGCACAGACCAGTGCAAGTACGTGATCTAGGTTAGTTCGACCAGGTCGTCCAGTTTGCATAGACAGTTGGTACAGAATTTCCGAACCTCTATGGACCTAGGGTCTTGCAGTGTGAATTGTGTCTAAATCAACTATTTTAGAATTTCATAAATTATTAAATTACCAATTAATCTAGCTCCACGTCTGTATCGATACAAAGGACAAAAATATAGTAAAATCAAACCCTAACATTTTGCCAAGTCAATGTATAAATTACTACGTAAATTTTGACTGCAACAATTTTTTTTCGTAATCCAACTGCAATTATTATCCAACATCCCGAACCAACTGGAACTTCATACGTTACGCGCATTCTAATACGTCCAACCTATCAACGGAATTTCTACTTGATTCCTAAAGTCCTCCGGACGTTAGTACGATGTCCTGACAGCTTAAGGAAAAAATCTCTCAGTCGGATTATGGTGGAGCTGGAAGCGAAGCGTACGCGCTCGTGATTGCATTTATATGGATCAGATCGTCAGGCAGTAAACGAGTATAAAAATGGCGACCCGGAAAAGCTGAAGCAGCTAGGTTTTGCGACAGTCCATCTAAAAGTCGTTGATTCATGTGCCGCGTGCGGCATGGTACACGGCTCAGAATGCAGACGTACGTCGTCGCTTGTCCGTACTTCCTTTCTGGGCGCTTGGGCCCTATTCAGGCCCACCGTCCCGGCCCTCGTTCAGGCCGCTGCAACCTACGGTGATTACCATATTGCATGTCACATTGTCGACGCACCCCACGAAGAAGACTCTAACCACATCGCAATATACCCAAAGGCCACGGCAGCTATAAACCACTGCAATTCTATCTTAGTCCTTTGAGTCGCTTTGGCGCATGCGCACTACGGCGAATCAGACCCTTTTGTAAGACTCATCAGCGAACCTAACCTCTATCCATTCATCCTATTGAAGTAAACGATCATCTTGTCAAATTAGTGGACATACTTATACTCGAAGGCCAATTGAACTTTGTTTTTATTTATTTTTCACGATTTTCTTGTAAGATTATTTTTTGCTATTTTAATATATATATATTTTAAAATTGATCTCCACGATAACAAAGATTCATCGGCGGTCTGACAACTTTTCTAAAATATGAGGCGCAATATCCCCGTTACCGCTGTCGTCCTATATACACCTAGATACCAAGATGGAGTCGCGCGGAAAAGTGCGTTCTCGCGGAAACTTTGCTAACTTTAACATCTCAAGTTTTCTTGTACGTATCTTTCCTGTATGGAGAATCGCCTATAGCGCGCTTCAACACGGCTGTTTGCAGATCGCATATCTGCCTTGTGAAACGTTGAGAGAAGCTAAGTGAAATTAAAGAAAAAATTTGTTGAAACGAATCCTTAGATTGAATGGGACCTAAAAACTTCAATATGGCCGTCGTCACTTTACTTTATCGTTGGAAGATGACGCTACGTTATTATACCGCGTCATTCGGTGGTAGCAAAAGGTGATTGGTGGCGAGTGGCTCAACCGCGTGAAACTTGATGAAGAGTGTCCACTACTTTCCGGCCTACGCTTTTACTTCGTTTGAATTATGCGATCGGTGAGCCTCTCGTGTCTTCGATAAACCCTCTCGGCCACTTTACAGGTGCAACGAGAAGATACGAGCTTAAGCGGAATATAAAGAGGAGTATAGGACGATGGATGTAGTGACGCTACAGCGCCTTTCAGAAACCAATTATCAAAGTCTCCGTCGTTGACGAGATCGGTAAAAATGTTTTCGTACTTAAGAAGAAAATTTAATAATGCTAATAATAGAAAAAAAAATAGATGGCGCAATGCATATTCCACAGGTTGATTGAAAATTAAAATTCTGGACTCGAGTATCCACGTTACAGAGAGTGAAGTCAATATTGTAGTGTCTGTAGAAAAGCGGTATGTAATGAACTCCGTGGTGTTTCTTCTCTCTCTTTTTTTATCATTCACTTCCCCGGACTAGATGGGCCAATCGGCATTATCTTGACGATTACACGGAAACTGGAGTTGTGGAAGGCAGAAGGCGGAGGCAGAGAATCCAAAGAAGAAGAGAAGCCGCTGTTATTAATTCGTACCTCTGTTTCCAGCCTCCTTTGCCAGCCTCCGCACACTCGCCACTCGTAATGATTGCCGGCCTCGTCTCGTTCCCGTAAATTACACAGGCATTACCGCGGATTCTCAACGGTAATGGACCGTTTTACGAGGGCTTTATTTTCGCGCTTTTCGACGCTTTTCTCGCCCTTAGGTTGGCTGCCTGCGATGCCACGTTTACTTTTTTTTTTTTTTTTTTTTCATTTTATTCTTACCGAAACTCTAGCCGTCCCACTCGCTCTTTTTATTTTTTTTCACGTTGTGAACATCCCCCCCCCCACCCCCCACCCCTGGTCGCTATCCCAAAAGACAATTATTCTTGGATAAAAGTTCATCTCTCGTGATTTATCTTTGTCTTCAAGAAACCTCAGATAAACCATAGACCTTTGGAAGATGGACGCGACCTTATAAATATGCAACGTGTAAACGGATTTTTCTATTAGTGATATAATGATTAACGATCGAATAAACGTATGAGGTACTAATTATCGTATTCGTTAGATTAAACTCATTGGATTGTACGAAAGTATGGAATTTACATGAAACGAGTCTTAACTAAGTGTTCATCAAAATCTTTCAACCAGCCATATTTCAAAGCTTTAACCATCGTCGAAGTGGTCGGCGGCAACGAAGAAGTCGTAAGCGATGCCATAAGCTGGTCGTGTTTATCGGATGCTTAACATCGATTATTATTACAGCCGGTTGCGTTGGCAACGCGTCGAATTAATGAACATATTCGTACAAACGAACGTACGAGAAGTCACACGAGGGTCTCTGTGCCATCAGTAATAAGACGTACTTACCGGTCTTACCGGATGGATCTACTGTATGTTTTCTGGGATAGGTAAAAATATTTTTAATTTCAACACGGGATGCTGTTACTTCCCGTATAAATAGATGACACCGGGTATGCTTGGGAATAAGAGTCTTGTTGGGAACCCAGGCACGAGTCAGGCAGGACAGGCTTATGTTTTCACGCCAAAAAAGGAAATAATATTCCTTGAATATTTATAAGGCTAGACTGGATCTATCGCCATTCGTATTTAACCATGTTAAACCATAATCCGTGGAATGGACTTCCGGTCCTCGTAAAGAATGACGAGAAGCAACGTGTACACGTGCAGGAATTATATGTATATATATACTATATAGGGTGTGCCGCGGGCATCTTTCCATAGATACAAAAATTCCATTGGGCCTTGTACGTGTAAGAGCTGTTCCAATTAACTCGTGGAATTCGAACTTTAATTAAGGCCAAGTCGCGCGGCGGGAATTTTCAAAATACATTATTGCCCAGCTGCATAATCCAAAGGGTATCCGTGGCGTGCGTGAGTTCGGGTGCAGGAGTGGCCGTAACGTAATGTTTCTTTGCTTCTCATTAGTCGTTTTTTTTTTTTTTTTTCAGTCTTGCCTTCCTTCTTCCCCCCCTTTTTTTCCACTCTCCCTTTCACGGTTCCCATTCACTTCTAGCCACTTAGCAAATTGATTCCATAATGCGAGCTACGTGCCGACTAATACTTTAAATGCCGCGAACACGCCCTGCTACCTAGGCCACTGGGATCCGATTAATCTGTACGAGACCACCCGTTAGATGCCGAGAACAAGGAAATACTTGAGAACTCCGCAGAATCGGGTGTTTACGGCTGAGTGAAACCAGCTCGCTGTCGACCAATTAGCACGATCGTGTCGTGAAATTATTTACTTGTTGATTCCGAGACACCCGGTAGAATTTTCAATAGATTTTTATACTTTCCGAGTATCCTCTATAGCCTTATGAATTATTAACTATGCATTCGTTTGCATTTGTATTCGTACAAAAATATATTCAATCTGGCTACTGAAAATTAAAAGGAACATTTTTTCATTCAATTCAATTCATTCAATATATCTCGAAATTACCTTTCACGTCGTTATTCAACATTATATAGGGTTCTTGCACTTTCATTCCAATTGCAATCTCAGCCACGATAGTCCCTGTGACTAATTCAAAGAATACAAAAATTATTTAACCTCTCACCTCAAATACGTAATCTGACTCCTTCAACTGTGTGATATTATAGTCTGCCTTTTTTTCAGACTCACATGTCCGGAGCCATACTTCGTGAGTGAAGCTCTGTACTGCCTTCCAGACGAGTTGGAGAATCCCAGAGAAGCGACTTTGCACGTCATCACCACGGGAAGCTTTATTGATGACCCTACTAAGGTAGGTACGCACTATGATCACGGCTTTATTAGTGAGATGATTTTAGGTTAGGTTAGGTAAATAGTGTTTAATAAATCAAAACATCTAGACGAGACATCACGATGAAATCTTTTTACCGTACAACGAATGCTACCAGTAATTCAACATTTACATAATACATTAAACGATCCCTAATGAATTTGTTCGCAACCGAATCACGAGTGTCGAATCATTACGATGGAATTATGCGTGTCTCCATTAATTACGCGTTACCACGCGAAACGTCTGGCAAGATATATATTCGCTAGTATTCATAGAATTAACACTATTATTTAAGCATGGTAACAAAACTGTCCCATAAATCCGATCAATTTAATAAAACTTAAGATGCGATTATAATACGCGCGATATAAATTTATACGAAATAAATAAATAACATCGTCCTAATATATATATATATATTTGCTATAAGGAATTTTTGGTGGTTCTTAATTTATAAATTTCTTGTTACATGTGCATATATGTAAATATATTAAAAATATTATATTTTAACGGACCCCAAAATCTAGTCTGAAGTATACGAGATACTGGCTCCACTTGACGACCGGACTGGACCAACTCCCTCTGATAGGACTGATCCCTCCCTGCTTTCTTTTTACTTCTAGTCTCACCAAAAAAGAGAAAAAAAAAAAACTCACAGGAGCGCCACGTTTCTGTCGCATGTTGAGACCAAATTCGGAGAAGAGACGGTCCCCTCGTGACTCTGAGATTCCTGGGCCTGAACTCAATTAGCGTAATTCTTCGTACGTGGTACCGAGGAGGCCCAAGAGTAGAGTCTGGGACCGTGGGCTGGAAGAGGTCTTCCGGTGTCATTGAATAATGCATGCCGAGAGAACATTACTAGTGTAGAGAAGAAGAGAAATAGAAATAGCAAGAGTCAGCAGACGACGACTGTATGGGTCAAAAATGATTTTTGAAAAAAAACTGTAAAAAATTAGAATTAAAAAATTTTTCAAATTCCGAGTACCACTTCTAATTAACGAAGCGTGTATTTATATGGAGAACGTAAATTATCTCGGGTATAAAATTTAGTATTTTTTTCTTCATCTCTTGGAAAAGTCGTACCACTAGTATCTATGACTACTTCGTAAGTTATTCCAAAGTCGTAGCAGAGTGATTAATTTTATTGCACGACAGTCCGGATATGAGACGCGTGTGCCAAAGGACGTCTTTGTATGCGACGAGCAAGTCGCGGCCAATCGTCGACACGCACTCGTAGATATGTGACTTGTTAATAAACGGATGAATTCAGAGTTTCTATTCTGATCGTGATGTCTGGAATCGAGCGAGTGGATGTTAAGTACACAGTAGAGAATAATGATTGATAAACGATAATAGAGGCAGTACGCGATACTAAAAACTATCACGAGTATCCCTAGCGGCAGTAAGAAGTACTAGTAGCTATAATACATTTACGTGAAAGACTCGTAGTAGCGTAGCATCTGAAAAAAATTTCGATCAATAATCCATTAATAATACGGGACTGTTAAATAGAATAAAAAAAATAATTCTAGAAAATCGTAAAATCACGTCAGACTGACAAGCGAAGATCCGTATCTGATTACCTAGCCTAAAAAATAGTCCGATGGATAGGCAATAAATTTTTTGGTTAGTGTATCAAAAAATAAAAAAAATTTTTTGAAATATTTGTAATTCTAAAGAAACGTGACTGATCTGTCGATATAAGAATCGTAGTCCCTAGATAAGCTCGTTTTATCACGAAGATGGCGTCCCAATCGGTGAAAGCCACCTCTCACCTAATTGCTCGTAATCTTCCCATTGAACTCGTGGGATTCGGGTCGTCACGGGTCCCCCGTTAAATTAAATAATCTTCAGGACTCTGGACTTAATTGAATCTAACGAAGAACGCAATGGCTATCTATTCTCTGTGGATCGAATGGAACGGATCGATGACGTCACATCCACCACGTGGTTCACGATCCTTCACGCCGTTCCTTTTTTTTTTTCACCTTGTATCCCGCCTCTCTTTATTGTCAGCCTCGATCTGACTATGCTTTATCTTTTTTTTCTCCCACTCGCGCGCTATTCGCTCCCTCAATGCTATCGCGGGCTGCTGTGAAATCGGAGGTCGGAATAATGAGCATGAATGAACGTGATTACGTATTCGGTTACTACTAAGGTGTAGACTAACAGATCTACTCGCACGGATTTGAGGTCAAGTTGCGCCGAACTGTCATCGAGCAATAATTAAATGATTGTACTTGGCGATTGTTTTGAAAACCGTTGTACGGGAGATACGTTGAAAACAATACCTTGTGATTCTGAATAACGTGACGTCACGATGATAAACGATCGTCAATTAATATTGTCTTTTTAATGTTTGAATGACGTTGATGCTGGAGGAGCGAGAAGTAATATTGACAATTTTTCATAGGATTTATGGATATCGCGATAAATCCTGCTAATGATCCGATATCAATTAACGAATGTAAAGAGAATGTTGACAGTGACGCAATTGCCTTAAGGCTGCTACGTATTGTACGGCATCGCACGTTGCCGATGTCAAGCGCATTTGTCAATGACATTTCCAGCGATTCATCAGCTGTCTGTTCGATTGCTTCATCGTCTACGATGACGGTTCGTTGTATTTACAACGATGACGGGTCACTAGGTGAAAGGCTTTGGAAATCGGTTAGTCGAAAGCAACGACTGGATACCGATGGAAGACCAAAAGTTTATCAGCTAAGAATCGAATGATCGTCATTGATTGGACTAACGAAGAAAAACTTTGTCTGTTTGATGATACTGGATGAGCTTTACGGGATCTATAAATAACCTTAACGATCCCGATCAATCAAATTGACAGTTCAACCTCAACTACGGTCAATTCCATTAAAGCTTTTTATTCGATGATACGAATCGATCGATTGGCTCTCATCGATTTCGATCGATGCGAATTCTTCTTCGATGCCATTAAAAAATATTTGCTAGTTCTAGAAAAAAAAAAAAATAATAATAATAAAAAAGTCATTAATACAGAATATACGAAAAGATAACTCTTATTTCATGTTATCCGCTATCGAACGCTTGTTAGACATCGTGCTTGGATGACGTAATTAAATAATGAGGAATCATGAAACGTGAGACTGAGACCGATTAGATAACTTTTGACTCGAAAGATGGGCGTGATAAATTGACTTTACATTTCGTGGTGACCTGTCAGGTCAAAGTTCACCGTACAATGTTAACTTGAAGATCAATTAATTTCCGGCTCGTTCCATCACAAGTAATTCGTATTTAGTTACTTCATTGGTATCTGTATTATTTATTATATATTACGCATAAAGGTTCATTCACAACAAACTCAACCACCCGATGTTATCCCGTCCCTTTGATTTCAATGACGTACACGCCTATACGTGTAACCCTGTATATTATAAGTATTTCACGTGAAGCAACGCTCGCATGAAATATTCGCGTACGACGATAAAAAGTTGCACGAAGTTTTATCACGACGTTAGGTTATCAATCCCATGTCCCAACTGTTTCTCCATCATTAGTCAAGATAAACAATTCTGTTTACGAAAATTGGATGACAGTCGCTATCAGCGCGTTAAATATCGTCAGACGGTCTCATGTGCAATTAATCCGTATATCCAATCTTTTTCACGGTTCAATTGCGATAACTAATCGTGGCTCAATTACGGCTAGTAGTCTTCCTACCATAAGAATATCATTTTCCCTTCGAACTCATTCAATCCTGCATCGTGTTCGCGATGACTTCCAAGCGGCGTATTTGCATGTAATTGCAATACACAAAGTAGTGGCTGCCTTTACAGTATATATATATATATATATATAAACATAAAAGTACTATACTACGTCTTACAAGGTATTATCATCATTAAAGAGATGGATGACATTAATTATACAGAATGAAAATTACTCGAAGCATGTAGCATCGGTAGTCGAAGAAATAATTTTATCGAAATCCATGAATGCATATATATATATATATATATAGACATACAAGCAGTCGCCTGGAAAGGCGCGCGATCGCCAAGGAAATTTGATACGGGAATAAAATGGCGGGCATCGCCATACCGAGGCAATACTTCACGGTTTGGTGAGCAACGAAGCCTCTCGAGTTTCTCTCGTGGCTCACCAGAGGACTTTGGTCGCGATACTCTTCGCGAGCCAACAATGAGTTATTAAACAATTATATTCGCATCAGCGAAATTACGTTTGCACGGCGATTCGGCACGGTGATACCAACCGAGCGAAGAGAAAACGAGGCGAGGGAATACGAGCGATGGCTCAGGCGGATGACGTTGAGCGAGAAGATAGGAGACGTTGGTGTTGTGCAGGTAAATCGGGTTAGGGAGAGGAGGGGAGGGGGAACGTTAAAGATGGACCAAGTGCACCAGTGGTACTGGTTGGTAGGAACGATGGTAGTGGAGGTAGCAGCAGCAACAGTAGTAGTAGTAGTAGTAGTAGTAGTAGTAGTAGCGGTGTAGAGATACGTGCATGGTCAGACACGGGCATCTCGCTTGCAAATTGCAAGCGGGCTGAATTAATAGATCGTTAAATAACAATTCGGAGCCGCTTTACGAGGCGGCGATCAGAAATAATTTATCGTGCCATTACCAACCCGAGCGAATTCCTCATCCACGAAGAAGTGGTACCACCATTGCATCCATAAATGTTCGCTCCCGTGCTGTTTCTCTCGTAAGCACGACTGTGCGCGCACGCGCATGCGCACTCGCGCCAGGCACCGAGGCATGCGCCTTCGATTATCTTCGTGGCTCCCAAAGTGGTTGGCTGTACCACCTGCTAAGATGACGAGCGATCTTTTCGGTGGACGCGATAACGAGCAAAAATTCATCATACCGATCATCGCGAATATCTGACTTCCAACGCTCTTGCACTTTTGCAGGCGTTTTCTTGCCGCCATTGTTTATGACCTTTTGCGCATGCGCGGACCAATTCCTTTGTTCCCTATCCCAATACTCGATCTTGACTATTGTCCTTGCTCGGTTACACGACTGTCGTGACATATTGAAAAATGTCTCCTCCTCGTTTTGTCACTAATGTTTTTGCAACGTCACGTGACACCGAAAAACGTCTCAATAAAACTTGCCGTCTTCATCCGCCTTTCCTCGATCTTTCTCGATGTCATTTTTCTCACTCTTTCTTTTTACCGATCCGATTATCCATCTTTTGTCTTCTCGTTCCTCGTCTGTCTTTCCGTCACGGTTGGCTGACCTTTCGAAAACAATCGATCGCCACAGGCGTCGCGGTGGTCGCGGTGGTCGCGTGCACTTCCCACTCCAACGGTTGCTCCTATTGCCGTCTTCCGAGTGAAAGTCACTGTACATTCATAGCATTCCGTCGTTTCTTCACCGATATAGGTACAAGACTCCAGCGACGTGTACGTAAGTGGGTCAGCTGCAAACATTGCACCACCTCATACCGTATACCCCCTTGCTACTATGAGGTCCTGAACGTCTGTACCGATATCCGTCACGATCACGCTGACGTTTGCCTGACGATTCCTACACTACGTGGATATTCGACGCGACGTAGCACCGTAGCAGACGACACTGCCGGAAGTGTCAATGGCGATGTTGACTCGGCGCACGCGCCTTTTCCTTCTCTTTGGCATTGTCGCAATTCGTGGCGCCAACCGAGACGGTTAAACTTAACGCAAACGGCGCCATTAAAATATCTAAGAGCCTAAACGATCATCCATTTGCAAGCCGAACGATCTTGGTCTCTAACGGTGAATCTAATTGTGGACACGATTGTTGCGGATAAATACTGAACTGTCTATAACGTGTCATACCCGTACGTATACACTGCATAAGGCATTCTGGAACGTTGAAAAACATTTGACGCAACCCAGTGATGATGGCTCATAGAAATGAGTCACACTGACTGTTGTTACGTTGCCTTGTTATTTTTAATATACTCGAATGCCAGGACCCGTGCAAACGTGACGATTGTTTTGTCACACAAGACACGTACCCACTCGGTTCGGTTTGACATCTGGATTCGAGTCGTAATTTAATCGAGATTAAAAGGAAAAAGTCAAACTGTTCTACCTTAACTAACCTAACTTAACCTAACTGTCATCTAATTCATACTAATCTTGCATAACCGGTGTAATTATTTGTACGATCTTGTCGCGCCGGTGTACCCGGTCGTCGAGCATAAAGATATTATCCAGTTTGCCAACTTAACAAATACATAGTAACGTCTGAGCTTGCATTCGCAAAAGTCTACGAACGTTCCTGGACCAAAAGAATGGCGTAGCCGGTTATCTCGGCAACAATAAATTAGCGCACTTTGCACCGAGCGAGAGTAAGAGATAGATACATAGGTAGATAGATACCAGTATTTCCGTGATTCTATCTGATCTTTTTTCCCTACGTTATTTCCTTGGGAAATACACAATTTCTCTAGTCTCCCCGGTTCACGTACTAATTATACGCACACCCTACGACTAACTCGTTCAGGGGTTCCGTGCGGACTAATTAATGATTTACGTGTGTTGCCGCAAGTCCCATCTAAGCGAAGGCGGTTTTTTGCGCTCGGCCACCCGCGGTTCGTCGACATTTCTGGAAGCCCGTCTGATACCCGGGATCGATGGCTGAGCATTAATTATCCACCGATCACTCGACGTAATTAATTGACTCCGCTTGGGTCCCGGATCGGATCGAGTTTTTGAAGGAGGATAGTGATTGTAAGTAGAGACGGATAGAATTGAGACAAGAAAAAAGTTCATCCTCATTTCTCGAGGACGGGAAAAAGTGGCAAAAATAATAATTTTGCTCTCAGTTTTAAACGTACAGCCATTGGTACCCCTTATAAAAGGACATCAAATATTATGTAACGCAACGTAAAAGTACTTAGCGGCTACTATTGTAATACGTTTAAGAGAATCTGACAATTTTTAGTATCCTACAAAATTATTATGCGTCCAAGACACACACCGGTCCTGACTGTTTTACTCAAGAAATTCAGTAGCCTGGCAATTGCTCGACAAACATTTTCAAGTTGTTCACGTCCTAAGGATTTCCTCGTGTTTATCCTCCACTCTGGCATCGCGCCTGTCCTTTCCACCCCATTGAGGATTCCGGAAAGGTCCTTGGACGAGTACCTCGTGCCAGTAGGACTCCCTGGGAGGGCACAGTCAATATTGAAGCATTCTCGCGAAAATCTGCAAACACTAGACTGCTCGCCGGTCCTGACCGTTCGCAAAACTTTTGGTGAGATTGAAAAGCGTCGCAACGACAAGAGGTAAGAAGTAAAATGGCCGTGAATATTCAGGGATAATTTACGTGCGTAGGTCGACATTGTATAGAAGGGTTGGGTCGGGGGTGAAAAAAAGTATGTTTAACGAGGATCACGGGTACCAACGTAAATAAGGAAAAAAATTGAAATCCTCGTGAGTACTTCTAATTGCGGTCTAAATGATAATAATAATAATAATAATGGCGCTTGCGGGTCTCAGCGTCGCCAGCAATGTTGGCGGAGCCTAGTAGAGTGACGGGGAGGAGGAGGAAGAGAGAGAGAGAGAGAGAGAGAGAGGTATATAAAAAAAGGCGATATTTTAAAACGCGGCCGTATGCGAGCGTGCAAGAGTGCGGTGACAAAACGCGTGCGGAATGAGGGCCGAGTAATTAAAATGCTGCGTACCTACGAGCCGGACTCTCCGTCCCTCCCGGTCGCCGCGACGGCTTCGTTGGAACCGCGCGCGCTCGCGCGCGCCATGCTACCCGCTGTAGAAAGTAAAAAATTGCTTGTAACCAGCAAGCGGTCGCGGCGACAGCGGTACTAATTTCACCTCTGCATTCCATCGCTCGCTTGCACGGCTCGTTCAGTCGCTGGCTGGTTTGCCGCCTTAAGGCTTGACGTTCCGTCCAGTCGCCACTTGAAAACCGTCTTTTCACTTTGCGCTTAAGTCCCTTGCTTAATACCGAGTGCCTCCTGTTAGACGTTAGAATTCACGTTAAGAATGCTACACGTTATTATTCCTATAGTCAATCTAATCCGGTCGCCAGTACGTGGGTTCAATTGATCGTCGGTATCTATATGTATAATAGCAGCGACAATCCGCCAGTTGGGAACGAACTTTTATGTTCGTGCTTTATACGTTCTTAGCATGTCGGATGTCTGGCTATTACGTTGAGTCGCATATGTGCAGCAGTGTCTGTAGTATTTCTGAACTCAAACGAGTCTCTGGATGAACGATACGTTAGTCACTGTCGACAACTCGTCAAAATTTGAGTCAAAATTTGAGAATGAACTTTTGAGTTTACGTTTTGAGTTTTCTTTCTTTCCCTGCCAAAGAGTCTGGTCGTAACCGTGCATGCTGGATGACGTTTACGTTATGTTCTATGCGTTAATCTGGTCTCTGCAGCTTTGGTCGGTAAAGCGGCAATGCTGACGTATCGGCTTGGGACTTCGTTAACGATCCTGGTATTACTTAAGTGCGACCATATCGACTGGATGGAGTTATTAATACGTGTAATTAATGGTGCGAGTCGCGAGTAAACCGTGGCCTCGTGTAAAACGGAAACGTCCCTGGCCACCATTTATCAACGTCGTTCGGATCCTGGCACTGTCGTGAGAATCTAGCGAGTTGGTTTTCTCCCCTGGGACGGCTGAGAATAGAAGTTGAGGTGCGAGCAAGAGGTTAGGTTTTACGAAGCAAGAGGGCACTATGGAGATTAGGTCGACGCTGAAGTGTTCCGATGATTGTTGGCAGAGGCCATCATTCTTGAATGAAGTTACTGACAAGTCCCAGTGTATTTGGATATGAGACTAGCCTGAAGTATGGTTTCTCGGTAAGACCTGGTGACAGGTTGCATGCGAATCAAGGTATCTGACCAAATCGGGACTCGACCCGTTCTCTTGGATCGTGGATGGTTTCTTTTTTTATCTTTTTTTGGGCTAGTGATCCTGCCGGAGAATGCTCGATTCTGCTTCTTCGGTGCTTCCCAGGAAGCCGACGTCGTGGATGAAGAAAAGGAAGCACTGAGGTAGCTCAGAGTAAGGGAGACCAAGGTAGCAGATGGTATAGGTCAAACCTGGTACGTAAGCAGGCAGGTAGGCAAGCAGGTCTAGGTACATCAGGATGTTGATTCTGTCTCAGAATTCTAAGGTTCCGCTTCTTCGTCTTCATCTTCTTCAGTGAGTTGCGCTTCCTAGGAAGCTGGCCTTGATGCAGAAGCGGAGAGGCAGAGATCAGAGAGCAAGTAGATAGCAGATGGTAGAGGTCAGACACGGTACTCATAAACTTCAGTATATCGATCCTGCCTGAGAATTCTAGATGATCCTTTTTATACGAAACGTTGACTGATGTCAGTTGTTCTTGGATCATCATGAATGGAGCATCAGGGATCGAGGATCAAGGATCGCGCGACATCCTTAGTCCAGATGAAATTACTAATTTGCTGAATTTTTCGTCTGAGCCCTCGTTCGTCGACCCACTGTAATCCCACGTCGCATTAACATTTCATTCTGTATCTCTAGTTCAGCCACCGAGGATCAAGGATGAAGCTCCGCGAGAGAATCTAGCAGATAAAATATAACGGACGCAAAAATGACAAATAAAAACCAAAAAAAAAAAAAAAGATCCTCTCTACAACCAACGATGAAAACGTTATTCAAAGGTAGCATATAGGGATAATCGTACGTGGCAGTGTGCAGCTTCATAATTTCAAAGATTATTCCCATAATACATTGGGTAGACGCATAAGCGTGTCTTGGACGAAGATCCGAAGTGGTTCGAATGAGTCCGTAAGATGTCTAATAAACACGGCTATTGTATGGTAATCCATAAATATATACTATGTATGTACAAGCTCGTATTTTACGCTATACTGACCGTGTCACGAGACGTGCGTGCTGTTGGCTATAAATGCATACTGTATTTTATACCTTCCTATATTTCATAAGGTAACGTCGAATAAAACATATACCGAACGATTCCCAACCAGCTTATATTGAAAATCGTCCGGCCTTAACGAATAACGAATAATCGAGACGAAGCGCTGATTTCTCAAGCGGGAAAAAAATAGAATTCGATTGGCCGTAGCAAATCGAATGAGCGATCTTATCGAATTAAAATGACGGAGTTTACGTTTATTTCGATCGAATTAAGACGACGACTTCCGGTTCCGGTCCGTAGTAGCGCCTCTTACCACTTCGTGTATTTTCTCAGCACTAGCTTGAACCTCAGGTACAAAAGTCCCAACGCCCACCAGGTACGATTGCATCAGACTAACGAATGAGGTATAAGCCGATTCGTGTCTGATCCTATTGTAGTGTTAATTACCGATGTGTTTTCTCACCCACGTGACACTCCCACTTACGTGATACTTCCGTTTTTCTAATCATCACTTGACGTAATTCTATCGTCGACCCTATACTGCTCACCAATTTCCTATACTTTAACCTCGAAATCGAAACCGGCTATACTTGATCGTCTTAAGTTTTGAAACTAAAGCCTAGATCCGTGCGCGGCTTATAAATCGCGCAAGTCACGGCATTTACTCCTGTCGTCTGGTTTCTTTACACCTTTGGGAAATCACGATTTAGAACGGTTGCGAAAGTCGAGTGTGGCGTCCGTCGGTGTGTCTGACTGTATCTGTCTGTCTCTACTAAGTACCTAGAATCTGCACAGTCTCTCGGGCGAAAGGTACTCCTTAGGAAAGGGTAGGTAGGTTGCCGTAGTACGTAAGGTGTTATACCTACACAAGGCGCGTTAGATATAATATATATACATATATATGAAACAATCCAAAATATCTAATTAAAAAGAAGAAAAAAAAATCATCTAACCTCTACAAGAACACCTAACGGTGACGTCTGAGTTGTATTTTTTATTTTTTGAGAATTTTCAAATTCAATTAATTCAACGTCAATTTCTTTTTTTGTTTTCCAATGTGCAGACTGTATCGAGTCAAACGAGTATCAGACTAATGTAAGTACAGTGTTTATCCTACCCTTCGAGTCCCATCACGAAGAGACAATGAAAAGAAACCCGACGAGCTCTTGTTAGCTGAGCTATTATCGTTAATTAAATAGCGCCTCGCTATCTCGACTCCGTGGTACAGACACACGAGTGCATACGCACCTACAGGGATACGTATATGGGGATATAAAGTCACGTACACATTGGGAAGAATCGTCGTCACGGCTGTTAAGTCCGTATGATACCGGGAGATTTTAATTGTCCCTACTTCGACAGGACTTCACGCTATCCTTCTGCAAAGGTATAGTCCCGCTTTTACACCGTCCCAGTGAAGAGCAAAAAAATGATGCAAAGAAAGACGGACGTAGACGCCACAAGTGTAGCGCATGCGCGATGCTACGCAACGACCGTGCGATGTTTTTGAATAATAGATGGGGAAAGACTTATCAAACATGGCCGCGTATCGCGTGCTTTAGAGTCCAGCCTCGTGCTCTGGGGTTGTTTACGAGCAGGGGTTGCCTCACGGCCATTTTCAGCTTCCCAGCAGACAACTAGGAAGCCAGAACGTACCCGCTGCTTCCACGGATACGGCATTATTCCAACGGCTCGCCACAGCACGCCCTGACCTCGCGCAACTTTATGTTTATGCGATAGCCAGGACCTTATCCTGATGCCACATGTCACCCACTGTCGTGATCGTGGTATTTTGCTTACTTATATATGTACGTGTACGTCGATGCTATTTCACGTATCCGTGAAAAGATGAGAATTTGAATTTTCAAGAGAACCGCCATTTTGTTTACAAAAAAACACAGCAGCATCGGACGTTCGTTATCGTTCGTGAGCAGGTAGAGAATTTTCGAAAGTTTCGCACGAGCCGACCTTAACCGTCAACCATTGAGAGGTGCGTCTCCGTGAATTGCCACGTGGCGGCAGCACTGTAGTTATATCTTCCCGATGGCGTCGGACGAGGAAGTCTGGTTTTGCCGATCGAATGAAAAATTGATAAATTATACGAGTCAAGATGGACGGTCGTGTTCGTTGCGTAGGTGGAGGCTGGTCTAACTGGATACAGGTGCAAGTGCAAGGAGGTCATCATAGCCAATCACGCACGGTAGCTCGATGTTCTCGTTATCCTTGATGCGGATCCATGAATACGCCAGAAGTCGTATTTAGTCGAGCCGTATTCTTAGGTCGTTGTCAGGACCCGAACGTTCTAGCGCTTCGCGAAGATAACCGACTGTTAATTCACATTGTATATATACAGTGAAAACTAGTCAGCCGTATCTGCCCGACAACGTGCTACGGATAATTCATGCGTATTTCGCGCCATTATTCACACGACACTCCGACGATCGTTTGAAAAACTTGAGAAAACACGTTCAACGCTTTAGCTGATAATAGTCGCCGACCTCTGCTGTCGCAATTTATAAAGGAGGATTCAGAAGAGACTCCGCCTGTAGTACGTACGATCGTGGGTACGACGGATAGATAACATCATACGAATTCCATTGCTTATCAAGACCAGTCCGACTGCGCATGCGCACGAGCATTATACACACACGATTGAAGTAAGCAACGAGTCGGGTAGGAAATTGAAAAGTGAACGATACCGCGATACAACTTTTACATAAAAAATAACACGAGACTATATGGCTCCAGTGAATATTTCTTTCCAACAACAGGTGAATGACGTGAAAGGTAACTAAGTATAATTAATATTACTGCAGAGTTAATTATGCCACGAAAACAATGTTGTCTATTTTCTATCTTTTGCATGCGCAACTACTAATAACAGGTAGTCGACTCAACGAGCCAAGCTACAGGTCTTTGCAAAAGTTTCTCGTCGTACTACTCGCATGCGCGTCCCAGTAACAGACGGTATCGTAGGAACGCGACATAACAATGGATCCCATTCATTTACGATTGCTATACGTATGAGAATCTATTGTGAAGTCATAAATAGTTTCCAGGCTACTTTATTGCGCCCAGCCTACACGTGTCTACGGCTTACCGACTAGACTCTATACTTTCCGCACGCACTGTACCCAATTGTCATCAACAGTAGTCGAGTTCAGACACCAGTTGAACAATGGTCGATTTTTCACATGCGTCCGATACGCATATTACTGCCGTCTGATTCTAATTAATACAACAATTATCGAAAGAACCTGCGTGTCTGTGTCTGAAATGCAAAGCGCGTTACTGGCGATTGCCTATCTGTTCCAGTGTTCTTGCCATCGTGTACTTTTATACCAGAGTAAGAAATACGTTGTGTCTCGAGGTGAGATTAGTAGCCAAATAGAAGTGATAGGAAGAGATGACCAGTGCAAAGAAACAAGTACTCCTCCTCGTAATGCGATTTGTACGATTATCAGGTGAGGCGTGCGTGTCGCAGCGCGCGGACAAAAATCGCTCGTGCGTTCCGGACGTGCCGAGGCTCGCGAGAGCAAAAGGCCGACGATTTCGAGAGAGCGCCGGCCATTGTTTTTGTCACGATCGTAACAGTTAATGATAACATTCCAGCGAGTGGATTGGAGGGAGGGAGGGAGGGTGGGATCTTGAAATTCCACCTTGCGGTTTCGCCCTCTTTCTTTCTATAGGCAATTTTGCCTTATCTTTCTCTCTCTCTCTGTCTCTCCTTCGACTGCACTATCAGGTGGTTGCACAGTCGCGCATTTAATTGCGAATAATGATACCTTTTACGGAAACACTTAACAGCTATCGAGCAACTGACAATGGGTACCAGTATGGCTGACAGCTATTGCGCATGCGCCAACATTATAATACAGTCTGCTAACGTAAGACCAACTAACCGTATATCTGTCGTTGAACGTTATCCAGAGATTGAAGTGGCTAAATTCAAGTGACTTATTGAAAAATTTATAAAATATAATTTTTACCTCGGCAATCGTCAGGGTGCAAATTCAAACTGGAATAACTGAATGGTTCGAGTGACTCTAATAAAAGTTTCATCGATGAGAGACTCGATAACATTTTTCCCAATCGACCGTACTGACATTGAGTAACCAGAGAAAATGCCCGTCTCTACGCACGAGTTAGTAATTATCGCTTCCAGGGTTACCAAGTAATTATTTCGTCCTGGCCACCTGGCGGACTTACCGAGCGTTAACCAGCCAGCTCGCATTTCCACGAAATCATTTGCTCCCCTGGAACGCCAGGGTCCGTGAGATACGTGGAAATTACGATTAAAATTGGGGGAGAAGAGAAAAAAAAAGTCTATCCCACCTCGTGCACGAACAACGTGTTCATACGTAGGTCCCAAAATCGTTGGGCGTGCAGGTTACCTACGTAGTTCCATATTCGTCCGCCGCTACGCCGGAGGGCGCCAGGTAGATCTGTCTATTCTATATATAAAACAGTCACGAAAGAGGTTAAGCCAATAGAAATGGAGATGCAACACGACCGGAAGAGGGTTGGACGTTTTTCTCGACTAAGCCGACACCGCGCATGCGTAGCATTAGAGTACCTCATAGAAAATTCTATTATTCTATTCTTATCATCTCGGTGACAGGGTACAGCATTGACAAGCGGATACATAATGCAACGTGAGGTTCTCTGAGCTTGCGCGACGGACCGGATGCGCCCACACCGGACCTGCATATAGTGATATCGTCCTCCTAGAAGCCTTCCACGCGCGTTGCCCAGGTTGAATGTCCGCCTTTACCTATTTCGTCCCGCTTACTTTTTTCTTCTGCATTATAACTCGGGCTCCTGCAGTTCCCCGTTTCATAGGTATAGAAGGATAAGCCGGCCGGTCGACTACCTGCTTGCCTAGGCACAGCGTATATCATTGCGTTTATGACTATTCGGATTGGCTTACGTTATATCAGATTCGGTGAGGTTAGGTTGGGTTTAGGGTTAGGTTAGGCAAGACTAGTCCTCCTAGTCCTCGGCAGCTATCAATTACAGTTAGCTTCGCATAATTTCTACGACTGCACATAAGCCATTCTAAGATTTTATTAGCGGACTGCCATGGGATTTTATTCCTTAGACAGTCTCGGTTAGCCGGTCGTTACACATGGGGACCACCTATGTCGTGGCTCCGCGGAACTCTCGGTTCTACCACTATAGGCTTATACGATGACCTTTACGAGCATGTGCATAATTATACAATGCGATGCACAGTACGAAAATGTGCGATCGAAGATTTCGACTGTAGACTTCATCGCGCCTGTTATACGGAGATTCCGTATGGTTTTCTCCGTTTCGCACCTATTGCATCTAAAGGTGACGCGCGTGATCGCTTGGGGTGCAGAGTGCAGCATTGTTTTAATTAACGCGTCACGTGTTCCTTTGTACCATCTTGAGTGCATTCATTGCTCCTGAACAATGCTCCAGTGCTGAATGCATCTGTTCGCAGCTACGCTCGAGGTGGGATTTTCTTTTTCTTCTCTTTGTCTTGATTTTTTATTATTTTTAACAAGCGCAAACATCCAGCAAGCTGCAAACGCGGCACTCCTCTACGATTTACACCCTTGATACGTCACACGGTGTGAACTGTACCCTTAGCTCTTGAAATATTTTATTGAATCGCAGTAACACAAGGCTTTTTAGGAAACAGACGATTCTTACAGCACTACCATTATTGTTTTACGTGTTATCGTCAGGGGTGGTGGGTAGGGGGCGGGGTGCTCGAGGAATTCAATGTGTAATTGATTACAGTGGCGGGGAGGGTGGAGAGGGAAACAATGAGCCCGACATCATGCCACTTTGGCTTTGGGTCAAGACAATGCACCAGTTTTGCATAACGACGCTGGTAGATGTTTAATTTGCGATTGGTGGTGTGATCGGCGCGACGCTTCCAGTGCGCATGCGCACGTGACGCATCGACTGCAATTTTTGATTAATCAATCGCTTATTTTTGGAGCAGCTTCATTTCGCCTGCATTCATTCATACGTAAACAAGCGTCTGGCTCCCTGAACGATGATTTTACTGATTCTCATGATCCCAGTGAAATTTATTAAAACATTAATCTGTATATCTATATATGTGTATCCAACCAACAAATGATATTCGAAGTTCACTTAACCAGCATCAAGTCCTTGCGAAACGTATAGAAGAACATTTCGTTGTTGGGTCCAATCGTTACTTGAAGATACCTCAGGATGTTTGCCGGGATCTTTCGTCGAGGAGTGTCGTATATGTCGTCGTATATACTGTGACTAGAAATTGAACGAGTAAGGAATAAGACACGTGGGATAAAAGCAATGGATATAATGGGAGATATTTATGAATAACACGAGCGAAGTAGATTCGTAATTTTGAAAAATGGTTTGACACGGTACAACGGGTTGTTCGTGTTGAGCGTCACTGTACGTAGAGCTCGAGTGGTCGTTTTCCCTTTTTTTGTTTCCTCTGGTTCTTTTTTTTTTTATTTCCCTATTCCGATCGGCATGTCGCCCCGTACTATTTCATTGTTGTGAATGCATGCAAATTGTGATCCCCAGCTTGAGCGGGATGCGAGCGAGTATCAATTCCAACGGGATTAATTCAGGCGCAGTCATTGTTTTTTGCGCGTCACAAAAACCACGTGGGAAGCCCGCTGTTCGGATTGTTCAGAACTGTTTGGGACAATATATTCGAGGATCGGTGAAAGGGTTCCAAGACCGCGGGAGAGTGTGGATTTAAATGAAATGAAAACGTGCAGGCGTCACTGCTCGTTAGCTCGACTCTGATCAAAAGTTTGACGTCCAACGTGAACGAGTAGGATGTCGAGTGAGATTTTTGTCAAAAAGTTCCGTACCCGTGATTCCCTTTAATATATCCCATTTGTACGTTTTCTTTCAGAAGGACGACTTCGTCGCCATATCTTCTGCGCTGCGTCTGTATCTCCCTGAGAAAAATACACCCTACGTCCTTGACGTGGACCTGGACTTCTTCAGCACCAAAAATCCTTTCAAGAGCCTCCACGAGAGGGCGAATCTCTACGAGCGACTGTCGCAGCTGTACTCCTTCAAGAGACCAGAGTCAACCGATCCGGAGGTATGTAGGTGTTCGATCTGAGCCCCAATAGAAATATGATTAAAAGTGAGTAGAAGAAAAAAAAAAGGATCAAGGTCTCAGATCAGCAGCTGACGACCCACAAGTACCAATACGCATATACATATTGCGTAATTTATGAAAGATCCCATAATACACTTAGCTTGAGAAATTCTCATGAAAACTCGACCAGATGATTCTATAACCGGTACACACATTATGCAGATGAAGTCTGGTCCTGTGTAGTGGATGGGGTCAGAATCCGCTATACTAGTGGGGTTAGGTTAGTAGCTAGCGTAAGTGGGAATTCGGAATTCACGTCACACGCCTTAGGTAAGACGACGGGACCCGAGCATGGCCGAGGACAGTCGAGTCCCGATCGGTCTTTAATAAATGCGGCTACCTGTCTTACCCTGAGAACTCGACTGGCCATTGTGATTGTAATCGGCGGCTTCAGGTCACCGGGCGGCCGGGTCAGGGTCATTCTTGAATTATTAACGTTCGTACCCAACCCACCCCAGAGTGTAATCCGAAGTGCAGTTACGTCACAGATACGATAGAGAGACTTCAGGAAGTTCGCTTACAGGATTCCCTCTTGACTCCATGGATTATGCATTGCCCATTTCGCAATGCAAATTGCGTATGCATTGCTCGTACGATACCTTAAAAATTTCACTGATGAATGGTTACATGCATTGCATCTTACAAAAACATCATCCGACCACCACAGCGAGTACGCAAAGGACACAAATTGAATTCCCGACGCGTTTCCGATATCAACGACCTCTGACCTCCTCTTGCTCACGACAGACAGATATTCTTGCGCCCCTTTACAACCCAACCCCACCCTGCCCGTATCGATCGAATTTACGTGTAAAAGGACTTTGCATTTTTTTCCACGCTCGCGACGTCCCGCTGCGTGACCGTAAAAGAAAAACGGGTGGCGGGGGGTCCTGGTTACGGTATGCAAAGCGGGGACCGGGACACTTTGGCTCTTCGACCTCAGCGGACCCATCCGGCTCTACCGAAAAGGTACCCCATTTAGAAGTATGCAGATGAGAGCGTGAGAAAACGAAGAGTAGTCGAAGGGTTGATTCCTAGGAGTTCCCGAAGGAATCTTTCCTGAAATTAAATTCGAGTACGGACAGCCAAAGGGCGTGGTGGTAGGAAGACCACGTTAGTGGTCCTGGCGGCCTGATGTCATCCGAAGCCGCCCCTGGGACTTTGAAAGGAATAAATCCATTTGGTACAAATAAAATGCGCGAAGCCTCCTGCAACTACTGCTACCACCTACAGTCTTTTCATTTGGGCCTTGTTCCGCCTTCTACTTTCTCACTCCCTCTCTGTTCGCCACCCTTGTACACTTTCATACTCTCTCCTTATCTCTCGTGCAAGCACTGCGTCTGTTTCTCGTCTCAACTTTATCGTCTCCTCCTATTTTACCTTCTGCCTCTCTCTGTTTCGCTTCAGCCAACCCTCCTCGGGATGAAACGCGGACTACGGGTAATTCGATATACCCCGAATTTTCCGCACAGCACGAGACGCTCCGCGGAATTCGTTAGCGTCGTTGCAATGGCAAGAAGTTCGCTGCCCTGGCGAGAATCTTGTTGCGGTAGGTCGTGCCACGTAATTACCTTCTCTCACGGAAGTCCCGGCAAGTTGCGGGCTCTCAAGGTCGTCCTCTCCATCCCCCGCAATTAAGACCTCCGTCAATTAGATCGATAAACACGAGGGGATGGTGTATAATGCTTGCACCCTCGTTTGCTTCTACTGAATCGTCTTATGGGTTGATGCGCTACGGGCTTCGTCGCTTTTATCTATTTTACGTTGGTGTAAACGGGGTAAATCGGAGACCCAATGACTTGGATGATGACGTTAGTGCGTTCTCGATGACAGTATTGTTACCGTAATTCGAGATTGATCTTTAGTGACTTACCGTGGTGGATGATGACAGACGGTGCAGATCTGTTTTGTATGAATCAGTCAGTGATCAGTAATGACTATTTTGAAAATGATTATTCAGATGGATTGGTAGTGAGGAATAAAATTTATTGTAAGACTTTAAGGGATGATAGTCATTTATCATTAATCAAAATTGAATCGTGCTTCGAGTTTGGATGTCGTTAGAAATTGAATTGAATTATACAAAATTGATGAGCAATGCAGAAAATGAAAGATGGACCAGCATCGCCATCTATGAGAGTCGATAAGAACGAGGGTGGCTTTGCAGTTTCCCAATAAGCCGCAACACCACAGGGTGACGTGACGAGCGACGCCTACGTCGACGCCGACGCCGTGCATTCAAGATGGCCGCGGATCGTTAAACGGACAGGCGCAGGTCCCGTTTCAGGGATGGTAGATAGAGAAGCCCGAAAGGGAGGGTTCATTCTTAATAAGGTCAAAGGGCAGCCGTACTAACAGACGATGCTCCCAACGTTTCCCACATTTGAATCCTCAAAACTGCCAAAAGGGAATACAAAAGAAATGTAAGTAGTGTTCAAGAATCCATAACGGACTTACAGTACGAATTCTACCAACCTGCAAGGCCCATAGGACCCCCGTACGTCTAGCAGTCGCGGTCGAAAATCGAAAAGAACGAAACGTAACAGCCGGAGGTGTTTTCACCGTAGTCTTTAAGGGTTCAACGACTCTGCGATCATTGCCAAGGCAAAAAGGGTACTCGCGGTTCGCACATGTCAACTACATACTGACCACAGCCCACGTGTCATCACCAGATGATGCAACCCCTATTGGGCAAGCAGCCAATACAGCCAATCCCAGGAGTGGAGACGATTGCAAAACTGGACACCCTGTATAACGACCCCGCACTGTAATTGCCACAGTGGAGAAACTGCCTCAATTTCGAAAGCACATGGCTCCATCAGTATCGTCATCGCGCGGTGCATGACCCCCCTACAGGTGGTATGCAGGTAATCGGGAGTTCAGTGACCTCTTGGATGCACGCAATACCTCATGACGCATCTATGCAATTTTCTGGATGCACGACGATATAGCCACTCTCGCCGGGACCCGGATACGAGCGTGGGTACCTTACACTTTGTAAACTGCATCGAGAGTGCATACGGACGATAAAGTGGTACAGGCAAATAGGATGCATTTGAAATTATTAGAAAAAAAAAGTTGCATATGCAGTCCTACACTCTACGCACCGAACGACGTATCCTATATTAGATTCCGCAAAGCTCTTAGACGTACGTCTTGGCTGAATGTGCACGCAGTGCATCGCAGTGCACTTATGAGCCGATTGATCACTTTTTCCAAGTGGCAAGCGACGAACACGTGGGCGATCGCGTGGTACGTAGCATTATAACACGTGCAGGAATTGAATACCCAGCCGACCAATTGAAAAATGGCGTAGCTTGATATACACCAGATGTATTGATATCGGCGCTGATCGATACCATCGTTCGATACTGTAAACCGACGACTATGACGACACGTATTGTGCACCTAGCTATTCCGGATGGGCCGGTGGGTGTTGTTTTATTCGTTTCCCAATGAGAAAAACTTTTATTTAAAGACGCGCCAACTTCTCCAGTCGTCACCCAGGTGCATAAGCGTATCTCACTTACTGCATTACCCGGTGCATTGCACAAGTATACGAGAAACGTGCCGGCGACGTCACACGACGACCTGACGAAAGAGTCTATTGATAGAAATCGAAGTGGGCGACGTGAAGTATCAAGCTTCTAGCCTCCCGGAGAGTTCGCTCCTATAAAACGACTGCCCACGATGCATTTACGATGGCGTCGTGAAAGGTTCGAGAATCGCACCGTGTCGCGTCGCAACTGCAACTGCAAGAGAGAGAGAGAGAGAGAGAGACAGGCGGACAGCCGCAGAGCATTTTCATATGTATACATTAGTACACAAATATAATATATATATATACGTGGCAGTGGATCTGGTATGTAGATTTGCGCAGGTGTCGTCGACGTTTGCCCAGCGTAATTTTCAATTTTAATTAACCAAAGAGAGAGAGAGAGAGAGAGAGAGAGAAAATAAAGAAGCGCACCTCTACCTCCTCTCTTCTTCCTACCATCCTCGCCCCTCACTCTCCCCTACCACCGCAGGTTCTCGCTGCACGGCCCAACCGGAGAATGCACATAAATGCATCCGTAATGCGGTAGGGCCCGTCGACGTCTCTAACGACGTCGTTTCCGTTCCGAACATTTCTCTTTCAGCTCCGCGCGTTGCTGCCACTACAGCCACATCGCCCCACTACTAGCACCTTTCTCTTTCACTTGGCGTAATAGTCTCGCGACTTGTTTCAGTGTCAACTATAGGTGAATGTTTTTGAAAAATATTGTACAGAAGGGATTTCAGTAAATACCAATATTCAGGATGTGTGTATGTGTGTGTGTATATATATATATATATATACTTACACGCTGTAGATTACGACCGGCAAAGCCAGTGCAGTTAATGGCGCATGGCGGAAACCACTAGGCTGGCGCAATTATCAGAACGAAAGTGAGCGTCAGTTAGCATGCTTGTATTGGCAAGAACCGTACGAGAAAAATAACAAAAGAAAAAGATGATATGAAAAAATGTCACTTTTATCATCGAGCAACACGTTCTGCATGCGCTATAGAGAATCGCAATGCTACACTAGCGCCATCTATCGCACGGAACTCAAAGCGATATTGCGTTGTTATGACAATAACGACGAGGATTCGTGATTGCCTTCTTGGGTAGTCGATTTGCGTATTCTGAGTACAGCAGGAACAGGAAGGCTTAGAAATGAAAACTGATATAACTGGACCCGGTGTCGGTGGTTAAACTTCCCGGATTTTGGCTTTACGCAGTGTGGCGGCGCAAACGCATAATTCTTTTTCTAAAGTGGGTTAGGTGCGTCGCGCTAGCGTCATAGCATGTGTCATCCTATCGTCGGGAAGCAGCCGTCGGAGGGCGTTTATACCGATAGTCACTTTATCGTCCAGCTATTTATCGCCTAGCGAATAATCGGAGCGGTTCGTATAAGGCGAGAAATCATCAACCAAATGGCTGAGCAAGTCCAAAACTCTATTGTGATCTACACAGTGTATGTTCTAGACGGCATCGTAGCATTATGGAAGCGAATGTAGCTTCTAGTATTTACGAATAAGCCCTGTTGGCCTGGTGCTGGTAGTGGTCACTAGGTGGTGGTGGTGGTGGTGGTGGTGGTGGTGGTGGTGGTGGTGGTGGTGGTGGTGGCTCCTGAAGACGGTGAGGCATCTCGAGTGAACAAGGAGAACGAAAGGGAAAGAGAAGTAGAAAGAAAAAAGATTGAGAACCGGCCGGAACACAAAGGACCATCGACCTGCCGAACCAGTTTCGAATCTGGTCGAGATGAGACTCGGCAACGAACGCAACTTGATTTATTTATCGTACAATTACATCAATTGTGACGTGCGCACGTCGTGGGACTGTGAGGGTCCAGACTACCGAGTCAGGAACCAGCTTCCTCTCTTCTCATTACAACCCTTTACCAACCTCTCATACACCTATGGAATTCCGAATGCCTCTATTCACGTGACCGAACTTCATCACGTGACCCACAATCTCGAAACACAGACACTCCTCGCGTTTAAATATTCCCTTTTCACTTTACAGTCATTTATTCACTTGGTCCTCAGCCGAACCGGAAGTCCCTTGGTAATCGAGTCAAGGAGCGACTTCCTACTTTAGATTACAACTCTGTATGAATCTGATGCATCTAGAGGATTCAGAATACTTTTTATGGATCTGAACTCTGTGCTGTCACCAAGTTCTAACGAGTTTTAATATTCACTTTATTTTATAGTTACTTTGAAACGTATCTTTTCTCAGACCGGAAGTTAACTGTTTACCTAGTCAAAAGCCAACTTCCCTTCTTTAACGACTTAACCGAGAATCACGTCTACCGGACGTTCAGCTGTCTGCGACCCACAATTGTTTTGCACGTTTGGGAAAAAAAAAAAACTTACGCAGACCGTCGACTTGTCTAATAACAATAGTTTGGCGCGAGACAATTTGGACTTGCGCGACCCCCGATTAACTCATGGGTTTAGTGATTAACTTGCAACACCATACGTGTTTTATATAACGTGGAAATTCGTATATATTTTTTCCACGATTTTTAAATAGTTATTAAAATCCTCACGCATGTAGTACCCAGTCAAGGTTTAATACATATATACTTTATTTTTTCAATGATCCAGATGACTAACCTAACCTACTTACGGAACACCTTAGAGGAGGAAGTCACACGAGAGACACGAAATATCAAATCGTTCTAGCCGAGTGCACAAAAAAGTGTCTAAATTAAATCGAAGTGACTACTCTGCTCTTCCATCGGTAACGTTGACATGGACGATTTCATTCGCCCCCGGGAAAACATGGCGAGCCTTAATTTATGCACCCCTTAGGCACACCATTTCACCCCCGTGTTGTCCATACAAAAACTGCCTCATTCCTGCCGAGCAGAAATAGTCAGTTTTGAATCCACCATATACCTCCCCCTTTCAGGCTGCAGAGTACCGCCGAAATTTTTACACAAAATATCAAAACTTTTTCCAACATGTTTATCCCCTATGTTTCATCCCCCGTTATGAAAGTCAATGTTCAAAGGACCTTTTCCTTCCCTTCTATTAATCCGCCCGTTTCATTGGAAATAACTGAACGCTCATTGGTAGGGGGTTGTCAGGGCCATAGGTACCTCCTTGTCTCTTCTTAGGGGTTCGTAAAGTTTACGAGGGTGTTTCGGGATCTTGTCAGCACCCTCGTTCCTACTCATCCTACATCCTATCCTGACGATACTAGCAGCAGTAGCAGCATTCGATTTTCCCATTTAATCTTCAAGTGACAAATGGCCGTGGCACTGATTTGGTGACTCAAACATAATCCTGTCACCACATGCAAACATGGGCCCTACCGACATATATCGAATCCCTGCCAATAGGGGTAGTCCCAGAGGGAAGATATATAGTAGGTATACGATAGATCTAGAATGATGGTGATGACATTGGAATAGACATTCATAGCAGTGACGATTACGTATGACAGAAAGTTGCTCGACGAAAAAAAAAATTTTTTTTGTAAGAAAAATTCAAAAAAAAAAAACGGTTAATTAAAAAAAGTCAAATTCCATTTCAATTTTTTTTTTGATTCTGTCTTTATGTAAAATTGAAGCTGTCGCAAGCAACGACTGTTGAACGTTAATCAAGGAGTGATCTTCGATCTTAACGTGTTAATATTTTCTTCATTTTTTTGTATGACTTACGTATTCGTTCTGTTGTCACTGTTGTCTCGTTCAAAGAATATCAGCTCGATGATCGTCAACATAATTACAACGTCACGACTTTCGGGCGAGTCTCGCAACTTCGTTGATTCTTAGTACTGCTCCTTCACACACAAGACGATCTCGTTCTCATAGTTGATCTTCACTGTTTATATCTGAACCTTGACGATCTTTCGGCAAGTCCAAGAGCACGGTATGAAGTTCCTACTTTCTGAATACTACGTAGGAACTCTATACCTCGCTGCTGGATCTCTACCATATTCATGGTCAGTGACGTCTTCATTCTTCGATCTTCGCTTGTACGAGACAAGATAAAATATACAATGAAAAAGAAAAAAAAGAGCTTAGCAAAAATTCTTCTTGTATTCCACTTCGTTTTAGATTTTATGTGAATCGTTCAGAGTCCATATGCGCATATGCGCGCGCCAGGGTACCTGGATGTCCGTACGTAACCCACTGCGTGGAACTGGTTTCTTTGCTTGAGAAGTTGAAGATCGTCGAAAGGATCGAGAGAAGGGAGCACACCGGAACGTATGGAACACACGGGCACAATAAAAAGAGAGAACGGAATAGAAAAATAAATTTAAAGAAGATAAAAAAAAGAAAAAGAAGTACCCGAGGAATTCACGGGACGACGCGAATCCCAACAGCCACAAACTGAACGGCACGAGCGTCCGCGTACAACTGAAGAGCCGGTTAGACGGGACACACACGCCGAAGACACATACGGGCCCAGTGATTTCCCCTTCTTCGTAGTTTCCGCGCGACAGTGACGCCCCTGGCGGTTGAGGAGTGACACACGACATTCGGCAGGAAGCACAAGAAGAAAGAAGGAAGCCAAGAACGAGGGAACGTGTGACAACGGAAGCCACACCCAGTGGACGAAGAAGAACTAGAGACTAGAGAATTCCATATCCTTCGGTCCCGAAGGACAAGGCCCAAATATTTGGGACCGACGCTCGAGAAAGAGGGGGAAAAAAAATGATATAACAAAAATTAAGAAAAAGAAAACTAATTATACTCGAAGCTTTATCGTGGCGGGGAAGCCAACCGAATTACAATCATTGGATAATTATTCAAAGCAGCTGCCGTCGTCGACCTCCCGCTGAACCAATCAGACCTTAAAGCTCCACTGATTTCAGTTCCCGCCATTATTCAATTCGTAATGTTATCCCCGCGTATATCATTGACATTTCACAAATGCCCAACAAGAAGTCCATGAGCCAATCGCTACTATCCCGACTCTCTTAGTTCTTCCTTTTAACTTAATCGACGACGCATGATTTTTTAAACGGACTGTACCGCATACAGATAACGATGATCGCTACGATACACGTATTTCCATTTCCAGGCCGCGTGGCGCTAATTGCAACTAAGGGATCTAATTAATATCCATGAAAGGGACTGTGAATCTAATAACGAATTCGTGCCGTGAGCCTTGGGTGCATGGGCATTGACTTTCGTCTGTTGATAATGACGATGACGATGATGACGGACGGAGTATCGCGAAAGGGCTAACAGCTTGATCGCGAGTCCCTCGATATTAGTTATAAGAAAACATAAGTGGACCCGAGTAAGATTAGAAATGGCGTAAACCTGCATAGTGCACGAAACTGACTATGAGGTACATGTATGTAACGTCTATATAAAATACATACGTATGCTCGAAACGGACTAGAACTGAAAGAGAGAGGGTTATCCTCTCTCCCTGGAGAGAGATCAAGGTTGCAAAGTGACTCGGATGACGCAATCGCCTGCAGCTGCATCCGGCGACATCTAATTGCTCCCGCTTCGTCATTCCGACACCAATGCCAGTCACGAAACTAGCCTCATTTGCAGCCGCGTTCTGACGGCGGGAAGAGGGGAGGTGTTCGCGAGCGATAACGAAATCGATTGACATTTTGAAAAATCACTGAGCCACTACAGCTGGCGAGCATTCGTCATTGAGAAAAGTTCGCGAGTTGCCAATCAAAACTTCAGTCCTGGATTCTCAACCAGAAACGGGGAATCCCCTTACTACAGGGTTGTTAACGTTACGACTACGCGTCTTGCGTATATTTACACGTAAAATCGATCTCGCCCGAATGTTGATACATGCTCAGTTTGCGAATTTTGTCGATAGTCGCGATTGCAGCGCCGCTGTCGACTATCGTGTGCATTAATTTTATAATTCTTTAACGTGGAAGCTCAACGATCCACGACACGTGGTTATATATCTGCATAAGCAAAACACAGCTCGTATAAGATTTCCAGCGTTATTAGGGATCCAAGATGTAATCTGTGGGGGGTGAATTCTCACGAGGGATGATATTATCCTCGGGTAATAAGGTGGATATGGAAATTAGAGTTCACTGATATTCTCCAGAAATTTCATTCCCTCTCGCCAGCATCCCTCCCTCTCTTGTACTAAACGTACATTTTCGTAGATATAGACACTCACTAGCAACCCTTAAAGTCGCATACACGTATCTGGTGTATACAATAAATTTTCGTAAATTTTCATACCTCATACGATTACTTAAGTAATAAATTTACATCGTCATTTAACATTTCGAACGGCAATGAAGTCACTGATGCGCGTAAGAGTCGTATAATGGCGACTGTGTACCATACGAACCATGCGTAGTGCAGGGTCAGAGTGCATCCCCTACAAACGACCTTTTGGAAAAGCAGAATCTATTCGGCATGGAGAGGGCAGTCGAGGAGGGGGAATGATGACGAAAGAGAAGCGAGGGTTATTCGAGGAAGGGTGTATAGAGGTTAGGGGATGGAACGGGATGAAAACCCCTCGAAATCAAATCAATTAAGCCAGAGCGTACCCTACCGGGCTACCCGACGCCCTGATTGGATTGGATTGGATTGGCTGTGCGATTTTTTTCTAAAATGGAGGAAACTGTCGAAAGAACGATTTTACAGGGTTACGCCGAGTCCTTTCGAGAAAACTGATTTTTGCCTATCGACATCGTAGCTTTAGGGCAGCTTGTTGTCAGCTACGACAAATTGGAAAGTTTCCACGATAAAGTGGTCAGAGGGTTTATTGGTTTTGGCCATAAAAAAAAAAAACAATAAAACAATACGCTACAGCCCTCCAATCCTAACCCCTGTCCGCACAACCCCGTCATTTTTTCGATAAAGTGAAAAGCCCTGTTCCCTCGCGCAAGAGCAATGGCAAAGCCAATCTATATATATATATATACACAGTACATGCGTGTACACACAGAAATATCAAACAACCTGTACCTATAGTACATAACCGTAGGATTCTCCAGTGTGAACTGAGCATACGTGAACGCAAACTCGTAAACGTACAAGCGCGTCAGGTATCAGTTTATTACCCAACCACGTTTTTCGTGCAATCGCACGTGCAGGCTGGTTTTTATTGCACCTGGAAATGGAATTAGACGTAAACCAATTCCATCCGTGTTTACCTTAGCCCATATATTTTTCTAGCATTCTCTTCCCTCGTTCATTATGAAATGTGACGTGCACTATCCTCAGCACGGAAGAGGTTAATGTCTGAATGATTTTACGATACTCGTCCTTTTATAACAACCGGAAGTGATTCTCGGGCTCCGAGAACCATCTCCCTCCCTCTCACTCTTTCCTATCCCCCTTCACCCCATACGAATCAATCCGGAAGTTATAGACAAGCGTCAGAATTTTATTGACGAAATAGGAAATGACGGCTGTTTGAGACGCGGGGGTGAAAATTAAAAATCGCAAGTGGTAGTTCCAGTCAAAGAGGGTTGAAGGAGGGAAAAAATGAGGAGGAGGAAGATGAAGAAGAAGAAGGAGGACCGGGCAATCTGTCAGAGACATTCTCACTCTCGAATCCTGACGCAGGACTCGCGCACACTCCTGCTAAATCCTGCATAATAAGCCACGAGGGTTACGTACTCGAGGGGTTGGTAGATGGAAGGGCGGTATGTTGGGGGTGCATCACACACGCGGCATTTATATGCGAATAAAAGAGCCACCCTCCCGCACTTCGGACGCCATTTTTATCGTGCACCACGCCCGTAACCAAACCCACCCTTCAAATTCTCAAACACTAATCCATTCGCCCATACGGTTTCACATGCATAGGCGTATGGCCAAACACGTGGTAAAAGCTGTGTGTTCTGTCGTGGTTCCTGTTTAGCGAGTTTATTCCGCCAGTTACCGACAAACGGATGGTTTACTGTTTGAGTTTTTTTTTTTTTTCGTTCCCCTCTTTCACCACGATTTTTTTTTTTTAATTTCCCGCCAACATTCAAAACCCGTTTGATCCCACGGTTGAACGATACAACAGCCTTTTTGTATTAACCACGACTATCGGCGACCCAGGCCGAGCTGGACGAACGTATAACCACGAAATTTCTCGTAAGTCCACAGGAAGCGGATTATTCCGAAATTCATGTGTCGAGGCTGCAGCCAGCAGTGCTGCCAACCTAGGACGCTCGGCCTTAGGCAGCCACCTCGTAAACACGATCCGACGCTCCATTACACGTCCTAGTCCCCTTATTAGCATACTGGGTACGCGCTACGTGTCCTCTGTTAATGTAAAGGAATACGATCGAGGTTCTCTATATGTCCGCGTGTAATCCCGTGGCGCGCCATTCGCTAATAACTCAGGATACAGAATTAGTTGGTGGCTTTTGTGTCGCGAAAATGATTTTCAGATAGGTTCCAAAGTGGGAATAGGGATTGGAAGTTGATGTGCAGTTAAACCAGATGAAAGAAACGTGCTGGATTCTGTCCTGGATCGATGATGAATTATAGACGCATTTATATATAATATTAACATGATTATCAGAAGTCAATAAATATTAATGCAGGAATAAAAATTTGTTAAAAATTTCTTACATAAACACTCGTAGAAAAATCAAACGGTAAATTCTAGTTGAGGTAATCGATAAATCGTGACAGTGAAAAACTGGTCATAATGCAAAGTCATTAATAGCCAAGTAGTAAGTCAGTCGGTCGGTTTAACAGTTGCGTGAGGTACGATGACGTCAGGACGCAATGACAACCATCACGCAACCTAAGTACGTGTGCGTAAAAGCGCGATGACACCAGTGCTATGCAAATGGATTAATTGAAAAAAATAGGGAAAAAATTGAAAAAAAAATAGACTACAAAAATGGCGGACATTATGAAATTTACATACATCCCTGGTCATAAACCACGTCAGTGTATACGACCGCTCACCCAACCTAACCCAGACCCATCTCACTGACCAAAATACACCCAACGTGCGAGACGTTAACGCAAAGTTAATAACGCGACACGCCAAGTCTACATACCCCGTGCGAACAGCACGTCCCAAGGGATGAAAATGGAAAGTGAAAGAGTTTACGAGGGCTAAAAAAAAAGGGGGATGAAATCCAACGAGATGTTAGTAGCAACCCGGTGAAAATCTAAGAGCGCCACCCCTTTCGAATGCAAATTCCGGCACACCTGGGGGCCAAAGGTCGCATGCAAAGCAGCCCCGGGGCCAGATCAGATCGGACCCCGGGGCCCATATAGGCCCCTACGCGTATCCCACGTTTCCTCAGTTCCTCCGCCATGGCACAGTATCGCACAGTATTTTTCAAACTACCTAACCTTATTTTCGACGCGTCACTTCAAAAATAGATTCAACTAGATAATATCCAATGACTGCTTTCCCACCTCAACCCGCTCTATCTATCATTTAAAGAATTCTTCTCATTCCCCCAAATAAGCCCATACCCATCAATTCCATGCGGCCTCCCTCCCCCTATGACTTATCTACCATCTACGAAACGTTAATTGACCTCACGATTCTTAAGGATAATCTAACCAACATTTTCTTGTCACTCCATACATATCTATATATATATATATATACATTCATACGTTATTCAGTACATATCGAACGGTGGCCGACCGTTTAGCTTTTGACGAAAAAAAAAAGTTATTCCAAATGTGTTTATTTGAAAGGGGAGTCAAAGGTAAATTCTTTCGAAAATTATGACGGTACACAAATTAACATCCCGAGTACAACTACAAGCCAAGTATGTCCTCTGTATGTATCTATATAACATTCGTCTGTATAACATCCACTATGAAGAGACCTTAAGGGTCCCACCGCCACTGTTGTTAATTGGATCCCGAAGAGCTACGAGAGGACTGACTATCAGGCCGATTAATCGGCACCGACGAAAGTGTCAGCCCGTATAATTATCGGCTGCCGATCGATCGACGTACCTGCACTACAGTCGCTTATCGCGCGAGCTATCTACTTGCGTATGCGCCTTCACGTCCCTCGAGTACACACCTTCTCGATTATCCGCTTGATTATTATTTCGATTATTCATTCGATCGCGACAGGCCTTCCATCTCACCTATACCTCTTCCTTGACTACTTATATAGTATAGCCGTGTATATATATATATATATATATATATATCCTCGCTTTACATATGCACGTGTAAATTCGTGTTCTCGTCGAGCCGTCTTCACCGCTGGACGCCATTACTATACTATCGCACGGGCCATTTTGTTCATCGCCACTTAAGCTACGTTATAAAGGGTTCCGGCAATGCCGTTTAAAAGGCCCAATTCGAACATCCATACGCACTGCGTTACTACGAGCCGTCAGACTTTACCATACGTGTTTTCTTTCGTTCGCGATTCAGGCTACATTTTCGCGTATCTTCTATACGCGTAGTATTTCTTTCCGTATGAAATTCGAGAAGCGCCCGTGTACGTATGGAATTTGCGTGAAGTAAGAGAGAGAGAGAGAAATAGTGTGAACAATTTGTTCGATACTTTCTTTTCTTCTTGTTCCTCTCCTCGGCGATCCTCTCTCGGCCTCTCGTCGACGATACAAACCGCTGTGTGTTATAACCTACGAAAAAGTTGCGCGAGCGAGAGAGCAGCACGTTGAAATTTCAGGTCGTTCATAATGATTGCCGTCGGTATCGTAATCATCATACGCAACATACTGTTACAGCTCCGGTGCGCTGTATTATTTAAATGTGTTTCGTGCACGGCTACGCCCCTCGCGCGGCCGTACGAGAGCAACGAGAAGTTATGCCGTATTACGGCTGGTTTAAATATTCAGTCGTTGGGTCACTATATACGCATATATGTATATACGTATGTATGTAGATACATAGGTACGTAGCTGGCGGCGGTATCACTGGCCAAAAGAGGATGTTAGGTTGGACCATTAATGAAGGCAAGCAGTAGAAAATAAAAGCGACCCTAACCAACCGGTAGAATCGTGGAAGGTGGATGAGTGCGGTAGAGATGAAGATGGCGCTCGAGAGAGGGAGAGAGAGAGAGAGGGAAAATTAAAAAAGACAAGTCCAGCTGTCCGTAGTCGTGTTAACGCTCGCGTGAGGCCTCTGCGTCGACATCGACTTGCTCTTTCCGCGTTTATCGGCGTTGCGTGCCGAGTGACGCATCAGCGAGGAATTTTTTAATGTTAGTGCGAGAGAAAGAGGGAGTACGGGGAGCGAAAGAAAAGGAAAGAAAAATTAAACGAGCGGGTCAAGACGAAAAATAAAAATGATACAGTAGACTCTCGTGGGATAGCGAATTCGACGCGAATGATTGGTAGTGGGACATTTGAAATATGCAAAATTATATTTTATAGCACTGACAAGATTTTCGTTGGCTCTCGGCTAGGTATGACGATCGATGCTCATGAATTCGCGCATCTCAGGCTTGGTAACGAAATACGGGAAGACAGTCGAGGGACGAGAAATTTCACACGACGATATTCAGGGTTGCGCGTCGACTGAATGTTTTGAAAAATATACGTTGGAAAATATATACGTCAGGATGTGGGGGGGGGGGGGGGCGAGTAGGGGAGGGGGTCCCGTGGAACATTGGCTCTGGAACGGAGACCCAGTTGGTTGACAGAATATTTACATAGATTTGCATTCGTACCCTACAACGGACCCCGTAGGACGAAGGGGGCTAAAAATTTTGAGGTTGCTGCTGGGCCTTTCAAATATAAGATTCGTGACGACCTGATGTCGTTGATTGTTCCTCTTGAAGAAACTAAAACGCAGGAATATATATATATATATATATTGCGACTCGAAAACCGATGTAGATCGCGATGCACATTTTTAGCACTGGTCACTCGGCGCCAAGTCATTGGCCTCGCATCTCGTTATATACGCGATGATAAAGACAAACGTAAATTGTTATCTTCGTGCGCGAGCGTCGTTTTTATTGCGTTTCAAAACTCGACGTTTTCCTTTGTCCAGTAATTACGCATATGTCGCGCCCGCTTTGGAATGTCGTAGAGATACATGGAAAACAGAGTACGAGACACAAGAAAAAAAAAATAAAAAATAAAAAACCTTTCGAGATATTTGCTATTCTCCTCGTCCGTATTGCGCACAGAAGCGACGCGCCATACTTATTATCAGTAGCGTCCATTCATACACAGCCTTGGAGTAGCTTAGGGATTGTTGCGATTTTATTAATTCGATTTTATATTGAAAACGAACGCTGCGCCTACAGTTACTGAATTATTCGATGGACTCGACTCAGGTACATATCCGTCCGTATGGCGACTCGTCGTGAACGATACTTGGGAGTTCGCGACGTTCATAATTAATAATAATTGTTCAACTAGCTTGATGGCCTTAATTAGAGGCGGCTGCAATACCGACGCATGGCGCCGATTACTTCACTTTTTCTCTGCGTGCTTTTTATTTTGTATCTCTTAGTCCATCTCTACAATCGGATTGCACTAATTTGCATAGTGGATACACGCGGGTGCGGGTAGGAGCGAAGAACGAAAAAAGAGAGAAAAATAATGTCCGTAACTGTTCTTGGATTTAGAAGAAACGCCGGCAAATAATAAATAGTACCAAGCTCATTGGCCGCGTTACGAGCATGCGCGATGTGACATTCTCGATGCGAGCTACGCAGACTAGAAGAAAGTTATACCCGGTCCTGCCATGTGTTTCAAATGAATTTACATGACGGGGCTTGCGTGAACGATCCCAAAGTGCGCATGCGCGTGTGCGAGCGTCACAAAGGCGCGTATGCGTACACACGGCTGGGCGCGTGTGGACGTTAGAAGGACATAGAGAAGTCTTGAAGATGGTGAGAGGCACCGAAGAAAATGGGAATGTGAGAGAGTGGTCTGTGTGTTGGCCAGCATGTGGGCAGAGATTCCCTGCAGCGGCAGATGTTGGACCATCTTCTCGTGGCCCCTTCGAGATACCGAGCTCCGCATGATTATACCCTATCTGCCAGCAGGCCAGGGGCGTAGTAAGCATCGCCGAAGTCTCCCACACCATGTCGACCCGCTCAAAAACAGTTTGTAAAACTGACAATTTTTCACGTTGGTACTCACGCTGGTCCAGCAAGTCGCGGAGTGAGCGGTTGAGAGGATCTGTGGAGTGTTCATTGATTCGCAGCTGAGCGAGGGTCAATTTTTCTCAATCTCCTTGAACCAGTGCCGTATCTGGAAAAAAGATAGAAGGTGCTACGGTTAGAGGTTAGGTTGGGCTAGGTTACAGGTATATACCTGAATAAACGTTTCTTAGGTTATGTTCTAGGGAGTAACGGGTTTATGGCTCTATGGCGAGGAGAATGAGTCTGGGGCACCTCCCACAGTGATATCACATTTTTCAGTTTTTTGTCGGACTCCGACGGGACCCCCTATTCATTTTTCGGCTTCGTATTATGGTATAGGAGTCTGGAGCAGGTAGTCGGCGGGGCCCCGGTACGTTTGTGTCTTTCTCTTCCTTTTATTTTTTTATTTTCGAAAAACACGTGGTCGTCCCAGACGCAGCCACCTTTGCTGCGGTTTTTTTTTTTTTTAATCGTCGAAAGGTGCCAGATCGCGTCAGACACCAGGGTACAGGTCTATGGTCACGTGATGGTATGGGATTTCATGGGGTTTTCAAGCGATGGTGCTACAGTTGATGTAACAGTGGTGGGACGGTGGTAGGTGGGGCAGCACATTAAAGACGATCCGTCAATTATCCACGTTTCAACTATGGCGTAAAGCGACTATGGTCATTACGCCATCATAATTTTTTTCATTTTACACGTAGCCCTCCTTCTCCCACCTCCATTTCCACTTCTTCCATGCATCGCTTCACCATCATCACCATCGTCGTCAACACCAACACCAGCATCGTCAACGCCATCACTTCCTCCTGGGCTCTACCTTAGCGAAGGTTGAGGTTATCAGGGTACGGTAACCCGAGCGGCCATTATAATCGCATCAGGCACCCCGCCACAAATTATTCCATGTAATCCCTGGGGTCCAGGGCCGCGTTAATCTTGGGCCCCTTATCATATTTTGACTAATGGCTCCCGCGTCTATGGCCCAGAGCCAGGCGCTGGACCTCAGAGAACCCAAGGCTCGATAACCTAAACAATCTTTTGGGTCCAATTTTTGCGACTTTATGTATACATATATATATATATGTCGCAAGCGCCATCTACGTAAACAGTTATACTGTCTACGCTCAGGTAAATCTAGGGTTCGTGTAGGTCCGAAGATTCACATGGGCCTTAGCATAGAATTTCCATAGCATTAGATTCCGGCTACCTAAGTCCCTTTCGTAACCCTTGCCTGTAATATATTACCGGACCGATACGCCGTGTATTATATTATAATAGCACGGGGATACTAATGGCTTCCGAGGCCTGCAGCCAGCATACGTGCACGCACGTTCACGCATGTATACCCCTGTACACGTGTGCACGCATACGCGGATTCGGGATACAAATGGCCTCTTCTTCTCTTCCTGAACTCTTTAACCCCTTTTTCTACGGCTTTAGTTTCTTCCACGCATCCCTGTCTACGTATGATCTTCACTCCCGTATGAAATTCACTAGCAGCACTGGGCCCGCTCAACCTGGCCCAACCCATTAATATTCCTTCGCTACCCTTCCGTGAGAATCGGCCCTAGGATAACTTTGTCTATTAGCATAAGGCCCATTTGGACGACACCTTTTCTCACGATGATCCCTATCGCCTTACACGTATGCACGTATGTCTATCTCAAAAAAATACAAACTATCGATTTTCATCATACCGGCATAACCATCGGCTATGAACATCTAACCCAAGGCCGACAATCTTCCGAGGACGTAACCGATCCTAGTCGCGATCCTAACCTCGAAATAGGTGTGAAATACGCCAACGGTACGGGCACCCTTTTACATGATTTCCATAAAATTCCCATAAATAACCAAACCTGGGTTGGGCTTATTTATAGACAATATTTATACGCCACGCATGACCCGAGAGGACGCAAATCCTTTGCAGGATATTTTTCACGTTTCTGGGGCCCTATAGGTTCCATCAGGTACGTGCATACCGTATGAACGTATAAGCGCGCGTACATAACCACAATGCACAAAACGAAAACCCATTTGTCACTACGTCTCATTCGTTTCCAGCTCAAAGTTCTTCTTTTTCGTTTATAACTTCTTTCCGTCCCCACGTGGTAAAATACTTTGTCGCGAGGAATCTTCCCGTGGAACGACGGGTAAAGTAGAAGGAAAGAAAAGTCTAGTGACAGAAAGAATACCAGCATCAGCGCCACCACGACCGCCACTCGCAAGGGTAGAATCCGATGAATACAAAGACAGGAAGTTGTTATCTCCGTCAACGCCTTGGCTGCCAGCCCGTCTTCTTCTTCTTCTTCTTCATCTTCAGTTGGCTTCCCGTACGAACCGTATGCCGTGTATACGCGTGCATGCATATGAGACACATTGACAACTAGGACGCTATTGGTATACTTAGGCAAGTCCAGCAATGGCGGACGATGCAAATGGTGGAAAAACTAGATCCTAAAATGGATCACGGAATTTTCTCGTTTCATGGAAATACTGCTTTACTCTTCGCGCGAGTAAATATGTGCGCGTGTGTTAAGGTGACGGTGCGGAAGTGGATAAAGGAGAAAATCTACGGGGCAGGAATTCGCGAAGCAAACGGGTACGCGAAGTTAACCTCGTTACGAGGCGGCAGTCGTGAAAGAAGAAGCGGAAAGGTCCATAAGTGAAATCGCGTAACGCGCGGCGACGACGACGCGGAAAATTCTCTTCCGGTCGTTCGAACGTTCAGTTCGGGAACGTTTGATGCGCGCTTTGATGAAAATGGGCATAAAGGAAAATCGTGGTTGGAGATCGTTGTATCGAGAATTATTTGAAAGCGTACGGTGCAGCGTTGGTACGGTTGGCAGCAGTTACGTTACTAAAAGGATTCACGCTGGTTGACTCGACTTTTCATTGGATGTAATGAAGAATGGCGTTGCTTCCTCGTGTCACCTTTTTTTTATTTTTTTTTTTTTTCTTGGGATATAATGGGAAAGTAGGTGTAAAATGTGAAAGAAAAAAAAGAAATGCTTCAAGTTAACGGGTCCCTCGACTACGGTCCCAACACTAATTACACTAACTTGGGCTAATACGGGCTAAGTAATGGGTGTAAATGCTCCCGGTAATTGCCTAATTCAGCCGTAGGTAATTGACGGCAATTAAAATGTCATTTGCGAGAAATATTAAGTTGAACTTGGAGTCCGAGTTGGACTCAACCTCTTCGTTCTGGAGTTAGCGCCAGTAAGAATGAAAAAAGAAGAAAAAAAATACTAGCTTCTTGACGTCCCATAAAATGTCTTTTCGAGAGCTTAGAAGTTAAAACTATAGAAGGTCCCCCTTTTTTTTTTTTTTTTTTTGAAGATAAACAATCGTACAAAATTGTATACGCTGTTGTATGGTGGTAAACACGAGACTGGAAGTTGACGTAGAAATGGAGAAAATGAGAAAAAAAAATAAATAGAAGTACGAGAGGAAAAAGGTACTAAAACAAAAAGATGTTGAAGTGGAGAAGAAAGAGAGGAAGAAACGAAGAGGAAGATGTGGTAAGGCCCACTACACCAACTGAAGATATCAATCAACGGGCGCATTGTGCCCAGGGATAATTTGACGCGCGGTTGAAAGGACCCCATCTCGAATTCCATGACCGCATAATGGGCCTTGGGGCCCTTTCGAGTTTCAAGACCCTTCCAGCCATACCATTCTACTAGGAATTTCTCGGCCGAAGGTCCACGGCCGTTCCTAAGAGCGCGGCTCGACGTTGTCCGACGGAAGAGAGAAGCGGCGTTGTAGTCGCTGCGGCACAAACCTAAACTCAACTTCACTATCCGTCGGATCACGTCAGTCCCAGACATTTCAGTCACTATAATTTTCTTTTCCATGTTTATTTTTGTTATTTGGGGGTAAACGAGTAATGCCCACTTTTCGACTTCTTGCTGGACCCAATATGAAGACCCTCGACACTCCAGTGAAAACTACCTGAGCCAAAAATATGGCACGTGGCTCTTTTCGCCGATTCACCGATTTTGAGGATTCTATGGTTAAACGACCCTGAGTACCGATCAGTTACCAAGTGGGCCCAGGTGGGATTGGCTTCTGGTGAATTGTTGTCGGACCCTCGGGACAACTATTCAGGGGACTTTTTTGACAATACGCGTGTACTAAATGATTTCGCAGGTGTCTGACTTAGAAGAGGTTATGTTGAACCAACGAGAATGGCTAAATACGAGAAAAACAGGTGGGTGCGGCTTTTTCTCTGAATTTTACGTAGGCCTTGTTTACGATATCCGTGGTGAAATGGACTGACGGGGCAGGGGAAGGATGGGAGGGGAGTCGACAAAACGGCGGGACATGAAGATATGGATACCTTTGGGGACCACAGGACCCGACGACAGAACCCTGTCGGGAAACTAATGGGCACGCGGGCTCAAAATTAATCATCCGCTCTCTCGCACACACTCTTTCTCTTTCTCTCTATCATACTCTTGTGATCTTTCTTTCCTTTAAAAATGAGACAACAAAAAAATCATCGGACCTATCATCGACCACGAGAATTCATCGTCGAGCTAACGACATTCGAGGAAGGTTCCGAGGAGAACTTTTCGGCGCGGTTTTTTTTTTTTACAATTTTTTGTATATTTTTTTCCCCCCTTACCTGCTCACGTCTGCACCAATCGAAGACTCTCTCGGCTCGGTAGACTGGAAACAAAATTTTTGTCTTGGTTTCCTCGAAACAGTTTTTCCTCAACTGTAGGAATTACGTTGTGTCGTTTTATTTAGTTTTTCTTTTCTTTTCTTCTTCGTGCTTTCTTTACTTCTTTTTCCTCACGGAGTATTTCCTTTTTATGATTGAAAGTTCTCGTTAAGCATCGTACAGGCTTCTTCACTTTAAACACACATTTCCACTGAGCGCACACGATAAGGTCCGAACTCGTTTAATTTTTTTTTTTTTTTTTCTGGGCTCACCATTTTACAGTCGTGTTTTGCAGTATCCTACCACGATTATCAGAATCACCAATACGCATGGATTTGACGTGGATCATTATTTTTTTCATGTGCTGCTACTCGGCTGATTTTGTTCTTGTGACGGAAAAAAAATCTATCAATTTTACACCGTTCCCAATTATTGTACCGACGATCACAGAGCGATGGGTTGTTGGTTGCGTTAATAAAAATTTCTAAAAGTCCCTACGATCCGTTCGCGCACAATTTTAACATCTCGTGACTTGCACGTCCGCCGTGAATGATGTGAGTCAACGAAAATAGAGGTCGGTACCAAATGAATAGAAACAGCTATTAAGGAAACAACAAGAAAAAAAATGTGCAAGATCGCAGATACGAGAAAACGTCGTCATTGTTAACGTAAACTCGGAAGTTCGCTTCTAGATGCCGAAAAAAAACACGTCGCCGATTTGCAATTCTATTAATAAAGCCTTGCGCGAACCCGGCTACCGCGTCAGATTATAATAGCACGTAGTTTCCAAAATCGTAGCCTTCTCGTGGAAGCGAGTCGATTGAAAAAGAAATATAAAAAAGAAAACCAACGAATTTCGTAACAAAATAAATGTTCGTTCTTTTGAAAAGAAGCGACAGAACGAGAAAACAAATACATAACGTCGACTATCCCGTACGCATTGATGTCGTTCCTCACTTTTGATATCACTTGATCACTGGATCCGATTGGATCCCTACTGATCTTCTGGCGCCAATCAGTTTGCTCGATGAAGCCTCGACTCTTCAGGCCGCTATCTTCGTGACGAAAGTGTTTCCAAGACGCAAAACGTCGTATATTCTCAAGTAAATATCTCCTCGTATTACAAATATGCCGAGAGTTCCTTTCCACCACGTCCATATGATAATAGGACGTCCCGGCAATATCAGTAAGGTAACCAAACCGCCAGTCCGATCTCAGCCGACTGAACTTTCCGACGCCCGTTCGGCCGCGTTGTCGACGTTCGCTCCCCGCCATGGCGTCGAAAGGCGACCCGCTCTTTTCGACCCACTGTGACGTTCTGGCTGGCCCCAAGCTAGAATCGTGGACTCCGCAGCTTCGAAGTCACGGAGGTTTAGGTGGAGACGCAAGACGTTCCTACAGTATCCCCACCACGATGTTCATCCCTACCACCACTTATGATACCCCCACCATAGGCCCACGCAAACCCCCACCATACTGATTCCCTGCAATGTTATCTGGTGATGCCTACCACCCCACCTTCAACTAGTTCCCCCACCTGAACCAGACTTTCCCCACCATACGGAAGCAATTCTATGCCCCTTACTACTGCTTCCTTTCGCGTGGTATGTCGTGTGGACGAGTTTCGTCTTACTGCCGGCAGATTGGCGCCACTGTCCAAGCACTAGATACAATTCTTGAGCAGCGAAGAGGAGGGAATATTTTCTCCAACAGTTGCAAATACCGTGGACTTCCCTTTTTTTACACTGTCGAATGCACTGTAACCTGCCGTTTTTATTGCAACAGATTAATCTGTGTTTATCACTCTACACTTCTTCGTGCGGAGCTTCTCTTTGATAATTTTATGCAACTAATGTCCGGACATGGATATGGTTAACTTCTTTTTGACGACGTTTTCAGAATTCTAATTCGTGATTGGGACTTAATTGGATCCAGGAGGATTTTCATAGCACGCAGTCACGTGTTTCGCCTTGCTCCTTTAACTTAGTCACACTTCTTGTTATATTCAAGAAACGGGTTTTCGTGTTTAAATTGTCGCAAGAAAAAAGACGGATGAGAGAAACGTGAGAAATTGTCACGACATTATGTACACACGTGGGACGTAAGATTAACATGAAAACTTATAGACGATCAATGAGTATTATTAAGAGAATCTTTCCAAGCCAATCTTCTTTACTCACGTGGTTTCTAGATTTTAAAGATGCTCTTTTCTTTTCTATCCCTCGCGAAGACTCAATTAACTGACACGAATGCAAACTCGAACACTTGAAAGACGAATATAATTTTTTTTTATTTACATAACTTTTCTTGCCTCTTCTTTCAAATATTGTGACAGACAGTAGGTGGATGAATTTCATAACACATATTTTCACGGTACTTTTCAACATTTATGACGAAATATAGAAAGTAAATATTGGAAATCAGATGAACAGTGAATAAATTCATTTTGGAACATCATCCTGAGACACAAAAGTACGAGTCGACTGTGGCCCAGGCACCCGATAGACAACTAATCTTATCGCGAAGCATTTATCGTTGACGCGAGTGCTTATCGACGCTTATTTATAGCTGATAACACGGTTATCAGAAGTAGCAGCCCTAGTAGGTATGCGTACGTTTAACCTCAAACGTACCACAAATTCCTCAAACGCTTAAAGACTTTATCTCGGATTTGTTTTACAAAGAGAAAATGAAACGGCAGTTATGAAAACGAGTATGAAATATATGCTTCAAAAAATTCTAACAAAAAACTTGGTTTCACTGATACGAAGGTTTGTCCGCTCCAATTTGTGTTCCTTGAATTTTCAAATTTTACAATATCTACCACCAACACTGAATTTAAACGCTCTCCATTGGCCTGTATAATTTTTTAAATCACAAATCCTAACCTCCCAGATCCCATGACAACTGAAACTCTCCCATTGCACTTTTCCTTTCCACTTCGTGATTTAAGTCTCTCTGCTAATCAATTATATTTACTTGTTATTAAAACCGATAAAATTGGTAACAGGCGTCTTGTAAATGGATGACAAATTTATATCGCAAGAGGATTATACACGCGTGGGACTGGCTTCTGCGATCTCGATCAGTCTGACCAGAGCCAGTATATTTCCCCTACGACACTTTCCCTCCCTTAAATTTTCGTACCACTCTCACCCTCCCTTACTGTGGCAACACGAACACAGTAGTTCCACTAGAAGATTCCCTTCGTCGTCACCCCTTCCTCGTCGGTACATTCTCCCTCCATGATCATCCTTCGGCTACCCCTACACAATCCCCAGTGCACAAGGTACACGTATACGTAAACACACAGGCTATCTGTCGATAGCCAAACTTGACAACGCGACGGGCGCATGTTCGCTCCACCCCGTGCGGGAGCGTCGCGGCGCACTCCTTTCTTCCTTCTCGCATTTTTTTTTAAACTCCGCCTCGACGCGTGTGAAAAATGCGCAGGAAAAGAACGCGCCGTCACTTCCCACTTCTTGCGATTCTACGACTCCGCCTGCCATTTTCCCCCACCACCGCACAACACTGTTACCATCCCTCAGTTCCCCGACATTCCTTTTCCTACCACACGTAACCGTTACGCTACCCAACCTCACCAGCGTCGTACCCCACTCACGAATTTTTTTTACGGTAGGATTCATCCAGCGGAACATGGCCACCGTGGAAGCTACGAGCTTCCGCGAATGTCCACGGTGGCGCTCGACGTCGAAGCGCGTGGCGCCATCTCTTGAAAATTTTCCTCTACTAGGGAAATGAGTGGGAAATACACACAGGCGATGTTTTACCATAGGATGCTGAGTTTGCTTTTGAATCATTCGGGGATAGCTGAACTGAGATTATTGATTATTCGAACGTGACTGTTCTACGTTTGGTCTGCAGGGTGCCTGGCAGATTCGAGGGTTGTTCAGAGATCTGTTATACGGGGAGTTATTACTACGACTCGTCGGTAATCGGGCTGTTTCGCATTCTTGCTTTACCGACAATTCCAAGATAGGGGCGAATTTTCGCGCGGTGCCTTACCGAACGCTAGCGACATCCAGTGGCTCGGTACGAAAGTGAATTTCATCCCTTAAACTCCTACCCTCCTACGCCATTCTCGGGTAATTTGTCCTCGTGGAAAATTGAAACTCCACCAGCCGCAATTCCCGTTGCAACTACCCGTACGTTATGAACCGTGCCTAATCCTGTATAAATCGTGCAATTTCCGACCCAGTGTTTTCGTACTTATGAAATCATCTCTCCCTTGATAATTAATGACTCCGCAAACCCCACTCTGCGTTACAAAGAAACCTGTTTCTAACTATACCCAACTTATCAATCCCTAAAACTCTCTCGGTATCTACGTACTCCTTGCTTCAAACGATCAACACGTTAATGTTGACAGTCGCCAATTTTTATACGTCATTAAGAACAAGTGACCTAAGCAATCAGCAACCACAATGTCCCTAAGTAAGTCAGTACGTATAACATTCCCTGAAAACGCACGACTTTCCCGGTGTTAAATGGGTGGCCCGGAAGTGACGTAGGAAGCGGTAACAAGCGTCTCGTTTCGCTGTTTTTGCAGGCAGCCAACATTCCGTGAAATTAGGACTTTTTTGTCTCACTTAGGGTTAAGACCTAAGTGATGATGACATGTGATTTCAGGAGTCACAAACAACTTTCTACCCCGTTCTAAACTTTTACTCGTACATACACGTAGTCGCGTAAAAGACGTTGCCGATTCGTGCAAACGACAGGGGATGACGATGATTCGCCCTTTAGAAGAGAGCGGATGATCGAACTTGTTTGAGATGACTGCGCGAAAAAAAGTTCATCTTGATGAACAGGGTGTCTTCGGCTAATTCGACTTAACCGGTGGGGGTTTAAACGATGACTTCGGGGTGGCTAGGTTTTTGATTGGACTCCAACGGTGTCTGGCAATACCTGAGGCCAATCAGACGTCCTGCTGAGGGTGTCGCGCGACTTCGCATACATCCCTCAGGATTATCAGGGTGCCGTTCAGTCAGGATAGGTAATTGATTTCATTTAAATGACTTCAACGTTTTATTAGCTTAAATGGATGCTGGGTCGAATCTCAATTTTGTTCGTCTTGATGGTATTGATCTTGTATCAGCGTAGAGCTTGAAATACTAAGGATTGTTTATATATGCACATGTCTCGTATATACAGATATTTATGTATGCTACATGATATCTACGCGTATGCTATGGAGATAGGTAGTCACGTGGGCGATGATCACGCTGGGTTATGTCACAGGAAACAGGTCCTGGACCAAGGATAAAATATCGAAAGGTTAGACATGTCGTGTTTATGTGCACGATGGATCCTCGATGGTCCAAGGAGACGTCCTACTGCCTCTACGAAACACCTACGACTTTACCAAGAAATAATGTTGAGTGTTGGAACGCGAGTCGAAATGGGCCTTGAATGGGATAATAGGTGGAAGAAAGAAGTAGGGTAAAAAGAAAAAGTGAAAAGTAGCGAGTGGAATAGAATGGAAATTACTAGATGAGTCATTTGGGGGAAAAAAGCACGGTGGCAATGATCCGTCAAATTATGGCTCGAATTTCAAAAAGGGCATTTATGGTGCACTTCTTTCATCGAGGCCCAATGTTACCTCGACGAGATATAAATGGGGTCCTACAACCCGCAGTTTACCTGTCGATACCTTCGCTCTTCTATTATTCTCTGAGGTGAACACGAGCCGCCTGCTGATGTTGGATCACGCCTTCAGGATCCGGGCACATTATGGGATTGGCTTGAATTTCTTTTTTTTTCTCCATATTCGATTCTTTTTTTTTTTTTGAAAGTGTTAAGGCTACCACAGGACCTGCACCTGTTACCGGATGGGACCTATGACTCTAAGATCCACGTAATTCTATGTGTTTAGGAGAGTCTTTCGGATACCTGCTTGAAATGTGAGGAGTCAGTCCCCTTTACCTGAGTGGAAGGGACCCGGTCTCTTCTATGATGCCCAAAACTTGGGCATTGTTCGTCGAGGTGAAAGTGCATTGTGTACTAACGACTTTGGTTACACAGGTATTTATGGTGGACACAGACCTAAGAGCCCCAAGGGTCAAGTGCCAATTGGACAGGTGCAAAAAGTCACGCCGATCCATGTCAAAACCCAAACCGAAACAGATCCTCAATATTTGGCGAGACTCCATTGTGTGCAAACCACAAACTTTGCGACCCAACCACTCCTCCGAGGGTCCCAATTTTCAGGGTATACAACAAGCAATTAATTTGGCCATTACTCACCCTCCGAATAACATTACGATTCCCTTTGGCTACATCAGCACTTCAAAGACTCAATGAGTAATTATTTTCGTTTCAAACTGAAAATACGTTCAATCCGATTTCTCGAAATTATCAAATATACTCGAATTTTCACTTGAACAAAACCGAATTTTCACGACGACTTCCACATGCTGGTTCTAACAAGGAGACTTCGGGATCGCAGCTGCCACAAAACTGACCTGCCCCGGAGGCTCTCATAGTTTCGTTTTTCTCACCCCTCGCGCACACGAACACACACATCCCCCCACACGCGCATCCACGCCTACTATATATGCCCACTCAAACACACTCAGACGTTTTCACGCACGTTGAAAAGTCTCTCAGAGGCTCTTACGCTGCTTTTGCCCTGCGTCAAGGAATTCAAAAAAAAGAAACCGCCCGAACCGGCCTCACCCGGACTTTTATCTCTCGCTGTCCAAAGTCCCATAGGGCGTCGCTTTTGGTTAGTGCCACGTCGAGACTTGGAATCTTAACGTACTTCACTGATATCAGAAACAGAGCGAAGGAGAAAGGCAGAATTCAAATTCCATTCTGATTAAAATCCGGTCTTGGCTATATAACCACTACCACCACTATCCAACGGATACGCTCGAGAGAAAATCCTGGACCGACGAGGTTAGGGGCCTGATGAGATTAGTGGGATCCTTACGAATTAGGACTTCGTTATCCCGTGTGAGCCTTTCGCTTATGCTAATTAAACTTCGGCCCCGTAGGGGCTGACACTTTCCCAAATTTATAGGAAGCCCGTCTATGCACAGAGACACCGAACGCTTCCTTTCCCTCTTTTTTGGGGCCTTTTTTTCTCACGGTGCATTAGGGTCCTGCCCTGTGCGTAAGGATTGCGGGAGTTATTAATTATGAGCGACCCTCTAGGAAGGTCTTGAAAATCTTTGATAATCTTTTACCACGGTTTACTTATTACGTCCGCGTACGTACTGCGTATATGCATGTACAGTCAGGGCTGGTGAGCCTGACTCTATAGACTCATATCGATCAATCGTATACGATTGAATTATACTCGTGAGCTGAGCAGCTTCTCTTTTATTCCATCCAGCAGGATTATCGTGACTAAAAATTTTATGGATCCACCGATTTTCGACGATCGATCGTTACTAGGAATAATGATCGAGCGTGTTGATCGACCACGAGACCGAAGGAACGAAGAATGTGAACGAGTACCGGAAACACGTCGTTACGTCTATAGGATCGATCCTGGCATACAAAAGAGCGCCATTGCTAGAGCGTCACTTGGACAATATGCTGATACAAGTCCTTGTAAAATCTAAAGATTATCTGTAACGATGAGAATCGGCGAAATTTTATTAGATCATTTAACAATTCTCATTTACACGTGCGCACATTGCGTACAGAACCTGTAAAAATGTACGCGACTTACGTTTAGTCTTTTTTTAAGAGTACGAATACAATGTATCGTATCCGATATAGAATTAGAGACAAAATGTAAGGCCCTTATCCTTGACTAGAATAGAAAAAAAAAAAAAAATTGAGATTTAAGAGGCTTACCAACTTTCTAGTTAGTCAGATGCATAAACTGGGTCTTATAGGATGTCGGCTTGTCTATCCGTCCGTTCGACTGTCTGGGCCCCGAGCTCCGTCTATAAATTCCCTGAGGATGAAGAAAACACAGAGTATAAGAGAGAGAGGCAGAGAGAAAAGATTGGAGGAGTTACAGTTCATGGATAAGGCCCAAATAGAGAGGGTTGTAAGATTCGAAGATAGAGAAGAAAGCCAAGCCTAAGAGGGGTCCACGTTTTTGGACTAGGCATAACGTTACTTGCTCCAATCCTCCTTGGCAGGTGGATGGGCTCAAAGACAGAAATTCCCATGTAACGGGTGTCTCGCAACGAACGGAAGTCCGTGCCTCCGAGGCACTCCCAATGAACTTTCCATCCATGGGCCTTACAATCCAGCCGCCATAACCGCTTCATAACCGTCCGCGGTCCCAGGTAGCTTGACGAAATTGAAATTCTGAACTGGCCGGACACTCACCTGTCCCCAATCGACTCTGACCACCTCCCGGAATCCTAATTTATTCTACCTCAATCCCTCTACCAGTAAGGCCGGCTATATCAGTCCCAACTATTCCACCCCTTTCGGTCCTATCTCCCAAACTTTAACACCCTTCCCACTTATTCCTGGCCCCTTCGAAAATTTCGACCAGTCCGTTTATCGTAACCCGCACCCCAAAGGCCCCGCTGTACTAACCACTAAACCAGATATAGACACTACTATACCAACACAAGTATACAAATACACACAGTCTTTAATTTTCTAAAGAACATGCGTGCACACAACCTGACCACACGTGTTTACCCCTCGAGAATCCCAGCACCCTGTTTCGGTGTCTGGACACGGGACCAAGGGTTCTTAGGAATTTTGTTTAGAGAACTGTAGTTTCCCGTTAAGGGTGAAACTCGTCTAGACATAACAAACCCTCATCAAGAACAAGTTTACGTTTTCACATTTTCTATTTTACTTTTTTTTTTTTTTATTTATATAAGTTTTTTTCGTGCTTCACATTTCTCCATCCTCGTCCGTGTTAGTTCTTTCCGTACACGCCTTATGTCTCCGGTAGTCCGCCATCTTAACAGACTGTCGGTTGACGTTGCATTCTTTCCATAGTCCAGAACTAATACGGATGAGCCAACGACTACGTAATCCAAAAACCAGTTGCCATTTCCGTCACGGACCAGTTTGCATTGTTTACAATTTGCAACCTATCGGCTGACTGACTCATCCAATTGTAAACGTTCATTATATATTCGCGTCCTTGCATTCCAATTTACGAATTCGTTAAGATTCTCGCGCACCTCCTTATGCCGAGTCCCCCCACTAAGCGTACGTCGCGATTACCCATGACGATGAACCAAGAAGAGCAATCGGCCGAGCGTAAAATAATTTCAAAACTTTTCTGCCAGATAGTACGACGTTGTCCAACCTGAAGAGAGTTTCTGAAGGTTTTACAGCACGGAAATCACGTCCCCGTAGTGCCAACGTAAAACGCAAAAAGAAACAGGCACTTCGACGCTGGATCGAAGTCGTAAAGCGCAAAGGGCGGCGTGTACGCACGTGTATATCTATAGCTTGGTACAAGCAACTTAAAAAAGCCAATACGAGATCGTATTTTCACGTGGGACATCTTGACGGTTTAAGAGCTATTTTGTTTCGTCGTAACAAACATCACGGCGAGTGTCCACCAGTGGGATAACAGAAATGCCCAATGATAACGATTCAACATAAACTGACTAAGCTGTGTCAATTTTTCTATCCAACTTGCCAAGTTTACGTACGTAAACTTCGCTTTCAAAAGGGATTCAAGGCCTTGGATTTAGGGATCGTTACTTAGGGTCAGTAATGGCGCAACTCGCCCTAAGGGGCTCAAGTGATTAGAGGTGGCCTAGGCTCCTAGTTACCAATATAGGATGACAGGAGTACCAACTGAAAAGCGGCCGCTAAGTAATTAATATTAATCGAACGGATGCAGCCTGACGACATCACCTGAAATTTCACGTAGGAAACTGTCAGCCTTGATAACCGATGAATAAAATAGTCTCTCGACTGACAGTCAGGTATACCAATCGTGACGCATGCGAGAATAAAATCCAAGTCGAACAAGAGAAGTGCGCGTTTGCACCTGTCATTGATCACACGATGCACTCGCGCTAATTAATATGCATCCCGAGGTGTAAGATAACTCGGTATTGATAGGCTTCTTTTTTTTTTCTCAATATACACAGCCTGCATTCGGTATATATCGTTGGCACACCTGCCTCAGCGGCTTCAAAGACAAAGAATCTATTCATACCGAAGACCTTTTTTCTTTAGTCTATTACAAAAAAGTGACTGTAGGCATTCAACGTTATAGCAGCAGTGCATGCTGGTATCACGTGACTCGGAAAAAAGCAAGATGGACGACACGAGATTCGTATATCGTTATAGTCGAACGCCCGTAATGGTCGAGCATGATGAAAAATAATTATTAGAATTCTATTTTAACTCCGGAAATTTTAGTATCCACTGTCTTACGATCATTGGAGCTCTTGCTTTAAACACGTACAAGGAGTGAGGTCGACTGTGGTTTATGGGGGTCGCGTTCCTACTTGTGCAACAGCCTTCGCAGCACTTCGTAACACTTCGCGGCTAAAGTGTTACACGGATACATACAAGATGTCTCCTTTCGTTCGCGCTCAGACTTCTTGTGAACATCTTGGAATGTATGTCTGTCTTGTCCAGACCCTCACGGCTGCTCCTCCATCACCGTCCGTACACATTGTTCGAAACTGATCCGACCCCAGGGTTTTATACGTATCAAAATGTACCTGCTTGTAGCGATCTGACGTTTACATGGAGATGTTTAACGAAACAACCATAAAATGATCGAAAGTCAGGGATCGTTTCCTCGTGAAATGTTTGGGACTGGAAATAAGATATATTTGGAGAAAAATGTCAGACTTACAAAAATTGTTAACGATGAATGACTTTTTTTGTATGTTATTTTCGCTACACTCAGTGCTGTGCGTATGGATTATTTAATCATTGAAATGACTATATATTCTGACATTGCTGATCAGTATGTGGAATCGGTTAGCCTAAGTGAGAATGAGCATTTCCACGATAGGGTAGCAATTATGTCGGGTTACCAGTGTATCATTACTGGGGCTTGGCAGCTGCACGTAATTGCGCCCATTCATGCCGAGCACCACGTACTTTCGATTGATTTACAAAGTATTAATTGCCTGATAATTGACGGGACCCGCGATTCCTCGCGTAATTGAAAACAAGCGGGTACCGAGTATGATTGTAAAGGTAGACCATGATGATAGCGATGATAATTCCCAAGCGATAAGTCCTGTAATTTATAATCAGGTGCTACTGGTTTTGTGCCAGTTTTCACTATCAGACATTATATTCCGTATAATTTCGTATATACGATCAAGAGTTTCACGTTGCTCTGCAAATAAGGAATTTTTTAATCAACGTCCAAATTGCATAATGAATTCGTTATTCATGAATTTTTTTCAAATAATTCAATCATCATTTCTTTTATGATTGAAAATTGATGCGCACTTTAAGTCAATTATTTTAAATTCATCAACCCCAAGCATCGATCTTGCGTGTGTCAAATACGAGAATACGTTGTGTCGAAATTTCGAATATTTAGCACGACTCTGAAAATTTTCAAAATACATTCATACACCGTAGATCACGACTCGCATCGATCACATTCTACATTCCTCGTCGATAATCGTAATCAGAAATATTACGCTAGCCGATCAATGATTTTTGGAAAGTAATTTTTTATTTTTCCAAAAATTTTATCACAACCATCAAAATAATCCAATATATCTACAATCTATCTACACGCCTACCAATAACATTGAAAGATCGTTAAATCAAACATATTCAGATCACCGTATCCGAGTCATTCAATGATTTTGAAAAGCATAACGACTTTCTCTGAAATAGTGACACAATCATTCACAACGGTTCGAAAGGTATCCAACTCCACTTTGAAAAGTCAATACCAGACATAATGAACCTACCGAAGAAATTCCACGTATACATATCCAAACACTTGTTCCTTGACATATACACAAATACACACACGATCCATGCTAGCACAAGTCATCATGGATATGCAGAGAGGCGTGGAATGGTTCTGCTCCGATAACACGTTGATGGAATAAAGAGAAGAAAACGAAGGAAAAAAAAAAGATAGAAAGAACTAGAAAAAAAAAAAATCGTCGAGTAACAATTTGTTAGGGATATTTCCGGCTCTCGTAGTTGGATCTATCGATCATAATTGCTACCTTTCCGGATGATTTATGTCCAGACAGAAATGGCGGCTGACTCGGGGGCATACGAGTTTTGTACATGCCAGTAGTCGCTCGCATTGAGAATCGAGCATTACGCGCTGGTTACATATTTATTTAGCTGTACTAATAAGCTCCAGTTAACCAGTCAGCCAGTGCCGTAAGGGCTGCCACCTTAAAAGTACACCAATTCGTTAGGTTAGGTTAGACGACCCATACGATATTCCATTGGTCCACTGGTCCATTCCCTAAGGACATTATGACCACCTAGAGTGAAGTGGATCGTCATTTATCCTCCTGAAAATCCGAGATCAGATTATCCAACGAGTACAGCTCGTTCCAGGTAATTAAAAACTTAAATCCAACGCGATGATAACATCACGGTTCAAGATGATAAACTTTGATCCGATCAAAAAATACAAAATTTGTATATTTACAGACTATATACATATAGGTACACTTTTTTTTTTTTTTTTTTTTGAATAATCACCAAAGATCAATTTACGCTTAGTCTGGATCATCGATCAATGGTATAATTGAAAAGATAACAATGGTTATCTCCTATCTGTTTGCCGTAGGATAAATTTCTTAGATAAGGAACGAGCTAATTATCCGGTACAAATTTTATTCAACTTTTCAAGGACATCATCGGGTGACGCGGTACATTAGTCACTATGGGTGAAGCGAACACCTAGGATAATGTATTGCAAAATTAATTATACCCAGTGTCGATTATATTCGCGCCGGTTACGTAAGGAGTGTCAATCGCATAAGAATCGGTATACTTGCAAATTGACGATCGTGCCAGTTTCGCGCGAAATTATTCAGAGTCGCATAACGAGTCCATGAATTATTTTCGCCCACGTTAAAGAGTCTTTTCAATGTGCAAGACACACGTATGTATCACGCACTGATGATCGTATACGTAAATGCGTATGTACAGTCAGGTAAAATTATATTTCACGTATGTACACGTGTTACTGTCTTATATATATATCACACGTGTGTGTATACAGGAGCTAGATAGATACATGCTAATTTTACAGGGTTGGTGCAAGTCACAACAGAGTCTCTTGATTAATGCTATCAAATCGAATCATCTGGCAGTTGCATATTGGAGCCACTAGCTGCATTCTTATTGCGTTCTTCGGGATGATTGCCTCTCAGAATTCTGCGTTCCTATTACCGAGTGAACGCCACTCACTCGTCCCGGATTGGCTGGCTTCTTCGCATGGTTGTTTGTTTAGTTACGTCACGGTACGATATAGGTAGGAGATCTAGGAGAAGGTAGGTAGATACCTGGGATAATACGAAAGGTTGCGACTATCGGTTAGATAGGAGATGAGAGAAGAAGAAAACGAGGAGACGAAGATACGAGAGGCAGACGAAGCACCCTGGGAAGTGCGATAATGGAGAAGAAGCGTGGATGAAGTGGAGGCGATGAAGTCGTTGTGATTTTTAAGTACTAAGACCTTAATGTTAATAGATTACGTCAAGCAGTAGGAAGATGAGTACCACGTGACTTAGACTTCGACGAGCGTGTACGAAGCGTAGATGAAGTGGAGATGATGGAATAACTAGAAGGAATGATTCTGAGAACGTAAGTATAGTTAATAGAACGTGCAAGTAGGTTTCAATGAAGATGAGTTGCGACTTCCGCTTCGCGAGGTGTAGATCAGCTTGGGATTAATAATAATAGATAATTTGAAGAAGCATCGGGTATGGTAAAAAATGTATGATAAAGAAAACGGGTATCTAGCTGGCATCTACGTAGAAGATTGCACGATGATGAATGCTGGTTGAAGTTCAGTGTAAAATAGAAGCATGAAATGTCCCTAGGCAAATTCCATAGAAGCCATGACATTTTAGCAGCCACATGAATCCGTCGCACACCCAAGCATTGTCAGTGCAATTTACACTTGTCAATTACCCAGACTACACACAACGGGCTAATGACAAGTTGGAAAATGATCGAATAAAAGGGCAAATGGATATGGCGTATTGTCAATGTTTTCAAGGTGTAGTTACTTGAGAACGTGGGCGCAGGATAGTCTGAAATGTATGTGCGTCCTTATGTTAAGTGTTAACTCGGTACCACCAGGTGTGCCAACCGCTGGCTACGTCTTACATCACTCAACATAAATATGTATCGAGCCGCACCGCCGGTTGAATAAGGAAGAGCGAACGCGTAATTAAGTAGTCGTTGTTTCAGAAGCAGTCAACCTGGATCAGATCATTCAGCTCTTAGAATAGTGATTAGAAACTGGTACGGAATGCATATTCAAAGCAGTCCGTAGGAAGGCTAACTTCGGTCTCGATCCGTTTCAGTTCCGTCAAGTAACTTTGGAACTATTAGAGGGTTTGGTTGTGTACAGAGCTTTAATATAGTTATACCGGGTAGTCGAGCTGTAAGGGCTGCATCTAAATCCTTCGGCGATCCTTAATCCATCAAGATCGATGGGTCACTTCGGTAATTACTGCCAATCCCATCGTGACTTGACGCTCGCAACTGACTGGGGCCATTAGCATAATCACATTATGAGTGCATTCTAGGCGCGTGTAGGCGATCGCGAGTGGGATAGCATAGAAGTCGAGCCTGAAGAATGGCATTCCACTTACTCGACAGTGAAGAAAATTTTCCAGTCCCCATTATCGTCGGGTAATGATAATGATAGTACAACGTCGCGCTCGCAGCGCCAACTGGTGGCAGTTCCGAGAGACAGCCGATTAATAACAAGAAGAACGCCATAAGAGTCGTAGGCTCTCTTCGTCGTCTTCGTTAGACCAAGCCACTTTCAGGCATAAAGAAAGAAATAGTTGCAACATGTTCATCAACATGATGGTTTCACGCAAGAGCTAAGTTACTCCTGGGATAAAGTAGAAAGTCGTACCAACCTTTATTATTATACATACCCGTAACGTATAACGTGTCTCTGATCTATGGCGAGCGGCCATGAAAATCTAAGCTAACAGAAAACAAGGGAAAAAAGAGAAGGCTTTCAATGAACCTAACACTGTATTCCCAACGTGAAGAGTGATGAAGAAAGAAAGGAAAGGGGCAATAACTTTCACTTCGGCAACTTCTAAATATACGCTACTCGTTGCCATGGATTCTAAAACCCATAGAGGAGTGTCAATAAAATGTGGAACTTACAGTGTACCTATAGCACAAAAAAAGCATTGGTGCCATAACGTGACGTGTAAACCTCAAAGGGTCCAACCTTGTTTCCAAGCGTCAGTACATAAAGCTGGAGGACGTCGCTAATTGGTCAGGACCAGGTTAGCTAGGTTAGTTCACGACATCCCCGAAAGAGTCTGCGAATATTTCTAACACGTAATAAATACTAACGAAGTCAAAATAACATCATGGGTCAGGTGACTCTAGACCGGACTAGGTCAGGTCAGGTTGGGTTCCTCTAGGTATTCACAAGGGGTATACGTAATCGAATCGGTAGTGACGTAGGCTGTGTTTATACGACGGTTAAGTCACCAAAGAGGGAAGCTAGCCAGTTCAGATTAGTTCAGTTTACATAAACCAATCGATGTGTATGATATGTGGAAATTCAAACGCGTCTCTTGATTTTGATTCTGGGTACCAAATCCTCTATCCAGAGACTATCAAAGCTTGGACTACCTGATGAGAACACGCATCGGTTCCCTCGGTCATGTGTGGACGTAGCTCGTTCGGGCTGCGTCGTGTGAAGTTCTGTGCACCCCTGCCATTCAACATCGTACCACCATTACTGGAATGATCCTATCTACGTAGGGTTGCGTTCGTGAAGTGACACTAGCGGTTGGTACTACTATTAGTACTACCTAGTACTATCTATTACTAATACTACTATTCCCTCTGTCGATGCCACCGCTAGTAGCGCTACTATCGCTCTTGCTCTTACACTGAGAATATCCGTACTAATACTGACACATGGGTAAAGGTTACGAGCACAACCTATGACGTTTATCATTCCTATCGGAATCCAAAGTATTTCCAGCAAGTCTACCCTCTTGCCTATCTCCAACAAAAAAAATGTCGTAAATAAGAAAAAGGTACGTGTGGGACCTGGGACCGAGTTAACTTGTTTTGGGAAAAAAAAGGCTCAAAGCAGTCTTGATGCACCGACGTGGATTCCAGTTAAAATTTCATTACAGTCGTTCAATGCGAATCACTCCTCGCGCGTGATTATTACGCCAGCATTGTCTGACTAATAGGATATTTGAATTTCATAAGTTATAATAGGCGCTTCCGTGCTGCCATCTAGACGGTTGCGAGAGGAGCGCTGGTGATAGCTGAAGGGTTGAAATTCGAAAAAAATGAAATAAAATGTACAAGCTTGAAATATCTGAGCTGCAGCCTACTACAGTGGCAGATCTTGGCGTAACTTGAAGACTAACGATCTGAGTCTGAAACCCAACAATGGGGATTATTAGCATTGGTTGAGCCGAGCAGGTTGATATTGGCTTCTCAGTACCCGACATATTGTAATCACGCTCATATATTGCTCCTCCTGGATGCAACCCTCCATACACTCCCAGCACCGTCCCCCTACCCCACTCTATCTCCTCCTATATCCTCTACCCACTGCTACCATCCTCGAGTGTACTCTCGACCAATCCTCTCTCTTCTTCAGCCCTCCTCAGGATCAATCGATCCTCCGATAACTCGATAATATTACACGCGAAAACCGCTTCCGACGTGCCCGCCCAGTCAGCGAGCCACTTGTGCGAGCAAATAACTAGTTATCGGAAAACTGATTTTATTTTCGAGCGGTGGGGACTCTTGTAGTCTCCCCTCGCCCTCTCTCTCTCTCTCTCTCTCTCTCTCTCTCTCTCATTTCATTTATTTATTTATATGAAAGCAGGTCTTTTTATTTATATATATATATATATCTCCATTTAAAATACACGAGTTGCGATTTGGTTTACTCTGAATCTCACTGTAATGCAATTTATTGCTGCGCCATCTTGTATTACCGATCCAAGGATGATCTATCGACGGTATACCGACTTTATTGGAACTTGTAAGAATTTCGTGAAAGATTGGTCTCTAATTGATTTCGATTCTTGGTAACGAATTGATGAGAAACGGAAGTTACGTATTGTTATTGAAGGAAATGATCCTCCTTCCCTCTCCCTCTTCCTGGAGCGACGTCGTAAACATCGTGGTATAACGTCTGCAGGAGGGTTCGGCTAGAGCAACCCTTAACGTGATGCATAACATAGGGGTGGTTACTCGTGAAGGAATGAATGCCATTACTGGAAACGTTACACGCTAGATTTGTTTTGGCTCGCCGGTCCGACGGCCTCCGTCGTCTCCTGGCACAGGAAACCCCGACGACTTGTCGATGCCGACGCCAACGCTGCCATCTCACGTGGTTTCAAGCGCATCAACAAATTCAACCAGCATCCGCGGATTCCCATCCCCTCTAAACCCATTTTCCTCTTTACAGATACTGAAGGAAGTGGCTGCGTCGCGTGACGAACAGCTCAAGGAATTGGCTGGTCTGTTCTCTTATCTTCAGGAGCACCGAAGCCTCCAGGGTTACGAGAAGGTCCAATCACCAAGGTGAGTCATTTTCATTGAACGCCTTAATTCGACTTTGACTGATCGATAATTGTACAGGACAAATGTCAGGTATTGACTTTCGATTGGTCATTTTTTGTAAATACCTTCACGTACTGGAACGTGTGTTTTACAGAGAAAAATTCTTGTAATTCTTGTCAATGATTTAAAACCTTACATGCTTAATGGTACAGGGTGTTTCAAATGCTTGGGTCTCTGCTTTTGGGTGTACGTTATTACTATGTCTTGTATGCATTCATCTAGTATACCATACTAGGAATGTTGAGTTCTGCCAAGACGGGAAAGAGAGAATCAATCGCGACGATTCGAGCAAGCTGATTGTGAGTGCAGTGCCGGCTTGGCGTCTTGAGATTCCGAATGTAATTTCGCAATGTATTGCCAACCCCTAGGAAGTGGAAGGTAGCTTCGAAAGACGGCGACCTTTGTGCACTAGATCTCTCCTTTGCTTGTTCCACTGATAGACGATCTGGGCGAACTGAATTCCTGAATTGGATTCGTGGGATTTTCACTGGACGTTTCCCATCGGAATCTACGAGTGCTGATCAAGCTTGTATAAACGAATGTCATCCACTTGGTTACCAGTGACGTCAGTACCCAACCCTATGAAAATTATCATCATAATGGCAAGACCACAACGCGATAAGATGACTTGATTGTTCGCGACATGAGATCGACGATGATTAAAGCGCAAGAGAAGTAATGGATTAAAAAGAAAATGTGAAAAAGAAGCGGTACCAATATACGAAGCGTCCTGTCGTAATACCAACCCCCAGGACAGAATAATAACTTCTATAAATTCTCGTGCGTGTAATTTATCGCCTAGAACCGGCTCGTATTTCTAATTAGATCCATGTAGTGCAATTAGTAGGACAAGCAAGAGTCTCTTCTTCGTAGGGAATTATATACTATATCCAAGCCAATCCCATTATGAGCCATAAGACCTCAGAAGGATGCTGCGTGCCAATCGTCTTCTGGTACTGAGTTTTTCTTGCGTTGCCTGACTGACTGCCTACCTCTGCCATAGGCATAACGGTCTCCGCCATAGCAATAAACCTGACCAGAGTTCTGCTTTCTTCCCTGGGGTGATACGCTCGTACGGCATTCGCTGTTGACGATGTTGATCACGATGACGATCATCATGATGATAATGATGATGATCAGTATCGGCCGTACTGACTCGCGCACGTCAAGTCCTTTACTTCTCGAATTCCGGTTCCGTTATCAAGCACAATAAAAATGTGTCTTAAGGCCAGTTCACAACGTGCAGTCTTATCGTTGGAATGGATTAAACGGCGTTTCATTCTCAACGACGATGGGAAGGGTCTGTGCCAGGAGTCATTAGCACGACTAGGGTGGGCTGGGATACAGTTTGCCAAGTTGGCGCGACTAATAAATCAAAATGGCGAAAGGCGTTTGCCCAGGGTGTATCAACGATTCTCCGTGCGTGCTCCGATTACTTTGTGGATGATAATCGTCGTGAATTAAGTGGAGTAAATCAAGGTACCTTGGCGAATACAACGTGATCGCCATGAGACGGTGGGTCTCGCTGGCAGCCAGAGAGTACCTGATGTTGGCGTGATTCGATCGCGTAAATAATAATTGAATGGCCGCGGCTGTGCATTAAGAGTCGGCGTGTTCGCATTTCAGGATTATCGCGATGAGCATTAATCTTAATTAGTCACTGAGCGCTCGCCATTATTACTGATAATTAGTGCAGCTGAATAGTCTAGTGTCTGATTCAGGCTCAGTCCTCTTGGTTCGAACGTGCGGAGGAAGTGCCTGCCACTTTTCTTTTTTCTTGTACAGTGCCTTAACTTTTTCAAGTAGGTTCATGCAACTTGAAGTTGGCTCTTTAGCAACGTACTAATGGTTATCATTGTGTCACATTCAAATTATTATAATAAAAGCATCCCGTCGTATCCTGTGCGGAAACCGTAAATGGTCGATTGACCATAAATCAGCAGGATGATTGACAAAATGACTCTCGATTCGACGGGACATGAAAGGACAGCTGCATAAACGGTGTACGAGGGAAAAACGGTCGCGTCGCGACGCCTACCTTCGTGCCGCGTATCGTCCCGATCACCATCCTCCGGACCTGACTTGTCCTCCTTGTGGTGGCCGAGCCGGAAATGTCCGCACGAGGACGGAATCGCTCGGCACTGTCGGGATAATTACTATTCCCCAAGGATCGCGAAGTTTATTGAGCAAGAACGGGACTTCCGCCCTGGAATCAGATACGGCCACGTTTAGGTTAGGTTGGCACGCATGCATCGCATATGCACGCATCGGTGCTGCCACGAAGGCAGTGCGGCGAGATTACAAAGTGGATCCTGACTGCGTGCACTCTCTATGATTTGTGCTGGCTCGCGAATGGGTCCAGGTTAAAGGTTACTGCGCACATGAATACATAAAACGGCAAAACGGGGCCTTGGTGCGATCAACGCCACTGACGGTGTACGCGCTGTGTTGCACGTTGTGAGCTCGACTTAACGGTTGATGAAAAAGCACACGTGGGACCAATCAGAAGCTAGAGCGAGAGCTCTTGGAAATTGGCAATTATTGCAACCCATAACTAAAGCCTATACCAGGCTTAATACTGCACTATGCACTTTATCGGGCATAAGGCCCCTGCCACGCTATATACAGTGCCTGCCGTTACTACAGCGCGTGTGTCTATAATTATAAATTAGAAATCGAAAATTTCCGTACTCCCACGCCCGTTGCATTATTCCTCCACGTTAATAATACAATCTAATCCAATGCATCAGCTGGCGAATTGCCGTCGAGTACGGCCGGAAGTACACGGAGCGGAAACATCCTGAGCACAGTCCTAACAAGATAACACTTAACGAACGTATAAGGTTCATCGGACAATTAACTAAATACAGAAACTGTCGTTACACACAATTCGACTGTAACGTTCATCGCCACTACGTCATCTGAACTGAGACAAGTTATCAGACCCATCCATCCTAACATTAATGGATGAGAAGGTGAAAGTTTATCAGTACCCACGAAACGCGACATAACCCCAACCCAAATTAATCATTCGAAAATCCCAATAAAACAAGCTCCCATGAGAATCCACCTAAATCCACATAGGTAGCTTAGCTATTGTTAAAAAAAAAAAAAGAATAGACAAAAAAATCGACAACGATACAGGTGGATCAGTCGCATCTGTAGCATGAGAGGTACCACGTGGGAACGTAAGGTCCGTTCTTGGTTCGAGCAACGCCCAACAAACTGGTTCCTTGTCCTCCTCTTCTTTTGCCTCCTCCACCACCTCTCTTCACGATGCACTTCATCCTGATTCTCCGCCACCTTTGCTCCCCACTTCATCCCTACCCAAGTATCGAACGCCAGTCGCGCGCCTCTCTCTCTCGCTCCCACTGGCTACTAAATCTAACAGCACGTACAGTGTCTCCCTCTGCCTTTACGCATATCCACCAGAGTTTTATGAGTTTCTAATGAGAAGGGGTTGTGTTAGCATACAGAGCAGGCTACGGCCGAACCCTTTCCCAAGCAGATGGCCGCTTTATTACTTTTCATCAGGATGTTTATGACTCGGCCATACCGTGAGCGATTCAACTCCTTAAGCCTGGTATGGCACTGCCATCGTAAGCCAGCCTAGATGCTCTCTCATAATTATTGACCAATGATATAAAATAGGTATCAGTGAACCAACACGTTCATTATGGCTATAAGACGGTCTTAACAATCTATTCTAACGTATCGTAACAAATTGATTAACGAAATGTCCATGTACCTGCTGCTCGATTAGTCGACTGTGATACCGGTCGGTTTCGGTATAGCCTAAATTTTACGTTACGCGCTCATACATAATATCACGAGAGACCAACCTGATCTTGACTGCAGATCGAACTGATCCGATCTTAATTACGATTCACCTACCGAATTTACACCGTGTCGTTTAGTATACGAGGATCGCGATCGGCTCTATGGCAATAATATATTTGTCGTCTGGACGTGGAGCAGATGTGCTTTCTGTACAGTGTATACGTACATTACGTAATTCCAACTATTCGCATACGTGTACACGCGGTAACGTATGTTCGTATATTACGTACGTTGTATATGGTATATTATACACATATGAGTACATGATGATATATCGAAAGAGAATAAAAAGTCCCGGAGTATTTGTCTTCTGGTATCACGCAAGGCACATAAGGTGGTCATCGATGGATCGGATGCTACCCTATAGCAGCTGCCTCAAGTTCCCACCGGCATCAAGACCGGTGTAATCGCTTTCTTGAACTGGGACCAACATAAAAATGATAGGATCAATCGTGATCTCGGATCCGACCAATAAATCTTGGAGCTACAATTAATCCATAGATTAATCGAATACTGGCAACGTCCCTGAGCTACCAGGCGGAGCCTGGACGTCTCAAAGGAGGCTGTAATGAAGCCTGGAAGCCCAGTACGTTATTGTCAGTCAGAGATTGACGAATTATATTCCGAGCTATCCGACCTAACCTAATCTGAGCCAAGCCAATGGATACCAATCTAAGAATAAAGTAACGAGACTCGTTCATTAATCCAAGGCTTGTAAAACAAGAGGAATCTTATAAGAAACTAACATTCGAGGATGACACGGTAGATAAAGTGATTTCGTCTGTAGGGGCTGCACACATCTCACGCTTAGAGATGGTTTGAGTCTGATGGGAGCTTCAGGGGAAGGAGTTGGCTCGAAGTGCTCCTCGGAGATTACAAGAAGGGGTTGCCAGTTTGTTGGTAAAAGTTATGTGAGCGTGCTAACGTAAATAGCCACCTTCTACGAAGGAGAAGGAGGGGTGGGGGGGGGGGTAGGAGAGGGAGGGTCTTCGGTTCAAGAAAAGGAAGAGATGGCCTCGGAGGGATGAAGAAGAGAGGAACAGCCTCCTCCCCCTCCCCCCCCCCTACCCTTACTCTGCCTTGGTAGAAGGAAGCCGAGTACAGAATTCAGAGTGGCCCGAGACCTAAACAAGGACTGAAAAAAAAAAAAGGAATGGAATGGACAAGTAAGTTAGTATGGTAGAAAGAAAATGGCATCAGGACGATGCAAAACCAGAGAAAAAGCGTCTACCCGCGTAGATGTTAGATCCAGCTCGTAAACAACTGTCGAACACAATCTCCTAATGCATGCTCGGTCTCTCTGCCGTAGGATTTCGTTTGGTAATAGGAATTTATATCACGACGAGAAGATTGTTCTGCGAGACCTAAGGCACTCGAGATTCGATGCACTAGTTATAACCTTGCATAGAATAATAAGATACTGCGAGACAAAGGTAAAGAGAGAGAGAGAGAGAGAGAGAGAGAGAGAGAGAGAGGGGGGGGGGGAGAGTAAGAGAAAGGATACAAGAAGAGATATGAAATGGAGGACCAAGTGGTGGAGATCTTGTGAGAATGCGGACGAAGTGGAAGAGTGGAACGAAGCCATCCAGTTGGATATTGACGGAGCAGATGAGCCACCAATAACTCAATGTGCGCTTATAAACTGATCAGACTTCGAGCTAACTCCCCCTCCGCATCCCTTATCTATATTTCTCCTCATAAAACCTCCCACTGCTATTCACTCCTTTTGCTTCCTTTACCAATACCATCCGAGGTCCCTCTTACGAGACTGCGACGTATTACTTGGGGACTTGGGTGGCGAGAGGAAGCGAAATGCAAGCGAATTTACCGCACGATTTAACATCCCCTACGACCTCCGTCGGCATTCATCCACCTTGGCTAGGGGTGAAAGTCGAATTTTCGAGGATTCACGGGAGTTCTTCGTAAAACTTGAGACTAACTCAGTTTTCGCAATATCGATGTGTACTGGTGACGCCTGCAGGGACGGCAACTTTTCGTACTGACGTGCATGGCAAAGAATTTGGGCCTTACCTGCGCCTGTTGCTCCTCTACCCTTTAGCCTGGGTCTGGGGTACAGCTTGGGTTATATTGTCTGTTATTAGGGTGGGTTAGGTTAGGTCAGGTTGAATTGTGGTAGGCTTGTTCGCGACTTCCGGGAGCGAGGTGGAAGAAGAATCTTTGGCGATCTGAAGTAGCGGACCTCAATCTCTCCAAGGAGTTTCATTCTTCGATTCTAGCCTAGAGATAGAATGTCAGGGAACAGGTGTTCCGGAACCGGATATGTCTGTGATCCCAGTTGAAAGCTGGGTCTAATCGTTTGAGATAGGTCCCAACACGCAAGTCGCATTAGTCCCGCATAGTTAATCGTGCAGGAATGCATACCACGTATCGTTTTGACTACCGTGTTACACTTTGGGACTGTAGATTTGATGATGACGTGTCTCATGATTATTCTTCAATGGTATATTGAACTATTCCAATAGTATATTGTTGTTATTATTATTATTATTATTGTCCCAAGCGATGAGGGTCCGATATACATGCTCGACTCGAATATTGTATTCATCGCCCTTGGACCTCACGATATTGAAAAACGTCGGTATTTAGTTACTCGAGAAGTTGTTAGTACTTAGTATATTACTTGATATAAAATGATGACGCCATCTTTCGTGCAACCACTTTCACGTCATCAAATGTGATATTGTAATTCTTGGCAATTTTTGGATAAATCAAACTGAACCCGTTTTGCTCGTTCGGACCCAGTTTTTAGTCGGATCTTCCGAGTTAAATTTTTGTTCCTTCGTTATACATCAGATGCAGCAATATGTGCCACGTTTAAGGTACGAAGGAGAACCACAAAATTTCGACTCGGACTCACTATCCCATTAGTTGGCGTGCCAACCCCGCGTGAATAAGTAATGACTACCATCAATGGCTACTTCAGGTAACCTGATACTGATGTTGCTTATTTTAGAATGACTTTTGAGAAACGACCAAGTATCGATGTTCAACGACTGCACAAAGAGATCAAAAAGAGCCAAGCTCGGACCAACGTGAGTCCAGTTGGACTTGACACGAAGACTCATCTTCCAGGAAGAGTGAGTTGCATCCGCGCGTCGGGGGGTGTTCCGGGGCCCTAAAGGAGGCAGGTGAATCGATCTCGGGTCCCATACGTATGATCCCTGTCTATTTACATACGACTAAGCGAAAGGGAAGAGTCTAGTCATCGTTCCGGGTAGAGAAAGGGAAAAATAGTCACTAGCAGCTGTCCGAAGCCAAGGCCCATCCATTGGGCCCAAGAGTGAGCGAGTCTCTCTGGTGGTGTCCATGACGAATGATGAAGATCGGTGCCCCGCGCGATATTTATTTATTTGCCGCAACGAGCAAGACCGCAGGCTCTCTGGGTCTCGCCCGGTCATTCAACTCAACTGGGGCCGGTTGCACAAACTTCCGGGCCCTCAAGGTGCTCGTTGTAGGGCCCCTTCTTTACCTGTCTATCGTTCACCGGCAGATGGCAGCCTTCACCTCCTAATGTATGCGCGTGTCAACGCGTACCCTACGTGTACCGAGGTACTTCCGGATGTATTACCCCCACGTGACATGGGGATTTGGTATTTCTCTTTTTTTTTTTTTTTTTTCATACATCCTAAAGAAAGGTGAATACGCTTTATTGAATAAGGCCCAAAGTAATGGAATTATTGGAAGTGCGAGAAAAAAAAATGAAATCAAGAAATACATTTGCAAGGCTCACACTCTTCGTGCCGATGCAAATGACTCGACACCTTCTAGGACCCCCCGATGTTACCGTCCACAAAGGCCCCAGAAAATCGGTCCCACCTGAGAACGACATACTCGATCGATAATTCCGCGAGAATAACGAAGTCCCCTATGCAAATTTAACCGGCATTTATTGTATTATAACTCCTGGAGTTCCTAACGGTTCGTCACTCAACAAAAGGTCAGGTTAGGTTAAATAGGGCAAGGAGTGGCACGAGGTCGCTTATTCCATCCACACCTCTCACCGACGTCCTTCCTCCTGTTAACTTACGTATCTTACGAGGCATTCAATCACGGATTCAACAACGAAACAGCACCAGGGGTACCACCATGAAGATACTTGGAATATTCTATGGCGTCTTCTCTTCGCTATACGGATGAAACGTATGTATGTATGTAGACAAGTAAGCAGGCCAGACCAGCAAGGAAAACAGGCGGGCAGGCAGGCAGGCAGGCTCGTACGCTGCCAAGGCGCAGCGTAGCATCACAATGGGAGCCTGATGAATGCCCGTATACATTTACATGGGAAATGGCGGCGGCAGGGCAAGTCCGCTACGTGGAATCGTGAAAAGAATTTCAGCGGAAGAATCGGAAATGATTCGACTCGCGTAGACGGGCGGCTTCTCTATTGGTCGGGAAGGCCGTAGTATCGCGTTGTTCGAGTTGACGTGTCCAACTGACATTAAAGTGCTCGAGAATTTCAGTAAAAAATGAAGTACTGACAAAAGACCATGACGAGCCCTAAACACCGGTAGAGTGCGTTTCTAGGAATTTTCTTATATGATTAGGCAAGTAATGAGTTACGAAGTGGGATAAGGGTGGTTGAGCGTCACGAAGGGTTGAAATATATATTGGACGAATTTGAAAAGATGAAGTGGGACGCCACGTGGATTCTTATGAGCGAACGTGTATTTTACGTGCAACGAGTAAAGCTGTGGTACTTGGATAGTGCGAATGGGTTGCGCTTGTAAATAGGGGTTGACCTTTTTAACGACGAAGATAGTCAGGGGTTGAATCCCTTTAAGGGTAACTGACACAGTTTGAGTGCGACCTTGCTCCTGATAATAGTTTATGAACGACGCCGTAGCTAACCCTGCTTTTACGCAAGCACGTGGAGACTTTCTCGTACGGGGCGTTGGGTTTATGTGCCGGAATTAATTAACCTACAACCCCCGAGTGGAGCAGCGCCGCAGCGCGCAAGCCATTTCGTTCTCGACTCTCGCTCTCGAAATTCCATTACCCACTTTCTCCACCCTCGCGTACTCCGCCTAGCTACGTCAGTAGTCCAACGATCACCCGCAACCCCTAGTCGACCTATCGCCATTGCCGCCAAGCTTCATCCCTTGTAACTGCTTCCACTTCGTGCTGTAGAACTTTTGCTAAATGGAGTCCATTAAAGTTGCCAAGATCCGAACGATTTCTTCTTTCTCTACCACTTCCGCTTTCTTTTTTTCTTTTTCTAGAATCTCCGACGACCTTTCTCTCTCGCTTGTACACCCTTTCGCATTAAGGGACTCTAGCCACCCCCCGCGCTCTCCTCGTATCATGAAAACTTTTCGTTGGCTGGAATATTACGGACGAAGTGGGGATGCTTGAGGAATGAATAAACTTACCTGCTCAGGCCGGTTGACAAGTAAATAAATAAAAAGTGAAAATGTGCGGGGGTAGCGCGGGAGGGGCGCCTGAGAAATTTATTTTAGAAGCGTTGCGTGGGGTTGTAATTTCTTCACATGCTTCCCAAAGAGTGCCGGCGGGATGATGCGAGCTTCTATTTTATTAATATACCCCCTCGTACCATTCGAGACGAGCCAAGTCCCGTCCCGTTCGCGCGCCACCCCTAAGTCTTAAAGAGATTGCGGAATGAATGAGCGACACGGCGAGAGCGACAAAGAGAGAAGGAGACAGATGGAACTCGAGAGAGCGAGGGAAACTCCGTGAGTGAAAGTGAGGAAGAGCGGGAATAGCTTGCTTAAGGGTAAGACGAGAAGAAGGGTGGTAAACGAAGACCTACCCCAATATCAAGAAACTCAAACGCTTCCTCATCTACCACACTCGGTGAAAACGTCGCCGACAAAGTCATTCCGTTAGCACGTGCAACCCTATTTTCATTTTCGAATCACCGTACTTGCAAAAAAAATATTCCTCGCGGTACTTTCTCCCGCATTTCATCCCCTTTCCACTGGCCGCGCGAAAAACATACTTTTTCGCCAAGTTCACACCGCGAACCAATGCAGCGTGCACTCTGTGCATGAATAATCTGCAAACTTTCTCGTGAGTTCAACTTTTCACCTAAAGCGTGACGTACTTTCACCCCTTAGCGTGTACACATGTACGTTGCGTCTGTGTGAGCTCGCCCATGGACCAAGAGGGTAAGGGTTGTTGTGGAAGGCGTCAGGGGGATGAAATAGGAAGAAGCTCCAGAACGGATGGGGACGCCATTGGGGTGTGGTGGTATAGGCGAGATCTCGCTTCAAGTTCCTCGGGCTCTCGTGCAGGGATTTACCTTAACCCAACCTAGCAACCCCTGTCCCACCTTCTTCAACCCCACGGACCCATCGCTCTCATATCTATTATCATATTTCACGCGAGAGACTCGAAAACAGCGAGATTTATGAACGGACTTGCGGCCAAATAAACACGCCCGCACGCCTTCGCTTCCATCCATCCATTTCGCGCTACTCTACACCCACTTCGGCCGATGCCTCGTGACGTGGCATTCGAAATGGCATGCGAAGTGCCACGCGAGGTGGCGTGCAAAGTGACCTTGTTAACCACCCCTCGCATCTTGGTTCTTGACTACTCTACTTCGTACGTGATGCTTTCAATCGGCGCTTTAAGAATTGATGCGTATATGTCATCAAGGCTTACATACACGTCTCTGTCGTTTAAGTAGACAAAAAGTGAAAAAAAAAAATAGGGGTTGAAACTTGCGTCAAACCGACTTTCATCCATCGAACGTTGCTCCTTTTAATACGTCGTTATATAACACTAAGGACACTGCACTTACGTATCGAGATATATCGAAACGACGAGTCTGCGTACCATTGGCTATTTTTCTAAGTTATAGAAAAGGCATAAATTGCTGGGACTCGTTGTTGCCAATACGTCAGGCTTAACCAATTATCAAATTAACAAATACTATATGAATCTGTAGAGTTTTCCGACCAACGGAAGTTTCAGGTGTCTAATCCAAATTCTATTGAATTCTTAGAAGAATGTACGTTCCTCGACGAATAAAACCGTAGACTTGCTATCGCAGCCGTTCCGCACGATCCGCCATGTAGCACTGGACACGTGAGAAGGAAGTGTCGTGACAGTACCCATGTGCGTTCAATCCTGATTATTCAAAAAAAAAAGAATAAAAAAGGAAATAACATCCAATTGGTATAAGCTGCGTGCAGGACTCCCAAGCGTCAATGGAATTTGGTTCGGTTGCCATGGCTACCCTGTGCTTTTTTCGAGGGTGTCGCGAAGCCATGCTTGTTGCAAGAAGACGGTTCGTGGACTATACGCTTAGACGGTAGCCACGTGCAAGGAAGATGGTCGACTTAACGAGTAGCCACATGGAGATTAGGGTGAGGCTGTCGTGGGGGGTGAAAAAAGTTGGTGAATAATTATTGGCCAATGACGCAACAGCCGAGTGGAATTTTGTCAAGTGAAGCTGAGACAGAAAACTAAGGAATCGGATAGTGAGAGGGAGAGAGAGAGAGAATGACATAACCCCAGAAGCTGGCGAATCGATCATACGTGATGGGAGTTTCATTTTTATTGGCAAGCGCGTAGGGGGGAGAACGAAGGGGGAAAAAAAAGAGTGTCAGAAATGGAGAGAAGACGAAGTGAAGACTAGAAAGAATATTCCCGAAAGTAATTCTCTCGGAGCTGAACTTGTTTTTTCTATCTCAGTTTAAATCTTCCCGTCGTTCCAGTCAAAAGTCACTAGTAACCATAAACAAACTCTCACCTAAACGATACATTAATCAAGATGAATTTCAGCATCAAATATACAGAGAAACGACGTACGTACGTCTACTTAAGTACACGATTAAACGTGTAGCGAACGTAGCACCACTCAGACCAAAGGGGTAGTTTTCGCTAATACACGTTTGATATTATATGACTGTAAATTTGAAAAGGAGACAATAAAGAGGGAAGGGAAAAAAAAGATGATAAAGTATGTAAAAGTATATCTAGCCACTTTCATATCTGCACACACACACACACACACACACACGCGCGCGCGCGCGCGCGCACGCATACACGTCTATGTTAAGGATATAGCTAGAGGTGCTCTCGAAGAAACAGGCGATGCGTGGATAGAGGGTGGGACTTAAGGGTGAAGATGGAGCTCGCCCTTCACCTCCATAGCTTCAGCATGTTTGGACGCCCCGGCAGGGAAACACGCATGTGGGGGCCAAGGCATACACTTGGCTCACGTATTGATTCCATTCTCGTTCTGGGGACTCTCCTGCTGCCTGAACCCTCCAAGCCCACACGCCACCCCCAAGAGCCCACCAATACCCTCTACCCCTTGTACAACCCCTCGGAGCAGCAGATCCCGTGATCAGAATTCTTTCTATTTTCTGTACGTCCCAGCACCACCCACGTCACTACCCTCTGGCCCTGTTATCCTTCATCCCCATTTTAGCCTTTATTCCTGGTCCCACGTTGTTACCAACATGCAGCAACCCCTCTGCTACCTTCCCTTTCCTCTCTATTCCCATCACACCGAAAAAGAACCCTCCTGCCATTTGCGTAAAATGAGGAAAAAATTGTTTCTATGTGTCGCAAAATTACTTACTTCGAGATTCGAGATAACCTGGCATTCCTACGTCTGTAATTCTAATGGTATTGTAAAGCGTTCCGGGGGCACACGGGGCGAGGGGGGGGGGGGTGTGTGTAATTTTATCGCGACCGAGTTCCGCGACAGGGTCGAGGGGTTGGAAGGAAGGAGACGTTAGGAAGGACGGAAAGGTTTGCTCCGCGACCTACCCCAACACATTAATTATAAGGGGATGCCTTTTCTTCTCCGATGGTCTCGCTTACCGTCTCGCGATCCACCCCTCTCTTCTCAGTCGTGTCTGACTACTACAACCCTTGGCTACTTACGAGCCAACACCCTCAATATTCAACGGCCGTGCTCAAAAGGGTAAAGAAACTGGACTGAATTGACTTCTTGTGAAATTTACAGATTTTTTTTTTTCTCTATCAACTCCAACTAACCTAACCTAACATTTAGTACAGATTCTGCATTAACTGATAAGATGCACCAAGAAGACAGGTGATTCTCAAAGAGCTTTCGATCTTGCTCACGCATACCTGCTACGTACGTGTACATCTACGTGGGAATATAGACGGTTGCACAGGATGCAAAGGATGCTCGTATCGATGTTGGGCAGTGTGTATATATATATATATCTGTACATACGATAAGGCTATATATTTACGTATGTGTCTTTTTATATACTCATATGTATACGCGTACACGTGGTATATGAAGAGAAGGCTCTGGGACATATCTACAATATTGGATGTACGAACGAGCGTATATTGGGATGACGCTAGGGGGTTGCCGCGACGTCCTGGAAGAGAGAAAACCGCGCGCGCGCGCGTTTACTACGTATACGTATGCGCGTGTGTATGTAGAAAGCAACCTAGAGGGATGGCGAGGAGAAGAGAGTGAGTGAACGAACGAACCTCGGGGTGGTACGAGAGGAGGGTGGTGCTATGGGGGTGGCCTGGATGTCGGAACGTCAGTGTCGGGACTCGGGATGCTGAAGGGAGAAATAAGAGTCCCGTTCCCGAGGGAGAGCGAGACCGAGCTGAAAGTGGAATGAGTGAGTAGAATTGTGGAATAGGATGGAGTCCAAGAAGGGCTGACTTCAGATTCCTATTCCCTGAAAATCATTATGGCAAAGAAAATGCAAATTTTCTTGATTTTACTACGAAAATTTCACACAGTTACATTTAATCGGATTTTGCTTACTTCGGGATTCACCTATGCTGTTTCGTTACCACGTCGTTTTATTATTTCATAATGTCGTACGATCATTGAACGATCGTTGTCATCGGGTTAGATCTAGGGCTCGCGTCATTCAATTCATCCATTCGATCTTTGATGCGATTCAGCCAAAGTAATAATTTATTATTTTGTCCAATTAAAAATTTTGTCGTTTTACGCAAACGAAATATTCGTATGTAAATGCAAACGTCATGGACCAATTAAAATGATTCATCCTCTCTTGGAAATGGCAGTCGGCAAATGCATTTTCGCGATTCTTGCCATCTGCCAATGATGTCAGCTTCAGACTCCTATTAGGTTACCTATATCCTATCCCATCCTCTTGCATCCTATCTCTGCCAGGTTCCACTCGTTGATTTCTTCCTTTTTTTTTCTTCTCCTCTCTCCTTCAGCCGTCTTGGCTAGGGTGGAACCTCCGGTTGCATAGGGGTCGGAGAAGAGGGGGGGGGGGTACGCCTATCCTCCCTCACACAGGGTGGGACCGCTGATGTGCTCTCGGGTACAAGCGCACAGGACGATACTGGCAGACACACGAATTCTCGTATCCTGCCTACTCCTGGCTCCTCTGCACTCGCTGCTCCTTATATCGCCTGAAAGACGTCGACTCAGCTTCCAACTCGCTCCCACCCTCGCTCGTCCTCTCTACCTCTTCCTCTTTCACGTTCTCCCTGAAGCATCCTACTCGTCCTATGATCTTGCTCCTTGCGCCAAAACCCCACCACCCTTTGCGTCACTACGTCCACCAAGCCAGAACGACCCGTCGGTCCTTTCCTGAAGTGGATGCGAGACTGGTCCAGATACTTCGAAACTCTTGAAACCACGTTTCGACCCCTGTCCAACAATTTTTCTTCAAAAATTCACCAAACACAATTTTAACCACAATAACATAACCATAACCACCGTATATAGGCTCATTATATTCGTTATGGTTGTACGTAGACAAATTTTTGCAACTAACCTCAATGACGCATTTATCGCTTATCGTGAATTCCATATGATTCGTCAGACCCGACCGTGACCTCCTGGAATAAAGATATTACGCTTCTGGATGGCTGCCACCACTGTCAGAAGTGGATAAAAGTACGCGAGCCAGAGTAGAGACGTTAAATAGGAAAGCAAACGTTCTAACTAAGTCTGAAATACTCTGAAATACTTCGCTACGGTAGGACGTAGCTACGTGTCTCGCGAATCTTCCCGCCTAACTGAATTTTCCTCCTGAAATATTCACCGCGCATACTTACGCTCGTACATATCACTCCGGCTCTACCCTGCCCAGGCCCCCACCTCCCCGCGCACCCCCTACCATTCCGCTACTGTCTCTTATCTCGGGATACATTGAATCCTTAGCTGAAATCATCGAAGTGGTAGCTAACCGTAAAGAACTAGACGTGTGTAAGAAGCCTGGCTACCTGGATAAACGCAACCACAAATTTACATACGTTCGGATGCATTCAAATAACAAAGCCAACTGAACAGACACAATTAACGTAAAACCACAGTCTTCTAAGCGATCGAATAAAATCATATGAACATTAATATTTGCTTTCGACAATTCATAAGTCTAATACGTAATACTCGAATACACGCTTATAAGCGAATCGTTAAGTGGTATCGATAAAGTAATATCATACAACGACAAAAGAATATTGCAACGTAACATAATAGTACGAGGAGGATAGAATAAAAAGAGGAAGAAAAAAAAAAAAAAAGAAGAAAAAGAAAATGTCTACCGTAGACAAAGACTCCTCCCTCAATATCGATACCATAGAAATGCGACTAGAATTCGACAAGCACGCAGAGTATCTCCATTCCGTAGTCCCTAAATTTGTCGTGGCATTTGGGAAGCCCATCCCTTTTCTTATCGCCATCCCTTTTCCAAGAGACACACCTACGACAGTGTATTCCAGGCACACAAACACGTACATACATACTACACATAGGTGTATATGTACACAAATACACACACGTCTACATATACAGACATTTACCTTCTATTCGAGTTACCCACTGCTTCTCAAAGTCTCCTGTATCTACATGCGAGGCCTGATCCCCTTTGCTACCCCCACACGGACACAGTTCAGTCCTACCACCACAAGCACAGCCGCTCAACTCGAGGAAGCAGAAGAGGGTGCAATCAATAGGAAGTGCGGGGTTTAGCATGACAATCAACGATCAAATAAGAGAAACGTCACTCAGGGTTGTGTGTGTGTGTGTGTGTGGAAGGAGGAGGGGAGGGTGACGTACAGGATTCCATATACGAAGCATTCTGTAGGTGGGTGAATTTTTTTTGTACCCATGTATATTCATGTAACCACGTGTATGTGTACATACGGCAGTGTGTACGAGTAGGGTAGAAAGTTGTAGGGGATGAAGAACGCGGTTGGATATCTTCGACGTGGTTGAAGTTCTCAGGGATTCCTCGAGTACTGGTTAGAGTTCTATGGCATCGGGATGGATACCATGCGAGACAACCCTTAGGATAGACTGCGCCACCGTCGGTATCATTAGAAAATTTCAAGAGACCAACCTAAAGCTGTCTCTGACATCAAAGACGCGAAGGGGTAGATATAACTTATCCAGTTACCATCGGTAACGGGGGTGTGCGAGTGTACGGTATGAGGTCAAAGTAAAATTCAACCCCTTTTATACCGAGTGCTGATGTAACAACTACGACCCCGTCATGGATTCGCGAGGGGTGGCTGGGAGTCCTCACGTCACGATAGGAATGCCAATAGACGTTAAGGTTGCTTCTTATGAAATTACCATGAAATGTCCTACCTCCCCGCCGTCACCCTCCCCGTCCCTACAACGGGTTGGTATGAAATCGCGAGTTTCAGTGAGGCGCAGTCTTTTGGAAAATCGACGATATGAAACACCGGGATGCTACTTCTTTTTTATTTTTTATTTTTTTTTCCTTTTTCTTGCTTCCTTCTTTCTCCTTCTCCTTACACCCGAGTCCAAGAGGGGATAAAGTCCAAGGGGGTAAGGGTTGTTTCCAGCATCCACACCCACATCGTTTCCACATCGAGTGAGCAAAAAGAAAACGAGCGCTAGCTTCTTTGGCACGGTTAAAAAATATTGAACTCACCGAAGTAGAAGCCTATAAACTTCGTAAGGTTAAAGGTTCTCCGCGACCCTTTTCCACTGCGTGGAATAGCTGGCGAATGTCGACCTTTTGAATTCGTATAACTAAGAGGTAGTAAGGTCAGAAACCAATACCAGTTTCAATTTGAGGTGACTACCCCTTATGGCATACCAATACAGAGGAGTCCCCCCGACTGTGGAATTGATGTCGCAGCTTATCTCAAGGACAGAAGGGTATTCGTGGTATCGAAGAAGGAAGTACATCAGCCACACGTCACTGTCTTGGGACTTCCGGTCTTGGGTTTCGCGACACCTAACCTCACTTGATCTCTCATTCTCTCGTGCCACCCTCATTGCCATCCCGGGCACAAATCTCAGGCAAATCCCACCGTTAAATAAGTAGTTTCGCGACGGCACGCGTCCTGCAACAGAGGGACGTTTCCGTCGCGACGCTAAGGAGAAAGAAGACGACGAAGAAGAAGAATAAGGAGAATAAGGAGATAGGTGATCCTGCAGTAGAAGAGAGAAAGGGAGCCAGAAGAGTGGGGTGAGATCTCGTAGAAAAAATAGGAAGAGCAAGAAAAAAGGATATCGCTTTACATATCAGTTTACTCGGCAAATCAATTTCAGCTGGCTAAAAGCCGACTATAAATTTTACCGTAGGTTGGTAACGCCGCGTAAGGGCCGTGCGGTTGGCTTACGTAATAGCTAGTTGGTCGGCTGATTCAGCGTTTTCCCTCTTTTTCATTTTTTTTTTTTTAATTTCGCCCTCGCCTCTCCTTACCATTACTTCTTACAATTTCTCTTTCTTCCCTGCACCGCGTTGACCTTCATACCCCTTTCGTTACAGCAGCACTGCCTCTAACCATTGCCAACCACGTGCTCGCCCTTTGAAATTACACACCTTGATCTTTCTGTCTCTGTCTCTCTTGCTCTGACTGTGAGATTCATAACAAGGCGCCCTTACAGCGCGTCGACTTAAATTTTCAAAGGATTGATAATTATTCTCTGAAGATGCAACGTATAGACGTTATCGACAATCCGCTTAGTTAAGAACCAGTGCGATTATTGTGCGACGTATGTAACATTTTTTTTTTGTGTACACAAACGAGAATCTTACGTGAAAGTGCATCAAGAAATTTATCAGCCCCAATTACCGAAAGATAAAATCTCTTCACGCACCTGTCGCCTACTACGTGTGTAGCGTCTGAACTCGCATAGGAACCTAATCTAATCCAACAAATACAAAATTCACCTCGTGACCATGAATAACGTTGTAACCTATGTTCGTATAAAGGGCATACGAATTTCCATGTAATATGATTACATGAAATTTTCATGGATACTCGACAATAATGACGCGTCGCTATTTTAAAAACTGGCAAAGTAAACCGCGTATCGCGATGTATGTAATATCGCGAGGGTTAGATTACACATATACGTGCCTAACCCACACGTAGCCCGGATGCGATAGAGAATGATTGATAGTGCGTGCAAGGACATCGAGGAGGCAAGATTAATTCGAGCCCGTAGAAATGTCTATATGTATATACACGTATTATGTAGTATCATGAAAAACGGTTCGCGGCTCACTTCAGGGCATATATTCCTGTCTTGGGGTATCCGCGTCGCTTCACGCCTCCTCTCACGTCAACCTGCCGCTTCATTCACGTCACAGGAGCCACTCATCATGCTTCTCTCTTCATAAATAACAACGAGCCTCCTGCCACCTACCACAGCTCCACCTTTTCTACCGACACTTTTCCACGTTTTTTTTACTTTCCAACCACGAAACTCTCCCCACAGACGCACAGTTATAACTGAAAATCGTAGAGGTATAACAAAGCCTAACACGGCTCAACGGATTATAATAATAAAAAAAAAGAAAGAAAAAAAAAATCCGTCCAAAGTCAAAAAGTAAGAAATTTTCTGGCTATTGGTATCGTATACGGTATCGACATTAAACATCGCCATGTGCATTACTAACATCAATTATCTAAGCTGTTGTGTCTGCTCATAGAAGAATCACGTAGGTATGCATGCCTTTTAAGTTGGTAACCAACCGAGGAACGTCAGCAGGGGTACCAACTCTGTATGGGGTAACCTGAGAGACCCTTAAGCTGTCGTTAGACCAGTCGACTGCTGTTCGTTATAACCTATAGGTTAGCAAATAGGAGGAGGAAGTACGTGGCGTAGAGGTATTCCGCGAGTATAAGGATACGAGAGGGAGGGGATGGTCGGAGGGTTGAGAGCAGTAACGATGCAGGGTTGTAAAGGTTGCTGAGGCAGATAGACTAGAAGAGGGTTGTTACTCGGAGTAGAGGTTTCCCATTTGCTTGGGGTATCGGTAGACCTCAATGTGCAATCGCAAAGATACCCCAGCGCGCTTTCACTTGTCAGAGAAGGAAATATGGGCGACTGCATGTAGAAATAAAGTTTACTGTAAAGTGGCGCCATCTTCTTTGCTATCCTGACGCGCCGAGTTCTGGCTGCTCGTGGTTTGGATACCGTGGTTAGACGTCGGGATGGTTGGTTAAGAGTGCTAGGAGTATAAGGGGTGGTTCTTCTGCGGGTTAAGGTGGATGGTGCAAGGGTGATAGATTGCCTGGCGACGAAGAGAGCGCGCGTTCCGCCGGCAGTGATCTCTCGAGAAAGCCCAAGGCTCTGGCAGGATCTGGTTTTGAGTCCCGGCGATAGGACGATAGAACGTATCGTCGTATGATTTATTATCAGTGGCTGTCACGTACCCTCCGCCACCGCCGCCCCTAGTTACGCGAACGTTACCCGGCACTGATATTAATATCGTTATTCCCATTGCTACCATCGATGGGGTCGAAAGCTTTATCATACTCAGAGAAGACCGTTTAAGAATCCTTAGACTATTTTTGGAAAAAAGTATCAACTTTTATTTTGGAATCGTTGAATTTTCAGATACGAGATAACAGAGGGGGGTTAAATGTGTTAGAGTGAAGTTACTGAAATTAAGGGTAGACGTTAAAGCGGGGTAGCGTGAATTTTTGTTTATTTAATTCGTTTCACATTTTATTGTCATTGACGTCGTGTATTTGGAATATTCAAAACTTACGAGTGTCCGTGCTTCTTGTGATCGTGAAAAGTTTACTGGCTGATGATCGCGTCCAATGGCTGTGTAATCTTTGGGGTTGAGAATTGGTAGTGGGGGATGAGTGTTTACGTGACGATAGATACGTGCCATTTTTTTTTTTTCGGTTCCCCGTCTCACGTAAATACGAGTCGGCCCATAGATAGCGGGGGTTGGATATTGATAATCTTCATGCATGAAGAGGAGTCAGAGGGAGTGAAGTAAGAAAGTGGAGTGGGCGTAAGGCCGAAGTAAAAAGGGATGAAGGTATACAGGGATAGGGGTTGGAAAAAGGGCTAGGAAAGGGAGCAGAAAAGAAGGGGCCTTCTCCTACTCCCTGATGGCACTCTGCGTGTCGTTTGCCGATCCATATAGCCGAACTGAGCTATAGAAGGGTTGCCCAGGGAAACGAGATAAGCCGCTGGCAGATGTAAGGGATGAAAATCGTGAGGGAGGAAGATCGTCGTGAATTCCACCCAGTACGGGTTCGACTCGACTCCGGTACTTGAGCAAGGAGGACGAGAGAGACAGAAAAAATAGTTATAGCTATCGATCGAGAGAAACTAGCGAATTTCGAGAAATGTCACATGCCACGCGTCTACCAACCCCTTAAAGTCCACCACCCTCCCGCATTCGAGTCCCAGAACGAGTTCGCCAATCGGATTTGAATTAGCCATTCCATAGCATCCTCCTACCATCACTAGCAAGCCTAAGACAAACCGTTTTTTTTTTTTTTTTTTTCATTTCATCCCCTCTTGCTCTCACCCTCAAAGCACACGAGCGCTTCCTCGCATAAAGTGGCGATCGCGGGAAATTCGTTCTCGCAAAGTGCCATTTCGCGGAACGAAAGACTCGCGCGAGATGCCAGATAGAGCAGGAACAAATGGCACGATATATATACATATATACACATATGTATACGGGGGTACAGATACCCGTAGATGTTTTCGTGAACACACGTGATTCGTAGCATAGAGAAAAAACTCGCCCATATTCGTGGGAAATACGTCAGATAATATGGCTAACCGTAAGAATATCTTATGTCATTAGACATTTTCTTGTTTTCTTTTGCCTGTCTCCCCTTACACGAAATACACAAAGTAGTAGAAGCAGTCAGTAAACAATCAGACATCGCCTGTCGTGAAATGGAATCCGAAGATTCCCGATGTCAAATCTACGAAGATACCCGAACGCCGTTCGACTGCTCACAAGCCAAACATATTTCGCTAGCTCAACATACAGAATTCTCGTGTAAAGAAGTTTGCCGATTATCCACGTGGTATCGCGCGGAATCAATGTGTCTTTATGGTCCCATTACAAGGCCCATGATTGGAAACAAGAAGTCACTGGCATAGAATCCTGATATCCCATCAAGTATACACGTATATATACCAGCAAGATACGCTATTCTTGCGCACAGTAGAAAGCATTGGTCCTTGCATCGTTCCTTTTACGAGACCCTTACCAGTTTACGTTTCTCTGTAAATCTCGCTAATTTCAACGTGAACGGCCAGGGGTGCATTTTCACATATGTATGTAGTACATAGGCCATATATATATATATAATCGCAAATTGTCCCGGGCGTCGTATACCAGTTTTATTTGCAGTTTGAGTACGCACGGTAAAACAGCAGCCACCCGAGGTGGGTTTGGAAGAAAGTTCAACATTTTTACACTATACAAAATTTCACCTACGCTACGTTGACCTATGCCTATTTCGTTCTTTTTTTTTTACCTTGAAATTTAATTTGGTTGGTATTGCAGACTATGTGCCATTGCTAAAATCGTAAAGCAGTGGGTAAATACGCTCGACGCCCATGACGTTCCCATTACTTAAACGACTGTCGTGCTGCATGAACAGACTGGCGCATTCTCCAACTTTTCTCGAATCTGTCAAGTTCAGCCGAAGAGGAAGGCTGGAGGTGTCCCCCCCCCCCCCCCCCTCTTCCTCCTCTTCCGTGTGTACCCGGTTGACTTTCTTTGCGAGTGCGTATACATACAGATATACGAAAACACACTGTCGTCAGAGCTTTTCATTCACACCTTGAGGGATACCGAACTTCGCCAGCCCAACTTATACTCCACTCGAATTGCCTGCTGGCGCCCACTGACGTGCTTACTCATATCGCGGAGTTTCTCGATAGTTGTTGCCAAATAGCATTTCGTCAATGTCAACTGGCGTCGAGGTTTTTCAGGATGCCGTCGTGTCTGACGAAAAAATTGCCGACTTTTTTGCCTCCCCGTTTTCTTCTCTTTTCTTTTTTCATCGCGCGATTCTTACTTTTTCCAGCGCCAACTTCTTCTTGCCTTCTTCGACGCCTGGAGTCGCGCGAGTAAATTTGAAAATACCGTAGGTGCCTCGTCTGATACATGGAACATGTGATAAATGCCATGTACGAGAAAGTCTCGCAAGTTGTAATTTGTCTTCGGTCACACTGGCCAGGCTGACCTAACTCAACGTGGTATAATCCAAAGTCATAGCACTGTTGAGACCTTCGGGCGTCTTCGGGATAATTCGTAATATCATCCAGCAGGTGGTTGATTAAGACCGTCTTCGTCGTCGTCGTTCCAGACTGCTCAGCAAAAACGGAAGATGGTGGCTGTCGTTGGTGACGGTGGACTGGAATGAGGATAAGGAGGGGTAGGTAGCTCTAGTGTTCAATAATTAAGTGGAACCTGTTGCGCCAGCAACCCCAAGGCCCAACCAACCTACCCTCTCCCACCCCTCGATTGCCGAGAATATCAGGCTGGCACCGCGAGCGCGCGGAATTCATTATTCATGCCAATTAAGCGAGGCGGATGGCTTGCCGTTTTGCGAGGGTTAACCATGCAGTATATGGTCTATGCATAAATCTCTAATCACAGTCGTTACCAACCCTCGGTGTGCGAGCGATAAAATGAAGAAAAAGGATGATTTCTCTATTTATATCTTGTAAAGGAAAAAGATGCTAAACACGAGTATTTCATTCCTCAGCATCCCTTCGTAGAAGGCACGAGACGTAGGAGCATTTTGGTAGATTCCGAACAAACTACGCACGTTTCAAACCCCCAGCGAAGTCGCTCTCTCTCTCTCTCTCTCCCACTCCTTCGATCCTCTCAGTCTGTCGTTCTGTGTATATTTTCTGCCTTATCTTTTTGCTCATATATTATATTGGTCTCTGTAGACACAGAGGAGGCCTTCTACACTCTTCCTCCCTTTTCTTTCTTCATGCCAGCCAGTCATCCAACCATACAGCCAGCCAGTCCACCCACTCGCCCACCGACGTAGCCCACCAACCCACACTCCCTCGTATCCCACCACCCAGCGACCCCATTCTAGGTGCCTTTCAAGTTTTACCATCAGTCAGCGGGATTTAGCCTCTTCCACTCTCCCGACTACCCTTGTATCCTTACTATCCCCACCCTCGACAGTCACCCCCACACACATGCCGTTGACGGGGACTCAATACCATCCCCCTCACACAATCATCCCTCCCGAAGCGCCACTCTCTCTCACGTACGGCAACCAAACCGACCTCATCCTGCTCTATGTAGGAACTCATCCCCTATACACCAGACCCCCCCCCATCCCCCCTCCCCCAGAAAGTCGACAGCCCGGCCACTCTCTTGCAGCCCTCCCTACCCCGCGTCTCCACTCATCGAATTCGCTCTTGCTATGACGACATCGCATTGGCGCGTATCAATTTTGAAAATAACAATCCCGACTCTACCGGATCTACCTTCTCTGATGTGAAGCTTCCTCTTATATGTACAGTGCGAGTAGATGGCGTTCTTTTGTCTCCTTTTGTATTACTTTATTTCTCTGTGCTCTCTCTCTCTCTCTCTCTCTATCTTTTCCTTACTTTCCTTCCCTTGTTCTGCTTTCTTATATATGCGTGTACTCCCTTTTCTCTCTCCGAGCGTATATCTCGGTATTTGACTCGCAGACTCCGCCGTTCCTTCCGGTAATGGTCCTGACGTCTAGCTTGAACACGCAGAATCCTATTTCACGTGATAACGATTAGAAGGTACCGATGCACCGGGACACCTCGTGTCTTCCTTGTCGTTTTACTTCGACTTGCAAGCCGTCAGAAGAAATTTGCCGTAATGCGTTTCGACGACGTCAAAAATTTTCATGATTTAAAAAAAAAAACGCTTAAGGACTTAAACATCCGATTGTCAATGCCCTACGTTGTTATTGTTGACGGGTATTTTCATATCCATAACGTCATGTGCAAAAAATTTCACCAAATTTGACGTGTTAAAAAATGTCAAGAAATCATATGATTTTTTATTAAGAAAAAAAAAAAAACTATAATCGATTCTTCACTTTTCCACGTTATATTCGGGCTATACACGCGTCAGTGTTAAAACGCCCATAATACATGCATAATAACTGCTCGATGCAAAAAAGAAAAGTGACGATGCAAATATGAAGAGAGAGAGAGAGAGAGAGAGAAAATATGAAGAAAAAAGGGATTTGCCCGCGGTAATACGATACGGCAGGGAACTTTCTCCGAGAGTCCCCGCGACTCTCGTGGAGGATCCTGGATATGGGTAGCATATCCCGAAGGGTGAAACGCGATTCGGAGGGGTTGCTCTATGGCCACCCCAACCGACGCCATCTCTCCCGCCTCTCTCCGACGTCACGCAGTAATCTTTTACGGTCTATCTCGTGGCGCTTCGCTATACGAGGTCCCGTCTTACATTTCTGTCTCCGAACTTTTTCGCGACACCCGGTATATTCGCTGTTTCGTCGAGGCTCAAGAAGCGCGACGAAGACACCCAACTTCGAGAAGGGATTTCCTAGGGGATAAAGGATCAAGGATCCCGTATGTGATGCAAGCTTATATCTATGCACGTACGTGTACCGTTATACGCGTATATTTTGCTATCCTATATTCTCTTCAGCGAACCTGAGTCCACCCCCACCCCCTCCTCGCCCCTTCTCATCCTCTGACCTCCATCTTGAATAGAGTTGCGTAGTTACCGTTCTTAAGTTTTACAGGATGACATCCTGTCAGCCCACCTGGTCTAATATCAGACATCATCCCTTACAGAAGAGACAACCCTTATCCATTTTTCACTCACTCAAAGGACAACCTCGCGACTGGAGACGCAGTGCATCTGTGTATATTTTACTAAAGTCACTAGAACAGGAAGGGGGGGGGGGATAAAAGTAACTAGGAAAAATAGGGAGGAGAAGAATACATATAGACGATTGGGGTTAACGTGAATATATAGCAATGGCCAGTTGGCCAGTTGTCGATTCCCTGGACCGAGTGGACTCCATTTTCTGTTGGGGTTGCGAAAACGTGATGGCGGCCATTGCACGTGGTGATAGTAGGGGCATACGGGTACAGTTAAGGGATGCGAAAGATACGTAGAAGTTCCTTCTCTCGTGTCTCGTACAAGTTTCAGAGCTTTGAATGAGTTTTTTGGGGTAGGTCGGAGTTACGTTTTAGGGGTTGATGATTACTTAACGTACGGAAGTTAGGTCTGAATGGTCCCTACGACGGGATTGTGCGTTATGTTAATTTAACATTCTCCCCCTGGCTGAGCGATTCGAGACAAAGGGAAAAAGGAACGGAGACACGCGATCGTTAGCGAACGGTTAAAGTGAGAATTGATAAGCAGCCATTACGCAGGGTGCTTGTTGTTTTTTTTTTCTTTTTCTTTTTTTTGTGAAATCTTGTAAAGCGAGATAGAATTTTCCAATTAAAAAGTCAAAAGAACAAAGTTGCTCAAGCGGCACTTGTTTTCGATATATAACATTGGCGTTTTGGAAGCGCGAGATAATTTTCTCGGTTGAAAGAAGACAATTTTTGGTCTCCTGTCCTTTTCCTTTCACGCTTAAGAATTCTTCTTTTCTTGTGGATGTACGCGGGGAGGCTTCCTGGAGGATGTTAGGAAGCAAGGACCTCTCGGGTTGGCTTCCCCGCTGTTTTTCCCCTTTTCTCTCTTTATTCTGTCTTCTCGCGCACCCCGTCAGCCTCTCTCGCTCTATCTTGTCCTCATTGTTATCTCTTCTCTTTGTCTCTCTCCGACGTATCCTTTCTATAGCTTCTTTTCTCTTGCAACGGCATACGAGACATACATATTTCGTAGGCTCCGGATCCTGCGTATCTTTTGAAGAACATCCCCTGGGAACCGAATGGCACCCCTAACGCGGCACGCACATATGTAAGTGGATACATACGCGTACGCGCGCGCGTGTACGTGTACACACACTATCGAAGAGTCACGAAAGAGAGATACGAGGAAGAATCCATAAAACACCCACCGCCTTCGGATCGACTCGGCTTGAGGCCCACCTCTTCGAATCCCCGAAGGGTAGGTACATTTTGGACGAAGGTCGCGTAGAAATAGGGGATGAAAGCTCTGCTCCTTAGATGGGCCAGAATTTTGGCTCAAGTGCGTCCTGATATATTCCGAAAAATGTATTGGTGGTTGGATGCCAGGGGGTTGATGGGGTAGTTACGTATTCTGATGTCTCGTATTGAATTTTTACTTTTTTTTTTTTTTTGTCCTATAAATATCTAGACCTCGACGTTGCGGATGGCCAATCCCTTCTGCGAATTCACGGTATCTGTTGAGATCAGCGTGGAGGTTGGCGGAGCCGAGGATGGCTGGGATCACCAATGTCAGGGAGAGTAGCGGGGGTTGGCAAGCGGGTTGGGGCACCATTGTGGGGGTTGCACATATAGATACATATATGCGTAGCATATAGGGGATTGGCAGTCGTGTCTCTCCACATATGAAATTCCAGGAGCGTACCCGCCCTTCAAAACTCCCAGGCACCAATGTCGCGTCTCTGATGCCTGACAGACTCAATTTTTGTTATTTCTTGGTTATTTTGCCATTGTATTCCGCCTTTCTCAGCATATTACATTCCACTCGGTCTTCTATTCCTCGAGGACTGCTCTTCGTCTTTTTCTCCTTTTCTTTTCTTCCTCTCTTTGTGTGTTATCCTCCGCCCCCTTCACGACCCATTTCATATACCCGCCACTTCACCCTCCTTCACTCACTCAGAATTCTTCTTTACCCTTGCGCGACGCTCCTTTCGCGGTTATCACGACCCTTTGTTCCTGAAACTGTTTCAAGGAGAAGATGGACCCGGCCGTATGATCGATCCTAGAAGGGATTTCATTTTCTCCGAGGAATCAGAAACACCGTTTAACGTAAACTTACCCCTGCGAGACATTGTCGCTTAGGGTAGTTACTTAAGAATTTAAGGTAATTTTGCCAAACTATTTTCCAAGTCAGACACTGTCTTACTGCTTTAAACCAGACCGACACGAGCACCGTCACCGTCGTACAGTCATACAGTTACGTTCCACCCTCTTCGGGACCCTCGAGGTAGTAAGTTACGGTACACCCTGCTTTCAACCCCTAAGGTGGGTGGGTGCTGGGAGAGCACAGTGGCTGAAGTAAAATAGCGAGATTATATTATTCCTGCGGTCGAGAGGGTCGTCATATTTTCTCGACAAAATTGCTCCGACCCCAATGTGTCTAGTCCCGGGTAGTCTATCCAAATACGTGTATGTATATCTATAGAGGTACCTATGCACATAGAACCCGGAAAGACTTGAGGAAAAGCCAGAGAATCTCCTACAGGATAAACCACTTCATGACACACTGGACTCCGGTCAATTTATTCGAGTCCGGAATGAAATGCACGGGCTTACCTAGGATCTCCAGCTTCGTATTCTGCAATCGACACAAGTATGTACAAATGCAAATTTGTAAATTAACTTGGACTCGTTCGACAAGTTCCGGACTTTTTTTAACCCTTTTCAAAAAGTCGAATATTACCATTTTCAATTCAACCCATGACAAGTGATCGTTGCGTAATTATTGTACAATACCGTGTAAGGGTGAAAATTAAATTTTTCGCAATTTTGCAAATGTTTCAAAGAGTATTTGCTTGCAAGAAGAGTATAAGGGTGCGAGAGGAGAGTAAGGGTGAATCCCGCCCTTGAAGCAGCACTCCCGGATAGTCCTGGCTGAAGAGAGCAGCAGGCGATAAGATATTTGCATTTGCCATTTCCTCGCGCGAGTGCAACCCTTCATATTTTCGGAACGGCCATCCCCTCTCGAGTTCTCGTTGGCTATGCGAAAGGTGGCAGTGACGGTGGTGGTAACGCAGGGGTTGAAGGAGGATGAGTTGAAGATGGTATAGAGATGGAGGTCGAGAAGGAGGTGCGCCAGCTCTGTTATAGGAGCAACGGTATGATATGCAAAAATATGTGATAAGGGTGGCTTGGGTCTTTGGGCGTGTGTGTTACTACGAGAAAGGAAGGGCTGCCAGTTCTGAGAAGGAACGAGATACTAGTATGTATACATAGTATATGGCAACGCTATCAGAAGCGAGGCCCCAAGGGGGTTTCCATGAGAAGAACCGAGCGACCAACCAGCAACCGCGAACCAGCAAGAGCGACAAGAATTTTCATATCTCAATATCACTAGGAGCTGTATCCTGAAAAATTGTATTTCTCTCTCTCTCTCACCTCTATATGAATAAAAGGACAGCCGAATCCTGCCAATGCTAAGCAAACCAAGAATCTGAAGAGGAGAAAAAAAAATATTCTGATAAAAACAACAGGGCAATTAATTTAAGTCGTTACTGACGTAAAAAGCCCTAACGATCCGCAAAAGTCCCAGTCGTGGATAATGACACGTGGAATTGCGCGATAATTTACACCGGGTTGGTGCATTTGCATGTAAGGGACGGTGTGTACGGAGTTCGTGACTAAATGTAGTGAAAAATCGTAGCTCTTTATTGAAACTACTCCGGGAGCAGCCGGTACTGGGGATGGTGAAAGGGAGGGGAGGGGGGGAGGGAGGGAGGGTTGGAGAGAATGAGAGGTGGGAAAAGAGATGGAAAGAGAGAAAAAAAAGACGAAAGGGAGAAGGAGAGAGAATGTGAGTTACGCGTAGGTACGTATATGTCCGTATCTCGCGGCTGAACTACCCCGAGAGTCGGCGGCGGCGGAGATGAAGGTGTTAGGGGTAGCAGGCTGCCAGTGACAGCTACATTTATACGTTTCGCGGATTTTCCATATCGAGATTTGTCGGGCGCGCAAGCCGTTTATGCCGTTCTGCAAATAATGCCAGGAGGATTTGTATCTGTCAGAAGTTAGCAACGTGCGCGCTGTGTATAGATAGGAGAGAAGGTTAGATCAGACTAGGGTTAGGTTAGACGTCAGAAAACGTATTGGATCTGAAACAGAGTGAGCGTGGAATCCAGTTGAAAGTGACGAATTTTCAAAAATACTTTTATATCCAAACCCCGTGTACTAAAGATACACATACGCTTGTCAGTCCGTTCAAATCCGACAGTTTTTACTTACCGTACAAATTTCGACGTGATAATTAATTGCGTACGATAAAAAAAATACTTAAACAAAATTAAGAAAAAAAAAAAGAAAAAAAAATTTTTTCTACAGACATACTCGTGCCTCGCTAGTCAGAGCCGTACTAACCCTTTCAGAGCCAATTGGGACCGCGAGAACCCCTAGTCCCCGATTCTCCCCACACATCCGTGTACAGGGAACTGCGATTGGTCCCCGTAGCTAATAATAACCAGCTAGGAGTGGGGATTCGACATATGACATTCACATATGGTAGGAGTATTCGCGACACTCACCAGTCGTCTAGCAGCTCGAAAAAAGATATAGCTAAAGAAATTTGTTCGCGTTAAAATATTCGCGACGTCTCGAGAGGACGATAGGAATAGGGCTGGGACGGTAAATACGACAGAAACGAGAGAGAAGGAGAATGAGAACGAAAGAAAATGTCACGGACGGAATTTACTCCCGCCAATGTCTCCCGACGAAATCATTAAATTGGCCGCGGCTCAGCGAGCCCGCATTCGTATCGGCATTTCGCCAGTTTGCCCTTTTAACTTTTGGCCCTGTCGACCGGCTAAATATATTTGCAAATATGTACGTATATCCCTGTCGATATATTTCTACCCTTCAAATCCTATGTATATAACCATGCATACACCACTCCCGATACCCTTTTTCCTCGTCTGACTGGGATGCCCGACTAGATACGTACGTAGCACACTGGATACTTGGATGCTGCTTGCCCCGACACACCGTCAACATAATAATCAGGTAGATACGGCGGCAGCCACTCTGTCCATACAAAGTATGTAAATCAGTGTGGCTCTCGTCCATTTCTATCCTTGTCTCTCCCACTCCTCGACGACACGCTCGCGTTTCTCATACCGCATCCCTGGTCTTTCTCTCTTGCTCTATTGCCTTAACCATATAGCTATACAATATATCCCGACATACATATATACGCGTACACCAGAGCATTCACAATACCACGCTGCTGTTCCTCTTACACGCGAAGACCGAGTTTCTCTTATAAAATTCTAAGGAATCCGAAATACCATTTTATCGATTGAAAAGTGAAGGGTAGTTTAGATAAAAAAAAAAGAAAAAAAAGATTAGAAATCACGTATAAGAGTATTATAAAAATATTTTATTTAATCTAAAAAAGCATCGTCATGACGTAACTTGCTTTTCACGCGTGCGACTCTGAGGTGGGACGGAGGGAGAGAATAGGTAGAATACCTACTGGCGATGAACTATAGGGACCAATCATCCCTGTAAGAGTCTGTAGAGGAATAGACCCGGGTGGGTACTGACTGGGGCTGCTCGTATGCAAATTGGCTGATATTGTCGTGCGTTACGTGGTACTCAGGTATACGTATACCTCGAGTCCCTCTCCTCTTCATATATATATATATATAGTTATATGAATATGTATATATATACACACAATATGTATATATACATATGTACGTTATGGTACGTCAAAGCTGCTGCGCGGCACGTAGGTAGGTATATGTATGCACCGAAGCTGGAGCGAACCAGGTAGAGACGAGAAGAGAGCAGAAGCGATTCAGCCGATGCAAATTCGCGGACTAAAACGGAGTGCATAAAGCCGAAAGCTCAGCCGGCTTGAGTTCGTGGTGCGATTTGCATAAGTGTCCTGGCAGCTGCGCGATCCTTTCGCGAAACACGTGCCCCGCCATACGATTCCGGTACAGCCAGTTTATAGGCCCAACACTGTATGTATACGTATTACGAAGGCAGTCGCCTTACAGTCTTGTAGGGAAAGACGCATGCGCAGACGAAATATATATATATATATGTATGTACATACATGTATATATAGAAGTATTTCGTTACTAAAAGTTGTCACCGTACGACGGAGTATTTTCGAAAAAGGGAGAGAAAAAGAAAAATTTGTCCATACTCGTAGCGAGCTGGAAAATGTAAGAGGTGTCGCGTCGCTCTCTCGACCCAAGCCACGGGGAATAAGATATGGAGATTTTCAATTCGGGTAAAATTTAAGAATTTACCCCTGCGTCGAGGGGCGCGCGGGCCGCGAAGGAGGGTGCAGGATATGTATTATGCGAGGGAGGTGTGTGTGTGACGTGTGTGGCGGCCATTACGGAGTGCCGGGGGTGGTTGCCAGGCAACGCCTTTCAAGCCCCACATACTCACACCACTCTTAACCAACCCCTAGAGTCCTCCCTCGTACGGTCGAGGGAGGACTTTCGAGTCGTACTTTCATTTCTGAATATAACCTGGACCCTGACCATCACTCTCATATACGAGGATGTCCTGCTCGAGCAAGTAGATCATGGAGCGTTTGAACTTGCATTTGACACGAAGTGAGTAATAAAAGCAGACTCACGATTATTCCTTGTGAGAACCGAAAGTTCGGTAGCAAAACAATGTCAATAACGTTGTGAGTCGTAGCGGCTTAAAACTTGTAAATTAATCCGAATTCACATGAAAAAATACTGAATGAAAAAATACGCTACTAATCACCAGGCATCGATTGAAGCACGATACACAATGAAAAATGTACAATTGAATATACATATAGCAGCGAGACAGTATAACGCAGGGATAAAAATTTATCCATTATTTTATTTTATTTTTTTTTCTTTTCTCGTACGACAAAACATCCTCATACAATACGTACGTCTCGATCCCATAAACATTCCAATTTGCAGCGAAGGGATCCGTAATAAAATCCTTGAGAATTTTCCACAGCGATCGGAATTCCTAATGCGAATTAAACGGTTCGGCATTGAGTGTCCTAAATTGGGTGTAACATTCGATCGTTGACTCGAAACGACACAAGCGCGTAATCCCGACTGTCTACGTAGATAGATACACACACACAGAGATGCCACCGATTTAATACACGCGTGTACACACACACATATGAAAAAAGGCAAGTATCGAGGACGGTTCGATAAACATCAAAGTATTGTGCAATCAACCGGCTATTTGGTGTCATTGTCCCGTGAGTTAGGCAGCATTCTCATGGAACTCGTCCCATAGGATATATAGGTAGTCCAGCATTTGTTTGCATGTACAAAGGTCCCAGCCGATTCTACCTGAGACTCGGAAGTTTCCTGGTTACCTGACCTAGTCTAAGGTAACCCAACCAAAGCCCGAGTTTAAGCCCCATAAAGAAAAGAAGAGGGTTCGGTATAGTTGCGCAAGACTATTTTCTCAAGCCCGACATACGTCGTAGCGTCAGAATCATCAACCCCGACAGGTCCCACTTTAATGACAACCTAACCTCCAAAGCATCTAACCATACCAGGGCCTTGTGGTAAAGCTACCTGCCGAACAAAGGTCCCCCCCCCCCCTCTCCACCCCAAAAAAAGGCGAAAAAGGTGCGAGTGTACTATTCCTAATATGGCATTATATGACGATACGGTGATTAATAATGTCTATGGATCGAGGGTGAGTAATCCTGAAGGGATGCTGACTGCTCCTGTGTCTTTCGTCAATTCTCTATCCGTAAAAATGATCGGACGTCATTGTCAGCGTCGCCTAATGGCGATGCCATTACTGCGATATAATCTGAGCATTGATGGTTTTAACGGTCCCAGGATGTGGAAGCAGAATTGAGAGTTCACAGTGAAATCGCAAGGACGGTTGGATATTTAATAAGGGACTGTGGAGAGGAGACGAAGGAGAGTGGGGGGGGGGGGGGATGGAGCTAAGGTGGAAGATGGAAGATAGAAGGTAGAAGGTTGAAGGTGGTACGTTGGTAGAATGGATGAGCATAGGCGCATAGTCATATATCCATAGATCGGAACGGGCTATATTTCGCAGGAGATATTTCCAATTTCTCTTCGCACAAAGTGGCGCGCTGTGCCGGCTTCGTGTCGAGAGTAAGGCTGGTGGTTGTGAAGAAGGCGTAGGTGGTGGAGGTTGCTGAAGCTGGTGGAGGCCAGGCTGGTAATGGTGGAAAATCCGTCGGCTGAATTGAAGCGAGACGTCGTGAAATTGAACAACGTATGTAATATATATATATATATATATATATGTGTATATATATATATATATTGCACGAATCGTATATGTGCCTATATAATAACCCTATGTATCAACCAGCAGTCGTATTTCGTCCGTACGACAAGGATATAGAAGAATGGGAAAAAGATAGATTGAAAATACGAGAAGAGTAAGGTATAATAAAAAGGGATGGGTGGCTACGTACAAATGCTGAATTCGAATCCTTCCTCGATGAATCACATCCTCTTAACCAAATCCGCGCGATACGTTCTTCGCGTTAAGCTGACTTATTAAAGGATATTTCGATGCATTCGTAACGCGCGTCAGGTTTGTTCGACGTGCAAAGTTTCATCGTCGCCGTAAGTCACGCAATGTGCTCCAGGAGATATATACGTCACTCGTAATTCGTTAATACTGAGTGCAACGACTGTCGAGGCTAACCTCTTCGGGAGCATTTTCTTGCACGAGGTAATTAGGTACACGCGGTATCTCGATGACACGTGTTCGGCGTAACGTAACCTAAGCTAAATCCGCAAAATTGGCCAAGAATCAAAGTACCCTATGTAAACAGTGACTTTTTACCCAGTACACGCATTTAAGGGTGTCCATTATAGAGGGGTACTTGACACGCGTTAAATATTTGCCACTACTCAGAGCCAGGTATATCCTTTTTCCGGTCTTTGGCTGTGCATCCCCCTGACCTGGTCCAGGATTGGGCCCATTGTCAGCGAAAATACACACACTCAACGTTCACGTATATATACGTATATACCTGTGCCACTCTGTCCTCGCAGTAACCCTTTGACCTTTCACCGGTCCATAAACCCGTCCCGTGTAACGATGCGTGTATCTCTTGGGCATTGATCGGAGGAAAAAAAAAAAAAGTCGTCAGAGAAAGAAAAGTCGAAATTTATTGCTACGTTACGCGTTACGTCACGCATGCGTGATCGGTATGCAATACAGGTCGTGCGATATCCATACAAGCGCAACTCCGTGCAATAACAATTCCGGATCTCTCGATAGCCGTAAAAATGCATACGATTAAACCCTCGCATGATTCGCGCCCTTTGTCAAGAGGGTTGCGTCGTGCGTCTAATGTTCTCCCCATAAATCAGAGATTACGCTCGCAAATGGACCCTTTCGAAAAGAGTCAAAAGGACGAGAGAGAGAGAGAGAGAGAGGAAAAACGTTCAAATGTCAACCGTGCACAAAATACCAAAGTCCATACGGGCATATTTAAAGGGGATGAAAAAAAAATAGTATATATTAAATCTACACAGACGTAAAGGGGATTGACCAAAAATTCAACGGTGGCTACTGGTAAATTCCAATCTCCACCCCCGTACGTAAACTTCCCTAATTAGAGGATGCTCGCGAAATTCGACCAATTAGCGCATCATCCCCCCACCCCTATCGTCGGTAGCGATCGATTATCGATAATATCCTGCTAAAGGGACATACAGAGGCATACGTATAGTGATACATAGTAACGATGGAGTAATAGGATCATTCGTACAAATATGAACATCGTTACAGGATGCGCAGACGTATCTTCGACATCTATTAAATTATCATCGATAATTGAATTCGAGATCCTGGCCGTTCATGCATCTCCTGAAAGCTCGTATCGTTCAAGTACCGAGTTACAACTCGCTCCTTTTCTCAATCCCGTATCATTCAACCCTTATATTCGCAAACCGAAAGTGACGTAAATAGATAGCTGAGATATATGTTGGTTTACCTATGTTTCTGTAGAAATTGTATATATATATATATATAGGATCTATACCTATCTAGGCGCATATATTTTGTATATATATATATATATATATATATATATATACATGATACACGGACTTATGCGAACACACGTAAAAGCACGCGTTCGATGCATACGGGATATTTAAATGGAGATCAGCAGCCGTTATTATAATTCGGGCGACGAATACGTTTTCACGGGGCATTCAGAGACTTTTTCCCATCGAGCCAAGATGGAAACGTCGCTCTCATGACCATACGTGAGTTCTGAGCTATTATGCTTTATGCTAGACCGAGGATGGAATGAATGTGACTTTTATAAAAAATGATTATGTTGCTAAAACTTAACGGGAGAATTAACATGTTTTTTTTTTTTTTTTGAATATGAGTTTCAGTGTCAATTGCAAAATATGACAGTTGCGCGAGTGACGTCATAACTTGATTTAACGATAAAAACAATTTCGATAGTGAACGTGAATTATGACTTTGATTTGAAATCCAGAAAGGAGGTTAGTCGAGATTAAGCTGGGTTAGGGTGGCACAATTAACTCGATTTGAATCTTGATCATGGATATATTATACCGGAAATATAGGTTAAGCGGAAGTTAGTGATCCTTACACTAGATACCCGTAGTTTGCAGAGAAGCGAGAGGATCGAAACTCGTTAAGTGGACTTGGCTTCCTACGAGCTCCTTAAGATTCCTACGAGGGTGTGTGTGTGACTAAAGGGGGTAGCAACTTGTTGCATAATAACGCTAAGGGGTGGATAGAGGTAAGTTTCTCAGTAAGGAATGAGCGCGCAAGCGCTAAGAACTTCCTGACTTGAAGGATGAGACCTTTGTCTGGTCCATAAGCTCAAAAAAAAAAGTTCTTGTTTCGCCCAACATCAAGTAATAAGAAAATTTTGAAAAGGACCAAATGGAGCATGAAATGAAAAAAAAAAAATCATATTCGCCCAAACGTCTCTAACGATTTAAAAAAATTGTTCGACGATGCGATCAGTTAAAATAAATTATTTGTTATTTAATTAAACAAAAATAAGGCGACCATCCATCCACCAGTAATTTTATCTTAAAATTATCTTAACTCACAAAAATCTAAATTCTCAAGAAAGCCATTCGTCAATCTCGTGCCAACTCGGAGATTCAACATCAACCACAGATCCGATACCGTCTGGATGCTAAAGTGGCTGGCCGTGTTAAGATGCATACAAGGCTGCGGGTGTACGATTAGCTTTTGATACCCTGCTCCCAGGGCCTTCCTGGCTCCGTAAAAGGAGCAGACAGCCAGACAGACATATAATTTCAAGGATAAGATCTAAAGCATCGCCTCCTTGGCACAGACGGGTACCGACCCAGGCATAAGGGGTTGAGTGCGCCATGTGTGGAACGGGGACTCCTAGTCTCACGTTCCTGGATACGAGGACTCCCGAAGGAGAGGTAGGTAGTAAGTAGTAGGTACTAGGGAACGAGGTTGAAAAGGGTGAAGATAGTGGGACTGGGTAGAGACAAGGTATAGAAATAAAAGAAACCTAGATTAGGTTAGGTTTTTACAGCTGAGGATTATACATGTGGTACCTGCCCATGATAAAGGACATACCGAATTTTTGACTTGTCCTTGAAATATTTTTCGATTTTTAACAATTGCGATATTTTCGAAATGTATTCTGTCTGATGTTTAAATAAGGGTTGTGTGGGATTCCCACAATTTTTTGTTAATGTCCATTCAGCGAGGGTATTAGAAAGGAAAAAAACGAGGGGTTCGGGCATTAAGTGAAAAGAGGAAGAATAGAGTGGCGCATGTACGCGCCGTGGTTAGATGCAATAAAACATCGAAAAAGTGCATGCATCAGCGGGTCATTAAACACACTCTGGGCTCGGCCCACTGCATATGTTGCACCGGCAGTACACATACGGTTTTTGGTGTTTGTCGGTTACAGGGTAGAGTTAGTTAGCGTATATACCTATATATGCAAAGCCCCGGTTGATACATGCATGCATATGCGGATAGATAAAAGGAGTAAAGCCAGCATAGTCTAGCCTAACCTCTAACCCCCCTTATGCGATATACATTCGTGTGTGTTATGGGACCGTCCATCCTTCCCGTACCGGTAAGGCCCTTTACGCTCTGCTTTTTTGTAGATACTAAAAAATATTATAATCTATGCTTCGCTGGAAGAGAAAAATATAATTCATTATTGTAGGGATACAATAGACCGACACCGGTTACAGGGGTGAATCCCGCCCTGACGTGGGTAAAAAGGTTCGAAAGGGTTGACGAAGACCCCGGGGTGTCCTGCCTGGATTATATTTTATATCTTACATCCCCTCACGACTTCTCCGAGTGGATACTTGGTTCTATGACATTCTTACTGCAAGTCCCCACCTTTGGGCCCATCGACTACTTGGGTCTTTATGTAATTTTGCACTTTAATGTATTTCAGAAGTTTTATGATTTTGAAAAAAAAAATATATTTTGCCGAATTTATTTGGGCCCAGAATCAGGCCCATTGGGTATACTCAATATGCACGCGTAACGTCTGGGACTCAATGCCTTCCGGGTTCTACATAATTATATATGCAGGATGTATAATGCTTCTGTGCGGGGTGAATACGGCGTCGGATGTTATAGGGTTGGAAAGGGTTGATGAGTGCAACCGGTGTCTTCATCCCCACCTCTTTTAGAATAAACCCGCTCATTCGCTCCTGCTCTTCTGCCGGCCTTTCTCTCTCTCTCTCTCTCTCTTTCAGAAAAGAACCTCGCGGAATCCTGTCACAGGAAACGTCCTGCAGTTTCGTATCAAATGTCGCTCAAGGAACATTCGTCAGTTCGTGACTGATTCTAGTGTTGCAATTGGTTGCACTTTTATTTGTATGCATCGAGCGAAAACATTAATACGTGCATCGTCAGTGACGTGAAAATGTTTCAAGTGTATTTTTCGATTAGCTACGATTCTAAATGAAAATAATCGCCGAAATTTGCCGTGTATTGTTTCTTTCCTTTTTTTGAATTTTTAAATCGGGTTTAGTTAATGTTACTAAAGAACAAAGAGTTAAATGGGGTGAACAGTGTTGTGTTTGAAACTGCAGTTTTTTTTTTTTTTTTTCTGATAACAGTCTCCCCTCCATTCAACAATTTCTTTAAGGTGCACTTCCCGTTTTTCGTAGCTTCCGCCGGGAAACTTCGTGTTATCGTAATTTATTTATCAAACCTCTTTCCCACTCCCGGGATACTGGCTGAGCTGGGCGTCGCGACGATTTTATTCGCCATTGGAGAAAAATATAATATTTAACGGGAGGCGCCAGTCGTACTGCCAAGGGTGACGAAAAAGAAGGCGCCGCGGCGCGAACCGACGCGAGAAAATATCGATAATATCCCAGTTCAAAATTTTCGCGATAGATCGACGTTAATTGACAAAATTGCAAGTTTCGAACAATTTTATTTCTCTAATTCGAATTACGTCACATGAAAACAATTCAAATTCAAAATTATATATATAGACAATATATTTCGAACTCACCCATATAATTTCTTCTCCCGTCAGTTTCTCCTCGTACAGACGTGTAGTTTCTCCTCCGGTCCTTTGGATCCTTCGATCTTCCTGATCTTGGTGTTTAAGCATTTTGAAAATGCGTCGCGAATTTTGACTTAAAAAAATTGCCTACTAGACCAAACGACGTTTTTTCTTTTCAATTTCGTCTAATTAAACCGATCGACGTTTGCCCGGTACGTGACTTGGTTGTCGAAGACGAGAGTCGGTACTAAGATTGAAATATTTTCGAAATCCTAGAAACTCAAAATTAACACAAGAGCAATGGGTTGAAAAAGAAAACAAGGAAAAATAAATAGTGAAAGGGGAAAAACAAGTGAAGGACGCAATGGAGATCCCGACTAGAGGAGGGAGAGACTTCAGAGAATGAGTGTCTGAGAGTGGGGGTTGATTAACGGCATGGGGGGTGGATACTCACGGAGTGGGGGAATGACGTAATTAATTTGAAATAAAGACCCGGGAGCTTCGCAGAAAGAGGACAATCAGCTGTTGGTGTTCCTTGGGGACACTTCGCGTCCCGACCTCCGACAACATCTTTACACGTCGCGGTTTATTTATCGCTGTTTTTCGATTTTTTTTTCGTCGTTTATTTCTTTCCGGACAAAGTGATTCGCGACCATATTTCTCCATCACTGAGTGAACAATAACGTTATTTAATATGTATAATCCGCCAAGCGATTGTTATAAAAAAAATAAATAATTTTCACAACGTGCTATTAATGTAATCGGCACGCGAATTGTTTACTAGAAAATTTTCGAATAAACGCGGGAAAATGTGTTTCCGTGAAAGTGACTTTTTAAAGAACTGTGTCAAGTACCCGTCGCTCGACCAGAATTATTGAGGGACTAACCGGAACTGTTTTATGAAAAATGGAGTGAAAGTGACGTTACATGAAATTTGAAAATGTAAATATTTAAATAAAATGAAAAAAAAAAATATATAGTGAAAATTTTACTTGCGGTTTTTTTTTGCCAATGTAAATTTCCTCCGACTCAACGAAGAATATAGACGCATTTATTTGAGTATTATTGTATCGTGAATGCTCGATACCAAAAATTTGAAAAATACGAAAGCACGACAAGGAGACTCTCGAGGAATAATTCTTGAAGGATCTAAGGACGAGGACTGAATGCTGCCATCTCGAAGAAGCGTCCGACGAGAACTGTACCGTCGGTGGGCTGACGTCGGCGCCGTTGTCGAACGTCGCGACGCCGGCGTCGCTGTCTCATCCATCCTATATACCTAACAGATAAACCGCGCACGCTTCTAGGTTCCTTCGCACGCGCTACTCTTAATTCGTAATCTTGCTGCTTTTAAGTATTGTCAAAAAAAACCGCGAAATCTTCAAATTTTTGCTTTCTTAACGGAATACAAAAATATTAGTAAAAATCAAATGTAATATAGAGCGACGTAGAAGCAAGAGAACAGGAGGAAAATAATCGAGATAATTTTTTAAAATCATTTTCAAAAAAGTATCAAAAAGCATTTTGACGGAAGCTACAAAAAATTGATTTTGCAAAAAAAATGAATTTTTCAGTACCATAAGGCGCTAGGCTTTTATGAAATTTCTCAAAGGGACGGTCAATAGTTATTCCGTTCGGTAGCAACCCCTCTACGTATAGACCCCACCCTCTGTCACCCTCGCAGTTCAACCCTGAGTGCGTCGTGACGCCCTACACGCAGGCGTCAACATGGCCGACGTGTCTCCACGGCATCCAGTGCGCTACGGTGGATTTATTCGTTTGATAATTACACAAAAACCGCTCGCCAATTTGACTTTCGTCAATCGTTTAAATTCCGAGTGTAAACTGCATACGCGTGATTACCGAGAGTGTCAATTATACGTAAAACAGTAAAAAGCGATAAGTCACTACGCGCTGAGAACAATGCAGAATACTGGGTGGACGGAAAATCAATTTGCACAGGTTTAAAAATTCACAATATAACACCGTCAAATAAAACTGAACAAATTAACGAGTTTACGTTCGCTTGTCGATCAGAATTAGCCAAACAGAAACTACAGTGTTCAGAGTGCAGCCTACACAATAAATTAAAAATCGTACAATAAAATCAATTGCATAACACATAACAGATCCTCCTCCCGAAATTATTAGAATAGATAAAAAAAACTCCGGTCGTATCCTCGATTGTAAAATTATTTATTAAAAGAAAAAATGACGCAGGAACAAAAAAGTGAAGCATTGATGCAGTTTAGAAAAAAGATAAATCTACCTTAAAACTACCCCTTTTTTTAAAACTAAAACATCCTTTACACGACACTTTTCAAAACACACCCAACGCCACGAGGCATCCCTTACTCGATACATAAAAAAATAAGTACAATAACAGCCGGCAAAAAACACCCAATCCCTCAGGGAATGACAAAACGTCAAAAAAAAACAACAACATAAAAAAGAGGTAACATAATGCAAAAAAAAACACTAGAAAAAACACGCCGGCAAACTTCATAAAACTCATAGAGATGACGAAGCGTCCGAGTAAAACTGAGTCACGGTGTACGCAGCCGGCCTGTGGCGGTCGCGTATGCAAATTGGTGCACGCTCTGAATTTTAGGGGTGGTCGTGCGTATATACCTATATGAACGTGTATCTCCATACATGCATATACATACATAGGTCGAGTGTAGGATGTAAGGGGGTTGTAGGAAGCTCATTATTTCTGTGATAGGGGCACTGGGGTACGGCAGCCATCATGAAAATATCCCACCCCTCGAACATACATATACTCTATTCTGACTGGTTTAGCGGTACAGAAGTTCGAGATCCTTTTTTTTTTTTATCAAATTTTGTCAAACTATTCCTACACGTCACATGCACGCATTGGATGTTACGTATGAACCCATATGCATATACTAGACGAGTGCCACATGTATATCTATATATACAGGATACAAAGATCCATGAGAAGTCACCTAGTTAGGTATGCACGAAGCGATAAATCAAATCAGTGCTGTATTGTAAGTGAAAAGGTGGGGTCAGGTACATGGAAATAAGTCGTGAGAATAATTTTTGGATTATCGACTCGCGCGCGATATTCAAATTTCGTTTTGGGGTACCCGGTGCTGGCTGCAGGTAAGCGTCACGGGGTTTGTGCATAGGTAACGACAATAATAAAAAGAAAACAGGAGCGAAGGCACCTCTACTACCCTCGTTAGCCGAATTTTCAATGTTATAATTTATCACTGGGCCCCGCTGAGGAAAGGGGCCCAACGACGTTGGGACGTGCACAATAAGCCCCCCCCCCCCCTCTCCACGTATACCTGCGTGCATAATTTATACCAAGGATTTTTCCTTCCTCATCCTTCAAGGAAGGAAGCGATACACACTCGCACGACCTACCCTCGCGCACAGCCACGCAGCACTGTGCCCCTTCGAAGGAAAAAAAAAAAGGGTTTCTTTTTTTATTCACCGTCCTTTCTTCACCGCTCGCCTCCCCTTTGTTGCGTAATATGCATACGCACGTCTCCGGTAGCTACCTGCCTGATGCTGATGAAGGAGCAAGATTTTTTTTTTTTTTCTCAAAATAAAAAGATCCAGAAGGTTCGAGAGGAAGATGGAGAGAGAGAAGAATAAATCTTGTGGTAGGGGGATGGTGCTGTGGTACTTCTTTATTTTTCGTCCAACCCCCCCCCCCCCCCCCCACTACTTCTCTTTAGTCAGATTCTACCATTGAAAAAAAAAATGAAGAACGAGGGTCCACGATTGAATGCCGCTCTAATTATATGCAAAGACTCCAAGGGTTCCAGGACTGCCGCCGGAAGTTGGCTGCTGCTGCTGCTGCCGTTGTGGAAACGGTCAGGACCGATAGGAATGTCCTTTCGTAATTTACCTATCCAGATCCTAGAACGTTACGTATGTGACATCTACTTGAACTATCTATCTACCTATATGTATATGTGTCCGTATGTACTATGGGTTATGTAGAGATCCTGCCTAAACCCATCTATGTGGCTACGTAATACATTATGCATATATACCGGGTGTCCTATCGATGCACGTATGAGTTATCGCCGGGCCCCAAATTGCTTGCCAACGAGTGATGTAGAGCCGGTCCTGGAGATTTATTCTCATGGGATGTCCTCCTCTTCCTTCAGGACGATCCGCATTATCGGCTCGTCCTGCGCCTCTGCTCTCGCCAATTTCACAGAATGGAAATCACTCGGTCTCTTTGTCTCTCTCTCACTTTCTTTCTCGTTATCTTACGTATATATACTAACCTTCTCTCTTCGTTTCCTTTCTTCTGGTTACTTCTGGAAAGTTATAAATTTTGTTGTTTTTCTTTTATACAAAATATTGTATACTGTACTTTTATAAGATTAAGCTTTTATGTCTAAGACTTTTTTTTTATGATTATACAATAAAATATTGTGAAACAATTGTTCTTTTTTTAGGTCACTGTATATAACTTGATACAATATCAATTTTTTATGGAACCATACATGTTGTGTAATATATTATTCTAGTCAAAGATACATCCCCGTTATATGTCCATGTCTAATGTTCCAATTACTCAAGCAGGAGGTTAACACAATTGACCCAAATATCTATCACGATTAGGCATTATCGATTTAGACATTAGACGAGACACCTGACATTGGATTATCTTTGATTAAATTAGCCTAGGTTAGGTTTGGTTAGATCGGGCGACATTAAATTACGTTAAATGAGGTTAGCGAACGTCCGCATCCTAACCAATCGGGCACGAGTCTCTAATGAGACCTCAAGGCGAGCACTGCTTATGCTTAGATGCCTAAGGAATAAAATAACGACCCCCACCTAAGGGATGTCTATATATACATGTACCTACATACCTGAGGAACCCTTTTCCAACCCCAAACGCACATAGGCCAAAGCCCTTTTATGACGCAAAGTATGTAAATTTTTCATCGGTCGGTCGTTGGCTCCGTAGGCTACTCGATTTTTTTTTTTTTTTTTCTTAGGGGTGCGTCAACCCCCGTCAGGATGCTAGTTTCTTTCGACGTGGAACACAATCCACTTAATTTCAATCACAATGTCCCACTGGTTGGATCAAGCTCTATAAACATAGGTATGTATAATATAGGTATGCATCGTGCGTGTAGAGGAAATATGGAAGAGACAAAACGGGAATGAAGGAGCAGAAAATATGGAATTTCGGATAGGGGATGGACATCGATATTCCATAGTTCTCAGGAAATTTCAAGCATGGCCGAGTCGTTTGATCGCACTCACGCATCATAGGACCAGGGGGATGGAAGTTGCTAGGCTCATCATCATCCCCCTGTCGGATGCTAGTCGATCCACACCCCCTCGATTAGGATTTAGGGGCGAATTTCAACCAATTGGAAGGGACCAGAACAACCAATCGACAAAGTTCATATTTCGACTCGGTGACCATACTCCACTGACCTTGTTTATTGTCCATCTTGTTCCATACAGCCTCTTATTTCCCTTTGGTATTGTTCGTACAGCCATGATGATAATGATGATGCTGATGATCTATAAAACTCGTACATACTAATAATACTAAAATACATTGCACGATTTTCATATAGAATAATATAACTATACTGATAATATTCAATGTAATAAAAATACGTAGATACAATTATACCATTATTACCTAATGTTTTGATTCAAGCTACAAAAGCCTAATAGGAACTAGGCGAGTATGTCAGTTTTATAAAATCATTAAAACACGTCATTTGAAACAAAGTTATAAAAATAAATGACAATTCTATTTCCAAACACATTAACCTTACATAACATAGTCATAAACTTCCTACGATTAAAGATCATATAATCTCCCAACTGATCTACCAACCCAAAGGTTGCACTCAATCTAAATGAAATTTCAAAAAAATAAATATCATCGACCTATACCAGCAGATTGTTCTCCTAATAACCCACCGCTATTTCACCCTATAATTATTACCCAGCGAAGCATCCCCTAATGGGAACAGACAGGTTTCGTAGGATCTGCATGAGATCAGATTTTCATCCCTAGGATCCTAGGTGGTACAAATAGACAAGCAACCACGGACAGAAGTAAAGGGTAGAAAAAGACTCACTCACACTCACACATACCTACCTTGGTAAAAAGAATGAAAGGGGTTGTGCATATTTCAGTTAAGTTATACCTATATATATATATATACCGTACGTGCATATACAATACGTCAGGGTTAAGTCCCAAATATGTGTACGTGCGTACATGCGGTTAGCCATAGGGCCCACGTTAGCATCCCATTTTCTTTATGGTTAGCCATGCGCGAGATATTAGCATATGGTATCATATTTACCATGTAGATGGACCGCGGAGATAAGGCCCTCCTCCCCTCCCTTCTCCTCTCGAGTTTAGACGTGAGTGCATTTCGCTCGTCGTATCGATCGGTTATCGCAAAGAAAGGAACCAGGCCGTTCCATTGTTCGGCAGCACAGAGCCAGGGCGGTGGCCAACTTAAGAACTGCACTCGATGCGAATACATGTGCGTAACTGCATGATGCATCACGTGCATCATCGTCTTCCTGGGCGGCGGAAGGACGTATCGCATGGCAGGGTGGGCTGTGGGCTTGAAGCTCTTCCAGAAGAATGGGCCCGATGAAATCTTGGATGAGGAATAATAAAAAAAAAAAAAAAAAAAACGTTTCAGAGACTCTGGCGACGATCGGTAGTCTTTCTCTTGTTATTTTTTATTTTGTCTTTCGAATTTTCGTATTTGATATTGTTAGCCAAGGACGGAACTGGAGACGGTTTTATGGAATTTTAACGAACCAGGGAAATATTATACTATGCGGATGTGACGTGCTGCTCGCAAGACGTGGGCCCAAGATGCAATTTCACGGAAAAGCACACCCCCATCAGTGGAATAAGTGCTGGGGCGCCACCTGCACTTGATGGTGATGCATGCTACCCGTTTATCATTCCTCTTACTTGGTTTCGACTCAGTATATAATTCGGTGAAAGCAATCTGATTGCTTTGGTACAATTTTTTTTTTATATCACGACGAAATTAGAAACAGGGGTGGTTTGGTATAGTCATCTGTTCATACTAAATTAGTGTCTCTGTCGGTTTTTGTTGATGGTTAATTTATTGTAACGAGTGTACTTACGAAATTGTTAATTGGGGTGGTTTAATTAATGATACATCCTTAGGGTTGTACCGTGTGAATTGGAAGGGTTGCGTTTATAAACAGACTACGACAGTTCCATCTAGCGGCGGAAATGTCAACTAACTCTTGTGAAGGGTAGTCGGTAAAACAGCATCAACCCCTGATCCCGTCTTATCGATGATGTAGGACTCTTTAACCAGGGGGTAAGTTTTTTCACGACGCCAGCGACGCGCGAGGTAAAGTTGCATACTACGAAGGTGACATATATATATATATACTTTCTAACTTTCAACCCCCTAAGGCGTTTCAGTATCTTATACAACCATCAAAATATACCTAGGCGCACCGTAATCATCGACGAAAGTTTCGCGAGTGGGGCAACAAAGGAAATAGCCCTTATATAAGGGCAGATCATTATTGGAGTCCCGTGTTACTGCAACCCGATCAACGCCAAAGTCAACCCCGTAACCCGAAAAGGGTTGAACGCCCAAAATTTACATAGTAACCCCTTTCGCCCCTGAGGGTTGATGACCCGAGAGTCTCACCAACGTGCTAGTTCACTGTCCAGCCCCAAGTATCTAGGAAAACTACCCTAACCTCAGCAACGATCTTTATCGAACCGTCGGTATAAGCATAATGGCGCGCCTTAATATCCAAACGCGACAAACAGCTGCACCATTATTGATGTTTCCCAAACAGGTGAACCATTAGTTTGAAATTATAATCTTTTCAAAAAAGAAAAAAAAAAGAAAAGAAAATCCCTACCGCCCATGACCATGGCGTCTCTCTTTAAAACTGGTCTAAATCACTTCGGCCAGTCTAGACGTCTTACTCGTGATTAATGAGACACTTTGACATAACCTATACGCATTAATAAACTTCCTAATGACGTGATAATGAAGACATGGACGGTAGTTGCCGAAGAGACCCGATGACAATGACAAGAAGAAGGAGTGTAATTCGAGTCTCTGTACCTAACCTAAAAAAAAAGATAAAGAATCCAAGTGAGGTTGTGGGCGCCGAGAGAAGACGCACTCCTCCCCTACTTCTTATCCCCGGGGCGGCAGGCGAAGTTCGTAAAGCCGAAGAAAACGAATGAAGAATAAGAAGCTAAAAAAAGAGAAGAGAAGCCAGCATAAAGGAAGCGTGGACGGTTCGCGTAACGATGCTGGAATTTTTTGTTATCTAGCTGACGATCCTCCGTGTTATTATGACTCCCTCTCGCGGCCATTAGAGAACCGAGAGATCAGGATCCGCGATCTTTGGCCGGAGGACCAGAGGATACCCATCTTCAGCGAGACAGTTGCAGACGGTAGGCGTAATGACACCGGCTTTTTATTAGGTGGATCAAACCCTTCATTACGGGGACACCTTTTGTCCCGAGGGACACCGGCGCTGTGCTGCCAGACGACTTTGGTCGTCAGGAAGACAGCGAGGGAGAGTGAGAGGGAAAGAGGGTTGAATGACTTCGTGGAAGCGAGAGAGTCAACGAGTGACATAATGGTGGTGGGTAACGGTGAGAAAGTCAGAAAGAAATACTCGAAAAGGATTCGGCCATCGAGCAAGGAAGCAAACCTATTCATTTGGAGGTTCTCCTAATGGCGCTGAGGTCGTTAGCTACCACACTTTCTTCTTGGGTGTTACTCTGTCTCCTCGCCTCTGCCTCGCTCTCGAAAAGTCCCTGGCCAAATATTCACAGGCCCAAAAGGGCATACCGGGTAAGGGCTACCTTTTTTGAGACCATCATCATTTAGTAGGCGGGTACGTTCACGTCGTCACGTGTCATCTTGTTCGTCTTCTCTTTTTCTTTTTTCTTGAGGTCCCCGGTGCGCCTTCCTTTTTATTCCTTGTTGTCATCATACCCTTCCCCATATACTTTCAGTCGAACTTGACTTCCCTCCGGAAGTGTATACAGAGTAACCTAACCTGCTATTCACACACGCAACAGTATCTTCGATTAAAGAGCGGACAAGTAGTAATTATGGTCTTTCTAATAAAGCGAATGGTAAGGTGGTTGGTAGAAGAGTGGCCAACGCTGGGAAGGGTTTCGACGGCATAAGGCATGAGGATGAAGGTCCCGAGGTCTTTGACAGTAGCAGCTGGTCCTAAGGTCGGGCCCCTGGCTAGCTGCTGATATACCCAGGGGCCTCATTTATCGGTGAATTTTTCTTGGGATTAACGTCAAGCTGGTATAATAATAAAGACCTCTTGGATCATGCTGGATTGGAAAGCAACCCCCATAGGGTGGCTAACCTATCAACTCCCCATCACGGGATGGAATTTATAATTGATGAGTCCTGTAGGAACAGCTAGCAAGATGTCGTTATCAGGACTGACAAGATAATACTCTCCAGGATGAGTATAGCTTAGCTATACTCCCATCCTGTCTTGGTTTCACCTTTGACTTCTCATCGTCCATATTTGATTTCATAGCTTTCGTATGATAAAGAAACTACTCTCTCGCAACAAGGGTGACTATCCTTGTAAGATCATTCTTAACTGTCGTACCCGAAAGGATTCATGGTACACGAGCAACATAGTCGGTTTGAATATACATACCTGGTAGGTGAAATTAGATCGTGGGAAGTTTTCACATTTAAGTATAATCCAAGCAAAAAGTTACCCTGAGTGCTAAGTGGGAAATAAAATGGCGTAAGAGCTTACACAGGCTATATAGGTACTATATATATAAAAGTTAAGGAAACGTAAGACACTACCCCATTTTCAAGCAGTACCAAGATAAGGTGGAGTCCTTGAAGATTTATGTTCTGGCACCTTCTATCGTATCTTTTACACTGGCAACCAACCAAGAGCGGACTATCGTGCTGCCATCTACAATAGCAGCGAAACCAATATTAAAAAAAATGGCGATCTGGTACGCGCTCCAACCTAGGGACTGTTGTAGGTGGCGAACATCGAAGGACCCTGGTATTTATCTGAGGGTGGAGAGATTTTCGTGGCGCACGATGTGGCACATGCCTAAGGGTTGAATTTCATGGTGGTGCCAGTGCTTCGACGCTTTTATATGTAAAATATATTTTCTTATCATTTTCTCATTTCCCGCTATCGGCCCTGAAGAGCGCCAGAAAGGGACGCTACCGAAAGCTGGTGCTACTACTGCTGCCGCTCGCAGAAGGGTGTCTAGGGGTGCGGTAAGGAGGCATGGTCTTGCGACAGGGATGACTGTGGGTGGGCAGCATGGATGAGGGTGGAAAAAAAAGGGACCCAATGGGGGCGTTATGAGCTCGTTACCTCGCGGGAGGATAGACTCACCTTTCGCCTTCGTCTTCTCTCTGGTCCCGATAAGGAATTTGATTTAAAAATTCCGACGACTCTCCCTCCTTCCCCACTGACTTTACTCCTGGCGCCCTCTTCCCCCTCGCCGTTCTGTTCCACCCGATAAGTACATATATATATATACCTATATACTGTATACATACAATTTCAGTGAGATGGGGGGAAGGTGGGAGGAAGGGACTATAGGGCGGGGAGGAGGGAGGGATAGCTGCTTTTATGTAAATACACTCGTTACGCTTCGACGACCAGGAAAATCAGTGCCGAAGGTCGTCCAGCCTCTTCCACCGCCGTGCACAATTTTTTTTTTTTTTTTTTCATCCTTGGAACCAGAAAGAGCGATGGGATGATGATACGAAGAGCCCTAAAGTCAGAAGAGGTGAAAGGTTGTTCCATATACATAGTTTACAAATACATATGGTCGGTGGACATTGAGTGGATTTTCAGTGGGTTTCGTTCCAGGATTTTGTATTTTTCATAAATCGGGCGCCCTTGTATATTTAATACTTTTGCGATTTGTTAAGCAGCATCCAATCGCAAGGAATTTGGAGAAGTTCTTGGGAAATCCGTGAAGTTCGACTCCTAGATAGATTTCCCATGCATATTTATGGGAGGTTCGTAATACCCTCACGTTTTTCCCATAACGATTAACCCTCGGCACAGGGTGGTTCCTCGCGGTGAGGCCTGGCACAAATTAATGGGGGGGGGGCGGATGGGGCATGGGGAGCCACCGACTGCTTTATAAGGTTCAGCTGGGTAACCCACGAGGAGGATTTTTATTGGAAACATGGTAATCGGCTCGTTTCGGACGTCGATGAATTTCTAATGGGGGTTGGTCAGAGTGCTTTCGTAACCGTTCCCGGTTCTGTTTCCCAAGTGCGGAGCAAATTCCGCAAAAGTCACCCCTTACTTTAGCCAAGATAACCGAAAGCTTCGAGTGCTGAAAGTTAAGGGTGAGAAGTTAAGGGTAGGGCACTCTTTTCGTCGCTATGCAATTAACTTAATGTCTCCGTGCCATTAGGTTGGTTTCGTTGCTGATGCAAACTTCTGTAAACAATGGACAGGCGTCTTGATTGCGACGCCATTGTCTTCCACGGGTCTGGGTCACGTGACAAGTTCGCTTTATCTACCTACATGCCCACGTGCGTGTGTCTGTGGGCTCATGACGACTGGGACCAAATTGATAATCGATGCCTGCGCTCGTCTATCGATCGTTACTTTGAAATTACCTGTATATACGAAGTAACAAGGAGGCAATAGATGACAGTCTATTCGGTAGACCGATTAGAAAAATGTCTACGACGTAAATATAGCGAGAGGGTGGACGAGGAAGGGTGCGAAATACAAGAATGAGGGTTGAAGAATAGGGAGGTGTGGTCTGAGCCATACTTCCGGTTGGCTAAGTACTGCCCACAGGGTGTGACACGTGGGTGCGGGTTCCACACGTGCATTAACGGACACTCACCTGCTCCCTGGACTGTCCCACATGTCGCCCGCGGGCGGACCCAAGTAACTGACACCGGGCCCACTCTTGACCAATCAAAATTTCGTTTTATTCTACACCAGGGTTACCCGTGTGAAGGTAGCGATGAGTCGCTGGTATTTCTGTCGAGTGAGGCCCATCATCATCGTGGGGTCCCCTCGGGCTCAATGGAAACCAGATACCAAGGAGTCCCCGGCGGAAGTATCGCGTGCTCACCCAAAACCAGCTTTACTACGGTTAGCCAATTACGTAATCTGCTTTGTTCCAATCTATTCTTACTCTAAGGGTAGTTAGCGACGTATCTACGGATCAGTGAAACTAGTCATTCACATGATCAGACCTTTTGGGTCATCTCGACTTAGAAAAGCTTCAGATCTTTTTTTCCTCTTTCCTTCACTCTCGTCTTCCCACGAGTTTTTCTTCCACTTCTCGTTACACCCCGTTGGACCGAGTGCTCACCCGAATGCTTCTTCGTATCGTGTGAAGTCGCCACAGGAGTGCATCAACCTGGAAAGTATTTTGGGTATCTGTCCGATATCACTCTCTATAAAGTCTCGAAGACTTTGATTAGGGACTTATCTTGCGCACCGATGATTACTTTGAGTCAATGCCGACGGATCGGACGTTCCTGTTGTCACTGATATCATAGGAACACGTGACTCCATCAACCCTTTCGTAAAGAGAATAGAAGCAAATGCTTTGGCGCGCTCGAGGAACGTCGAGTGAGACAATAAGGCCCAGGTCACGTAATTATATCTGGTAAGTCCCAATATCTATGACGTCGTATACACTCGATTTCTTCTATGACAAATAAATATCTCTCATCGGGTATATCCATCCTATATGTATGTTTCATAGAACCTCGTATATTCTCAGATCAATATAACCAGGCTGAGTGCCATCGTGAAACCTACCAGTTTGTAGTACATGTACTACGTTTAACGACACCTCGCGGGATCGCGTGACGCGAGGCCGCCTCTATATTCAAATTACAGGCTGCCACTCGGCAGAGGCTCGAGGAACCGAAGAGTTTCCTTCTACGCCATTGCTGCTCGCCCACACCTGCCTGTTCTCTGTCTATAATCTCGTTGCTTACGTACCTTTCTGGATAGTCTGTTTGAGTCGTCCTGCTTACCAGACTGACTTGGTTTATTCATACGTAATGAGCTGACCGACTGATTGACTGTGGGATATTCGATTGTTGATTATAACATTGAATGCAGAAGAGCACGTAACTATATCTATCTATATTTTTCTTTTATTTACAGCCTTTGACTTTTGTTTACTCCATTCCAACTGCCGCTTGTTTCGTTGGACTTGGTCGAATTAAATTCAGATTGACATTCCAGAGACTAGTTTGAGTCCTCGAATATGCATAGGCTGGAATTGCGGTTAATTTGCAAGTAACATCACCATCTGAACTTTCTTTAATTATCCAGTGATTTTGCACAAGACTTGGAAAGCGGATCCGCGCTTTCTACGGTACTTTCTGTGCCGTTTGCCTAATTGGCACTGATAGTCTAATTAGCGAGGGTGAGGCGAGCCTGAGACAGTAGAATGCTCGCCGGCCCTGAAGAGGGAGAAGTCTTTTAATTGCAACAAAACGAGAGCTGTCTTCGGGGTAAGGTTGGGTTAGGGTATATGTATATATGTATACCAGCAACTACCAGGGGGATCTTGGATGCGGATAGGAAACGTAGTCCCCGTGGTGACGCGTCCTGGCAAATAATTCTGTGTGCATAGCGACAGGGTTGGAGTGAAAAAGAATGATTGTTGTAAGGGTAAGACTGACAGGGCGGAGAGAAAAAAATTTCATAAGAACCAGTGTGGATCGAGTGTCTCCCGAGAGACAATTACACGCGAAAGATGGCGGACCTGGGTTCCTTTCCCAACCTAGATGTGTACTCGGGCTAATGTATTGCTAACTGAAACATCAGCTACTCAAATTTCGTATTTGTGAAACGAGACGTTGAGCAAATTTCAAAAATTCAGTACTGACATAATCACGAATTTTAGACTGCGTTAATAGTATTTTTTCTCTAACCTATGTAAAATGCATTTTTAATATGTTTTTATAGAGAGACAAATTCTGCTTTAAATTTACATTTCAGTATGTATGTATATGGTAGGTGGGTTTATGTCTTAATTGTAACTTGAACATTGTGCTTTGCTGCGTACTGCTTTTTTCCCTGTCTCTAATGGCTTTGTACGCAGAACTACCAACCAGGGCATACGGCAAGTACTCACTTAGTAACTCCCCAACATCATCAAGTATTTATGACGAATGAACTTAGCTTAGAAATACGTGGGAGGCTAGGAAGCCTATCGACCACTGATAATGGTAGACGATAAGTTTTTGGCAGGCGGCAACGTTGCTTTATGATGGGAGAAATGGAAGTACGAAAAGTGACCGGGATAAGTAGAAAATTAGAGACACTGTCAATGGAAGGAAAAATGAAGGAAGCATTAAATGTTAAAAAAAAGTACGATGCGTGTTACCTGTAATTATGGTGTTGCGTTTTAATTAAAAAAAATTAATTGGAATATAATTTATAATTCCTATATATATATATATATATATATATATAATTAACATTAGCACCCTATTAATCGGCCACGAAGTACGTTCGCCGATATCTAAATTGTCGATAATAATAAAGAGGTATAATAGGTTAGAATAATTAAACACGGTTTTCTATGTTCTTGACGATCGCAGAGAATTTTCATTTCCTTAAATTTTTTATGAGAATACGATTGCACGATATTGTCAAAAATACCTAGATAGTAAAAATACGACAAGTATCGGACACGTGAAAATATTTGGCCATGCGCAGCCGTAGAATGCGCATTAATTGGGTGAATTTAATGGCAGACCGATTAGCGTGTACCATCCTCGACGACAAATTGTTTACCGTCATTACGCTCGGGAGGGTTGTCGAGATTAAATGAGGGGATGTAACTGGGGGATGTTTCTCAGGATTGCGGGCTCCGGAGAAAAGGTGGGTGGTTAGTGGAAACAGGAAGGAGTCCTTCGGAATTGTCCGTCGCTAAATATCCGGAAAATGGTGGAGAGTAAAGACGAAGGTAGATAGATACAGGAGAGATATTACGGAGATGGGGAGGGATAGAGTGAAAAGGTAGCTAAAGGGGTGGTTTATGTTGGTAGGGGGTAGTTTTAGTGGTCTGGCAGAGGAGAGAGTGGCAGCGGGCAGGAAGCAAGAAGCGGCTTCGGTTAATCACGCAATTTTCGCCGACTTCCATTGCCAAGGGGTTGCGAGCGAAAAGGAAAGGGATGATTCCTGGACGGGCAGGATGGATGGAGCGGGTAGTTCCGAGGTTATTGAGAGGGTTGGTTAAAGGTGGTGGTTGAAGGATGAGAACGAGGTGGAGGCAATGGCGCAGAATGGTGGGAGGCAATTGCTCGAAACTGCCAGAAATCTACACCCCACAGCTGATAAAGAAATGACTTGACTCCAAGTACAAGAGATACCGAACCACCCTTAAATTAGGGTTAGTTTCTTCTCGACACGACCTTCCTACTTACGTTTGGCTGAAAGAAATCGGGTATCCTTCTCGTATAACGGTTATAAATACCGAGAAATTAAAATACCCAATCACTGGCTAGGGGCCATGTGTATTGTAAGGGTTGTTTTTTTTTTTATATTTTACGTAAACTGTAATAATATTTTTTTTCTCAATGTCATCCAATTCCAGGGACCGTCAGTGTCGCGCTTCTTGCAAAGCCCTGTAACAGAATCAATAGCGCTGATATAGAATAATATATCGATCACGTGATAATCATTATACGTTTATCAACAATAAGAGAAGATGGAGGGTGGTGGTGAACCACCCCCAAACCAAGCACAAGGAAAGACTACAGGGGTGTACTAACCAAATTAGGGGGTAGAGGCAGTCAACAAAAACAAGAAATTCTGAAGGTACCCCGACTTAACAAGCCACCCTTAGTTCCCGTGGGGTGGCGTTACAAACGGAACAGAACCGGAATTGTTGTGAAATCCAATAAACCATGGGGAATCAAAGGTTATATTAATCGATATTGATATACGACAGGGTATTGAATAAGGGTTGTTCGTAAACTCAGGGTGACCAACTTTTCGGTGGACTTTCAATAAAGATATGTGTAATTTCATGATGATACTCTAGGAATAGGGGTGTAATAAGATTGACCACTAACGGTGAGGTTAAACATTGCTGGCGAGATGCAAGGGGATGATGGAGTCAAGTAAAGAGGACAGGGAGTCGAAAGAGGGGTGAGCGAGGTTCTAAAATGTAAAGAAGGGAGTGGGAAAGAGAAAGGAAGAATAAGGGAATGAGAATTAACGTCGACAATATTGCTAAGGGTGAGCTGAGGACTTGGAGATGCCGAAGAGGACCTGGATAAAAATGGCGGCTAGAAGGACGAGAGGGAGAAATGCCGGGAGTGAACAGGCACGGCAAAGGAGGAAAAAGGAAGAGGGTGTGGGTCGCTAGGGGTAGTTGGGGTAGTTGGGTACTCAGAAACTCGCGCAGAACCCCTAACGAGCTCTTTTCTTCTCTTCCTATTTATTTCTGTTCCTTATTTAACCGACCGACCTCTCACTAAAACCCTCTGTCGTTTCATCCCCTTCTTACTGCATCATCTTCTTTTCTCTCATTCGCTTGAGTTTCGCTCCCTATGCTCGCACTATCCACCCTGCCTTGACCTTTTAACCCTCTCGGACTTTATTAATCTCGTGCATACGTATGAATATGCCAAAGGTAATCACCACGTAGCGATTCACGTATGGGCAACCCTTACAATTCCACCCTCTATCGACGACCTGATGGTAGCTACCCTGTCATGGGAAGTTTGGATATTAGAATTGTCAAAGGTTAAAAGGTCGATACACACGACAGAATTATAATCACCGCCATATCAGACTGTGATAGTAATATTGCGATATAAGGGTAGATTTTTGAGGAGTAGGAAAATAAACAATTTTTATGACCAACACTTTTTATTCGCGTATCACAGTATGAATATAATGCCATGTTACATTACACACTTTTTTAATAAACTTTATTAAGCCAACCCCAATTTTTAACTGCATGAAAATTTCCCCATTATGTCTTTACTATTGTTGGTTGGCCGTTCCCCAAATTATTATAGGATTGAACAGGAACATCTAGTTATACTACAGATAGTCTCGATTCAAATTCTAACGATTTATGTATCGTTTTTTTTTTTTTTTTTTATAAATTCATCCCCATTTCAATATATTCACATTTTTCCTCAGCTACACTCCCGTGCGTATTCCTATATTCCTCGTCACTTAAAGAGGAAGAGAAAATATCGAAAGCAGCGGCGTCGACGCGCCGATGAAAATTATTAATCAATTTTTCGTCTGAAGGGGTGGCTAGTAGTGGTGGTACGGCTTTTGCCGTTACAAAAGAGAGAAGGTTGGATAAGGTACGTCGTAGGGGTTGTCGGTTGAGCCACGCGTGTTCCTACATGCTCGTATGAAAACGTCGAGTCGCAGAGGGTGGTAAAAAAAAGAGGAAGGAAGAAGCAGAAGGGAGAGAAAAAAATGGCGGTGCGACTTGGCCGCGCACGGTGACGTCGATGGGGTAGAGAAAAGGTGGGTGGGTGTGTGGAGGCTGGTTAGGAGCCGGGAGGCTTAGCGTCGGGGGTGGGCGTCGCGACGCACGAATAAAAATGCCCCGCGCTTCAAGGGTGAATTGGGGTGCGCCAGGGGTTCAGGGAAGCAAGGGACTACCCGATGCTTTAGGGGTTACGAAGGGTGGCGGGTCTGGGTAGCACTCGAACGACTTGTGATCTGATCAATAAGCCGGCATAGGGGATTATTTTGCGACAGACCTTGTGTGCGCGAGGGTGGAACCGAGCTAACCGTTGAGCGAAGTAAAAAAATTTACATAAAATTCCCGTCCACCCCTAACACCACCATCGCGGAAGCAAGCAGTTCCCTCAGTTAAAGAAGGTCGACCTTTCCCATAGACACCATAGAGAAGCCTGGATACACCCTTGGCTCATACTTCTAAAATCATAATTTCCATTGATCTTCTTATCCCCTGGAATTTTCATCCCCTCCCTCGTCCCTCTTTTTCTATCTCCTTACATCCCCTAAAAACTAACTCATCTCATACATGCAGATCATGCACGTGTTGGTATACAACTACGCACTATGAAATCCGAAAGGAATACGAAATGCCGAAATCCCTTGGTCTGATTCTGCTTCCGAAATTCCTCTGACTCGGTTTGTTTGGATGAGCTTGCGGCTTCTCTGCAGACTTGGATGCCTAGTGGCAGTACGGGATGATAAGGAGTTGGAGAGAGACTGGACTGAAGACTGCACTGCGTCTATACGTGTGAGAGGGACAGAGGGCGAGTGATAGAGAGAAAAGAAAGAAGACTTCGGTAAGGCAAAGAGAGAAGCATATATTAGAGGGAATTGGATTTAAAAGCACTATACACTTTTTGCTATAGAAACATTCGTCATCCCGTCCTGATGAATTATTCGTGTTTGCGTCCCACCTGAATTTTCCACGATATTCTACGAGACAAGAAGTGAAGTAGGGATCAGAATGGGACGTAGGGAGAGAAAGAAAGAGAATGCTGAGAAGGGACAAGGAATATAGTTGAGTTGCCTTAACAGGCACCGGTCGAGGTCGAGGACCTCATCCATCACCACTCTTTCTCTACCTTTCTGCCTCGATCCTCATCCGGACAAAGATCGGACCTTTAGATTTCTGAAACTGATCCTGAAGATCAGATGGATCCTTGTAATGAGGTAGGGAGGAGCAGAAGTCTGGGTGCTGGTCTGGTTTACAAGACCTCCAGGTGGCACTACGACCAGTTGGTCCTGGTACCCGTGCTGATGATGACATCAGATCTAACCTCGAATCATTATGTATCATCTAATCTGTTTGCTCATGAATTCTTGACCAAGATCAAGAAGAAAGGCAATTGGATTTTTCTGGTACTAACTGCTCCCGAGAAACCGGTGGGTCTGGCTGAAGACCCGGTGGCCTGAAAACTCATGGTTACCATTACTGAATGCTCTGACAATAACAGAATAATTGAAGACTTTAATGGGAGAGTACAGTCGCGGTAGCTGCTAGGAAGAAAAAAAAAACGTGAGGAAGATCAAGAAGAAAGAAAGTGAGAAAAGAGAGAAACAAAGGGAAAACAGAAACTTGGAAAGCAACAGAGAGATAATTTACCAAGAGAAAGTATCGCATTGTGTCTGTGCTCAGAGCATTATTATATCCCACCCGGTATCATCCCTGGAGATATCAGAGTGTACAGATGAAGATAGAAAGAGAAGGAGGAAGAATTTCTCTTTGTGTCACATACAATAATTGAGTAGAAATGTTCCATAGTCCAAGCGTCACTAATCATTTCTCGTCTAGGTATTTCTGTGATATAATTTTGTTAAAAATATTTTTTTTAATCAGCTTAACCTAACCTAACCCACCCTAATCTTGCTGCCATGAATACATGTTTCTGCCAATTATCTTTTAAGCACGTGTACTTAAACTGAAAAGGCGCCAAACTGTATCGCCGAGGTGAAGAGGCACCCCCGACTCCTGTTAAAAAGAAATTTCATCTAATTAAGCGACGGTCCACGAAGGGAGGGAAGTTTTATTACATCTTTTTACCTGGACGTACTGAAATTCTCAAGAAGGAAGTGAGGCAACGTAAAGTGTATATGAAAAGCGAAAGAGAAAAATGTATTAAAAAAAAACTGGTGCCAGGACCTCTCGTGATTCGTCAATGATTAAATGTCGAATGGATCTTGGGTAGAAATTAATTCTAGTCCCTCGGTTGTTATTGAAATAAAGAGGGTTAGAGGGTGCCTGACGACGTAATGCCACACTTATATTAAAATACAGTAATGAGCAAGGTACACCCTGCAAACAAGCAACCCCCCCCCCCCCCCCGATCCCGCAGCACTGTACCATCACCTTGTCAAAGTAACAAGAGATCTTTGGTTTTTGTGAGGTCGAAAGTTTTTGTCAGAATTGAAAAAAAAAAAAAATTACTCAAATAACAATTACGTTTTAGAAGACAGATCTAACTGCAGATGTTATTTCCTGCGGGAGCAGGAAAAAAGGCAAAACTAAGAAACAGTATCGGATTCCACGTCTGCGAATTAAGTAGCGGAAAAAATAAATATTTGTAAAAAAAAAAAAAGAAATGTCTCGTAATACCAACCTAACGTAAGTGTAAGGTGTTTGAAATAAATTATATCGATAGACCCTGTTGTCAAGGTAGTTTTTCAAAAGTCTGTTACCACCCTTTTGAAAGGACACTCGGACCAATGGCGATACTAAAGAGATGTCAGCTGTCCTGCGATTAGAATCGCCAGAGTGTTCCTTTTATTTTGAAAAACGACTACCATAAGCGGTTACATAAATTTCACGAGATTCACGGTGTGTGATGTATGAAGGGTACGAAAATGGTCAGGTAAAGGATATCCAAAAATTAAGAGATCGCATATGTCATATGTCCAAAATTGCAGATTATACGACAGCATCGACCGTACCTCTTTAGCTAGAGAAACTAAAGGACATTTCAAATTTGTACCAACGTGCCCTCTGACCTGGAGAACGTTATTTTGTATTCTTGTGTATTTGAGAAATTCGCATAAGAATTTTGTCATGGTTCACACTGGCTATGGCGAGAAGCGTCATGACGGCGGAAAAAGGACGTCGCGTGGCGTCTCAATTAAATTTTGCGGTGTCCTTTTCAAACGTTACGACGAGCTGCAGGAGGCATCGTCGCGTTATGATGCTAAAAAAGTACGACCTTAAATAAAGGATCTTTTGGACGAGGGTAACCGTGGAAATGAGGTTGAGAACAAATGGTTTTTCAGCGGCGGGAACGCGCTTGGACGCAAAAGGTTTGGGTTAGGTTTTGAGTTATAAACCCAAGAAAGAAGCAGACTGAGCGGGCTGCGTGCTTTACTCTGAAACCTGTTATCCCAGGTCCGGGACTAATTACTTGATTGCGTAATTGCCTCCCGCCTCAGCCAGCCAGCGTCGAGACTCGCCATCAGCCGCTGATATTCCACCCCATAGCCATCCCCGTTATTCCCCCTTAACGGCATCCAGGAAGCCACCACCCTTCTAAAGTCACTCTTATGACCTCGAAATTGCGCAAATCTCGGTTAAGATCCATTTAATTAACCTTGGTCGTAATCGTTAACCTCGTTCGATCAGAATCAAATTGAGTTTTTTCAAAAAATATTTTCAAAAATGTAAACGTGGGGTAGAATTTTTTTGACGCAATGTCATCTTCAAAAATAATTCTTTGCCAATGTGCGCCGAAACGTCCTTTTAGAAAATGAGTTATCTAAGGTATTTTAAAGACAGCGTACTTATCGAGTGTCATATAATATATTTGTACATAAGGAGCTCTAAGGGTGTATGGCAGTAACGAAAATAGGGGTGAGCTTAAGGGTAGTTGATATGCTATGGTATGGCATGGTTTGGTATAGTGGGTGGTAGTAAGCAGAGCATGGGTGCCCTATCTGACGTCGCTGATGGAGCTCGTTAGCGTTGCCAGTGGCAACACCCTTGCTAACCTCTCTCTAACCCCAACCCCCGTTAGCCCACCCCCCCGTCACAGGCCACCCCCCTGTGGCCCCGGGTAGAGCATACCCTCATCTTGAAGAGCACGAGAAAAAATACGACGTGGCGCATGCGCCAGCGCCATCGCACGCCGTCACACGTACGCGACTTCTTCCATAGAAAGAATCAAAAGGAAGAAAAAAATATTTAACAAAAAAAAAATACAAAAAAATATTAACAACGAGTTTCCTCGAAATCTGCCAGAATCCATACGAGATTGAAGGGGTGGAGCAATAACAGAACGGCGAACGAAATGTTTTCATGTAAAGAAGAATTTTGGGGTGGGATGGGGATGAAACCAGGAGCAAAAATATAGTAATGGAAAAAAAATATGCAACCCCTCCCCATCCCCAGGGCACTCTGTTAGCCATGACAATGTTCTGGGATTGTAGATAAGGGAGGGGGGTAGTAAAAATAGAAATAATAAAAAATAGAAAATTATCGGAATCGGCATCGAGTCTCAGGGAATTCTTTGACGATTTTAATATGAAAATTCTGGATTTCTCCCTCCGGTAGGACTGAACTGATTATAAGGGGTTGTAAAAGAGAGAGGGTAGGAGGATACCAAGGGGGGTCTGTTGTTTCGTTAATTTTTACTCTCTGTCTCTCCCTCCCTCTCTCTCTCTCTCTCTCTTTATCTTTCAGCTTCCTCGATTTCGTGGCTCCTCTCCTCGCAGGAACGAAGGAACGGGATCGGAATTAATAACAAGTAATTCTTTATTGCGCTCAAAGATAAGACCAGTTGATATTAATAATGGCGTTCGGTAAAGCTACTGCGAAGATTTCATTAAAGAAAGAAAAAAAAGGAATGAAAGTATACGAAATAAAAAGTACGTACACGAAGAGAGACGTTATACCTATAAACCACCGCCATGGGATCCGCTTAGGGAATGTAATTAAAAACGGAAAAATGTGTTTAATGAATATTCATTTGTGTCTCTATCTCTGATATTAAACTCAAGTGCTCATATCGTGAGACGAATCGTCGATTTTCTCCTGACTCACCCATAGACACGTATACACTCGTGGAATTCGTACAACGCATGGGATTCAAGAATATTGCAATTTGCGTAAACGCGATTGGGATTTTATAAACGATGAACGTTAGTCCTGTCAAATTATATATACAAACTTATTTTATTCTTACTCTTATTCTATATATATATATATATATATTGCGTTGCCATGCAAGCTATGGAGATTCAAATAATTTTAGAGGGACGAGGATTCAACGAGACTAATTTCTTTTTTTTTTGTTCTTAACCCCTCTCCTCGCTACAGCCTCACAAGGCTATAAAGAAACTCTCCCACGAGAGTAGCCATGATTTCTTCTCTTTTTTTTTAACTGAAGCGCGAAATAACCCCGTGCGAAAGCGCGTCACGTACGAGGCACGAAAAGAGAAAGAGAGACGGAGAAAGGAAGAAAAAAAGAAAGAAGTAAGACAGAAGTATTCTCAATCCCCGTGGTGTTTCATCTTGGTCGTATAAATCGGCCGTAGGGTAGCGAAGGGGTGGAAAAAGTGTAAAACATTCGCCACTAAGGCGAACGCAAGTAATAGCTAAGCGAACAGGGACGAGAAAGAGAGGGATGATAAATGGAAGAATAGAAACGAAAAAAAAAAGAAGGAAAAGAATAAAACGAAAGAAGCAAAGGGCGATACCTATACGTTGTTACTTTACGAGGGAGAAAAAGTTTTACATCGCTCGCTATAAGGGTGGCGAAATATCGAAACGTAAAGTTAAGGTTTGACGCGCAAGCGCAAGTGCCGAAATAATACAAAAAAAAGGGCGAAAATTAGGAAGAAAAAAAATAATAAAAAAAAATGTAAATGGCAACGGTTGGCAAATCTCAGGCACTTAAACGTCACCCGTCAGGTAGTATCGTAATTTTAGGTTAGCCCGCGTATCCTCAAACCTTCCTCGGAGTATCCACGCGATTATCGCCACGATCTACCTCACCATAATGAAACAGCAATGACCCTCACGCGAGGCAGTATTAACGCGAGACTTTTGTCGCCACCTTGAAAATCGTCCGCTCGGACGTGTTTAGCTTAATAAATCCACACGAGACGTGACGACGTTGCCGAAGGATGGATGCTGGGCATTTTACACGCATGAGATGAGGATACCGATACATGTATCCCTTGCAGTGCTATAAGACCTGTGAATGAATCAAACCTAACCTAATCCATATACGTGATGAAGTAAATCAACAAAAAACATAATAGGATCAATACGTCTTCCCGTGATTCAAAATACGTACAGTGTTGTACACAACGACGATTTGATCGCTTATATAGAAATAGACTAGACTCATGTGCGACGGTTAAAACCAATCACGTTTCCACTCATCCCGAAATACCGAGTCATGATTGGCCCGAGCAATCTGTCGCGTAGCATGATCGGGGACATCGATCATAAAACCCAAAGGCAATTGACTCTTAGATTGGCAAACGATTACTATAGCGTCAGTTGATATTCCAGTAAATGCAGTGTCTCGTGGCGACGTCGCGGCGCAGTCCGTAATGATTCCTGAGGTTTTCGCCTCATTAGAACCGGAAACGGAAGGGAAGTAAGAGAAACGCTATGAATATAAGTAGTGAGTGAAAGAAGGAAGAAACGGAAAGAAAAGTGAGTTGGGAAGGAGGAGGTGGGGAGGGGGAGTATGAGTGGGGTACGTTTTTCTTTTCTTCCAGGGTGCGTTTATCTTCTATACCCTATTGATCCGTAAGTGGTGGTAGGCGGTGAGGGAAGGTGACGTAGGGGAAAGGGGGGGTGGAGAGCTGTGTTGCTGGCGGTGAACTCTAAGGGATGGATGAGTGAATGTCGAAGTAGGGTAGGGGCGGTGTGTTTCGTGGTGCAAAAAAAGACGAAAAAAAGAAGATGAAGGAAAGAACGTTGTGGGGGAGGTAGGACCCACTCGCACGATTAGGTACAGAGACCCTAAAAACGGGATGCCACGAGGCCGCTTCTGGAATGAAATAATAATATTAAGATGGATAGGGAGCTGCTGGATGGGGGTAGGAGGGGGGCGTTATGGAAGTAAGTACGGGGTAAGCGCGGGAAGATGCGGGAGAAAAGTAGGGGTGTAGTGGCTGACAGTGACGCAAGGAAGCTTTTTCATCATTCTCTTCGACCCTCTCATTTTCCTAACCTCACCTTGCTTATACCCAACCAATCCATACGCGAAACCGTATGCCGTATGTATTCTCGTGCAATTACCGGTAATTATTTTCTTTCTTTTCTTTTCTCTTTTTTTTTTTTCCTTCCTCGTTTTCCAACGTCCCTTGGAAATATGAACGATAAATCGCCCGGGCCCGCGATGTGTATCTTGCCCAAGTTCGCACAGTCGAGAAGTTTGTTGCTAATGGTCTGTCCATATAGCCTGGGACGCGAGCACACGTCAGGGCTGGCGAGCTTCAGGTACGCGTTCACGCGAGGCAAAGTAGGCCCGGTATTTTTTCGGCGGATCGTATTGATCGGGTGTTCGAAAGCCGCGGTAGACACCTTATCCGGCACGCGGAAAGGCAGCCCGCTACGGCACCCCATGTCGAGTCTTTTACTCCGTGAAAGAGGGGTTGAGAGTATGAGAAAGAGGGTAGTAGAGATGAGAGGGTGAGAATACAGTTGGAAAAGTGTGCGTGTGCTATGGGGGAGAGAGTTGCACACCCCCGTGCAAGTACGGCCATTGCCGAATGGGGGACGTCGGCCATCTTGAAGCGTTAGGGAATTTTTTTTTCGTACGATGAGAAACTCGCGATTTGCATTTTTTAATGATATCAAACACGTTTCGCTATGTAGGCACTATTACGAATTAGCGATTGGTTTATATTTTGTCAGTTTTCATGATAGCTCACTGATGATTTATGTATCACTGATCAAGATGAAATTTCGAGATCTTAAGAAGTCCGAACTCTTCACAAGTTTCTGAACTGTTCTGAGATCCCTTTTAATTAAAGATATTCAATTTAAAAAAAGGGGTTAATCGATCAAAACATCAACAAGATCTGATCTGAGACTAAAGAACCAAGTAAAGTCACACGCGAACCAGTTAATTGGTCACGTGTAAAGTTCAATCTGTCAACTTCATGCGTTGAACTTTGTGAACCAATTGATAAGTTTTCACTAATCTTTGATACTCAACTACGAGGCAAGTCAATTGATCGACAGTAAACCAACTTTAGATTCGAGATGCACAGCAACTGGTTGACCAATCACAAGCTCATGAACAGTTCCTGACCTCATAGGTATACCTATACTTCTAGCGTCGTATTAGGGCAAGCATTTAACTGATTGCTTACTCTGAACCAACTGTTCCTAAAGTTGGAGAAACTTCAGGTGCCAAGTCACGAGGAACGGGTTAACTCATCACGAGCTCAGGCAGAACTGGTCCTTTCGGTTGGCCGAACTATGGACGAACACTCATGCAAATACTTTGGATGGGGATGGATGGAGGTGGAGAAGGAGGTTGGAATTCTAAAGAGTGAAAGGAAGGAATTCCAGTTTCGTCCTGAACGTCAGAACGAGAGAACCGTGGGATACGAGTGGCGCTACCGAATTGTAGATATACAAGTTTAAGCAACTGTAAGCTTGTTAATATGAGTGTTAAGATCTCATATCCATCATTCTGATCAGACTAGTACAAGATGTACCAATTGACATACTACAAGCGGTACGTGAACCAGTTTATGGTTTCATTTACAGGATGTACCAATGAAATTTTCAATAATCAGAATCTAGTGAGTCAGAACAGATCCGACTAGACGTTACAAGACGACCAACAACATATTTGAATTAGTCGCAACTTCTAAAACTTTCAGTCTAAACAGGCGTTTAGGAATATAATTATGATGGCGACAAATTTGGAATGATGAACTTTGAAGGTTCTAAAGTTTCACTAGTTTTTTTTACACTTTGGAAAACTTTGGTTTGGATGATAAGAGAACACAGGGTGTATGAAGATAAAACTGGTCACAACTCACTAGTCACCGAAAACCAGTTGAGCACCAACTGGATGACGAAAGTGTCTGAAAACTCCGTGACAGAATATCCAAGAGTGTAAAACGTGTTATGAGAATGGTACTGGTTCTCAGTAGCAGCGAGTGCTGGAGCAGGACCCCTACTCCGGGTTGGCAGGCGGGGCCCGGATTCATGCCCAGTTTTTATCGGTCCGCTTTGTTCTAGTCCCACGACGCGACCCTATGCGCATACATACATATATCGCATCAGACAATGTGTCGTTTTTTCTCGTTCCGGGGCCGGTTCGCGTAATGGGTCCTGTGCAGCAGCCGCCTTAAGGTCCCAGGGCCGGACGCAGGGGATCCATCTCATTTACATGTGGACCCAATTTAAATTACTCCCTGCCCTTATTCCGGCTACAGAAACTCGATACAACATCCGCGTTAGACTTTTTCTTGCGTACTTTTACGTTCTCTTAAGTGATGCGATCTTTCGGTATCTTTTTCTTTTTCATCAACTTCCTCTTCCTGATGAGAAAAGTCATGGGAACTTGTCTTTGGTCTTCCAGACTGTGTCCATACGAATAAAAACTTCATCGTATCGGGTGGGACCTATCCGTCAGAAACATTTATTCGCATACTCACGCCTGGGTTCATATTAGATTCATCACTGAATAGAATCACAAGCGGAAGACTAACCCTGTGCCTTGGATAGGAGAACGTGAGTGAATCAAATGCCGTTTGTATGAATATGCGAGATCACGTGGGACATGACCCAAAATAAATATAATAGGGTACGTGCATCTTCAAAAGAAGACTGGGCACCTATTCAGGACCTAGTCTAGACTCGATGTAATTCGGGCCGATTTATCGGCGCGCGAATCGCTTCGCTAATTATATAGGGAAGGATCCGGTATACGGCTAGCATATAAGGCCCCTCTTAAGGCCCAATCTGGAAGGCGTCGAGAAACAGCAAGAACGTTTCACGAAAGGGTAAGACCTAATTCTATAATGCGTCTCGTTCTCCCTATAGTGACACGCATATCCCTGTGAAACCCGCAGGACATCTAAGGTATTTAGCATATTAAAAGAGCACATCCTGGGGCGACAAGGAACTCAATAGTAATTCCGGTTAAGGATAATTTAATTGGACAAATGGAGTCGATTCTGCAGATCGATAATAAGCGAGTAGCAGTAATATAATTGAAGACGGTTGGCGGTTAATCAGGGAGCCGATAGTGCCGCCTGGTGGGAAATCCCTCAAAAGTATAAAAAGGAGACAAAAAGGAGACTACGAGGAGGCAACCCCTTCGTCGAAGGGTAAAAACATTAAACGTTGGAATCACCAAACCACCCTCTGTCGTTCCTTCGCCAGAAGGACCCTAATTGCACTAATTTATTTCTGATCCTTCAAGTCATTTTCGCGTCTCACCGCTGCCTAATTATCTCATTAAGGGACACTCTCACCCCCCAAGTCCTGGGTATTATAAAACTTCAAGATCTTATCAGTAACCACGAGTATTACCAATTCACCAAGGCACTCACTATAATATACCAATTAACAACTAGGCCCTGATACTGACTTGATCGCATCCTAACATAAGACCTACCATACCGAAGTACAGTTCACAGTGGTACCAAACGATCTCATTCCCAGGACGTGAGCTGTCAGTGGGAGTGAAAAAAATTGGGAATACCGGTTTAACGAATGCTCACTTGTGAATTTACGTATTAGCATAGGCAGCTGTGACAAGAGAGAACAAAGGGAAGAAAAAAAAAATGAAGGCAGTCTTCGAGAAACTTTCCAGAAGTCCTTTAAGACAGCTGATCTGGGTCCGGGAGTGTTCCTGAGGGTTGGGGTACATTTGCATAGGTCGCCCTCCGTGAACTGTACACTGATTATTTCAGGTTTCCTTTTATTTTCTCTTATGGCACCAACAGCGACAAGCAGACCCACTGCCGGCAGTAAGAGTTGGCAGCACTGGCAAAGTCCTTGTCCTTCCTTCGCGCTGCGTGACTGAAGTGCGCGAGGCGTCATAATTAGAGCGCAGCTACGGGCGGGCCCCGTTACAAATGTACAAGATACAATGGCATACAATGCGATACAACGCAATACAATGTGGTACAACACTACCAACCTAAGGTACAATAAGAGGGCTTCGCTTATTGTCCGTGCATCGTCAGGGCCTACGGCATCTTGCTTGCGATGGCAGACCGTCATTTCAGCTTGTTAAAGCATCCGTTCTAAACCGCGACGTTACTCGCCTTACTTCCGTCCGATACCTCAGTGCTGCCATCATAAAAAAATTACTGAAGTTCGCGAATGCCAGTCATCATCAATAGGATGCTGGGAAAACGAAACCGGAACTACAGTCTATATGTAATAGAGTGACGCACCGTAGTGGCTTAATAGGGGTGAATGATTATTATTAAATTAAAAAAAAATCCCCCGAATGCCACTGGTAGACTACTAATAATATCCAAAGAAACTCACCCCTTGTCATCGTCCAGAAATAGGCGACTACACCTTGTGCGACAAACAGCCCCTTCAGGAATTACTAATGAAGTGTGTGAACTGCGAGACCGTTTTCTACGTAACCTAATTAAGTCGACGATGGCGCATGCAAATCCGACGCAGCGGGACAATTCAACCCTGTAGGTATGTTCTCACCCTTAGCGACGTACCACTCCGGAGAAAACCAACCCCCGGTATTCCTTTGGCTCGGATTAATATTTATCAATTAACCGTATTTACCAGACTGTGGGATAGCTTGGCGTTCCTCGACGAAATTGAGGTTGTGTCCCGCTTGGAAAATATTTCACGGCAAACCAGCTGCGCCCTGATTTCGTACCCTTGAAAACACGTCCAGTCGGTGTACGAAGTTAAAAATCGCCTTTGACCACAGCCATGATTTAATCTCCCTCGCGTTTTGATACCAACCCTTAAAATAATAGAGCTTGATCTCTGAACACGTTTTTAATAGTACAGTACAGTACAGATGGTTTCGATGAGCTTGTAGTTAAGGGTGGATTGATGAAAACCAACGAGGGACAGGTTTAACGAGGCCGAATAAAAATGAAATGAAAAACCCTGTAGAAAAGGGCAAACCGAAACGATTAAGTCATCGACTACGGTGCAGTGCACAGTGCAACCTGCATAGCAGGGTGCATCTGTGTGAATGCACCGATTCGTCAATGGTTTGACGGTTCGATGGGGATGAATATCTATTGATTGGACCAAACCACCCCTAGAGTTTCGATACCTACCTTTTACCCTGCTATATACCTGTGCCCCATGGAAACCATCCATTTTTCTTCAATGGCACGTGCCGTGCGACAGGTAATATCCTACTCTTTTGAGTAAACGACACCAACTAATGGAACATCAATAACGCATAGACGCCATTCAAAAAGGCTCACGGGTACCAATTCACTTTTTCGAAATACGATCTCGTCCACCTTTACAAAACTGCGCTTGCTCCCGTCAGTTCACCTGTCCTAGAAACGTAAACATGAATTCAAATAAAAATACCTCTTCACGGAACTTAACCCAATTTCACTGAATTCAATTAAATTCGCGAGCCTGTCTCGCTCTAAATAAAATTTCTGAAATAAAGACTAAAAATGACACAACAAAAGGATAAAAGACAAAGTATAAAATTTCAGTATACGTAAAGCCTCGCTATATCATTTGCATATGTAAATTCGTGACACGTATCCTGCGATGCATTTAGACCGTTTCTATATCGATAACATCTGCCATATTGTCTATCATGTTAACTAGAAGAACGAAGCGTGGCGAAGAATCACGCTCGCTATTTTCATTCAGTGTTCGCCGCTCGTCGTATAATGCATCCCGTGTCTCGTGTTACCATTTTTAATATGCATCCGATTATGCGCCCGATTACCACGAGGAAGAATTTTCTCATGGTCATGATGCAACGACGCATGCGCATCATCTGGTGAACATCTATAAGATCATATATACTGTATATATACATATATATATACAAGGGCGGTAATGCCGACAGATAGAAACGCCATAACGTAACGTAAAACGTTAACGCAAACGCACGTAGGCACATAATATTCCCCTTGATGTAGATCCACGTCAGGATCAACCCCGAAGACTGTCAACCCTCGTTGTTTTTTGCCGGGGCCTTAATAATTGATCATCTGATTACGTTACATTATAATATACCCCTTGGCACATTGACGTCCTATCCAGCATCCCTGTGACGTAAGGTATTATTCGCACACCTATATATGTACGCGCAGCCATTTTTTTTTCTTTTGAAAGACCCACTCAGTCGCGCTCTGTCTTACATACTCGTATAGTTGAACGTAATTTGCATACGGGGTCCCCTTATCGAGAAGTATACTGAGCCTCAGGGAGGAAATGGTGGGGGGGGGGGTCTCCCCCTCTCCATTCTCCCTCCTTGGTAATGAGGTCCCCTTCTGTTTTTTCATCGATTCCCGCCATTGTTCGTGCCCATCGCCGTTCGCTTATTTGCCAAGTCTAGTTTTGGGCCCGCACCACCCCAACCGGGACTGTTCTGCACCCTTGTTGGATCCGGGGCCCTTATTTTACGTAATGTCAGCCACTGCTTAAGCTTTCGATTCGATTGTCTTTTTCGAAGGGGTTGAGAGAAAAAAAAATTAGTAAAAAAAATATACTAACGGTTCGGGGCCTTATTGTTCCTGACACGTTAGATCAGATCCAGTCCCATCAAACTTAGATAATGTCCGTATAACCGTGGGACTTGGTCGGTTTGATTCTAGGGAATTTTTTTTTTTTTCTTTCAATTCTACTATTCTCTTTCCTCTAGTTTTTTTTTTGCCACCCTCCTACGTCAGGAGTCAAACACTGCCAACCAAATGTCACGCATGTTTCGTTAGCTTGGGACTAAAGGAGTGTCCGGTCCCCTTCGGTCGGTAAGTACGTATCGGCAGGAATTGAGTGGCGTTGTATAAAAAAATATATATATATATACAGAGGCAGAAACATAGAGTTTAAGAGTGGGCTAAATTTACTGGGACAAGACCCAAGTCCCAGATAACCAGTAATTCGGTTGCGGGCACTTGTAAGGTCTTTAAAGGGGCAGGACAAATTACAGGGATCAGTGTCCTTGGTGGAGGCGCTCAAGATGGTCTAGACAGTCAAAGAATGCGTGAAACTGTAGTTGTGTCCCGTTAAGTAAGAGGAAGGCGAGGAAAGAATAAAAAAGAGAGTGAGAGTGATAGCGGGAGGGGGGGGGGGGGGGTAAGAAAAAAGAAAAAAGTCTTAAATGCTTCTTTTTACTCTTTCTCCTTACAAGCAGAATAACGGAACCCGTTAATTGAACCTACCCGCGCAACTGCCAGGATATAATTTCTGTCCCGAAGGAGGGCAGGTGGGCCTCGCGAGAGAATAATTAATATTCAGCGCGAGAGCCCCGACCAGTTAACACGTTAGTGAAGACAAAATAGGCCAGCTGGCCCAGCTCGGACACGAATTCTTCGATTAATCGCGATAAAGACCATCCTGCACGCGCAACACCGGGCCCAAAACTTCGCGTCGGATCAACATCTTATGGGGCCTTGTATCCTAAAGGCTTACTGGACCCAACCATACCTAACTTAGTTGTCTGAATTCCTCCGTCTTCCTCTCTCACACTGTATACTCACGTACAATTCCATGTGGAATAGCGACTTTCTGGCATGACGCCATCCTGGTAAATGAACTCGGTTTCAAAAAAGAATAAGAGAAAGAGGACATCGACCAGTCGGATAACGCCGACCCCGGTTGAAATTATTATATGAGGCCCAAGTTACCCCACAGCAAACTTGGCGAACGTCGCGTGCCAGCAGGAAATCCTTCAGAAGTTTTGCGGTCCGCGCGGCGTTATCGCCGCCATTAAACTTTCTGACGTTTATCAAAGTCCTGTAGAGCTCGGCAACATAGTTGCACTTTTTTATAAAGAAAACGGACGATCGTACGATCAGATCCTGTTCACACCAGGTCGCTAATCTTATTCGTCGAAGGTTCTTATAATCCTGAGATCTCATTAACGCTTATCTTTATACCACTTTTAGATACGAGGCAGTCGCCAGGGTCTATCGTGAAGTCGCCGCAGTTTATAAGGACTCTGAAATCGATTGGAACATCGTGCACGATGCTGGCTGCACAAGGGATGATACTGATCTACCTCATCACGTGACCACGCCCAATGATCTTGATCGATTGATCACGGGAACTTTTCGATCCTTCTTGGCAGCACTTCCGGCACCTCCGACAATCGTTACTATAGCCAGGTGAGCCAAGAATAATGAGCCCTGTTAAGTAATATTGTATTATTATTTTGATTATGACTGATCGACAATTGGGTACAAAATGGGAATATCTAAAACACTTTTTTTTTGTTTATACGGTGGTCCTGGTCTGAAATTAGTAAATGAGAAAAATGATTGTACGAGGGAATTTATTATTGAAAATGTGAAACCTGTCGCGAGACTTGTATTTTATTAATAAAGAATGTGGAAATTGATTTGAGCTGCGTATAGTTCGTGGGAATGGCCAGAGATGTCGCAAGGGGCGGAGATCATATGCCTTGAGGGATGGTAAGAAAAAAAAGGAGGGTTGGACCAAGGGGTGGGTTCATGGACGGCGGGACACCGCTAAAAGCCCCACCCTTATTGCTGAGGGGGGTTTTAGAGCGTGAGGGGTGAACAAAATTTCCCCTAGCTAAGCTTCCGCCATTGTGCGACAGATGTCGCGGTAAACGCTGATTGGGTTCTCATTCCCTGACATCAAAAGTAATGGCATTATAAACTATGTACAAAGAAATTTTTTTTTGTTTTACAAAAAAAATAATCGATTTAACAAATTTTACGAAATTTCAAACTTGTTTGGCTTATACGAAATTAAATAAAATGGTTAGCAAGTTGACAGATATGAAAGAGAAAGACTCGTGAAATTCATGATGAGTCTTTTACGCACAATTCTAACGTCGAGCATAGCTCTTTGATAGTGAAAGGTCAACGTGGCGCCATCTCTCGTCGTGGCTGATAAAAGCTGTAAAAAAAAATCGATTCCACCCTCATCCCCAGTCCACCCTCTGGTTCCGGAATAGACGAGGAAGCTCCGCCGGATGTCGCCTCCGGACGGGCTTAGCACTTCGTTTACTGAGTTTAGCAGCGATGATGAAGTCTCAGGCCTAAAATGAGTCCGAAGTCTTTAATATGGATTTGAATTTAACATTTTATATGTTTACCCTTATTCTCGATTTTTTATTAGAATTTTCTTTTCTAGATCCAGTGAAGATGATTATTGCCCAATGGAAGACGTGGAACAAATTCAATTGGGCGTTCTGGATGAACTTAAGGAACGCATAGAATCGGTGGACATCAGACTGGCGTATCTGGAAAAGGAAGATGAAGAAACTGTCTAGATAATAGATACTGTGCCATTTCCATTTATCTATACTCTCGCAATGGTGAATAAATGCATTTACAATTGAGTGTAATCCTAACTTAGTTCTCGCTACAGCGACACGTAGAAATTGGGGTCTGACCTAAAAGTGACCGTCTTCACTATCTTCAACTTTGAGAATTGAGGTTAGAAACCATCAATAGTATAGTTGAGTAAGGGTCTAGACATCAGCAGGTAGAATCCAGATGACGAGGATGAGGAGGAAGCGGAGAATAAGGAAGAGAGTGTGAGGTTAAACATGAGAATCCTTTGATCTCAAAACTTACGGGCCGATTTACATAAGATTCGTGCCACTGGCCCATTATGGGTTAACCTGGCACAATGCTGCGTCTATGTGAATGTTGGCATTTTTTTCGCCAGCCCCATATACATCACAGCCTTACTATTTGCATACGACCGAGGCCCAATTCCCACAGGTCTCAGCTATTCTCCTCGTGGACTCTTTCTCTACTGCCACTTCATCTTTGGTCCTCTGAAATACACCCTCTCAATTTGGGACTCACACTCCTTTTATTACGAGGGACTCTGAGGGACATTGAGCGTCGCGACGCGCCACTCTCTTCGCCTTTTATACTCCCTTTCATCGCTTATAAACAAACGAACCGGCGGGCGAGGAATAGCAAAAAATTTGAGGATGAACTTTTTATCGTTGGGCCCGCATTCAACTGGCCCCGGATGGACAGGACCCAGGTTACTACTCCGCTAGGTTCACATCCTCCTAGTATACACAGATACCTCAACTTCCGATTCTCCTCGTAGAATTCATTTCAAAGTGCCCGGCAAAAGGTCCCAAGGTAAGGCCCAAAATTTACAAGTGTGCCTAACTCGGAATATCACTGTCCTCGTATTGAGCTTCTAAATGCCAAACTTTATATGAGCAACGACGTCTCACCGATCCTCTATATACTATATTCAAATGATATCCCAAGAGGGTCTGAGGCCCAAAAATTTCAGGCGATCAGTTTAACCCGCGAAATCGGGTTGAGCGTGACGAACTTGATCTCGAGGCGAGTATGCAAATCGCGGGCTAATGCGATGCGCAAAGCCAATTATGCCGCGAAGTCCCATACCAGGTCCCGCTTTTAGATTTCGTCACGAGGATTGGGCCCTGAAGGTAGACTGGTGGGAGATTGGAGGGGGACTGCATCCAGAGACAACAGCATAGGTGGAGATTCGAGGGACGGAAAAAGAGTGAGAGTAAAGAACGAACAAACGATGACGCACACCTCTACCGACTACGTGGCATTGTTCAAACGTGCTATTTGTATTTATACGGACCCCTTTTGTCAAGGGGCCCGAAGGTGGGGCGTCGACAAAAACGAAAATTATTCCAAAGCAACGAAAGGGTTAGGTCAGTCAGCTAGTCTTTACCGGGCTGCTCGAGGATTCAGTACGAATTTTCTCCAACGTGAACTACCCTAGTCCTATCTTCACTTTACTTCCCACTTCACTCACTTCCGGGGCCTTACCCGTAAGCAGGTGCGTATTATCATCAGTTCTCTATACATCAGTACCTTTTCTCACCCTATCGAATCCCGTTTAAACATGCCCCACCTACGACCACCACCGTATCCACCTCCAGCTACGACCACCTACGCCGGTGCATACGTCCTACCGTGTGTGATCAGGGGATTGTGTGGGTGAATGCATCCCGTGCAGCGGATGCATCTGCGAGTGGTCAGTACCTCACGACATGAGTGACCGCTCGCTTGGTGGATTTACTTTGTATATACAAACAACAATTTTCAATCGTGCGCCAGGTGATCCTCGTGTGTGATGTGACGTTCAATCGATAATGACGCAATCAATTAATTCAGAACTGAATTTAGATCCGCATAGTAAATGTCCACGTATGATAAAATGACTTTAATGAATTCCTGTTGAATTCTTCGAGGGGCTGTTTAGAATTATTATTATTCTTTAAAAACAGCATAACGATCAGTAGTAATACAGTCTAGCCTTAAGGTGACGTACTGCGAATAGAATAATTAGGAACGCTCGAAGACAATCGATAACGGTTGAAAATATTTTAACCACATTCATAGAGGGATGATAATTTGAAGAAATTTGGAATTCCCTAGTGTCTGGATGCCTTAACGAAAATGGAATGGTGCAATTATTATTTTTTTTTTTTTTTGAAAAAAAATGGCCAAGTTGTCAGGTTTCACTAGTTCGTGCAAGACCATCGCATCTACGTCCCATATTTAATACACGCAGCTCGTGTAACTCCGTCCCCTACGCCATATTTTAACATCGTTTCGAGTTACATTATGTTTCAGCAAAATGGTTGGTGCACACGTGACAGGCCGATGGGGTGGTTTATCTTGAATACACAATCCCACCCTCAGTCTCTCCCCCGCCAACCAACGCCCACCACCACCCACCCCCTTTGGCTTTTGCAACGTCTATAGAGGGGAAGCAACCCCTAGATGCGGGCTCGTTGGTTCTTTCCCTGTTGTACGCTCGCCTCTCTTTCACTTTCAACCCCTAACTTTCACCCCGGCACTGGTTGCTCTTGTAACTCTGAAAAAAAAAACCGGAAAAAAATATCTACTCGTGTAGAAGAAACTTTGAGGGAAAATGACAAAAAATAATTAATACATGGAGGCAATTGTTTCGAATCGTATTCAAATTTTAGGCAACCCACGTCGCCATCTTGTTTTCACAAGTCAAATTACAGTGTTCCCAATTACTCAACGTGACTGGATATCGAGTATCCCATGATTCGATAATTTGTTTTGGAACTCCTAGTTCATTCGAGGACTCTCTTTACGCCATCCCCAATACCTTTCTCCCTATGAGTGGAGCATCCCTTAGGAACGAAGTTTGCATTGTTACGGAATCGAGTGTCGCGCTTGCCGACTGCTGCCGACAATTTCAAAGTTTTAATCTGAGTTTGAGGATTCATTAGGAACATTATGCTCGGCACGGGTATTCCCAGACGAACTTCAGACCAGCCACGCGAACCGGACTCGCTTCAGCTCCCTTTTTTTATGCTTTAACATATTAAGATGTCGCTGCTGCTATTACGAGAAATATAATAAAAAAAATAATATTCTGCCAAAAAGATGGCTGCTTGTTATACAGTTTGACTTTAACATCTTACGAAGATACCTGTCACATAGATTTTGAATTTTGTATGAATTTCTTTATCGACTTCATATTATCGACACTTTTTTTTTTTCAAATTCAACGTAAACCATCCAACCGATTGATATCGTACTTTCGATTAATCTGAATTAAATTTGACTTTACTCAAAGTTGATTAATCGACAATTTAATTTCAGAAATGAAATCGTTTCGACAGCCTCAAGCTATAAGTGCATATACGCTCATGATAAGATGCATCAGTTACCACTGATGCACTTTTGAGTTCTCAATTCCAATACAAAATCAAATTCAATCTCGAACTTAGCCTACGCTTTAATCGAGTGATCGATGTGTTCAATTCGTCAAATTTACATCAATACTAACTACACTTGAATCTACCCACAGAAATATACCTTCCTTATCACTTTCCAATACAAGATTTTACCGTTTTCAAAATCCAATCACGAAATATGCCAAAATCCATAATCCATAGTCAAAAAAAAAAAAAAACAAAGAGAGACTGGAATTTTACCACGAAATTATATCCATGTCAAATAATGTTTACAGTCTGTATACATAGAAGAGAAAAAAGCTTTTATCACAGTCGCCATTATCATTCTGGTATAAAGAAATAGGATCTCGCTGTATCCAGAGAATTCTAAAGGTGTTACACAAGTACGAAGTCTCGAGGCACGTTAGAATCGATATGCCGCATATAGGAAGAAGTCGGGTGGGTGGTTTTTGAGGGAGATGTTTCGTTCGTAGGCAGTAAGTTTACCCCAGCCAAAAACTTCCCCAGGATAATCTCCATCCCTCGTCCTGGCCATCTCTTTCGTGCTCACTCACGCACCCCCCTCGCACCCCGCCCAACCCCATTCCCGTCAACCCACCCATACCACCCCCCCCCCCCCTCGAGTTCAGAGTAAGCCCCCTGCCGTGACGTAAATGCCAGCCAGCCAGGCAGCCATCCAGCGTGGGGGTGAAGCCAGAGGGGGATGGTTGGGGTGTTCCAAGCGGGAAAACGTGGCGTGGGTAGTGACGCGTGTGCACGCAGGAAAACTCATCTTATTTATATGCTCGCTGCCATTGCGAATCGATATTCCCGCGTAGAGAGGAAAAAAGAAAAAGACAAAACGGAAAGGAGGACATAGCGAAATGACTTCGACCCCTTTCCGAAAAGAAAAAATGAACCATAATATATTCCACCTCGTTCCAACCCTGTTCCTTTGATACACGTACGCGTATCCATGTCATACCTTTTTTTTTAGATAATCTCGGTACACCTTGGCACGTTCTTTGAAGACGCGAAGGCCTTTTCCCCATAGACTAGAAAAGGGCAAGACGAAGAACGAATAGGATGGTATAAAGAAATGACGAGTATTTCCAAAGTAATACTTCTCGAGACTGGGGTGACGTTGGCTACAGTATCGAAACGCTTCTGAAATCCTGGGGGATTCGGACGGGCTTTAGATAAATCGAAAGATTCGATTCACTCACGAGTCACTCTGTCGAAAGGAAGAGACAGAGGGGTGGAAACTCGTTCGTAAGAAAAAAAATATATATATAAATTATAGAATAAAGAAAAATGGAAGAGGGTTGAAGTCAAGAGGGGAGGATAAGATTCGCGTATAGGTCGGAATACATGGGGAGTCAAACGAGAACGATGCTCAGGTCGAATCCAAGGCGCAGTCAGCGAGGCGGTACCGAATATGGGGTAGAAAAGGTAGAGGATGAGGGTTTCATGGGGTGGTTGGCTGGGTCGGCTGGGTGGGTGGGTGGGTTGGCAGGGCTCGTATCAGCATAATGTAGATACTCCTCGCTTTTCGCGAGTGCAGTGTGCCGGGATGGAAGTCGACCCGGTATAAGGGGTTGGAGGGTTGAGATTGAAATGGAGACTGAGATTCTCGTGAGAGGAAGTAGAGGAAGTGGAAGAAAATGACGTAGAGATAAAACGGGAAGCAGAGTAGTAGAGAAGAGGAGGAAAGACGTGAGGAAGGAGAGGAGTGAAAAAGACATGGGTCGACCGTGGTGTAAGAGGAAGGATGCAGGAGAGAATCTTGAGAAGGGAGAAAATAAATAAAAAAAAAAAAAGAAAGAAAGAGAAGAAGAAACGCCACCCCGCGGGTACCTGGAGAAAAAAGATTGGAACGTTACCAAATAGAATTGGATAAAAGTTTTGAACGAGACCAAGGGATTCTGGTGTACGTATTATATACTACATTCGCGATAACTCCGAAGACGTTATATATGTACATATACACTGTGACTTTCGTAGTGGAAATTTGAATTTAACTTTTTTCTATATACTCCGTGTCTATTAAATTCACGGGTTACACGGCAATGACCTCTAGTGACAATTATGCTGATTAGACAGGGTCGTTAGGGTATTACTGATCTTGTAACCTGAAGATACGCTAATTCCAATCGCGATTCAAGAAGAGTCTGTCCTACTAGAAGATCTGATGGTCCGAGGACAGCGAGTGGTATGAAATGGAATTAATTATGAGGACGTCTCAACAGGTGGGTGTAAGGCGTCTTTAACTCGACTCGCCTCTACCTCCAGCATCACCGCCATCGACCCTGCTCCAACCATCATCCTCCTTCGTTCTGCTGCCACGCTTACCAGCCAGACCATCCTCAAGTAATTTACTAAGAAAATAAATAGAGGGCGAGTGTTCAACTTGAAAGAGAGAGAGAGAGAGAGAGAGAGATGACACGGTGGTGGGGAGGTAACCTTGAAAAATGGAACGTTTAACAAGCATTTGAAATCAGCTGAGTAGTTGATGCTGCGTGACAGTTTCAATAGTCCTGACGTCATATTATCACGTGGGATAGAGAAGACTACAGTTTTGACAAGTTTAATAAGATACAGAGACAGATGATTGATAAATCATTGGGACCAATTTGATAATTTTGACATAGCTGAGAGGGATGAAAAAAAAAGAAATATTTATGTCGCCCTTGAAATATGAGATATTTAAACGTATAGCTGAGATTGGACTCGTGGTTGATGATCCATAACGATTATATTGATGACTTTAAAATGTTAATGATGCAAGTACACATAGAGCTGAAGCAAAGCAGAATGGGAGAGACAGTCTGAAAAGAATTTGGAATTATTTTCTCAGCCACGAGAATAGGCAATAACATTTTGTAACGGGACCAGGAGTTGTACGGGGGGTCGGGGAACCTCTCGACCTACGACCTCTCGATGCCGATTGATTAATTGACTTTTAAAGTTTATTTGTATCCATTGGTATTGTATGCTTCGACCCCCCGGTACATGGCCCCGGAACTGCAGGTAAAGTCGAAACTGACTATTGTGCAGTTACAAAAGGGATGCTCGTTTGAGATTTATTGGCTGGCCAAAACACGTGCATTCACGAGATTACCGATTCGAACTAGTAGGTACTGTACTAGCGTTGACTGGAGAAGTAAATACTTCGGACATCTTATGGGATATGGTGACACGTAAAACCAGGGTGTCTCGGATGCCTACAAATGGACTTTACCCATTGACATACTGTACATGTACATATCGGAATCGCGAGACACAAAATACATGGGCGTGTATGAATAAAATGAAAAGTTATCAATAAAAATAAAAAATAAGCCAAGAGTTAATTGGATACTGCAATTAGGGGTTATACCGACATAATTGCAGTTACGTAATACCAGAGTATTTCTTTGAAAAAAGTCTTAACCTTTATGAAATAAAAAAATGTCAAATTACAAAATCGCATCGGATCACGATAAAATTGATAAGAATAATTCCAATTTAATTTATTAGCAGTATATTTACAAGATATACATCCGATCGAAATTCTATTAAAGATACTAAATATTTTATAGAATTTGACGCAACGGTAAATGACTAATAAGTGTATAGTAAAATTTTTTCAATAAGGGTGAAAGGAGTGTCGATTTCAACCTGTCCGTAAAAGCCGCATGGGTCTAAACAGAGATAATGAAACAGAATAGGTAGAAATAGCAAGGGCAAGGAGAGAGAGAGAAAAAAAGGAAGAATAACTAGAAGAGGGTGAAATCGACATTCGATATCCACTTTTCTAACCCCTGTGCCACGGCGTACGTCCCTTAGGAACTAGGAAGTAGAAAATAAAGAAAGAAAGGAATCGATCGTTCTCGATGCTCATTCGCAGTCTGTGACCTACGAAGGAGCATCCAGTAGTCTCACCATACTCCTTACTAAGGATCAGAAGGAAAACACCTGGTCCAATGGATCCTGACTCCCGTCATGCATTTATGCAGATTTATGCTGACTGCTCGAGAGGCAAGCATCACAGTGCCCTGTGAAACTCCAACCCTTTCCCACGTTCGCAAGGACCTTGCATATACCTGTAAAAAAGTAGTCGGGACTAAGGGGTAAGGTTAAAGGACCAAAATATCCTCTAAGGGAGAATACGAAACCCGTACGTCCCGTCGTTGTCACAACTAGCATCCATGCAACCTTACGGTTTGACAGATAAAGAAATTCCAAATATTTCATTCGACTATCAACGTCTTACGTATACAATGACAAGGGTATATTTTACTGATTAGAAAATGTACAATATTTCCCTAACGATATCGTCACCACAACGATACCGATGATGGCTTCCTGAGAGAAAATGGCGCCGATCAATCATCCTCGTGTCATAGGCAGATCCCTACCCTTCATCCCACCCACCATATACCCCGCTAGTTTTCCAAGCAGCACCGGTGTCATCAGATTCTCCTCGTGGCGCCATCAAATTTTTTCCCTTATCCACGTGCGACGATCCATCTATCACTATACCTTGGAACGGAGCAAAAAGTCCTTCCAGCTATGGACGGATGGATGGATGAATGGATGAGTAGTTGGATGGATCAGTAGCAAACTTAAATAATTCCCTAATAACCGACACGGCCAAGTCCCGTGGGAATTTCGCGAAGAAGCCCAGTATCGCATAGGCCTAACTAAAATAGTGATTTCGAATAAGAACCCCCCAAAAAAAAAAAAAAAAAAAAAATGAAATCGAATAAGATTAATAAAAGTTCAAGGACCAACGGGGGGTGGATAACATAAGTAAAATTAATAATCCTACGAAAACCTTAAAGAAATGAAACTCTAACATGGCTTCTCTCTATAGAATGACGGGCCTATATAAAAGCTCATTGCCAAGCTTTCCTCCTAACAGTTAACACGAACGAAATTTCTCTGCCGATGATACTTTCTCTTTGTTTCTCACCTTACTTTCTTCATATTCGTCTTATTATCTCACTCTTCCAAAATAGCCTTCACGTATACAGCGTAACGTCTTTCTTTGCCCATCCACCTTTACTACCCTCTGGCACGTTGCCCTCGTGCGTTTGCATCGTTGCTCCCGGTTTTTCCATCCACGCCTACTGCGTCCTCGTGCGTCCATTTTAGCCATGCGTTTGCGTATACGTCGACTATATACGTCTGTATCCAGCCGCGGATACAATGTGTGCGCGTCAAGAATACACTTCTATTGATCCAGTCGGTGGATGCGAGGGAGATACCGGAGAGAATTCTCTATACTTTTTCAGGCGTGAAAGACGGTTTCGCGTAGTCCCACGTTTCTTTTAAATCCAAAATACAGATGAAGTCAAAGGACGATAAAGGATCGTCAAATGGATGGATGTGGCTGAACTAGAATTACACGAGAGGCTCTCGGTTACAGTAGGTAAACACTAATTAGATTCAACGTAAATACATCTTCCCATATGTATTTTACATACCTACGTAAGTACATACATCCAGTATACACTAGATGTTATGTTCTCTGAAAATATGTAGCACCAAAAGTAATATTTTTTTAGTCTACCTCGGCAGCCAATGTATTATTACTAAAAAAAGCATGACAGTTGACTATATACGTTAGAAGCATTTCGTGAAGTATCTTTCGACCGGAGTTGCACGTTTTTGGTATACGAAATAGAATTAATCTAGAAACCGCAAGAGAGACTCGTCGCTTTAAAATGTAACCAAGTCTGAAAGACCCTGACCCGCGCTAGCGCCAATTACCGTCCATAATTCCATGAAATCGCGACGTGCTAATGAAGTGAAGTCCAGGAGGGTGAGAGGAAAGGACAGGGTAGCCTCGGGCAAGTCAGGGCCGGATGAGGTATCACGGTTTAAAGAATAGGATAGAGAGAGTAGGGGGGAGAGGGAAAATTATAAGATGCGAGAGCAAGAGAGACAGAAAGATCGAAGAAAGTTACAGAGTGGGGATGAGGGTTAGCGCCGAGAGGGCTGGTGCGCAGGGAAGCCAGAGAAGTGGGGAGAAGGCCGCCAAGGCGCGTCAGCAGATTCGGAGGAAAACACACGGCGAGGATCCCCGAAAAAGAGAGGCAGGCGTCGCGACGCCTCGGATCGATGCGCCGTCGGGGCTTCGGTGTGCGCGCTCACCCGGCTCCAACATGGACGCGGGTTTACGGTGGCGCGGGAGGGATGGATGGTTTTAAAGGAAAGAACGACGTCGAGTACGAGCATTGAAAAAAAAAAAGTTTTATTCCAAAAATTAATATTTGCTTCTTTTGTATTCTGATAGCACGATTAATTTTCAAGGTCGGTCACGAATAACTTGTCTTACCGTTTTGTTTCAGGATTGGAATCTCGGCCGAACGCTGATCTGGGTCAGAACGATGAACTGGGACCTTGATTAATTCAACCTTGAAATAAAATACAAAAATGGGATTACTCGTTTTCATTTTTTTTATTTTCACCCTCATCCTCAACCATTACTTCGAGTTACATTTCAACGATTTTTTGGAAAATAATTATTCAAAGTCACAATTTTGGCTGCGGTATGAAATATTTTCAGTCGTAACGCAATTTATAGTGATTATTATTATTATTATTATTACGTACCTCGTACGTCATATTTGACTGTGTCTACTTTTTGTATCTGGTAAACCTGCACCTCGCGTATCTTCACTGAAGCTGAACTCCGTCAGTTTGCATAATCTTTTACGCGCGAAACATGAGCAGGGTTGATGCGATGAATTGGAAAAATAGAACGATAGAAAGATAGACACAAAGAAAAAGTTGCTCCTTGCTGTATTTTAAATGACACACAACAATATACCGTTACGGATAAAGATAGTAACGACGATATCGAAAGTAGCAAGCCTGATCCATTCCGTCTGTACAGTACGTAGTAAGAAAAACTAAATTTCCAAAAAATATTAACCCATATTAAAAAAAAATAATAATCAACCTTATAAGACCCTAGAACAAAGTGCATGCCGGTAACGTAGAAAAATTCCTAGGACAGTTTAACATATGCAAAATGATCCCACGAGGAAGTGGGAGGGAATAAGAAAAGGGATGAAAAGGGAGTAATGGGGTGTCGCCGGCAGTCGCGCATTTATAATTTCTCTCCAGCTCCCGCCCCCCTGTTCGAGCAGGGTGAAACAATTGCTTTTCCTGGCAGTAAAGAGAGAGAGAGAGAGAGAGAGATACAACACGAGATTGCGAATAAAAGAAAACTTGAGGGAGATAGAGAGAGAGAGAGAGAGAGAGAGAGAAAAGAAAGTGAAAGAGAAAATAAAGAGAAAGACAAAAAATATAAAACGGAAGCCTGACTAAGCGGGCCGAAAGTTTCGGGATGAGTTACTGCGGGCCTTAAGGATGATGTCGCTTTGTTCCTACTCGCTTTACCCCCCCCCCCCGCCCTCCCCAATTCTCTCTCTCTCTCTCTCTCTCTCTGTATAAAGAGCACTCTCTCGCACCGCTCTCTAGCCATCCTTTTTTTTCTGGACCATCCATCCCAAAGGCTAAGATCCGCTGCCAGGAACGCACATTAATTTAATAAACCCGATGAGGAGTTATCGTGGCAATTTATATGGATTATCGATGGCGACTAGCACAGAGGGTGGTGTAATGTCGGCGACATCCGTCAGTGGAATACATCTCCACTTTTTTATTTTTATTCCTTCCTTCATGTCGTCCTTTCCACTCGGGGATTATATTCATATTAATGAGGATTAGCCCGGCTGGATGAAGGCGGCGTAGACCGCGGTAAATTCGAATTTAACTTTCGGACAATTTTCGGTGCATTGTCGAATAACATAAAAATTGCCAAGGAAACGAATCGTGGACATGAAACTCGATACGGAAGTATCCGTTTCACGTGTTCGAATTAAAATTGAATTAATCTCGAAGAGATTCCATTATTTTTTTTTTGGATAATAGAAAAATATTGTTGATAAGAAAAAAAAAATTTTTTAACGTCCTCTCAAATTTGATGATTACCCATTCGATGAAAGGGGGTTGTGGTTATCAATTAAATGATTTGCCGGACGATTCTTGCTTTACGCAGACTTCCAGCGGATTTCCATGCACGTGCATTCTCACGTCATACGACACTTACACTTTGGCAGCCGTTATATATTTCTGTCGAGTGCAACTTGTATTAATAAAAAAAGCCACCCGACTGGCTATGGGCTTTTGTAATAGTTATTAATGCACGCTGCCACTTCATTTTCACTAACGTCTCCCCATCTCTCTTGTCTAGGATATGCATGTGTGTGATTGCGTAGAAATGCTCACGCATGCTATGGCTGGTTATGGCTGTGGGACTAGATGGGCTACTCACACATGGACTGGATGGGCTACCTGCCGAGGTTCTGCGATTCGTTCCTGCGTATGCAAATTAGAAATGCGTGTGAGAGAATGTGAGGGTCATAGCGAGGAGATGTGTGGACCTTTTCAATAGACATCTGCCCTCGGGACGAACAATTGTCGGAAAAAATAATAACTGTTTTTACAGGCGAGAATATATTAGCTGCGCTTACCATACTCGTCGGGTGAGGTTATGCATAATATTTCTAGCCGAGATAACCCGGCGAAGTGGACGTTATTTATTTCCGGTGGTAGAATTGGCAGCGTTCCGATTCAGGGGACATTAATTTTGCAGAGTTCGACGATCTGAAAAGAAAGGACATGGTTATTTATGTTTTTCGAGGAAAAGTGAAAAACAAGATTATTGCTTTGTTAATGTCGCAAATGTAAATCCTGGTGAGGGTTTTGTTAATCGTTGATTACTTTAATCGTTTATTAGGAGAGCATCTATTTTAATTAGAGGTTCAAGTGCTTAGGAACGGGACCTTAAAGATATTTGCCCGACGGCAGATATACGGTGGGCAATTAACCCTTAATTTCAAGTGGCCATGTAGGGTGGTAGTAAAATCAGAATTGCGCAAGGAATCGTGAATGTCTACTAGAGAGGGAGTGTTCGGTAAATTTTGCTTAACCGAACAGTTCGGGTATTTGGTAAGAATATTGGAGTTAAGTCTGTTTTATCACGCTTATAAATCGCTTAGATGGTGACTTGATGTATCTCGAAAGTACGTGCTTCACCTCTTAACGTTCAAATTTATATCCTACCTGGTAAACTCTTTGAGAATCTCTGACGGTCGATAATGCAGATTTCAAGCAGTATAATGGTAAAACAGGAATCTGTATACGATAAAGTTAAGCCGCTGCCATGGTAACTTGTATGCGTGACTGTAACTGTCGGTAAAGAGTCGGTACTGCAGGAAGCTCATACCTAGCGCACACCCTAGCGGAATCTGAGGGAAGCTTAATGTTCTCTAGACACTAGTAAGTCCCATACCAGCTCGGTAAGAGTATTAAGATACAGGGTGTAACATAAATCATGGCTCCGAAAATGCGAACTTGAGAAATTGTATAGAAAAATGGCGATTGACGATTGTCCAGATTCTAAAGGGTTTCTCCAAGATGTAAGGGATAGGACTGAATCCTACCCCTCGTCGAACCTCGAATTAGTTCGTACTTTAATCATGACGTAATTAACTCTGAGGGAGCCTCGAAGACTAAGTCCAAGCCAGTTTCACTCAGCAACCCCCGCGCTACGCTTATCGAGGCTTAATAAAACGCGGCGAATACGCCGATTGAACTTAACTACCCTCCCTATCCACGAATTCTGAAACTCTCCGCTTACGAAAGGGAAAAAAAATGGCTGGGGTAGTTACACCCTGGGGGTGAGAAGGATTATTAAAACTTCGTTTCTCATCTGGCACAGCGTGTACTTTTAACGACGTTCGAAGGCAGCACGTGCCGTCGCCATTTTCTTAGCCAATAGTAATACTCATTGCGATATGTTTTCTTTTTTTTGTTTTTACTTTCACTATCTAATGTGGACTTTTTCTAATTACGAATTATTGGACGCACGTTGAAATACTGATGTTCTTCACTTCAAGTATTTCTAGTACCAGTACTTTTCTCATGCAGTCGCATCAAATTTCATTATCATTGAAAATATATTGGTATTCCAGAACTGCTCGTTTCAACTGCCTGCAATATCTAACCAGATTCAATCAAATCCGATTTCATCAAATCTCATCATGGTTTTACCGGAAGTACGACTCCCGTGATAATTTCGATCCAATTTAATGCTCGAATGGGCTGTCTAGCCAGTTAAAATGTCAGTGAAATTATATGCGTTCTAATAATTACAAAATTCCATTCTATTATTTCCCCATTTCAATATACTGCAACCGTTGGTCCTACTCTGTAATTTCAGAAGATATTAAAACCCTTTATTTAGCTTAACTAGCTATACGCTTTGTATAAAATTTATCATAGCTACACAAGTATAATTCACAATTTTTTGTATACACGATTCTCCTTTATTTCCAAATTCGTATGCAAAACACCATAACACAAGTCCACGTGTAGAATTAATTTTTCGACCGTTTCAATATTATTGATACAAAATTTCTCTGACATTTATATTTAATATATGTATATAGTGATATCAGCCATGACAGTTTTAGTGAAAGCTGATGGCTCTTTTAGATGCTTTTCTCCATTTACAAAACTTTTGTGGTAGTCATTTGTCAAAAGGAATCGTTAGGAGGATTAGTCGCTTTCGGAATGTCAAAGGACCGGAGGAACGATCTCAATTCCCTCAATTGACGAAGCAGGTAGACAGGTACAAGAAAGGAAGCAAGTCGACAGGTATATCGAAACCTTTTCAAGTTCACTGAGTCTCTGATGTATCTGATCGGGTTCAGAATCCTGCCACGTGGCCAGGTAGGTATTGTCATATGAATAACGATTCGATCATTCAGCTTTCAATATCTATTGAACGCACAGGTACAAGATACCTGTCAAAAAAAAGACCTAAATCAATCTGTCAAACATAAAAGCCATAAAGTCAAAAAGTCTGAATAAAGCGTCAAACAGAAGCCCAAATAGCCTGGAAAACATGAAAATAAGAATAAATATTAAAAATTCACCGTAAAAGATAGAATGAAACTATAAAGTCGTCATACATACAATTAAATAATTCCCAAAGATTGACCACGTGCTTCAGCGATGACAATATCAAAAAATATTGTAATCGCAAACAAATCGCAGAATAATTGAAAAAAGGATGTAACGCACAAAGAGAATAAAAACGTTGAATTTAACAACGGTCGCCATTGCGCTCGGAGCTCGAATTAAATCAAGGCCGAACTCGGGCCCACCCTCAACCCCCTATTTGATACCTCCCCCCACCCAATACCACCCCATTCAAGCCTCTCGCATCCACCCCTACCGACTCACCCCCTGAAACCCCTGAAGAGTACGAGCACAATCATCGATGGAATATTTCTCTCCACTCCGCAGGAAGGTGAGGCGGTAATACGAGTACGGGGGGGCGGGGGGTTGGTAAGGGAGGCTACGATGCTTCACCCTCTAATTAAAAGTATTTCGGAATTTCCGAGCGAGGATTTCTTCGCGAACGAGCAAGCGAATCGCTCGGGCGCAATAAGTCAAATCTTGTTTGCGAGTTGGTGCCTAGTTAGGGCCGAATTCGTCGAAGAGGGTACGCAGAGGGTGGTTGGAAAAGCCAGAAGGTGGAAGGTGGTTGGTTCTGGGGGATCGAGTAAGGGATGAGAAGGGTGCCACCTTCCTTCCTTATCGACCGTATAATTAAACCGGGCGCTGATTAAAAAAGTTGCCACGGCCGTAAGATCATTACAGAGACCTCACTTCAGACGCTTCAACCCCTCAAGGTTCCACCCTCTTTATTTTTCTCCTCTCCATCTCTCTCTTCTAACTTCTTCATCCCCGTACACTCGGTTTCAATTCCGCCATCTTCTCTCCTTCAACCCCCTCACGTACTTTTCATCCACTGGTCGGCCTTCGCTCTAAACCTCGGAATCACCATCGTCTTCAACCCTTACTACTCGCACTCGTACCTTTCGATTTTTACATCGAAATACTCATTCGTACCAACCCTTACTCATTAATGGCTTCCGTTAATTCTTCCTTCATTCCTCCAGGGTGCGGACCTCCGTGCCAATTGCCGATTTCATGCTTCGTCGAATGCTTTGCGGACAATGAGAAATTGGCTTCGATGCCAATGAGAACTTTGTACTTGCTATTGGAATTTTTTTTTTTCTATTTCTTACCCTTTTCTTAGAGTCTCACAGGAGTCTAAACTATCCCTTAAAAAGATTTCATCGACTCGGTCTGGTCCATGTTATTTTTATATACCCACTGCTACCCATGTTGGGACATACGAATAGTAAAAGTCCTGGAAACATAAAAAATGCTGTTTCTAAGGGATGAAAATAAAAAATAATTATAACCATCATATTTCGAACATATAACGTAAAAGTAGTTTTTAATAATCAACTGATTAGTTATTAGCAAGTAGTTTCTAAGTTTCATCCATCGATGTAATCGAGTTTTTCGAGAATAACGTAAAGCGCCGTTAGAAAATCCTCAGAGTACAAAGAACCGAGTGAATTGCGAGGGTGCATAAAGCAATAGGAAGACTTCGCAATTTTGATCTGGGCATTGTTGACGAGAAGCAAGGATTTTGAAAAAGCACCGAATAACGAGAAAGAGCCTTAATTAAAATCTGAACGAGACTGACTGGCTGGACATTGAGTTTCAATAATGACGTCATAACTCTTAAGTCGTCGCTATTCGTTCTAATGAGTCGTTAAGCCACGGAACGACCTGGGTTGTTCAATTTCAAAAGGACGTCGCGCCGAGTGACGTCATAATTAATGAGATATAATAGATGGCCGAGGTGAGACGAAGTGGCGGTTGAGTTTACGAAAAAGAAAAATATACGCAAAGGTCTTAAACGTTCCATTAAAAAGAGTTGTAAGGAGGTAATGAAAACGTGTCTCCCGAGACTAAGCAGCTACGTATTTACACCCTGAAAACTGAACGAACGTCGTAAACCTGTAACGATGTGAAGGTAAATAAAGTTCATAAAGTTAACGTCACGAATAATAATAACAATGACAACAGCAACGCAATAAAGTTTCTTAAGCGTGTCTAAGCGTGACGTTTAACAATATTTAAAAAACAATTATACTTAAGGTTCGCCAATTAATATTCTCAACCTCACAGCTCGTAGGGACGCGCTGCTGGATATTATTCGTGAAGAAGAAAGGAGATGAAAACGTAGAACTGTGAGAAAAAAAAATATATAAAAAATCCCAATGCGATTCGACATGCCTCTTTGGCAAGAGGAAACATCAGAGAGTCGACCCGCGTGTAGTAAGAATCGTGAAAGGCTACGGGTTCTGTATCCAACCCACCCCGAACCACCCTCCGATGGCGACGGCCGGTTACCATGGCGATTCTTTTGCTTGACAGGTGGCAGCACCGTCGCTGCCAACGACGAACCAATCGGGCACGACTAAAAAATATTCAATCACGCGTCAAGAACTGGCCGGGGTAGCGAGGGTCGAGCTCGAGGGCGTATGGGGGTTGAAAAGCAGAGCAGGATCGAGGGTGCTGGGCGGCCCTTCGTATTTTCATCCCCTATCCTTCACCTCGGCTCTCCATACAGCCGCCCTTCTCCCACGCCTCACCCATGGAGGAATAATAAAATGCCCGGGATTATATATTCAAAATCAATGGTTCCGTTCTTGCCGTTGAAAAAAATGGTGGAGACCGCCACCCTCATCCCTTAAATATTCTTCGACAACCTGACCTCGAATATTCCATTTCTTTTTTAAATACGTAATACCGTTCATCCCTCACTTTCTTTTTCCCCTTAATAGTTTTCTTAGTCCAACAAGCTTTAGGCATCTCATCCCTTTTGTCAAACTGATTTTTCTTATCAGCACATTCCTTCTTAAGGGATGCAACCCCTGACACTCTTTATCCTCACGACACTCGCTATAGTATTTCTGAGCATCACCACGACTTTCACGACTATACGATTGTCTTCTAATTAAGACAGCGGCCAGTGGCAATCGTTTCCATTGGAATTCGACAGTCACTGTGGCAAATATCGTGATCGAATTACCACTAGAGACTCGCCTTTAATTGGATCGAAATCCCTCGGCTCGATTAGACGGCTGCTAATTGTTTTTTCGACGTTCGACGACAGTCTTGACAACGACGAGGACGGCGACTTTAAGGGGATTCTCAAGTAAAGTTTTCGCCCACCCCTTACCCCTGGCCCTGTTCTATAATACAAGTAAAGCTTCACAGCCTAGGGTCTAGGGATTTTCTTTCGAGATTGCAAATTTACTAAGGACGAGATGAACCAGTGTTACGTAATAATAATGATATCAGATTATCAAAAGACACTTTAATCGCGTGATACTTTTCATTTGAAAATCGAGCCGATTAATTCAATATACAAATTTTTTGTACTAGTTTATTTTTCTCGTCACTTTCAATTTTCTATTTATTCGATTCTTCCCACATTTCGATTTTTACCCGCGTATTTCATGTCTCTTGAATCTCGCGTGGAGACATGATGGCCGGCCGTTTTCGAACTGGCCTCTTGCATTGTGCATGAATGACGAACGGGTTAGGGCCACCCTATTGCTGGCCAACGTGGTGGGGCGAGGTTATGTGGACGATTCTGTGGGACCCAGTTTCCAACCGGAATTCCTAACCGAACCGCCATTCTCATCAAGTTACAAGCCAAAAAAAAGTATTTGCTCGAGTTCGTCGATTTGTATGAATATACATTGATCGTGCGAATTCTATACGAAAAACGTAACATATAAGGAGAATCGAATACGAGCTCGCGGGATATGAAAGTTGCTATCATGAATATTTTACGACTGGGTATTTCAAATGCCTGCAGATAATTTTGCTTAATGTCGCGTTAATTTAGTTTTCAGTAAACTGTGTAGCATGGAGTCTGGATTTATAGTAGTTTAAAGGGGCACTTACGTGTGTGAACTTTCTGTATAATTTAATAATTAAACCTAATTTAACTCGAAAGATCCCTAAGGCTCGTTACGTAATCTTAGGATTAAACACGACTTAATAATTGAACTGTCAGTATAAACGCTTCTTTGAAGTTCAAAATCGCTCATTCTAATAGACCATACGTTGCGATTGGATATTAACGTAAATGACACAACTACGTTCATTTCGTTTACCTACCATACATAAATAGTAAAAGAAAATTAAAAAGTCAAAATAACATTAATTTTTCGAAATACAAAGTACCTCAGTTGCTATAACACTAAGTTAAGTCGTAGCTGAAATCGAATCATAAAATGCAATCATATTAACGAGGTTGATAAATCAATTTCCAAAATCATTGATATAAGCCTAATTCGAATGCCAAGTCAAACTTATTAGAACGTTTTCCAACAATTTCTCCCTTATATAACAATTCACATAGAATAATCGTAGAGATAATTAAAAACCCTGAAAAACGACAAAAACTACCCCTTAAAAAATGTTGAAATCAAATCCAAACATTTTTTATTCAAATTAATTATCTACACAATTTTGGACTATCAACAAATCATTAGTACAAGACAACCAGATAGGGGTTAATTACATACCGTTACAGACTGGTCCATCTCATCTACGCGAAGGACTACCAGTACGATAAAATAGCCAGTACCAATATACAAAAGGTCCAAAGAGATTAAAGGTCCATTTTTTTAGGTGGGCAGCTGCAATCCAAAGGGGACATTACTTAATAAACGTACGCATCCGGGGTGCGGTCCAGCGACCATTGTTTCAAAATCGGTAAATGGGTGCAGGCATCCGTCGGCGAGCACGGCCGAAAGGGTTAAGGGTTACTAAAGGATTAAGGGTTAAGGGCTGGACCACGCGGCGGACACCTGGACGATCAGCAGGAGTCCCACCCAGAAGGCGAAGACAAAGAGGAAACAGAAAAAAAACCAAACATAAAACACTAGACAAGAATAAAACTACGAACGGTCCAGACATCCGTCATCCCTTGGGATGACCAAAAAATCCTGAAGGACGACACATCTGCGAAAGATTCCTATACCAGTTAGAAAAGGAGTCCAAGCCCAAGTACTCTTAACGCACAGACTCCTGACGTAGGAATCAATTAATAAACCAACAAACCCCACAATGATATTCCCACCCTTAAAAAGCCATTGAAAAAATTAATATCTCGACCCTTCGAAAAAATAACCTGTTTCCTTTCTCACTGGAAAAAAAACAGAGAGGATCAAGACAAAGAAACAAGAAAATCGTAAGACTACCCCGTCAAGAAGGGTAGCTGAGAAAAGGTCCATCCAAGGGTTGACTAGAGCAAGTTCTCTAAACATATAGGATACGAGCTCCTGCGGGACGAATTATTAAAGTTCCTCTTAGCATTTCTAACTTTCTCTCTCTCTATCTCACACGTTCACATATGCTCGTGTCTATATTACATATACGTGCATGCCAAAGACAGAGAGCCAGGGACTAATAACGTATGCACCGCGCAGCTGCGCCATCTTTTGTTCTTGTGACGCTACAGGTTCTTGAATTTCACACACGCATTCCAACTACGTATGTATGAGCCATACATGTGTGTGTATATCTGTATATATATATATATAAATTCATATACGCATATACGCGCAAGCCACGCACTCGGGGTTCCCACCTCCATTGTTTTACCTAGCGAGACCAGTTTTTGTTTCACTTGGGCTTATTATATGCGCTTCTCGCACTGGTCCTTACCAGCTTCAACTGATGCTGCACGCTGCACGAAAACAATAGTTTGCAATTTTTTCGGGCCCTACGAGAGACTCCAATTCCGAGTGGGGAGGACACGTACGCCACGTTGGATGCCAGCCAATCCGGTCAAACGGTTCCGTTCGTATAGAAAGGTTCTGGGAGAAGAAAAAAAAAACAATGAAAGGGTTAAAGTTGATACAATTGAAAACGGGAGCGTAACGCTCCATTTATTTTTTACACTCGACTCCCGGTTCTCTTTTGTCTATAGGACCAGTCTAGCCTGTCGCGCAAATTGCGACCTACCGCTCTCGCGTAACGTTTTCCTTTTATCAATCCTTACCGTGGGATCTCTTGTTTTTTCTTTTGCTGACTTTTTCCTTCCTTCCCATTATGCCTTATTGCTTCGTGCTTTACCCACTGTCCTCGGGGTCTAAAGATTTTTTTTAATTCTACGATATATCGTTATCCGCCACTAAAAGGGTTAACGATGCCTGTTACGTAATTCTATACGCAATGATAAAGTCAATTTTTTCTGTATTAGAATATTTGATGATTGTAATAATTGTGATGGAATTCTAAGGGTGGTTGTGTCTAATGTAATTTGAAATGGGTCAGGGGTAAGTGAGATGTGGAGGATAAGTTTTATGTAATAAATAATATTTTATTGATTAATTATAAGAATTTGGTTTTTTCACGTGGCCATTAGGTATACAAATTTTATAAGGTCTTAACGCAATACTATTTTGGAAACGAGTTTAATTCTTAGAGTTGTAAAAATTTCTATCGAAATCAGGTTTCTATCAATTTTTAATAAAACGTAAGCCGTAACTTTCGTTTTTCAACCAATCGTGTACGTGAAATAAATCAGGACTTAAATTGAACCTCCATTTGAAGGGATTCCGGGCATCCTTACAGTGAAATAGAAAAAATTGTGCGATGTATAAAAAAAAGTCAAAAATCCTCTGTCGAAACTGTCACGAGAACAAAGAAATATGTAGCGCGACGCGCACGGGCGACAAGCCATGAATAAATGCGTGACAAAAGACATGACAATAACATCCGTTATTTACGGGACGGGGAAAATCATTGCAGGCAGAACGTTAACCATCAAGAGTCAGGTGAGCTATACGCCACTACTATATCTGCATGCTTTGTACCCATCATCCCTCGTGAGAAAGTCACCCCATGGCGACCCAATAATTTCTCCAGGCTAACGAATCGTTCCGAGCGCATAAATTGAAACGCTAAAAGCAGAATTGGGTAGGAATTAGGAAAAACGCCACGAAATGGGACGGTGATTACGAAGGGGGTGGCACACCGGGATGGGTATGAAGAGACCGAGAGAGGGTGGAAATCAGGGATATACCAGAGGACGCCTGAAGAAGGTAAACTAGAGAAGAGGAGAAGAGGAGAGGGTGGTAAGGTTAGATAGAAGCACGGAACCTGAAGATCTCCTGAACGTGTACTCGCAGGGGATGGACGGCTAAGGTTGGAGGGTGGTTTAAAAAGGGGGTGGGCGCTACGGACGAGAGAGTCAGAATTTGTCGGTATCACCGTGGGCAGGAAGAGTCGGGGGGGGTGGTGGGGGAGGGGATTGCGCATTCGGAAGGGTGGTTCGCTTCGGATACAAGGGGGTGGAGATGCTTCGGGGTTGCAATGGAGGGTGCCGACTGCCGCGTAAATAACTTCCATCTTCGAGGGTGCCCGCTGGCTTGGCGAATAAAAAAAAGGACCAGAAGAAGAAGAAGAAGTTAGAGGAGCAGGAAGGGGCTAGGGTAGCGGGTAGAAAATGATGATGAGTAAGAGAGGGACCTTGATAACCGAGCTGGTTGGTTTGGGGGATGAAGCCTGTCGGCTTCGACTGTGCTTCGAAATAGCTCCGGAGGGTTAGCGTGCAGAAAGACGATGAAGACCAAGAGAGACGTAAAATATTCTTAATGAGCAAAGACTTTCAAGTATTGACTCAAAATGGCGGACGCCCTTTCAAGTTGTCTTGTTAAGCATTATTCCGTATACCGCGTGCCTGGCTTCTTCGCCTTTCTCTCAATTTTCTCATACTTATATCTCTACAGGTACATTCTATGCGTGTATATGCGTATGTATATATATATATATATTTAAGTGTATATTTTATACTTTCACGATATTCAAAACCAATACAACTACTACAGCCACGAGCACCTTTGTGGCTCTCACAATCAAGGGATGAAAGATGGCCGGCAGCATCGACGCGAACAACGAACCGGCATTCCTTCCCATTGGAAAACACCTTCGAATTCTTGTTAGCGCTGCCAAAGCCTCTTTCGCATTAGACCCCGTATTACCATCCTTTTAATATTTCCTTCTATTCGCTCTCCTTGTGTTTTTTCTTCGCCTCTTTGTATTCCATCAATAAACCTGACGTGGATTCGTATTCCTTTGTTTACCAATCGAGACGGTTCGAAGTGTTTGCAAGCTGTATAATTGGGAAAGACTGTATTATCTGCAGGATGGATGGGAATCAAAGGCCATTTGTCGATGATACAATTGGGGCAAGTCTCTTCGTGTTTCATGACTCGTGGATATTATTCCTGCGTTATAAAACCTCCAGTTTCATCCGGGCGCGATGCTTTGTATGCACGTACCTGGTGCTTTGTTAGTTGAGTCGAATTAAAGTCAGGACTCTGTGTAGATAATTAAAAGAATCATTGATGCTTCGTATTTGACATGAACGCAAAACACTGCTTTCGTATTCCAGTGACATAACCATAAATAAAAACATCCCATTGCCATTTACTGCTAGCGATAAGTTAGATCAGATTAAGTAATAGTATTACTTTAACTGTCTAGTGCACACGTTTGGTCTGATAGACTCGACTGCTATGCATTTCTTACGAGCCATAAAATAACGTACACTGGCCGGTTATGTTTGGCTGGATGGGATCGTTAGAAATTGCTACAATGCAGAGGACTAAATGAAAAGCGAGTGTTCATACGTTACTGCGTAATAATAGAGTTTTGTTGTATAAAGGACAGAAGCAGGTAGAATAAATGAATTTTACAAGGAAGCTACAAGGAACCGGATCTGAATGGCTTCGGTACAGCTGCACTGATTATTCAAAGTAGACAATTTTGTTCTTCAGAATTTAGCACAAAGGAGACTGAAGCTACTGGACAGTGGAGTAAAAAAGGTAAAAATAAAAGGAGGAAGAACAAGAGGTTGAAACGACATCCTCCTAGTCACGTGATCGCGACCAGGGTGGATTATTTAAAAGAGACCAACCCGAGGCTGCAGCATGGCTTGTTAGAACTTTGCTTTCGCTTTGAGAAGACTTCTCGTCCTCGTGAAGCACTGAAATAAGGGTTAAAAATGTATAAGATAAGATAGACGGGCTGAGGGCGAAATCGCGAAGGAAAGAGTACGCGGTCCTTGGTTGAGGGACGTGAGGGGGTTGAAGGGTTACTGAAAGTTACGGAGGAAAAGCCGGAGAGAAAGCGAAAAGGAACGTGCAAGCGAATCGGATGGTGAACAGGGATGAAGAGAGGGATGAGCCAGAAATGGTCGGAGAGAAGTTTAATTATTGATCAAAGAAACTGAGTGTCGCTTCCCACTCCTAAAGCCCGTTCTATTCAACTCGCCTTCGGGTTTCCATTAAAAATACCGTCATCCCTTTACGTATGTACAGCACACCCCCAACAGAATCCCCTACAGAGTATCCAACCTGTGCATCTTTTCCTTATCCTTCGACCCTCATCGAATCTTGAAGGTTGCGCTGCTCTATCTCACAATTATTAACACAGTCTTATAGCATATGAAATTGTTAAATCTATATATGAATATACAACGGCGCAACAATTTCTGTCAATTGTCTAAGAAATTTAGCTTTTATTTCTCACCTTGCGACTGTTATTTACTTCAGTGGAACATGGAATATATGCGTGACTTAATTACGTAATTAACCTGATGATATACTTGATATTCACAATATTAATTACACAAATTTGCACTGAAGAAAGTCAGATATACACTTCTTTCTTGGTTAGATTTACACATCACACGGAAATCACGTAGCAGAGTTCTAAACACAAAGTGGCGTATTCACGCGGTCACAGGTGAAATACGTCTCGACAATTTCAAAAGTGTTGAGTAACCGTCAACTGCAAACGGTTGCTTACTGTTGCTGATGTAGCAACCTACCAGTGTGACTAACATTAATCGATACATAAGCGAGATGCATATCTACTGTATCGAGAAATGGTAACTAGAAGTTACAGAAAGATTTGTCAGAAAGATTATCATAGTGATGAATTGATGACTAGATTTCGTACAGTAAATTTGAGTAAGATATATTTGTGTTAATTTTTACGTAGTTTTTACAAATATATAATGATGAATGAAGACACAGTGTGGGAGGAATTATCAGGCCTCCCAGCAGATCCGCCTGATATGCGAGACAAATGTATTCAGTGCAGGTAACCCGTTATAAATTATTGTGCAGGTTAGAATATTCTAAATAATATTCTAAAACTAGTTGAATTTTTAATTAGGAGGCCAGTGGCAGTTTGCTGGTGTCCAGGTTTACCGAAGAATCCTTTGAATCCAGCATCGAGATTGATCATTCTACAGCATCCTGCTGAAGTTAAAAGATGTCTTCGAACAGCACCCATGCTCACTCTTGCTCTAGAGCATGGCAAGTGCCTGACGTTTAGGTACAGGATCAAAAATGTAAAAAAGTCAGGATATTTAACGGTATCCCTAAATTTATATTTCTTGACTCGTTATAATCTTGTATAGTATACATAGATATTTTTTACCAATTTAAGCTTAAATATTTATTTTACAATGAAAAATTCAAATATATACATTGCTTTGGTAGACACCAACTGAGCACATTTTTTCAGGGGCAAAAAGTTTCCACTTCCAAAACATGAAGGTTTAACAGAAATACTGAATGATGAGAATACAATTTTACTTTATCCTTCGCCTGAAGCTATTGCCTTGGATGAACTTACTCCAGTTGGAACCAATGGGCAGAAACCTTACAATTTGGTACTATTAGATGGTACCTGGCCACAGGCAAAAGTAAAGGAATTTTTTTTTTATTTGGGTAATCCATTTTGTAAGTCAGCTCTTTTCTACAGGCCATTTATCACTCCAGTCCTGCTCTATATTTTTTACGAGCTTGCAAGCTTGTAGGAGTATCAACTAGTGAATATGTTATAAGGACACAGCCTACAGAAGGGTGCTTATCTACTTTGGAGACTGGTGCACTTGCACTTTCCATCTTGGAAAAGAAACCAAAAATTAAAGAGGAAATGCTGGGTCCACTTCATTACCTTTGCAGGTATGTATAAGCTGAAAAAATGATCAGTTATTTGCACCCATATACTTTCTACTGTTGTGAGATTATGTTTATATTTAGATTTCAGTTGGAAAATGGTGCTGTAACACATCAGAGTAAAGAGTTCCTAATCAAACAAAAAACTTATCCAAAATTAATTGGTAAAAGGCTTGCAAAACAGCTTCGCGTACTATCAGAGGAGCCTTAATTAATATATTGTTACACAGTGAAGAATTTTTATACCATAAGGAGAAAATAAAGTTAATTTCACAAAAAAATGAAAAACGAAGTTTTATTTTTAAGCCTGTTTCTAAGTATCTTTAATTTTTTCTAACTGTATCAAAATGAAATTGCATTGTTCCATCAGCTGGATAAAATTTCAATGACCAAGACAGAACGTCTTGCTCTATTACATCATTTATTTGTCGAAACAAGTAGACTCCTTGCCGCGTATATGGATCCCAAGATATTCTTGATCCTGGTTGGATCTTTTTAACAGGACCTGACGAAACAATGATATTTGAATCCAAGTACCAATCGACCCACAAAGCGACACCATTGCAGGATCCTTTACTGTAATTAAATATTAAGTATGTTAATTTTTCAAAAACTTACTATTTAAATATTAGACTACGTAACGATTTTCTTTTTAATTCTAACCTTGATATAGGAACACTGGCCGAGAATTCAGTCTGTTTATACAAATTCACATCCTGTGTGAAATCAATGCTAGCTAATGTAAATGAAGATCCCAGTGCCTTGGCAGGATACTCCCACAGAGGATGTGCTTCTACAGGACTATCACTGATATCACTGGAGTCCTACAAAAATTCAAATCCATTTCATATTACAATATGCATTCTTGCAAGCAAGAACAAATACTGTATACCTGAACGAGTTTGTCAAAAGTGGTCATGTCAAATTCTTCACAAATGCCAAGTGGAGCACGTATTTTATGAAGATCTTTAAACTCTACAGCAACACCAAGTATCTTGGCAGCTGTTGGAATCCTCGGAATACTCGACGGATACCTGGAGGCCAGATACCAAAAGCGTAAGTTGTCCCATGGCAAAATAGAGGTCACAAAGTAAGGTTCACCGACAATCAGATCAACCTCCTCAGCCGATGGTAGTTGCTCAGGAGTGTCTATAATCTGGACTCTTCCCGAGAGATCATTAGCTTTTATATACATCTCTGTCGTTCTTCTAGACAGAGCATTTGGCTCGAGAACAACCACTTTCTTGGCACCAAGTTTCGCGGCTGTAAGACCAATCAAGGAACCATCCGATAAAGAGACACAAACTTTGTTTGGCTTGATTATTTTTTTGATAGCTTTAATAAATTTTTGGTTACGATCTTCGTCATTTAATTGACCTATTCGTGTTCTGGAATAAGCTACGTGAATGCAACATTCGCACATGGGTCTTTCACCTACTCTCTCTTCGATTCTAAAAACAAAACATATGTAAAACAATAATGACATTTTTAAATATGTAGCCAGCGCAGAAATTAAAGATATTATACTTTTTTTCGTCCTTTATTTGAAACCATAAAGAATACTCGTCGTGCGAACCAACAAGGGTAACCTCATCCCCTAGAGTAACTGACATTTCTACAGGGAGATAATAAACAGCCTGCATCCAATGGTCTCTCCAGGGTATGTGATCAGCCAATTGATCAAGAGGGAGATTCTTTGATAATTTTGATTCAGGATGTTCCCAAACTGGGGCACAACTTAGTAATACCTTTTAAGTACGGATGAGTATAAGTATAAGAGGACAAACATATTGAATATTTTACAATACTTTTCCACATATTTCATCTACCTGACCATCCGTATCCATGTCTAGATCCCACCACATAAAGACAGCGTGAGCGACTCCAGAAGCAGTAGACTTGGCACAAATGGAAACGCTTTCATTAAACTTTAATGGAGTCTTACAAGACCAATCAAATCTATAAACAGAACACAGTGAGATCATATGTATTAACTTTTTTACTTCTTCATGATAATGTACCTAAATATTGGTACAGGTGGTAACAAAGGTCTAAAAGAATTTTGTGGAAGACAAGTTAATTGAAGATCATGTACGGCAGCTGCACCAGAACAAGTTTTTATGGAAGTCGGTGCATCTATTAAAACTTTCTTATCATCCCCATCATACAGTGGTTGAACCCTGTTCCAGGCACGAACCATGGAACTTTCAACAACTTGAGCCCATACTGTACCTCTACTCGGCACGACTATACTGTCTTTCTAATAAAGAAAAAATTGCATACTTATTGGACAGGAATATAATTGACCTTGATAAAGATGATAGTAAATTTCAAAAACCATCCTTACTTCCAAGAGGACTTGATGAGCATGATGAAATGTGGATAGAGCTCCTTCACCAATTAATTCTGTATCAAAGACTTCAGTTACCAAAATGTTGGCTCTTTTTTTCATATCGCCATTGGGACCTACTTTCATTTCCGTTGATCTCTTTGGTATCAGCTTTATCTTTCCTTCGAAACCATTTTCCCTCATTATTTTAATAGCACATTTAGCCATAGGTTTGAAAGCCTAGAATAAGAGCATAGCATTTAAAAATAAATTAATAAAGTAAGTAACAGTGAAAGTAATTACCTCACAAGCACTAATAGAATCTGCACCACATTTTGCAGCCATCATCGAAAGCAAACCAGTACCTGTACCAATATCTAAAACATTTGCCTCCTCTCCAGCCTGATGCTTTTTTTCAATTGCAGCTTTCAAAGCAATATAATATTTCTGATTCTGCAAATAAAAATTATATTCTTTAATAAAATAATAATTTACCACAGATACTGTATAACCTGTCAATTTTAGAAGCATTTTATAAATAAAGATTTACCCTTTCATGATCATGAAGCATGTCAGCAAACGCTGATCTTGCTACTTCCTGGTGAAAATCATAATCAGGATCCTTTTCTTCCCAACTGACAGTCCCAGTTATAGGATTTAAATTTTGTGTAAATATACTCATAGTGCGAAGAAGTGTAATACGATTGAAAGTCTTCAACATGTATTGTTAATATAATGAATTATCGGTATAACCGATCGCAATGATAAATGTACGTTATCATAGAAAAGCCGGTTAGCTCAAAAGACACGTGCGTTTGTCACACAGAAAAAAAGGAAACATGTAGTCATATTTCACGAATTACAATTAGTTCAGCGTTGCATTTAAACAAGACAAAATAAAAAGTGTGACGAAAAAAATGTTGGAGCACTTTAATTTGCAGTTAGTATATTTCTGACATCAAATTTGTTGTTTTCGTGTAGTTCAGATTAGTTTAACCGCACCCAGATATCATTTCTTTCTCGGGCAAGTACGCTCCTGATGATGTCTATCATCGAAAACGCTCGTGACCAAAATTTCCGCGAATCATGCGCAGCAGAAGATTCTCCTCCGCTAATTTATTAGTGATGAACCAAAGAGTGTGAAGTGTCTTCCAGTCTTCATTCTGCTGATGTCATCCTACAGGCGCATTTGTGCTAATTTGCGCGTACTTAAGCTACAGAGTTGCATCAATTCGTGCAAGTTGAAAATCATCAAAGTGAACTCGAGGTGCAGAATTACGTCACGAAAAATTGAAGTTAGTGTTATATTAGAAAAATTATTAGAAGATAATAAATAGTGTTTTCGATTAGCAAATTCTTCTGGAGTTATCAAATGTGTTATGATGCAGTTGCAGTCGCACGAGGTTACATTTTAAAATCAGGGATAGAAAATTCTGACAATCGAATATTCTTTAAGAATACATGCGTCACATATTTACTCCAACGAAGGCAGTGATGTGTTATATTATTTTTTTATTACACTTATAGATGTTCCATCATATTGCATGTTCATGAGCAATACCTTATTTTCAATCAGATAAAGATTTTTTATATTATACAAATAATTGTTAACACCTGAGTGATGAAAAATGTTACAAATAAAATTTATTCAAATTTTGATAAGATCCCTTAAAGTGATGCAAGAATTGTGCAACAGTATTCGATTGGCCCAGGTATATTGTTAATTAGTGTTTTCTTTTTACAGAGATAATAAACTATCAAAATTTTTATACGTCCTAGCTACCCTTAAGATTTTTTGAAAAATGGAACGAATACAATATCAAAGTGACTATCAAAACTTTAACTGTGGCCTTCAAACTGGAAGTCACACAGTTCAGTCATATTATGTAAAGGATCATGAGGATGATCCTTTAGGTAATTATCAAAGTTACATCAAGTAATAGTCTATCATATAACTGTTTAAAGCTGATAAAAGTTATAATTGTAGCTTCTCCTGAAATAACTGTTAGCTTCAATCACGAGTGGATGCTGCTTCCTTCAGAACCGCCCGATGAACCTGAAGAGGAAATTTTCAGTGACAGTGAATTAGTAGTTCTATCATACATAGATGATTGTAGTCTCGAAGTAAGTATCTTAGTTTTAAAAGCATATATATTTCGTGTGTCAAAATTTAATACAATTTCCAAAACACTAATTATTCATATGGCTGTATATATTCAAGCAAATTAAAGTAATAGAAAATTTATATAATTTTTATAGGAGCAAGTTGTGCCATGTAGTCCATTAAATGACAGTCACTCCTACTCAGAAGAAGACCTAACAATTTCTGGTGGTGAGGATGAGGAAGAATATGAGAATAATGGGTTAGTTGAATTGCCACTGAGCCAAGAAGATTTGAATAGCTTTGACTCTCAGCCACCATGAAAAGGATTGATTCACATGCGGATGATTGCAAACTATTCAAAAGATGACTTTGAGAAGTAGCACCACGATTGAAGGTGCTAAGCAGAGTGGTTGGCGACGTACGGTGTGCAAAATGAAGTAATTCAAGAAGAAAATGGAGAGATAAGGTTTTGCAGTTTTCTCTCTATTTTGGAATCTAAATGGCTAGGCCACGAGTGAAGAGGCAAAAACGAAATTATCATGACCTGTGGCCGGACAGCAACACTAATTACTATCCGGAAAAATTATGCGAAGAACTAATGAACATAGATAGCAGAAACTTAACTCTATAGTTTTCTTATGGCTTGTTAGTGTAAATAAGGTATTCAAAAATTTTATTAAGATAAAATGAAATTTTTTATACTATCTTTGGGTTGTATAGACTCTAATAACAAAGGATATATCCTAGTTTACATCTAACAAAGTAATATGCGATAAATTTTCAATCAAACTAAAAATTGACGGTGTAAGTTTTTGCTCAAGCATATCAGTATTATTAAAGGTGAATATCACATGAAGTTAGGGAGTTCGGGTGATTATAACATTTCCAACAATTTTAACTTGGCCCAACTCCAATCTTATTGTTACAACCTTAGTCACTGACCAATCATAATCATCATCGCTCAAATTAATGTTCGCTGGAGTTCGTAACATCGCGTGAAACACCCTCTATACTATTCAAATATTTTGGGATTTTTAAGCTAAATCCAAAAATATAGAAATTGTACAATAATATGAATGAATTGCACAATAAGACTCCAGAGTTTTTCTCATTATAGCAATAATACAATTAAGTCGAAATTTGTAATATTCCCAATATTCATCTTGTCATCAAAAGTCAGTATCCAACGCATTAACTGTTTTAAGTTAAATATGTAATTAGGAACAATAATGAATAAAACCGATTACCAATGGTATCGCATAATGCCTGATTGTGCAATCGTTAGATTTTGATTCAGACTTCAATCAAAAGTTCGAATTTTCATGTTTAAGTGAGCTTTAAAAATTGTCCAAATATTTTGATAAGTTAAATCACTATAATTCATTAAAGCTAATCTTCACTGTTTTGATAGTTAACGTTTTGATAACCACCTCCTAGAATTATCATATAAGTAGTGGATGTAATTGCCGCTATTTGATGCACTATGTTGCACCTTTCTTAGTCAGGGCTTGATTTTGGAATTTAAATAGACACACAAAACACTTTTTGCTTTTAGATCACTTTATTGAATACATTTTACTTATTCGATTTGTGGAATTGTTATTTTCATACAGAAATGATGTCTAGATCATTGGCACATAGCTATTATGCACCTTGAAAAACTTAAATTCGATAATAATATTCTACTCAAAAAATTAAATTATCTTTGGTGCAAATTTATATTCGTAGGCGCCCTATCTGTTAATTGTAATCAATGGCAATAACTTTACATATATCATTGTCAAGGACGGCTAGACTTACATCTTTATATTTTTTTATTAGATTTGACAGATCCATATGCCATCCATAAATTGAAATGCATTTTTTTGAATTTCAAAAAAGAAGTTAATATGCTTCCATATACTTATACGATCAATACCATGTGGAATCCATAAATGCCGACAGTATTATAAATTTCAACGAAATTTCTTCTTGCAAAAATTTACGATATTATACATGTCATTGATGTTGTACAATTCGACCTTGTACGTACATACATAAGTTGATGAAAAATTAATCTACTCTACGTGAAGATTGTTTTTACACTACTGTTCCGGGATACGCGAATAGGAACTTACCGAGCATTCACACTATTTACTAATTTTTCGTTCAAGATAAATTATTCTAAATTGTCAATTTTGAGATTCGTATTTCTCAGATTCCATTTTCGCAAAAGCTCACTGTCAAGGCAACTCTTTTCATAGTCTACAAATACTTCATACTATACCGTCCATATTCACTGGTAACATTGTGTTTCTGTCTGACACCAGACAGAACCTATTTTGCATAAACACCCTGTTTTCTTTTAACAAAAAAAAAAGATTCTTCAAAGAGGCACAAAATTTACGTGGCCATACTAAGTTCCTGATCCATTTCGCTCAACATATTGTATAGTCTCGTTTTAACATCGTCAGCCACTGCCGCTCTTGGTAAATATACAGAATCAACTTGTGGATTTGCACACTGTCTCAATAATACAGCCAATGTGCTAGTAGTATGTGCAGACATCAATAAACCAGGAATGATGATTGTGCCCGAGAGCGTCCATCCAAGAAAGATTTTCTCGCAGATGATCTGAAAGAAAAAATTAAAGACCCAAGAGGAACGCAAGAGCAAGAAACTACTAGGGATTAATAAACACAGTATGATTATTTACTGTAACAATAATATAGATATGAGAATAATTTTTGTAATAAGTGTAAATACCTGCATATTATTATTAACGACTGGAATCTCACAGCGCTTGTTATCCGAACACAATGATCGACAATCAAAATAATCACAATCTTCATGCCTCTCGCATTTGCTATTGTCAGCCGTAAGACGGCTGACGACAGTTTTTGGAAATACGGCATCCAAATCGAGGAATTTTAGTCTCTGGCCGCCAAGTGGTAACCCAAAGTGATTTATTTTTACGTCGCACAGGTGAAATGGTTCTGGAAAGTTGCTGTCGAGTTCTTCTAGAAGATCCAAGATCATTACGGCCAATTTTACTCTTTTGGCCCATTCCGGCTTCGAATCTGACAGGGCCAAAATTGTCGTTGGCGTTTCGATAGGACTGACGTATTCGACCGCGTAAAAAGTACCGCAGGTACCAATCAATTGTGGAAACACGTCACGATCTTCGTAAAGTATTGATATCACGTATTCGTTCTCTTGCAACAGTGGCCATACGTTTTCCATTTCTAGGTGACGCTTTTCCAAATTTGTTTCCACGTGATGATTGCGCAATCGACTCAATCGGTCTAATTGCTGTTTGGATATTGTTTGATTCAATTTCATTGATATGAGACTCTTTATCATGTCTCTAAAATCCTCTTCAGATGGATAATGCTTCACGGCTGATGAGTCGACCCAAAATAACGATTCGAATTGATCCGTTTTCTGCTTTGATCTGTAAAAAATAAATTTCTATTAAATTTGAATATTTCACAAAAATATTGTCAAAATTGATAAAACCAAGTTTTCCAAATTTGAGAGAGGACACATCCAACAATTATAGATAACTGGGAAATGACTTATATGATCGATTAATAGAGATTCCTGAATTTACGAAATAAGGAATTTCACGCACCTCGATGACTTGAATACAAGACGCGTCGTTTCCCAGTGGGCGGAAAATACGGCTTCCTTTCCGGCATGCAGTGTTTCGCAAGCTAACGTGTGAATTCCACGTTCCGAGCATAAGGGACCACATAAGATTCCCATGGCAGTGCCCTCAGAATGTGTTTTACACTGAAATAATTAAAAAGCAAAGTTAAACCTGTATACCTTAAAGTGTCTCATAAATTGAATATGAAATGAACATTAACTGATAATAAAATATTTAATACAAGTAAGTTTAGGGACAGTGCATTTCTCATTAACCACAAATAATTACATAGAAATGACACATGCTCAAAGGACATGTGTTACGCCGAAGATAAACAGCCTCGTCCAGTAATTTCTATGAGATAAGATAAATAACATGTGTTGTATCCACGTTATTTTGATATCACAAGAGCAAGAAACATTTCATTCGCTCGTGTGGTAAAAATACAACGAAAATTTTCATGCTCCATCTGTCAGTCTTTTCTTGTATTACTAAGGTTTGTCGTTCTTTATAGCGTGGTAGTAGGTTTCCTGCGAACTGCATTCCAGACCTTATTGCACTGGTGTAACTATTTATAGTGAGATATTCTTAGTTTGTTGAGAACGATAATTGTGCATGAATATTTCGCACGTGAGCGATGTAAGCCACAGATAATAAAACGTATTATCTTTGAAAACCGCCAAGATTTACTGTAGCGATATACCACGTGAGCGTTGAATAATCATACAGATGATTCTTGTGTCGTGAATCTGTTACGGAAAGGAAACATACAATAGAAGGAACCACGTGATACAATCATTACGCAAGTTTAACTCACGCAATGTTTGTTGTGTGTACGTTATTTAATTTCTCTGTTATTATTTTTGCGTCTCATATACTATACATATAAATTTCCAAGTTAATTTGCAAGAGTCAGTTTTGTACTGCAGCAGTAATAAGGAAAAAAAAAACACTTCACTTGTCACTTCCTCAAGATTGCTAAAAGATTAATTCCGTCACATACTAAATAAAGGGGAACGAACGAGCAATTAATTTGTTTGTTGTAATTTACTGTCTAATGGACACTGATTATCAAGATTTAAACAACCTTTTCTCATCCGGCAGGAAGACTGCGAGAGGATGTTAATAAATATATATTAACGGACAAGAAATAAGGGAACCGGTTTTTTCTCTAAGCACACAATAATGACTTATTGCTCATCAATGTACTAATTAAATTATAACAATGAAAATTGAATGGAAATTAATGTACATGCATATTTTGTCCCTCAAGGTTATTATTTTACTAAAAACACAATCTGACCTTAAGATGAAACAATAAAGAAAAGAAAATTCTTTTTTCTTGTTATCATTTTCGCGCCTAAACCTTCTTAGACTCTTGTTTACGTATGTTATATACGTATATGTATAACTGTACAACCTTAACGTTCCAAGAGCAGACAAAAGGTGACACTGTCAAATGATACCGAGCCCGGGTATTTTCGATTCTCCTTAGACGTTCTTACGTAATAATAGAGACTCACCACATTCGATACATGACGCCAGGCTTCAAGATTCGTGCACATGATGCCCCAATGCAAAAGTAAATAAATCACTAGAAATATCACTGAAAACAAGAGCGCCGCCACCACTTTATAATGGTACATAAATCCCGGCAGACGCCTGATATTCATCCCGTCCGTTCGGCGGACCCGATTTCGTTAAGAGGCGTCACAAATTATTAATAACGAATGTCATTTCTCATTGTCATCTCACCGGCATCATTCGCCGACGAAAACACAACGCATACAATAGACTCCCTTATCATTTCGTGGTCGTTTATAAATTCCGAATATATTCACTTATTGCTGTCAATGAGGCGCGTGCCCAGTTTCTCTGCAGGATTAGGTCGAATGCGGTATAATCTGCGGCACGCGAAGCGTCGCGACGCCACTGCGCCCGTCTGGTGGGAATTTTGGTGCGCGAGTGGCATCAGTGACGTATTAATATGTCCGAGAGCCTGTGGCTTTGCTCGCTCCGGTCCAGAACACATGCTGCATATTATAAATAAAATAGATAGAACATATTTCTGTGTGGAATTTTTGTCCAAATTTGTTGTTGTTACAGTTTTAGGTTTTTGTTCAATTTTGTTCTAAAATTTCAGACTTTTCAAAATTATTATTTATTCTGTCCGATTTTACAATTTGGCGTTTTTTCATGATACGTGTATGCTTGGTGCAGCTTATGGATCGGGCAAATTCAGAGAACCGACAGACTTGATCAGGTACACGAGGGTGTAGCATTTTCTTCGACACGTCCTTATGCATTTCATCTTATTCACGGAGTTGACGTTAATCAAATAATTAGTGCTGTGCCAGTGCGTGAAATTGCTTTTCAAGTGTCAGTGGTGCGTTTTACGTCATTCATTCGAAATGTCATCTTGTGACGACTGGCCATTGGCATCATTAGACGCATCATGGCGTCGTCTCATAACGTCACGACGTGACGTCACAGATGTGCACAGTCGGCAATTCAGGGTCGACGAAACTCTCGCGCTTCTCTACTCCCTTCAGGTATATTCTGCGAGGGTGCACTTCTTCCCAGCAGAAGATCCTCGACCGGGGTCCTCTTGTCCCCTTTTGACCTGAGTATTGATCAGATCCTTCTTACAATCATACTCCCCTTGCTTTGTTGTACATTGTTCAATTTTTTTTCTATCATTCCTTATATCTCCCCACTTACTTTCTTTTACTGTACTCCAAAACAAAATAATGTCCTTTCCTCCCATTTCTCCCTGCTTTTCAAATGCTTCTATAAATCCCTGCTCTCTGATTCGCTCACCTAATACTTCTCTCTCATGATACAATTTTTTCCTCTACCCCCTCGCTCACCCTCTCGCTCTCTCTCTCTCTTACTCACCCTAAACCAACTCTTCTGAATTCCTCGTGGTCTTCGTTTAATTCCGCTTAACCGAGGCGCTGCTGTGGCAGTACACATTGCCAAGAGACAGTGCACGCACACGAAACGCACACTTGAGAGTCACCTGCGTATTCCGACGCGCAGCTGCGACCTTCGACGCCCTTGTCGTCGTAGCGGCGTACGGGAGCGACGTCTCGTTCATTTTTACATGAGAATCCGCATCTTGTCGTCGACGTAGACGTCGTTGTCGTCGGTAGTCACACACTTTCTGTGTCCCATCAGCCGTCTTTGCCTTTGACTTTTTGTGGACGCGAGCGGCCTTTTTCATAATTCGTTCGTTCCTCGTGCACTCGAAAAGTGCGCCATCATTATCGTCATCATCATCTTGAGCGCTACCCTCAACATTGCGGAGATCCTCCTCGGACTCTTCAGGATCTCCGGTGACTATACAGGATTACTTGTGCTCGGAGTCCCTGACTTATCAGCATCGGACAACCGTTCCTCGTATACTACGTGTCAAAGTGCGTCTACGGTGCGTGTCAATTATTCAATTTTTGTCACAAGTGTCTTCATTTCTAACTGTGCCTATGTACTATTGTCTCTGTGCCTTATATACATTCTCTATACGCGTGTTCAACATCACGTATGTAGTCTCTTAAATGTTCCGTTTAACCGAAAACGCTTTGTGCAGTTGAATGTTATTTTCTTGATTGTTTGGAGTAATTAAATAATTGCTCCCACCGGTGAGAAATGTTGTTCTTAACGTGTTATTATAATTTTACTAATTAACCGTAACCATTAATCAATTACCAGCAACTAGAATTCGCGTTTCACGATTCTCGCGTTAGCATTCTGCATTCAAGATTTTTCTTACGATGGACGTTCCTGTATGTTTACCAAATTGAGAGAAGACAACATGTGGTAGGGTACATAAAAGATACAAATATCAATTTTGGATCATCCGACTAAAATAAATTTTATAAATACTACGAGCCTTTATAACGATTTCCCAGTATAACAATGGTGCTCGGTGTCAGTTCTGATAATACCTTGTCTAATCTGCAGCTTATTTACTTCTCATTTGGTGCACCCTTGCACTCAAGATGTACATACGTTCATCGCATGATAAACTTTTCTATCTTTATACATACGTCGTGAATGCAGAGCTGACAACGTACGTAAATAAGGAAAGAAAAATACGCACGGCACCCCACACTTATCAAGCTACACTATATCAAGCTACAACGCGGCATTGCACTGATCGAGTAGGTTTCCCATTTATCATCCCTCTTTTTGTTGGTCCTTGTAAATAATTTCGCGACGACGATCATCGACACCCACCAAAATTAGCAATGCATCGATCCATCCAGTATTTCTTTGTTTACTTACTAGAAAACTATATGCGTCAATCACTGTTCAAATATCTGAGTAGACTTATGCGTTGATAATGTTTAATGTGCATCATTTTTCAGTCGATGACCTATCCTTGGACAGTTTTACTTTAAACGTTGCTTCGGACTCGCATTGTATATAAGATAACCAGTCATTAATTTTCTAAGACTATGGAATCCATCTCGCCTAGTAGCCACAACACTACTTGAACACGTGAAAAGTAATATAATGAACGATGCATTAATTAATATTTATTATACGCTCATTCTTAGATAAAAATGACGTAATTATCGTTTATCAAAATCACGTAATAACCTGTAAAATAAATTACGAACTGCGCAGCGTAATTTCTCTGCCGTTTGCACATCATCGAATGGACTCTTGTCCGTTTTAAAATGACTATTGATAAGGCACAGCCAATTGTCGTACGTCCATCATGGTATCGTATAAAAAGTACTAGGTCGATATGACAGAATTAATAAAACAATCTAAATCGTTTAACGACAACAACAATAATTGTGTGCCAGTTCCAATTGGGTCGTGCGTAAATTAACCCAACTAACAAGGCAACGTGCGTCTGTGTTTATAATACAGTAAACTTGTACATACGTCCACTTAAACACGTGCTGGTTATAATTTCGTCACCAGAATCATAATTCATTATATCTTCTGGTCAATTGTGCGGACGCCATCACGTTGGTGAATTATTAAAACTTCGCTCGAAGTTTCATGATCCTTCGAAGGTCACCTTGCATTCGTGTATACGTCGTTCTGCGCATGCGCATATCGAATATCACTGTAGGATTTATATTAACCTCAAGTGACCTCAGGTTATCATGAGGTCAACCGGTAGTCTCGCTAAGAGCAAAAGAAGAAGAGCAACACGGGAAGGAGTAACGACAATGACTTCAATTACTCTCCCTTCTGTCTCAATTGGACGGTTTTACTCTTCCTTTCGTTGCAGTCTTACACTCCTCGACAATGTCACCTTCAGCATTGAATTTCACTAGCGATTACCAACCCGATACTTATAAATTTGAGAATCGAGTCTCGCATTATAACGAGGTGAAATTTCGCTTGGTTTATTCATTCGTTTCTTTCTTGCGTGTTGTCGACGCTGGGTACCTTTGGCGGGAAATTTTGAATGACACCAGACAATTTTCATTTCTTAACTGTTTGCGGACTTATCATTGTTTTGAACGCTGTAATCTAGCAACGCTCGCGGAACGCAGTGCTTTTGAAACTAGAGCGGGCAGACGCCTTGAAGAATTGGCCGAAACTATTTCCAGCCATTGCGCCTGCCAAAGAACGAATTGAGGTTCTTCGTACTTTGGTGGAGACTGTAGATAAGTTGATTCTACGTGTATTCTTGGGATTTATGTACACATATATATATATATATATATATAAGATTTATTACTGCTATCATATTGCACGACTATTGTGATTTGCTACTGCTTGTTTCTCGATTTTCATTTTTTCCTCGTCTTTCTCTTGCCTCGATCTATTTTTGACTGGACTTGCAAAAGGTCGATCAACAGATTGGTTTGTGCGATCATACTTATAAGTACAGTAAATCGTATGTATCTGGTGATCGATATTTTCGGAATTGATATTGATCGTTGCCAATTTTAGTGGGAGGATCAGTGGACTTCACTTTTTCGTTAGTGAATTCGATATTATTTATTCCGCAGAAATACTTGCGGATAAATTATTTCTTTATTTTCTTCCTTCTATATCTTGCGGAATGAAATGCAGGAATCTTTGTTTTCGCATCAACCGCTTGTTTTCGTAAGACTCCATTCCGCGGCGTCTTTGATTCCCATGTAGCTTGGCATAGCTAAATCACAAAATTTACCTTAAACTGAATTATTTCAAAAAAACGCATGCCAAACTTATCGCTATAGCTAATAGCTTCTTTGCTTAAAAAAAATATCTACAAAGATAATATTCAGTCATTTTTTACATCGTGCTAAAATTTAACCAGGGTCACGACAATGCAAAATGACTTGATGAATCTAATGAAATTCTAATTCCTTCAACATGTAGTGCAACTTCTAATTCACGTAGATCCTTCTCGATTCGCAACGCCTAGGCAGGTTAATAACCTAACGTTGGCGCGCTTTTGTCTAGCTCCCAGTACGCTCAGAATATTCTCGCTGCAGTCTAACAAGACGTCTACATCCAAAAGCTAATTTCTCACGAGCGTACTAAAATAGCATGCTAATCATGCACCAGCTCTTGAAATCCTTATCATACTAAATAAATAGCTACAAATTATGTATTATCAGTTCCCTCTGCTTGTACCAATGCACCATACAGATTTGGGAGATATTTTGTATGCTTAAATGAAAAACAAAATATTAGCACGTAAAACTGGTTATGTGCTAAAGTCACTTAGCGAATTCACCTGTACAAATTATCCCACTTTCCCTCTCTCTCACTCTCACTCACTCACTCTTTAACCTCACGTTATATTTAATTCTCATCCTTCTCTGCTATTCGTGATCAAACCAATCAATGGCTCTTCTATGTTACTTCTCTGGCATGCATGCATATATGTAAGTACATATTTATCTTCAATCCTATGCAGTTGCTGCATCCGGTGAGTATTCCTGCAATTTGTTGCACGATGCGCCCACTTCCTCTTCTACGTTTTTGGCAGAGCCCAAGGCGCATCAACAATTCGTCATGTGACATACGTGCCTGAGACAGCGGGTGATTAGACAACGAGAAACTAAAAGTCATAAGGCTTTTGCACGTGAGATGCGATTGTGAGGTTAAGCAAGAATTCATCGGGACATGTGTGTCTTTGGGCTCCATTGATACTTATGCATAGTCGCGAGTGTTCGTATCTACAAACGTGCCCACAGTCACATAATCACACACCGTAATAATATGCTCGTCTATACACTATACTATATGCATATACTGCAGCTTCGTGCTTGCCGATGCTGTAACGTTCAATGACTCCTAGAAGAGTACGTTCCTCTGTGAAACTGCATCTTGTAGGTAATTCGAATAAAAATAATAATCGTACGAGTATCGTTGTGAAAAAAGAAAAGTATAAATAGGTTATTTACAGTTTTTGAAAGTATGTATAGAGCATAGTAAAAAGTGAGAAAAAAATACTTGCGGTTGAAAATCTGCTGAAATCATCGGAGACATTTAGAAAGCTAAAATTGTACGGATCCGATATAACATGCTGTAAAGTCACGCGACACGTACAAAGCTTTCTTAAATGCAGCAACGTCAAGAACGGTTATGTCTATTGGTTCGAGCTTAACAGGACATGCTAAAAACTGCCGGGGTCAGTAGGAGGAGTTACGAGCAGGTAGAAGGTGAGAAGTTACGAAGAAGGTAAGCAGAAGGTCAGAAGACACTGAGAAGGTGGCGAATACTATTCGGTAAAGATACCACGCGAGAAACGAAGAGCGGTGAAGGGACGACGAAAAAGGATAAATAAATCAGCGCTTTTAACATGCTTTATTTAGTTTACTGCACCCGGTCGACCGTTGGCGCTGCCGTAGCCTTCTGTGCCGGGACTTTCGTAAACTATCTTGGCTGCAAGGCTCGGCGTATCGCGAGAGGCGAAAATAAACGCAGATCGCGGTGCGCGCAGTCGAACAGTCGTGTGTACGTGCAGGTGCCTATACACTGGGAGTCTGAGTGAGATGGAATATAGCAGGAGGACTATTAAGTAGAATGAGTGAGAGAGAGAGGGAGAGAGACGGAGCTATCAATTCTATCAATGTAAGAGTATATTATAAGGCTCTCGTCGACTTTATTCAAACGTACGAATTATCTTTATTGCCCTGGGAGTGCGATATGGCATGTGGTGCTCATGTGATGAACTACCAACAATGATATTCTTGGGTCACCACATACATATCTATAATATGGACGTGATTCTCTTTTGCGAATTTATGAACGAATTTCTTTTTATATTTATCTCAACTGGTTCAATGTTTTGATCCAGGCGTTTTACCAGGAGGCCAATCAGTTGTCACCAGGTTTCGCGACGTATGTGGGATAAATGTCTGATCCACAGGTAGATTTAACGATATCGGTCGATAAGTTCAGTGAGTCTAGAGAGAAGTTTTTTTTTTATTTTTCCTTTATCATATGTTTTTTCAAAACTCCTTGATCGGGTCTTCGCCAATACTTAAGACTCGAATCGAGCATTGTTGAAAAATTTATAAGTCTCAGAACCAGCGGTTGCTATGCGATATGGTAGGGGACTTACTCCAGTCACCTAACGCGGACCAGTCTGAACTCCAGTATGTTTCTGCCGGTCGTCGTACGTGCATACATGCTAGCCCGGCTTGTCAAGTTCTGTCACATTTACTTTTTCGTTTTGATCGTGACAATCGCTTGAGACTCGACAACGATAATTATAACTTAACCGCTGCGCGAATTTGCAATTGTTTTTTTGTTTTCAAGTGAATCTTGACCGGTGACTAATTTTGTAAAAATATATTTGCCTCTTCAAGTGGAACGAGGTAGTGTCGAGGATCCTTGTACGAGAAACGATAATCAATCTCGAGTAGCATTGATATCAGAGGTTTTCTGTCTGTGTCTTTTTATACTTGTTGATAAAACAGTATAATTTTGTATAACATCAGTGCTAATATATATTACTTTGTTAATTCTGCGTACGGTATTCGGCTATCGTGTTCGACCGGTTCCGACAGATAATTCTAGTAACAGCGATTGAGAACCTTATCAGTTAAGCGTGAGTTTGTGCAAATTGTGATATTTTTCTGAGTTGTGCTTCTAGGCTTATATAAAATGTGGTACGGAAAGTCATTCTTGGTGCTACTGGTTCGCGAATCAATTGGCTAGTGATAAACACTGTACATTTTCATTAATATAAATATTTCATACCATCGATTGATAATGAGAATAATGCAAATGGAAGGTTCCAGTATGAATTTCACCGGGGACTCTGATTCTGGACAGATGAACGGTCATTCGACGGTAGATATTTAAAATTATATAAATTTCAAAAAAGTTTTTTTTACTTCTAATATAAATATTTTTAAATACACAACATCCATATGTCAAACATAATTTATCTGTCTGTATTGCTCAGGAGACATTTAAAAATACGTTTGTTAATCTTGTATAAATTATCAAATCCTTATCAGCACCGTGCGAATATATCGGCTGAATGAAAAGACGATACTACGTATGACGTAAAAGAATACCAGAACGAGATTCCGGTCCGGGCCACCTTGACACCGAAATACAAATGTAAATGGGAATCAGTGTATTCTTGTAATGCAAAAACATTGCTCTAAATGCATGCATGTATGTGTATATATATAGACACACACAACTAAAATAATTTTGATAATATCGCCAATATTTTTCTGAAACAATAGATTAAGAATTAAATTGTTATTTTTAACAATTTCATTTCTTATTACTTAATCGATACCCTACGTGCACGGCCCTGGCCGTTTTATCAAGTGAGACTTGATAAACATTAGCACAATGATGACCCTGTTATTATGAATTGTGCATCCAATCCCCCCTTCTATCTCGCCCTCTTGGTCGTCAATGATCGCCAGACACTTTGTCGTGATGTTTCATGAAAAAGACGAATGCAGTCGAATGGATCGTTCTGAGCCGATTTTATTTCCAATATCGTACACGTGCATACGCATATGCCAGACGAATTCTAATGAGTAAACACTCAGTCGACATCTTTGGAATGAATATCTTTCTTTCAACGTCGTTTCTTTTTTCTCTTTCTTCCTCATTCTTACTTTCCTCTTCCTCTACTTCTGTCATGTAAATAAAACGTGAATCCCGCTTTCGGTTGGTAATACTGTACAGTGATACCTGATCCTAACTCTCACCAGGCTCCGTATGTTAATAACGCTGCGACGAAAAGTGCGATTACATAATGAAAAAAAATTGGTTTAACAAATAGTAAAAAAAATGTCAAGATTTCTAAGTTAAATCGTTAGCAATGTATTTCGAAAAATTAAAAAAATTTTTTTACAATTTTCATTTTAGTTGTATCATTTTTATTACAGAGATCAGTGTTGATTTTTTTTTTTTTTTTTTTCCTTATGTCAGTTTAACCTTCGGGTTCATCTTTCTCTTAGTTTTATCGTGAAAAAGACAAATTTATCATCAAATGACTACGTATCTATCGGAATTGTTTTACCCATAGTAAATGTCAAGATAAATTTATTATTCTACGTTACCCTCAAGGGCTTTATTATTTCTCAACGTACCTACGTATACGTGGTAACCGCGATTGGCCCAGGGTACTGCAAATGCACTGGTTACTCTCCTATCTCTATGGGCTATAAAAAGCTAGCAGTATATTTGACTCGTATTATTAACCTAGCATACCGTAACGTATTTCGTAATCGTGAATTCCACCACGGACCATCCTCCATTATTAAATTCGCAACACGAGAGCTGTGCGAATACAGGCCTTAAAATTTGCGAATGCAACAGCTACGTGCATTTGTCAGGCCATATTAGCAGTTGTATCTTGAAAGTATGTCTAAGCCCTGGTAATTAGTTATTAATTAGCAGACAAATTAGTACGTGGATTATTTATCAAGTGATACTGATAACGTTCGGAATGTCTTTACGTTCGCTAGTAATACTGTACGAAGGTCACGAAACGTTGTGGTGTCACCTGTGAATTTATAATTCGACGTTAGCTTACGTCGCTACAGACAGTCAAATTTGGAGTTTCGAACGACTTCAATTCATCGTTACGAAAGTTCAATAGTTTGTTGTGGTTCGAATTAATAATCCACTTTAACCCATGTTATTTGTCTGACTTTTTATTTTTATTACATGATATTAATATCATTTTTCACGCACGTGCGACTAAGCACGCAATGTCTGTTATCTGTCTAAGCGCCATTACCGATAAGACATCGTAATTCTAATCAGGAATAATGTAAGTTCATTGAACGATATATACATATACACATACATATAAATATATATATGCATATATATAATTGATTAACTTAATACATGAATTTTTATTATTTTCATTTCTTCCCCCCCTTTCTTTTCTTACTATCAAATTTTCAAGCCTGACGACGACGAACAATAAGTCATTAGTCACTGTGCATTTAGTTACGTAGGTTCGTATTTCGAATTGATGATGTTTGCACTTATGACTATTATGATTGAGGACCCGTGACCCTAGACTATCGTGTTAACCTTAAGATTTCACGTCTGGTAATGATGTCTAGTAAGAATCTAGCTTCCAGAAATGTGTGGTATTATCAGCGAGATGGAAATGTTGTCTTTGGTAACGATAACGTATGCTATATATATGTATATATTATACAAAGTCTATTTAATAAAATGTGTACTAATTGGATCGTTAATAGATTATTCATAACACTTGACTATAGTAATCTGACATAAGTTTTGTTATTAGTCACTGATCTCTTAGATTAATGGTCGTGATTCTTGCTCCGATTTATCTCATTGTGAATGTACGGTGAACCGTTACGTTATCATTGTTAACAGTCAATTGAAAATGATATTGATTCAAGTGGATGTTGTTTGGACTGTATGAAATATTACTAAGTTGTATTTTAATATGTACCGGTCGTTTATCAAATAATTGAAAATTTTCATATCATGCCAGTGCACAGATCTGTATTATCAAAATCTACGAAATAATAATCTTAACAATATCGATATGATCGATCAATCCATTCGAAGTGTAAATTATCAGGAAAGTATACGCGGCAGAGACTGGTTAATGATTTTGCATGTCCAAAGAACCGAAACCATTCGTACCAGGAGTCGCGGACGTAGCTGTTTCAATGACTATTTTTACATTTGGATTAATTTAACCATCCTCCAACGCGTCATGCCACTCGACTCTGTTTCTGGACTCGGGTCACTCAGTGTATGTTGAACAGACTGTGCTGAGAAAAACAGCACGCGCAAGATTAAACCATAGGGTCTTAATTAGGGAAATGAGGGTTAATTAGTCAGATGGTTGGTACTTTGTTATAGTTAATCACGATGAGCCTAACCTGATATAAATTTATTCTACTTTACCTGAATCTGTCCTAACCCATGTTCAGACTAACCTTGATTTTTATTTTGGGTCTTATTTGTCGTTGCAGGATACCGAAAGACATTTGGATCATACCGAGGTATCCTCGAGCACCAGGATAACCGAGGATTCACCAGGCGCGACCACGGGGTCCGCAATCATCTCTATGGACTCGGCTGGAAGCAGTGGGTCTCGTGGTGGAACGTCAGGGGACTCATCATGCGGCCTTGTCAGTTCCTTATTCCCAAGTAGCTGTCGAGGACGGGCAGAGGCATTCGCCCGTCGACTTCATCATCGGTTAACGTCGCTTGGCGGTGATCAGGATTCAGAAAGTCATAAAAATTTCAGTAAAAGTTCTAGTCAATCTTCAGAAACATCATGGCTTCAATCTGGACATAGTGGATCATCAAAAAAGCTAAATCACGTGCACGAACGACAACCAAGACAAAGTTCAGACTCAGACCTATACTTTGATTTTGACATAGACATCGAAGATGATGTTCCAGGATCACCCGCTGAAGTAGCCACAGACGCCGAGCTCGCTGAACTCCTTGTGAATCCCAAAACGTTTAAAGATAATCATCACGAGGCCTGCCGTTGCTCCTCTAATATCAGCACACCGACGGAAGCTCAACATCAGGATCCTGAGTCTGGCTGTGTTTTCTCATCACCCGTCACCGGAACGTCGCCTGATACTGATTCAGAAGTCTACTTTGATCCTGAATCATCAGAAACCGATAAAAATATCACAAATGGATTCTGTGATCCTATCACGGGTTCAGACAGCGACATTTCCAATTTTTCAAATGGTGAACTCGCCGTTAAGGTATCCACACACATGAACTCTTCGCCCAGACCGGAAGAGAAATGCCGTAACGCTTGTGACGTCGATCAGGAGACTTCAGAATCAAGCGAGTCTATTGATAATGGCAAGAAAATCTTAGACATGGTTGATAAGGAATCTACTAAAAATATCATCCATAACTCATGCGATGATTCTCTTAATGGTAAAAGCTCTCTAGATACAACGTCACCGAGTCATGAGTCATTATGGAGCACTTTTGATGATAGCACTTTATCATTACAGGACGATAGTCCCTCCAGGATCAGTAATATTAATGGTGTATCTTTGATACCGCAACATGTTCCTAAGTCGCATTCGGATTCTGAGATACCGCGTAATAGGTACAGAATAGATGGTGGGCCTAGAAAAGACCCCTTCGTCGAGGTTGATGAAGTCGATTTTCATAACGGTATTGTTAATGGCCAAAAATCGATTAACAATATCGATGATGCAAGCGGCATTAGTAAACACGAAGACTTGCAAGAGCTGACAGCGAAGGATGAAAAAGTTTGCGAGTCCTTGACTAACCTCAAAGACATCATCACGACGAATCTTCAGATACCACATAGCGATAACCATGGAATGAGTGATACCGATACCGATCACTCCACTTACAGTAGCACCATCAATATACCTGGTGCTCTCACCTTGGAGTATCCTTCGGGAACGCGAGTTCAGCGTGGTGACACTGTCAAAAATGAGGTCAGACTTCAGATCAAAGATGGGGAGGTGCTCAACGGTACTGAAGAGTCCAAGATACTAGAGTTGCTGAAGAGACTCGGTACCTCACCGACTCAAGAAGACGATACGAACGCTATATGCAACGAGGATCAAGATTTGGAGGATCAAGATGATCGACCTCAGCGAGTGAGAAGGTGCTCATCCTTGAAAACAGGAAAGACACCGCCTGGTACGCCTGGTCGCAAGAAAATTGTCAGATTCGCGGACGTCCTGGGTCTTGATCTGGCCGACGTAAGGACATTCCTGGACGAGATTCCCAAGGTACCGAATTCGGCGTACTCCGACTTGATCTACGACGACACCCTGCTCAAGGAACCAGTCAAGGATAATACATGGACGTCGCGTTACCTGGAACCACGTGGTGGTACCCCAATCAAGAATAAATCCGATCGCACCTTGGTCATACTTTTCCAACAACCTGGTGGTCAGCCGAATTTCTTGGACCTGGTACGCGAGCGTCAGGTCTGTCTTGAGAACGTTGTTGTCCAGGACCCTACGAACCTATGTCTCCAGGGTACCGTACGTGTGCGCAACCTTGATTTTCACAAATCCGTACACATTCGATACACCCTCAATTCTTGGTTAAACTTCAGTGATCTCCAGGCGACCTACGTGGCCAACTCTTGCGACGGTTTTAGCGACAAGTTCGCTTTCATCCTATACTGTCACACACTTAGGATCGGTCAACGATTAGAATTCGCGGTTAGATTCCAGTGCAAAGGAGCTCAGTATTGGGACAACAATGGCGGCGCTAATTATTGCTTCCAGTGCCTGCCTATTGCACCTAACGTTGGTTACATACCGATCACCAATGCCGAATCTAACGATGCTGATTGGTCGTCAACATTTTACTGATCTGCGCCTCCCGACTATTCATTGGATTGATCAATTTTTATTACTTTTTTCTTCTATCCCACGCTAAGAAAACGCGGTTGTGTCCATCTTACTTGATTTGACCTAATGTTTCTCTGTATTTCCGTCTTGAGTACGTAAACTATTACGTTACATTGTTCAATTCTTATTCACAACGTGCTACCAACAAATAAAATTAATTTCATTAAATGGATCGTTCGAACTTGTAAAAAATTTATTTTAATTTACGCTCGTCTGCATATCAATTTCATGATAATCGTCTTGAATTCTGCGACCGGTATCGTTTCCACGGTTAGCATCGGTCTGCGACGAGAATGACCTATAAAACTAATGAATTCGTCAATTTTATCTAATTTTGTCAAATTTTTCGGGCCTCTTTTCTACGAAGATCCCACGGCTTCCTATTATCATCGAAAACTATCAATTTATTTATACAACTATAACAGACTGAATGCAGAATCTTTTAATGACTGTTAACGAGCACCTTGTTGTTGCAACTGCGCTAGATAAAAATATTACATGGTAACATTGCAAATGACTATTTTTTATCGATGAGTCATCTATGTATTACCCACGACGATCAGTCAAGTACTCGATCGCAATTTTCAATGAAAAACTTGTCCAGCGTAAATTATCGTGAAAATCGAAATGATATATATATATATTTTTTCCAGATATATATATACATATATATATATATGAGACATACTCGTTATAACATATATGATATATATTATATACACACCCGTACAGTATATATTAATTCTATCTTTCGTTATAGAGATAGATTAAAAAAGAAAATGGGTGAAGATAATCGAGTGGAAAAAAATGTTAAAACCGAGAGATAAGCTGTATAGATCTATTTACAGATTTCTATCGAGCTTGAGGATCGATTCGATTACTGTTACACTGTATCGTTAAGCCATGATCTACGATCAATATAAGGATCATGGCGATGTGGTGAGAAACAGTCGCGGTGTAAATTTGAAAATGTGTTCCTTACCGTGAGAAAACAAAAGGTGTAACGTTTGAAAAGAATCATTATTGCATTATCGCAATTGAAGTATACGATTTTTTTTTATGCATTGCCATTCGCTCACACGGCGGGTATCTAGTCATTTAGAGATTTCCAAAAAAAAAAAAAAAGCGTCGAGCTACTTTCCGAAATGGATACAAGCTTCTTTTATTCGTCAAATCCTCAAAGTCATGTCTTTACACGGTAAGGACCACGCGGTTGGGGAGAAAAATCGGCTGTGAAAAGATATTACGAGAATAAGCAGAAAATAAAAATCGGTGCGTCACGTCGCACCAATTGATTGGAATGACCCGCAAAAAAAAAAAATATTGGACTATTTTATCAAAGCGTATAATTAATATAACCATAGGAGTTAGATGGTATTAAATTTAGAATTTTATAGTTGTTTCAAGTAAAACAAAAATTGTACCCTACCCCCTGAGATCCTTCTTCTCGTGTTGTCTACAATTGTCCTGTAAAATTTTGTTTTTCCTTCTATCTTACCCTTTCGGGTTCCCCCTAACGTAAGTAAATTAAGGATAGATTATTTTCTATGAAACGAGGAAAAAAAAGATTGTTTTCTCTCCTTATGTAGCCTTTAGTCGATTCTCCTTTGTCCGGTACTTTTTTTAGTTGTCTCTTCTTTTCTCGAAGGATATGATAGACTGTCGCACATGTGTTTTAGACGTTTCCCGCAATGTGTCTAAGATAACGAGTAAGGAGAATTGGGATTTTAAGTAAAAGTAAAAGAAAGAGGAACTAATAGTGGATGTTAATGAAAACGGTGAAAAAGAAAACTACGAATAACAATGTACCTGAAAGCCAACAACAGTGTCCATCCGATCCTAAAAATCAAGTAGCGCACGATGGTCTCGTGAAAGATGAAGAAAAAAAATTGTTTGTCTCCCCCCAATCGTAATACAGATAAAAATAAAAGACTAGGGGAAAATACATGTTACTTTTGATTGTAAAAAAATTAATTTGGTTGACGTTCGTTATTTACGTAGATAACGGGTATCTAACGGTCTCAATAGATCGTAGTATGAAGAGAAAAACCAAGCGTGACTATACTGCCAAAGATCATGCACACCGACTGACCTATCGATTTTATATTTTTCGTATGTCTCCCGTTACTTAATCCATCATTGAAAAGTTATTGTACGAGCGTCATGTACGAAAGGCTGATAACGATAATAAATGAAAAGGATAAATTTCACGTGCTTTTCATTCGGCTATTGTGGATCTGTCGTATAAATTTCTTCGATTAGTCAATCGATTCATGTTTTGGTAAAATAATGGGTGCAAAATAGAAAAAGAGGAAATGACCCGTGCGAAGGTACCTTTAGGAATACGATGCCAGCTTTTCTAGATACGAATCGAACACGACAAGAACGAACAAAGTATGAATTGTAAATAGTGCAGAAAACATCGGCGCACAGAATCATATATGTATTTAAAGGGGATATATAGGTGCATACACAATATATGGAGAGAAGAGAACGTACATGTAGAACGAGTATATATATGTAATGTAAAAGCACAGAAGCAATAAAATGAAAATACGTTAACTAACCTAGGGTCAGTTAACGAGTTAATGATTATTGTCAAGTTCAATTAAAAAGATTTTATGTTTTTCATAATCAATGTCTTTTTATCCTTTTCCCACTTGCAGCACAGTCAAAGACCAATCGAGTCACTCATAATCCACACGATTAAGTTCCATATGCGTACGTATGGTCTTATTTAGTTTTAGTCTGCCATTGGCAAATAAGAGGAATAGAAAGATTCGAAAAAATGATGGCCGTTAAGTGAGATTTATATAACTTTGCGATACCGTCACGGTCGTTTCTCCCTATAATTACATGTCGACGCTTCTGTAAAGTCTTTAATCGTGGTTGACCTTTGGAACTTTGATGCGATCCATAAGTAACACTACGTAACATGCACGCGTATTAATATCACAGTATTAAATGGCAGATCAGAATTTGGTGGTATTTTCAGATATTGTTTTTCATTATTCGCTTTAGCAATCCTCCGTAAACGGCTGGTCTGATTGGTGCCAGGCATGTATCATAAATTATGCAATACTAATTCATGACCCTGTACGTTATATTTATTTGCGACACTGAATACTCGCCTGGGAATCGTTCCAAAAGTTGCGATTTGCGTGCACGCTGTTTTTCCGTGACGGATTGTCAGTGACGTTTCTGCAAGTTTATTGGGTGTTTATCGTGGTCGAGATATAATTACTTTTATTGCAACACACTGGGAACCGCTCAGGCGTCATGAGCATCTACTTTACTACTTTACTGTCTTCTACGTGCGAAATTCGATTTTTTGTACTTTCTTATTTGCCAAGGTACGAAGATGTTTCGTTAATCCAGATTAGTCTGATGATTATCAGATAAGGATGATGCAGGTGGAAATGTTTAAACACCACTTTTAAATACCATATACTTCCTTGTCTTTATTTCTATAGCTTTCTCTATCTTGACGTAGAATTTCTACGTGCATCGGCCAACGTGTCTGTAGATACGTATTGTTCTAACCTCTCGTTGTATCGTTCAATACAATAACTGGCCAATACTTCTATAACTGCTGAATTTTGATTTATCACAAGTTTCTCCTTCACCATTTTCATTCTGTTCCTTCTCCATCGTTTAGAAATGTACGTCGCTACGTGTACATACATCAGTGATAAACATACGGAAGCTTTGATTTCTATGATTTACCTTGAGTTCGAATATAATAGAATATGACAGGTCAGGTTACGTTAGATTGGACTAAGATTCAATTACGTCTAGGTAAAATCACATCGTATCAAAGATTCTTCAGGGCAGTACGAGCAGCGAGCAAATTTCAATTAGTACTCGATTCTCAAGGATAATCAGATTTTTCAATTGTCACGTTTTCACAAATTATTGTGAGTGCCCAAGTTTCGATCGTTCGACAACCTCAAAGCTCTCAGTTGATTGTGAAGTCTTTGACGGCAGAATTGATAAAACTCAACCTCCCTAGTGAAATTTCTTCTCACGAGTTCCTTGACCTCTTCGCTGACAGGTGGTTTAAAGAAATTCCGATTGATCCTGGTGAACGAGTTTACTTGATCTGTAATAGAAAAAACCAGTAAGAAAATTGCAATATTGTCTAAACATATGAAAAATTTACACTAGAAAAGTCTATACTTACCCCAGTAGACGTCGGTGGCTCCTCGAAAAAATTTTGGTATATAATTTTCAAAGACGGTCAATGTCGTATTAACATCCTCCAGGACACCGACAACTGCATAATGCTTTTCCACAGCAAGCTTAGCTCTCTCCAGTGCACCGACGGTATTAAATGGACTATAAATATGATATAAAGTAAAAAAAAAAATATTCCAACAAAATTTCTTGTCAAAATTTTCTATTCTTAACTTTAACAACTTACGTGCACTTCTCACTATGTCCACAGAAAAATAACGTTTGACGACGATGGTCTCCTATCCCTTCGTGTATCTCACCTTCCAAATAACGACATTCACGATCGCCTTTAAGCACGCAAGTCTCAAAGTCCTTTTTCAGCCAATTGGGATCCGGAAGCGGTAAGTCCGGAAATATCTGTTTCCGTTCAACGTAATACCAAGGAGCACGCACATAATAGTACCAGGAGATCACACGTTCCACAGGATCTCTCACCAAGTTGACATAAATCGGATGAGGTAAATTGAATCTGCAAGATCATACCAACGTCAGCGATATAATTTTAAAAATCCGTAAGAAATCTTTAAATACTACGGATTTACGAACTCTGAAAAGTTGGTGAAGCACACGTGTTTTATGTAGACAGATGGCTCGACGAAACTGTTCACCAGGGTAGCTAGTTGTATCTATAAATAAAAAAAATATACAAATATTTTTCAAAACTATTTTTTTTCCAATACAATTTAACTGACATAGCTTTACCTGTTCTATCGGTGCCAAACGTATAGTCTCCACTCTTTGTACACGATCTCGATTAAATGAAAATCCATTCCTCATGGACAGCCTCCTCAGCAATTCCATAAACGTCTGCGAGCCCACCTTGGGCACGCGATTGAAGAAGAGCACCTGCTTGCCAGCACGTTTCGTGTTGTTCAGCGCGTCCACATCGAGAAATCCATCCTCTTCGGAATACTGCAAGAATAGAAGCGCGTTACATAATGCATTTCTGGTTTTGCTGTTAAACTTTAGGTCGGCTGGTTGATTGTAATTTTTCTAAAAAAACTTTCCAACCTGTTTTTCTTATAGTTCCGAGTTCATCCGAGAATACAGCGACAGGCGTCTCCCTGGCAATTCTACATTGTACGTTTATACTTACGTATATGCATAAGTAAATACGAGCACGTGTGCAGTCACTATGGTAAGAACGCGTGACATATGACGCTCGAGTGCACTTTTAGAAATTACAACGTACATCAAGTGACTGCATTGTTAGTCTCTTTTGCGTGGTAAAAATTTGAAAGAATCTTTTTGACTTTTCGCTAACTCGTAAATCTTCATCTCGTATATCTAACGGACACTGTTATTCACGTTACTGATCTTTATTGACCATGAAAATGTATAACCTGTTTATTCACAACGCGCTACGCCGTCACGTTCGTATACATTGTATGCATCGCGTGGAGTCGTGAGGAGTAAGAGTGGGTGCATAGAAAAAAGTGCAGCGTTGCATGTAAGAAACTACAACGTGTTATTAAAAGAGTTTTCCGAGCATCGCTTACCCTTTTTTTTCATTCGGTGGCCATTTTCATTTCTTCCTTTGTTATCACGCGAGATAATTGCCAGTATTAATATTACAAAGATAAAGCAAGGTATTACACGTGGCAAGATCAGCGTAACTCAAGATGATCTATACGTGATATACATTGCTAATGCGGTCAATCTTTCGCAATCATTTTACAATTTTTTTTTTTTCAAAAATCAATTTTTTATCTCTCACCGGGAGCTCTTATGCAATTGCATCCGAGAGGTCAGCTGCAGTGTCGGTTAACCGATTTTGCGGCGAATGCATTTTAATACTGCATTCGATCTACGTTAGATTTTCAAAACTGACGAATCGATATCCACGCGTCGATCAATTCATAGATAACAGATCTAACGTAACGTTATATTTTTTTAATCAAATAATCTCACCTCCTCCGTAGTTGTGGTGGTAGTAGTGCGATGCACATTCTGATAATGCACTGGTCCGCTCGATGCAAATTCACCGCGAACAGATATCTGCACTCCTTCTGAAAAGAAAAAGAAGTGAAAGACTTTACGGAGCAAGAAGAAACAGTAATGACGAATCAGCCGCGTGATCGGTAAGATTGGAGCGATCGGTGCCGTGTCGATGATCTTTCTCGGAAAGCCATTTCTCCGAGCCTTTTACTACAGGAACGGTTTCCAGTCGTATCTCATCTCAAGGAACAATGTCGCGGAACAAGTTTTACACTTTACGGCTTAATAATCTTTTATTACCTTTTTTTATCCTTCCATTTCAGTATGTTGACAGATACGATACTTTAGTGAGTATCGGTTCTCTTCGCGTTGAGATACGTACGGTCGGAGTCTTGATTAAATGATGGCTATTAAAGTACCATTGGTGCACTCGATATTACTGAAGGAATATGAATCACTCCTGACTCGAGTTACAATCTTGCTTACAATATTCTCCTATTACTTTCTCAAGACCCAGTTGCAATCAATTCGAATGCACTTTCGTCATTGCATAGTCAACGCACTCAGCGGTTCGAAAGGTACCGATTCGTTTCATCCTCGCCTGGTCTGTTAACAAAGACCCAGTCTAACCTGTTGACAAAATCTATCTTACGTTCGGATAGAATAAAGACGTGTTTTCACGCGACAATAAAATCATGGCTTTCGAGTCAGTTTGATATTCGCCTTTATACGTTTATGACTTATGAGAGACAAAACAAAGAATTCGATAACGAGCATCCTATATAAATTTGCCCTTAAGTGCAGTTGGTATCTTCCTTTGTGAATTCCACCAGTGCTGAACTCTTTGACCTCTCTTGAGATCTCCCCCCTGACATCTCATTCCCGTGCTACCTGTAGCTCTTATTCTGTAAGAAGACCCACTGTCAAGTCAGCTTCATAAGTTTGCCGCTGGAGCAGCATAGTAGACGCCGTTATTATTGGCTCAAAAACCGAGTGCAAGTGCAACGACCTTCCTGAAGTGAGGTGCACGCGAGTCGAATGCTCTTGAACCGGGAGATCGAGTGAAGGTAGGTACGTATGGTGCTGCAAATGCGTGCCCCGGATTATCGGACTTGCGCCCTTTTTCCTTTCGCTCGGTTGGATCCCCAGTCGCTGGGACCCGCTGACCCAGAACTTGGGAAAGCGGCCATGCGCAGGGGGGCGCATGGGGGGGGGGGCCTCCCCCTCCACAGAACGGATCCACTACGATTGCTGACGATCTTCGCCGATCTTTGCTTTTGCTGATCCAATCTTCCCGTGTAATTGCTCGGAACGAATTGGCGAACTTTCATTCTGACGTCTCTCACGTTGAGCTTTGGGATTGGTTGTTTTTGGAAATTGTTCTCTTCCTGATGGCTCGTTGGGTGGTTGATGATTTTTTCTTTTTATTTGAATGAAACTTGATGTGGATTTTCCATTTTTCTTTTTTTTTTTCCAAATTTTTTCAACGGGTCAAAGAAACTCGATCATCAGATCTAAACTTATATAATGAAGTCAACGATGTCGCCGATGCTCTGATGACTTTGGAATTTTGTTGAAAAATGTCTCTCGACACTTTTGGATATAATGAGCCATCAAGAAAACCGGTCGGACTCGTTGTTATTTTTTTTGTCTGAAATTCCACGTGATACGTATGACGAATGAAAAAACTTTCGCCAATCATCTAGATACTTGAAGTGTCGTTTTAAAAGTAGAAAATTGCATTCTATCTGTTTCATACGTCTTAGGTCATCTGATTCGTGCGCGAGTACACTTGATCCTGTTACTCACGGTGATAATTTACATTCGCGCTTATGCATACCAATGAGCGCAACGAAGAGTAATGCACTCTAAGATATGCATTCGGATAGTTCGTTGTCGTTCTAATGCACGTGACAAAGCCGACCCGGTTTTCTACGATGCACTTTTGCCCTCGAGATTCATTCGTCAATTCTCATAATGCGCGTAGAACCAAGGACTTGTTAAAAAAGAGATAAAAAAAAAAATTAATTTAGAAAATCTAGCGCAAGGCAATATGCGTGCTTTATTAAAAAATTAAGGTAATCGCACTTTGCTGCATTCTCGATCTGAGAACCACTCTTACGAGATACTAAACCTTCTTTTTACCTACCTAGACATTTCACGTTAAATAATAAACTAGTCTACGAGCATGGCAGAAATCAATAGACACAATTTTTGTTCCAATAATTTTGGGACTTTCAGTTTTTAGAAAGAAAAAAAGTGCATCTATCACTTGATCCCATTAAATAACATGCTTCCTGTTTACGTCCAAGGATTTCATTGTATATTTCGACTGCGATAAAAAGCTGGAACGAAATCAAAAGTATCATTAATATAAGACGCAATTACTTAGCAGACAACAACTGGTGATATTCAGATAAGTAAAAATGAAATTTACTCGAAAGTGAAGTCGTACAGGATTTATGTATGAGCGAGTGTAACTCATTTGTGAAAGGTACAGTGAATTATGAATTCGGCTTAAGAATATCAGTCTCATCCTTAACGGTACCCATGTTATACAAGAAAAAAAAAAAAAAAAAAAAACAAGAACAACTACCGTATCCCTACTCCTCTACTGGTCCTTAATTGGAGAGTTCATTACAAACGTGGACCGCGTCTATGAGAACTGGACCGCGACTATGAGAATTCCATAGAGGTCTTTTACCAATGGGTTACTACATGAAATCTAATACAAGATATTTCGCAATACGACAAATTAGAATCCAAAAGCAGTAAGTCAAATTTATATAAATTATTTAACAATATTACACAGACCCATGTGCCAAAAATCATAAAACTCCAGTCACGTCGTAATAAACCAACAATTCAAAACCCAACCCGAATAATACAATTTTCTAATCCCACGTTTACTCCAAATATTCACATAAATTCAGCAATGACCTACTCGTGGTTCGCTTCATTTAAATTTCGGGCCAGACTACCGCATGTCAGGCTCAAAAGCAAGTATAACAAAGACTGTTAATGAAGAGGGCAGCACTTACATACGTATTGTCCAATTAGTGGGCGCCTCTCGATTCTCCCGTCTATTCACCGTTACCGTTACACATTTCGCGCATGACTTCCCAGACGGAGTCCGTAGTCCTCTGATCCGGTACGACGTGCACGTAAGGACCAAGATGAGGTCCAACCAATGAAATATAACTTAACAGGATCATAGGCCCCTTGGACCGATATCCGCAAACTCATCTCCCTTCCCGTTACTCGGAAGTCCACTGTTCTTTTTTTATCAATCTTTCTCTCTCTCATTCGTTCTCTTTCTCTCTCTCTCTCTCTCTCTCTCTTTACTCCCCACCCTCTACTCCTCTATCTCTCTCATTCTAGTTCCTCTTCCTTGTTTTACCTTAACGTAAGAAGATAGCGAGAGAGAGAGAGAGAGAGAGAGAGAGAGAGAGGGAGACAGAGAGATAGATTAACCACGCGGAGGATTCGCGAATCTCAGGAATTTCGACGCGCACATATACACGATATATGTTTTGTTACTAGCTCATAGGAGGGTCTGGTTAGGTTAGGTCAGAACAGATCACAGATTAGATACTAAGAAACACGCGATACTATAACCATATAGAATTATGTATAATGTGTATATATTTATTGTGTTGTTTATCAATGACGTAACAATCATTGAAATTGTACAGAAAAATATTCAGAGTTACTTTCTGATTTTTGCAAGATCATCGACCTTCCCGTTAGCCGGAAGTGAATTTACGACTTCTTCTTGAACCTTTGTAATACCGAGAGAGCTTTCCCCTTCCTTTCCATCCCTAATGACTCGAAGAATTACGCAGGCGGAAGAGACGCATCCGACCTAAGGAATTTTGTGTTCTCCGGTAAACGCTCAAGCGTGATCGTTACCGGTGAACAATCTTTGCTTTTTCTTCTTGTCTTCTATATTACTTTATACGTTATGCCTAGTCAGACTCTTAGCTAAACACTCACCAGAAGATAGTTGATTTGCAGTTAACGCTTCGTCGTCCTCTGGCTGAAGTCGAAATTCCATTTCGCGCAGTCTGGAATGCAGATCTCGCGTATGCAGAAATAGGAAGAGCGTGCTGGACAGCGCTACCAGTGCTACCAATTCGCTGGTCCTGAAAATGGAAGGAGAAAAGAATATCCAAAAATAAAGAATACGAGAAGAAAAATTGCTATGATATTAATAATTTTGTATTTCGAGTAATATACTTTTTTTTTTCATTAAATAGATCTTTTTCGAAAAAATATACAACCACTATGTTTGTCACGTTCCGTCTAGTATTTGGGTTGGCAGAGTAGCAACCAGGGCATGGCGTCATTTTATAAATTACTTGGAGATTGTCCACGAAGATTCTGCTTTCATCTTAAGAATTGATAATGTCCGTCGTCGAGTGTTATACATTTTGTTTACCTCGTTTACTGCCTCAAACAAATTATTTTTTACATCATTTTTTTATTTTACGGCTCTCGCGAGGTTTCGAATTCCTTTTTGGCTATGATGATGAAACTTGATTCAATCCTGATTTAAAAGTTGCGTCTTCGGTCGATCATGCCGAATGGCGCAAGGGCGGACAGTATGGTTTGCGTAATAATTCTTTACTACTGACAATGAGTTATTCTGGTGTCTGACTATATTAGCGAGAAACTACTCGGCCGGCGATCATCTCGAGTCAGTTATTAAAATTCAGAGTAAATGAAATTGCAAGTGTTAATTGCAAATTCGTGCGGATGGTGTAATTACTTTTTAATAACATTCACATTTTTTTCGACGGGAGATTCGTGTCTTTGTAATATAAATTCACGTTCGCGCAATCGATCGGAATGTTATACGAATTTCTAGAGCTTTGGCGAGATTTAGGAATGATTTTCAGAATTTTCGAATTTTTTAATGCCAAGTGTTACGTAACGGTACTATAAGACTAATCGTATGTCACCTTTTCAAATCGAACGTAATTTTTCAATACTCGGTTGATTCGCGCGTACAAAATTTTATCATGACATAACAATGATGATAATCTCTTATGAAAATCATGTCGTGTATGATTGTTGATTTTCGTACAATTTTTTCTGATTAAATGTCAGCGATAAAATATTCCTATGAAAAATAATCTCATAGCGTATGATTATCTGTTTTATTAAATTATTAATTATTACATCGTACATACGAGGCAGCTCGAGTTCGTAAACTGTATAAATAGCAATAATCGATCGCTTCCGGTTTCATCATGAAAATCGCAATGATCGCGAATGATCGCGTCTGGTTACCAACGTAAAATACCAGTTAGTAAAGAAAATCGTTGCTCTAGAAACCAGTTTCCGTCAGCTCTCCTAAACCTTCCCACGTTCCAGAAGACACAGAGATAAATTTTGTTAAAAATGTATAAAAGTACAAAAAATCCCCGACCAACGATACAGTCGTACGATTTTTTTTTCTAAAAAAAAAAAAATTAGCATTGAACTACTTTGCTATTGATCGTTAAAAAATATTGTATTACCGATTTTGCATATTTTCTTTAAAACTTCTATTAAACTGCGTACCAGGTATATATATATATATTCTATACTACGGGTTAATGTACCGCGAATAGTCGTCATAATTGAGATCAAGAAATTGTGCTTTGCTCTCGAATCGTCTAACGATCCTTGACAGTAGACGCTGATTCGACGGATAAAACAAAGAAAAATTACAAAGCGCCTAAATTAACAAGCAAAAACGGTATCGCGTGGTTTCAGTACCGCAATAATATTACGTAAATATATTATTATTATAAGATTCAAATTTCGACAACATAGGTATATTACGTGTAACTTTTTTCAGTCTTACATCCGTCAATGTTTGATCCGTTTTTTTAATGAAAATTTTATACAATTTTTGCCAAAGCATCGACGTGTGTACAATCGGGCGAATATTACAGAAACAACGTCATTGTTTCTTGGTAGCAATAGTCAATGCTAAATTCCACTTATTCTTCTCTGATTTTGTCCAACAATGCAAATCTAAATCGACTTATTGTTTTTTTTTTCATGAAGCTCCTCGTATTCTTTTGTCAAAGGGAAAAAAGATCGTCGTTAACTCACACGCGTCCCATTGACAATGGCATGTCGCACGAATACGAGAATAATAGCAAAATTACGTAAACACAGCAATACTTCAGTACGAGAATACGTGACTCATTGATCAGATGAAGATTTAGTCAGATATCTTATCGTGATTGTTGTCATAGATGAAAAATTCATTCTGATCCAACTTTATCGAAGATATCGAGTAATTTTTTAATTCAATTTTCAAATGTCAAAATGTTGTTTTCATAGTGAAAACCGGAAGTGATAAATGTCGGAGCAGCGATATCTCACTGTTCCGGCTGTCATTGGTGACTACTCCGAACAAGAGGTTGCACTTTGAATGCATGATGCACTTTGCCGGGTGATCCTGAGCAATGGTTATGCACCTGGGTTAGTTTAGCCGGTTGTACCAGTGTAAGAACGGCAACTGGTTGCTTTTGTGTACTTGTTTAACTGGGTAAGAAGCTGGATCGGTAGGTTGTTGCTTCCTGAGGGAATTGCTTGTAGCAACCAATGCACTCGTACTCGTGTAGGCACGCGGAAGCTTCCACTGGGAAGTCTTGGAATGCATGAATTCCCTCGCCTAGTAACAATTCTCTGCTGTTCTAACAAGTGTCAATTATTTGTTTCTTGTTTCTTTCCAGACGTTACACGTGTCTTTTATATTGATACGTAAATTATATATATGCCTGCGTATACATGTAAAACAACAAAATTTACCTTTTCGGTACACCAATTCGCCTTTGTCTCCACATGTTGTCGCTGACTTTTATTTTTTGTTGAAATTTCTCAAATTTCTCCCTACTTTGAATTTTTATATTTTTCTCTCTCTATAGACCACTCGAACGGCTATGGAGCTTTTGGACACCAATTACTTCTTATCAAATTGAATCGATCGATCAGCGCAATTGCTGAACTGGACGTTAACGACAATTTAACTTTTTTAAACGAAAACACGACCTTTCCGAATGCATTTCCGGAATTGACTTATTGAACGGATTCGATGACCCGTAACCTTTATTATTCTTTTAGTCCTTTTTTAATGTCAATCTCGTACCCGGATCGGTCGAACGAGGCCGCATTTCACGGTACTTCCTTACGTGGAACATCCATTCACTTTGAGTTAGGGAAAGCAAATTTTCAAAAAATAAGCTTTTGTGATAATTTTTTTTTAAAAACCGTCTTCAAAACGTCTCACTACACTAAGACACTTGCTTTCACGAAATTTAATTAAAAAATGTCAAATCCAACGATGATTCCAGACTCGTGCAAATATCTTCTCTATCCTTCCAATAATCCCCGTGTATTTTTATGTCATAAATTTGATTTCCAATCTCGCCTCTCGTTCTCGCTCAGTATTTCAGTCCGACTTGCAGGCTGGTCCGCATGCGACTGCCGATACCATCGGTCTTCTATACTCCTACTCTGTACATAAAGACCACGGTTACCACCATGGGTAACACAAGCGACGCTCAGAATTCACTGACAGACTCGCACGTTTCCGTATACGTAGACGTTCATATATTCACTCACATATGATATTGCACTACTCGATGTGCTCTACTCGGTTCTCCCTGCTCATGATTACTAGAGACCAGTACGCCTACTCATGAATTTTTTTTACAAACGTGTATGTTGCACCGTGAATATATCAAAAGGAGTCCCTTCCTCCAGTATGTGGAACACTTCAGGAAGTTCAAGACGGTTCACTGGACTCGAGATGGTATGGCTCTTTCGAATCCTGTATAAATATACCCGTGCATACGTAAGCTGCATTTGGTAAAATTACTTACGGTATCGTTAAAACACACAGGATCGGACAGTAATGCGTTATAATGACTTTTATTTTTGTTATACGTTAAAACGAACGCGAATGTAATATAAAAATAATTAGTACAAGCAGTCAAGAAACCGGCCACGAAATTTTGTCGGAGTCGACGACCTCTACGTAGTAATATAAGAATGGCAGAAGATCTCAGGCACCGTAACGGGGCCTTACGGATCTTTTTGTGTATGCTGCGATGACCCTTTTTTAATCCACTGTCGTGCTCTGGCGATCGGCTAACCGATTCTCCATGAATAATCGGACTGGATTGAACCGTCAGTTTTAGTATACAATATAGTAGGTTTCTGGACTATATAGCTCGTTCACGTGTAAGAGATCTTAAAGATCTTAGGGATAAATAGGATCTATGGAAAAATCGAGATGTCTGTGTGAAATCGAAACTGACGTAAATTCAAATAAAAATTTGTTCAGTTACAAGATACTAGGGATGCTGGGTGGTCCGTTGTTATCTTTCATGGACCAATGGACTACTACCTATGGACCTACTGTCTCATTGTTTTTGTCCGTCATTATCCATATTTATTGATCTTTTGTCGTTTGCTTTCTGATCGATATTCGACATCACGTGCTACAGTCGCTCGATTGGAAATAATCAGTTATGTGGGAGTTGTGATATTTTTAGAGCATTTTTTATAAATCTTTTTCATAATTAGGTGTTTTTATTGCATAATATTTCATACGTGATGTGTGGATTTTATGTTGACGAAAAGCCAAGATAATTGTGACTAAGGGAAAACCCTCGTTAGCATGAGGAAAATAACAGGAACTATTTTCGGCATCATGGCTATGCATAACTAAGTATAGAATTGAATCTATTTTATCTTGTACGTTAATCACAATAAATAATTCCTTGGACAAAGGGGGGGGGGGGGGGGCTGTACCTGATAAACCTGAATCTGTGGCTCATTGAGAAACTGGTTTTTCCATTGAACTATATCTACTTCAACTTGGTTTTACAAGTGTTTTTGGCATTTTAGGTATTGGCGGTTGACTGCTTTTGTTTTAAGCTAAAAATTCTGATATATGATTTTCTTTCACTTTTGTATGGTAAAACGTATAAGTGAATTTTAACATTGAAGCTTATTTCACAGTCCTAGGTGATCTTTAAGGGATCTTACAGCATCTCGATTGTAATACTGACTTAAGATCTTCTCATGCAAGGCTTACCTATATAAAGATAGCCAGGACCTGTTTTTATCCTGGACGCTCAGAAGCATTTGCAGTCTTCAAGCAAACCTTCGGGAATACAGTGAAGACGTATAATCGTTGGTGTTGGAATTTTTGAATTTCGAGAATGACGATATTTTGGATTTTATTCGTTCTTGTTGTGGTTACGCGAGGTGAAGTTGATTTTGAAAATTTTCAATTGACGATCGATAACGGATTGCTGAGAAATGTCCGCAAAACTGGCAGAACGGACGAACTGGATTTATCTAATAATGGAATAAGGGAAATTCATCCCGATGCATTTCGGGAAGTGAACGTGAAAATTTTGAATCTCGCGGGTAATTCATTAACGGGTCTTCCCAGTGGAATTTTCGAAAATTTAAAAGATCTCGAATCCCTATTTCTTGATAGGAATAATATTACGAGTTTGGACGGTGCTTTTTCTGGTTTGAACAATTTGAAATTACTCAACTTCTCGCAGAATAAAATGAAGGTGATGAATGGCGGCGAATTCTACGGGATTCCCAGAGCCAGTGATATTCATGTGAAGAATAACAGCCTGTGGACCATCAATACGAGGATCTTTGAAAATCCTTCGAGCTTGAAATTAGAAAAAATAAAAGATGAAGATGTCGATAATTTTGATTGTCAGCAAGACACATTTTGTTATCTACAAAACGAAACCCTGTTGCAACAGATAGGAATTGTGTTTAATCGCACCGTAGGATCTCCGCAGGACATAAAATTGTGTATAATCAACGGATCATTGGAAACAATTCAAAATTTGAAAAAGAACGAAATTCCACGCGAAGGATGTCAAAAGATCAGCGTTCATCCCATCGAAGGACGTTTGAATCTGCAAGGATACAATATAACAAGTTTCGCTTCAAATTGGTTCAAAATACGTAATCTCGTTATCTATCAAATTGATTTATCGAACAACGCCATCGAAGAAATCACTGAAGAATTACTGAACGATCTACCGAAAGATGTCGCCCACGTGAATCTCGGACATAACAAGATAAAGCAGATCAAGCATAAGACAATAAAGAATGAATTTTTAAAATTTCTCGATTTTCGCGCCAACTTTATTGAAAACATTGAAAACGGATCCTTCGGTGCAACGAAACTCTACGGTCTTTATTTGTCTCAGAATAAATTGGTAGACCTGAGCTTCGTATCAAGCCTGCCTGATACCATGGAAGAACTGTATCTCTCGCAAAATCAAATCTTGTACATTCCTGATGGAATTTTTCAAAATCAAGGAAGATTAAATCTTTTGAATCTTGCAAGAAATTATATAGTCGGCATACAGGATAATGCATTTCGTGGTTTGGTGTCCTTGAAGAATCTGAAATTGGCGTTCAATAAAATCACAAGGTTGGAATCCGGATTCTCAAAGGACCTAGTGAAGCTGAAGACACTTGACTGCAATGACAATTTCATATCAGTCATCGAGAAGGAATCATTGAAGGATGCCAAAAGTCTCCATGACCTTTTACTTGCCAGAAACAAGATAACAGGATACGAAAAGGATTCTTTATCCCAACTGCCCAAGTCTTTGATCGTTCTTAATCTCAATGATAATTTGTTAGAAATTCTTGATTCGTATACATTGAGTAGCGCATCAGGATTGCAAATACTCTTGCTTGAAAGAAATCGTATATCAGAGATTCGACCAGGAGCGTTAAGAAATTTGAATAATTTGACGTTGCTGAATATTTCGAAAAATCCTTTAAAGCGACTGAATAACGGATCTCTTTTTGGACTTTCGATCAACCCCCCCACTTCTATATACATACATGATAATGATCTAGAGCTGATCCAAGGTGGTATTTTTGATGACATTTAAGAGAGAAAATAATACGCATACTGTTTAACCTAGCTTAAGCCAATTTAATGTAACCGAAAATAAACCGCATATAAAGAAACCTAATCTGACCAATATCGCCTTTCCATTCGAAATTTTACCACATCCTAGTCGAATATCACAGACTGTGTCTGCAAAACGAAAATTTCACCTAAATTCCGAAACTTTCTATAAACTTAAAAATGCATCCACCTGAATATTCGTCGTTGAAAAAAAAAAGATATTAAATAAAAGAACCATAAGACTGTTTCAAAATGACCAGGCGTGATCTTTCAAAATTGATACAACCTTCGGTAAAATGATTCAAGAATCCATCGACATGACTATTATTGGCGACTTGTACAGTTAGAAGAAAAACAAAAAACAAATAATATCCTTCTTGCTGTCCCGTGAGAATTTACCGTTTTTGAAGGAGCCAGTAGCCATGATAATAATCGTGGCATTGACACTGACTCTAGCAATGTTTCTTAACGTAATGACATTACGGTACCTACATGTGTATGTGCACACGTGTGCACGTACCTTTAAAGCGACTTCAGAAAAATCTACATTATCGATCCTTCGTTTTTAATTACCATGTATTGACTCCCGTGATAAAAACGAACAAAATATATTGCAACTTACCGACGGAGCTGATTGAAAATAAACCAAAAAATTGTGACATTCCTTCACCAGATTGCTTATTATTTTATTGATCTATAAAATCGACACTTCCAGAGGTTAAAGGTCATTCTGCCGTTCACTGTAGTGAAAGAAATCGAAGTGAAAGATTCAACTCGTTATGCAGAGAAAGGTACGATATTCGAGAGCAATGAATCTAGGTCGAAATGGGCCCACCTACATTCAATGAGGAACGAAAAGAATTAGAAGAGGGAAGGTGGGAGAGGGGGAAGGAAGATAATCCCAAAGGAATCTTCAAGATGTTGAAAAGAAAGAATGCCGATCGGTATGATGCATCCTTTTCATTATTGTTGGCCACACTGAATCCTTTCACTTGCGTGGGTACTTAGAAAGGACGATAATAGTAATAACACTAAAAACAAAAATGTCACGGTTAAACGTAACCATTAGACTTTCCATTGAAAGGAAGTAACTATTGAGTAAAATGACTTTCTTTGTCGTTGCATTGTCAACGGATACAAGGAGAAGTTTGATTGTATTGAATTACCTAAACGAAGGACTGCGCATCCTTAGGAATCAAACGAGTCCTTTTGAATATCTTGGATACTTGGTAAGAATTTCGTTAAGAAGGCTAATGAGCAGTCTGATGTATATAATTTACATAACACGTGTATTATTTCTGAGGAATTTTTTGTTCCTGCATCTTCAGCTATAATTGGACACTACTACATGATGCAGTACATTGTAGATATTATAGTGATTATAATGATTCTGACGTATAGCGATTTCATTCCTTTCAAAAACAGTAAAAAAAATTAGCCTGAAAATAAAGATACCGTCTCGAAGAACATTTAGAGATAAATTCGCGAACGGAATGCAAAACAAAGAATAAACAACATATTATGCAAATTTGATAACTTTTGTATACTCGCATAATAAACAAGCTGATCGTTGTGTCTGAACGGTCTATCGAAATATGTGCTCGCATGACTTCCGAGTTGTCTAGACGTGGGAGAATTGTCACAAGCGAAAGCAGCTTGGATCGCATTGGAAACCAAAAGCAGTCGTCCTTTATTCGATTCGAAATTCGAGAGCTCTTGCAAAATTCACGCTCACGGTATTTCTTAAGCAGCAAAACTTGAAGCGGCTTCTCGTATTACATTACGAGACATCGTGTCATATGAGATTGTCGTAGCGTATATTTCGCACGATGCAAACGCACATGTAGGATAACGAACAGACATATATATATACATATACACACAAAAAGGGAGAAAGAAACACGCGTGATGCATTGGCATTAGAGATTTGCAGGGTTAGCATACGAACGTAATACTACAGCTATCTTATTTTTAGGAATAGGAAAGAATTGTACTAAAATAGATTCTCAAAGTGATTACGTTTACGATCATACTTACGAACAAAGGAGAATTAGTAGAATACTTTTCTTCACCCATTCTTGCATATGTGCTGGGAGAGCTGTTGAAACACCATTAATTTGTAATAACGATTCAATTAGCTGTGTGGTTACAATCTTAATGCTGGTGCTGCCACCCAACTGCATTTTGTCGTACTTTGATATACGTGCAGCGACGACTGCCGATGATGTACGAAGCGCTCCGAAGATTCAACTATGGACTGGCAGTTATTGGCTTGATCAAATAATATATTTTGTTACAGTTGTTGGGAACAAAATTTGAGAAGTGAAAGACGTGGATCTATATGATTTTAAACTATAAATATACAACGTATTTCAACTTTCGTTTCACGCTGGTGGAAACATAGCCAGTGTCATGTTACTAAGATGTGGTGTAAGAATTGCAATACAGTAAATCTTTCAATTGTTATGGCAAGTCAGTGTACAAACAGAAGGTGAAGGAAAATTTTGTTGATATGAATTAACATTGTATGAGAATGCGAGAAACTACTAATTTGAGGGCACAGCGGCTCTTTTGGTAAGTAGATGAAAAATATTGCGGAATCATTGCACGTGATAAGACTTTTTTATATTTTTAATTCTTTGTATGATTATACTTTGTTTACTGTTAGAAAATGTGGTACATTTTTCAGAAATGTAAAAAAAAGACCGTAAGAGTTTTCGTGGTGTAGTGGTTATCACATCCGCCTAACACGCGGAAGGTCCCCGGTTCGATCCCGGGCGAAAACATAATTTTTATTTTTGGCTATATTTAACATATATTCAGATAGTCATGTACTAGATAAGTCATTATGTATGTTAATTCAGAATTGTTTAATTTTAATAACAATACTTCGTCGTTAGAAAATATATGATAATACATAATGTTTTGTTTGCAAATTTGCGAAAATGAGAAAAATAGTTCATCGCTTAGATACGTTATATTTGGTATTCTTTTTATCATAGCAAAAGCCACTAGTAAAATTTATAAATTTGAATGAATTGCTGTGCTACGTCGGTAAGTTTCATGGAGCTTCAAAATCTCTACACGTGGCTTAGATGGTCGCAGCGTTGTACTTTGGAGAGCAAGTTCACAATCCCTACTTACCGACCGAGTCAAAACAACACACTAGCCATACACGAGAACAAGCGTTAAGCCGAAGAAGAGTAGCCGTACGCAGCGCTACGGTAAGGCGTAGAACAATCAAGACTTGACCATCTACAGTATTTTAGCCTTCGTTAGCACTCATCGCTTAAAACAAATAAATACTTCATTGTACGTTAAAATAATAAATAAATGTTTACCTGGTATTATTGAGAGTGCCACGTGACTTCCTATAAGAGTAATTATGTACGCGGATCGCAATATATCCCTACAGTACTTTGTGTGAAAATCAGCTGTATCATGGTTGAAGGAAAACGAGGTGTGCTTTTGCGCATCGTTCCGTAACAGTCAATAAGTGCGTCAGGCTAAACAGGAGCTATTTTGATTGTTCGACCAAGAGGATCAAAGTCGCAATTTTGTAAATAATTCAAAATTGTTTTCTTTTCTATGTATAGTACAGTTTCATTTCATTTAATTAATATAATTGAAGCAAAGCACGATAAAACTATAGAAATAAATAAATGTAATAAATAATTACATAAAGTTTTAATTACATGGTTACTTTTACAGTATTATTTATTATACTAAGCAATATAATACAGTAGTAATCACTGCAACCTGATGATTGAATCAGGAAATCTAGTCATCTAGATTTAAACTTAGATTCTTACATCTAGATGTAAACTTAGAATAAACTTATATCCACAGTCTCTTAATATATGGGCATAATCTGAATTCATAATATCCGCTAGGATTCTTATCTAAGACATCATGCGCCACATATATATCCAATATGGCGCTCGGTTGGCCCAACCGCCATTTCTGCGCAGAACGTGCTTAATTTTGTCCTCTCTACCGAGCACACCTTGATTTTCTTCCACCGTGAGCTGTGATCAGCTGTACCTCATGATTGGTCGTAATCGTTTGTGGTTTTTCTAGATTATAACTCATTATAACGAGAAATTTTTGAGTTTCAAATAAGAAAAGGAATAACCAAAAACTGAAATGGTTCAAGTTAAATTCTGGATACCCAAACGTATGTTAAGAGAGATTTTTAATATTAGTAATACTTAAAACTTAATTTTAATGTAATTGAACTTTGCAGTGCCTCTGAAGAAAAACTTCATCAAATTTTGCGATATATCACCCGATATTATTTTTGCTATGATGCACAGTCTAGTTGGTAGCATTTGCATAGGTTATGTATTGTACAGTAGTGGTCTGAAAAGTGAGGCATTCATAAAAAAATACAGGATGCATAATATTGGTGAGTATATATAATCTATAATATGTACGATGTACTTTGGATTACATAATGACTTACGTTACGTGTATAATGTTTATATTTGTTGAATTTGTTAGCAACATGAAGAACTGCATATAGCATTTTTCCATTCATTTATTCTAGAACTGCTTCAAATTAAATTAAACAAATTGTAGAAAATACAAAAGTATCAAGTAACGGTCTATGCATTTTGTTACAGTTTTAAGACCGGATGATCCAAGGGTTCAGCAGATAAAACATGTCAGTGGTCTAGATATCAAGGAATAAAAACAATTATCAATGTAGTAAGTTCAATAAAAGAGTTATCAAATTTCACTTACTATGTATTTTATTTATAATAATATTGAATATACTAAAATACACTCGGACTATCTATCCAGAATCACTTATTAGTGATGAATTGTTTTTCGATTTATTCATGAAAGACATTGCCATGCTCGCAATACTGGCAATGAATTTTGAAATATATCCTGAGTGAGGTAGAATTAACCTATAACAAATATACAACTTTTTATGAGATTTAAAACTATAAAATTATCTTAAGTATAGAGAAAATCAAAGGAGATTATATTGAAAGCTACATATAAGAAAAACGTTTAAGGTTCTGATGTTTTGATGTCAGAATATAAGTTTTATGAAATTAATAATGATGTAACTTCCATAGACTCTGTCGTATTTAAACATGGCTAAAAATCATGGAATCGAGTGGATCAAAGATGAATTTTTAGATAAAAAAATATTCTTCTTATTCGATTAGTTGTACAACATTAAGCCACAAATATGTTACAGATACCCATGCTTTAAATTCACTTGTATTATGACATAGTGGTGGCCATGCAATAGAGATTTTATAGATCATTGCATTACAGAAATTCAGACTTGTGAATATTATATTACCAAAATAGAATAAGGGTGAACACGCGATATTAATATTAAGGGAAATATCGAAAGGGAGAAAAATATAATAACACAATAGTGTAGACAATTTTATAAAAGAATCAAAAATAACCTTCATTTATAGAAAACTTAAAATAGCTTTTGCCATTGAAAATTACCGCGAATACTAGAATCAAGTAAAATACAACCAACATATTCTATCTTTTCATGAATGTATATGCAAAATAAATAGGCCTTAGTCAAAATAAAAGTTTAACAATGTACATCAATTCTTTCAAATCATTGAAACAATTTTAATTCTGCAAAATAAAAATTCGCCTAGCCTTACACACTGTATGCAATATGTACGCGCAATGAGGAACATTAAGTTAAATTGGGTCGTTACATCACGAGAGTTATTCGTCCGAAATGAATTGCGTGTTTGAAGTGTCACGCAATAGCGTCGCTTGATTACAAATCCACCCTGAGGCAGCTTCTTGCAGGCTACACTATGCATTTACAAGAATCCATAAAGCTAATACTCGCCCTGCATTACTTTGCAATGTATACAAACAAGAAGCAATACTTTATAAATCTGTATATATCCAAAATCTCTTTGGTAAAAAAATCGTCAAAACTGCAGCCTAACAAAAGCGTGATATCGATAGCTCATCAAAACTGCGCGTAAGTAGAAATGGCAAATGTACTCACACTGCTGCTGTAAGCTATTTGACAAGGATTCACTACATCGAGGATAAAAAATCATCATTGACATGTTTTTGAACAATTCACTGGTAACACTGCGCAAACGCAATAGCTGGCAAGAAAGAATCAAACGTGAGTCTGATAACTATGAAATTGACTAAACAAGCACAGCATTGCATAGCACAGCACTAATCTGTAAAACTTTTTGTTCACAGATGACAACAAGAAAAAACGCATGGCATGGATTCGCAGTAATATCAAGAAAGATTTAAACAATTATGCCTTTACCGAAAAATCATCTTTCTCGAAAAAACTTCCTGCACAGAAATGTTGGTATGTACCTGGTCCTCGGACGTACATCACATATGTTTTTTATCATCGAATTACTTTTCTTGTAGATGTCGACGCTGTCGCTCTTGATTCTATAAAAACTATAATTAACCAACCTGATATAAAGGTACGATAAGGTTTTGAATCATTCAGTGCACAATGACTGTATTAACAGTCTGTCAGCGTTCACTCTTGTACGGAATACAAATGCAATCAACAAAAGTAAAAAGTTACTTGAATATTTGAATTCCCAATAATCGATAAAGGACTCTAAGCATATTCGTGCTGAGCCGCAACTCGCCAGTGCGTGAGAATGAAATTTTAAACAGAATTAAAAAAAAAACAGTGTCAACCCTTGTGGCAGGCGCCTGAATGTTAACATGCAATTTTCACTATCCCATTCGTCTGGACTATGCTGTTTCAATGAAACACATGGCTGCTTTATTCAAATAGTCTACGCATACGAGACTTCTATTATTCCCAATTCAGGGGCTGGGTATTTCATGTATACTTCAAATCTGCGTGGATCTGCCTATTATTCCGTTTTGTTTGCGTTACACGTAACTACGAACAGCGATATTTACTTGTCAAGTGCGAGACTACCAGTTCTATCCATAGAAACTTGATACCTCCTTTGTGTTTTGAGGTTAGATTAAACCTTCAGTACGGTTGGTGTCATATTAATAATAACGATTCTACACTGCTCTGGGTGTTTGAACTACTCTAGTGAAGGGTTACAGATAAATGGGTCTTTCATTGTGGATTTTAAGTAAGAATAATTTTGTTAAAAATCCTAAAATAAATATGTTCCCACGATGGAAAAGCTGTCGCTTTTTCGATTGTTTCAGTTATTGGAATATTTTGTAAGATTGTATCTAGGAAATTTGTGGCGCACAATCGCATTGCGTGCTTGTTATCTGGAAGTAGTGTTACACCCCTTACATATATACTCTGTCGACCTCATCACGATAAATCTGACAAAGAAACAAAAAAAAAAGAAAGAACAAATACACTGAGTGAGACCCGCTGAGAATATCCTGTATAAAAACGCTCATTATACGCGCTCAGGGACTTTTGGAAAAATTGAAGAAATTTTTCTTTCTCCTTTTTTTTTTGTGCTTCCTCTTCTTGCGTAGACATGTTAATTACGAACCCCAGGCTTTTAACCTTTACTGATAATTATAGTACTTTTTATGATGGAGGCAATTTGGCATTCTTTTTCTCAAGAACCCATACTTCACGAAGCCCTTGCGTATCATGATTTCTTACAAATTCCATATTCCTTGCAATTTTTCTCGTGGCTATTATTGAATATTTTTTATCTTCTGACTCTACGACTATAAAATATTAATATTAATAAACATCGTGTGCATGTAGCAATAAATTGGTGGAAAATTATCGACAATTTTTTTTCTTCGACTTTCCCTTTAAAACTTTGCTTGTAGATACGTAAAATTTGGATAATCAGCAAATATCGAAGTGCGACGAAACTTCCGATATTCTCACAAGAGTTTTTAATAAATTATAAATCGTCGTTAATGGGCAGTTCCCGCAGGGATGCAAAACTCACTTAATATTCCGATAAAATATCCCATAAAAAAGGTACGGTCCAAGTAAAATTTAGGTTTTATCATAAAAAGGTGCCACCAGTGGTTTCCCACATCTATTGTGGCCGGACCGGGTTAACACAATCATAAGAGGGTTGTTTCTTTGATGGGTTTCGAGTGTAACACCCCGTGGGGTTTTTTGCGCCCCATAGACCCTAAACACTATAGAATAGCGCAATCATATCCGAAATTATCGTTTATATATAACCATACCGTGGGAATTGTGTGAGAAAATGGAGGCATAAAAGGTCATGTCAAAATTTCTTTAGAAATTGATACGATGCCCATTGAAATATGACAGCATAAACGATAAGTGTCATATATGTATATTTTTCGTTCGTAGTTTCTCACTTGACAACTAAAACAGAAAATTAATAATTTATTTTCAATAATAAGTCGTTATATGAAAAAAAAAGTGTTATTCAAAAAATATTATACACATTAAATTTGATACATGATTGATTAAATATCACATGGTACAAGTGTATACGATCAAAATAATACAATTACATTATAAATAATTAGAATCAAGAGCGTCAATCATCCCCTCGTTCTTATTACCCCTTTGTCTTTTTCACCCTCAGTCATTACCACGAATCCTTTCTTCATTCGATTCGTGTTTTTTTTTTGTTCACCCTACGAAAAATTCCCACGAATCTTCACGCATGCCCTTGTGCGATCTATGACATCACGAAGGACTACGGACTTTCCCAAGGGACGTCCGAGAGAGTTTACGGGATGATATTCGCATAAAGGAGAAACGAGGGGACACCAATAGGCCGTGGACGCTTTGTAAAATAAGCTCTGGGATTTCCGTAAAATTTCAAGAGGTTCCCTATATTAACATATGTATGAACTTATAGTAGGTGTAGTTACGTGATACTATAGTTGGACAGGTAATATTTCCCAGAAGGTTACCTAACCTACTGGAGAATGAGAATCCGGCGTTATTTTGCATACTGATTACATTTCGCGATATTCATAGTTTCATATTAACTTCTCATACGCCGATAATGACAGGCCAACTGTAATTATGTACAGTGCTCGTCAAAAACAATCTAGCAATCCCGCGACGTTAGAAAATGAATTGATTCGAATTTTCTGTTTTCTACAAGGTATTTCATTATTACAGTACAATGCGTTATATGCGACGAACAATAAATTTCGATCCATGCGACTACGTATGCTTTGCCTGTGCAATATTTTTAGGTCGCGTGCCGTTGGATTTGCATGTTAATTTCTTGTTGAATTTAGATATACACTTGGTTTATGATGTAATAATACAGGCTGTTTCAAGAATTTTTAACATTCTCGTGATATAACTAATCTACTGGTCTCAGTAATATATTAATTGATCTGTAATACATTTATATGGTTTATATCTCGATGTAATACATTTATGCGGCTTATGCCCGAATACTTATTACGCTGAATTTATTAGCTATTTGTACTGCTTTTTTAAATTATGCATTCGTACGCTCATTGACATCGGCGTCGTTTTACAGGACGGTGCAAAAAGACTAGTCGCTCGTTTGACGAAACGACGAATTAGCGGTAACCCATATAAGGGATATCAGTGGTACTCAACCAATGAAAATGTGCAGTGATATCCTTTTAATTAGAATTAAATTCAGGGAATATTGAAAAAAAAAAGTATTCTCTTTAATTAAATTGCTTGTCTTATTTTCTGTAATTATTTGTCACGTGATATTTTTTGATAGCAGAATCATTGTGTATTTCATCGAAGCTCAGTGACTTGCTTTCACCTATCGATTGTATTAGCAATGCGAACGAAGGCAGGGCGGATGTGTATTTTTTCAATATCTTTCGGCGTGAGTGGAAGATAATTTTCTTTAAAATATACTAGGGTATCGGAAAACCCCAAAACCTTTTTACGAGGTACCTTAATAATGGTAACGGTATACCGTTGGCATTTATGTATGTTGAATTTATCCAGGACTCTTTTTTACGGTTCGGTATAAACGAACCTTGGGATTTTCGAAATGCCTCACCCATTGTTCTCCAAACTTCGAATCCGTTTTACGAGCATCTTCGTTACCGTACCGTATATAGGATTATGCAAATAAATGTTAAATATCTGTATTTCGTAGAGTCGGTGTGAAGAAAACCCTAAAGATACGAATACGTACCTTTTATAAAGCATACTGATATCAATGTAAAAATGACTCGACGTATATAATCTCGTTCATGTTACACATAGCATATATGTATTTATGCATGCGGAAAATGCGATTAGGTATGAAGAGAGCTTAAGGTTGCTCCTTTGCTCCAAAATAACGTTTATGTATAGAATCTTGAATAGATAGGATATTTACATACCAAAATATTACTTGGTGTGAGGGTAGCTTTATTGTATGACATAACAGCCTAATCCTTCTAATTCTTTGTATTCCCCGCGCAATTGTACCAACAATTATTTATATACCTTTTTCAAGTATCGCTCTTCATATAGAGGATTTCGCTGTAGTGAAAATTATCGTGTGTATTATTTAGTGTGAAGTCACCTTAAGACTTTAGTATTACTCTTTCACGTAGAACATGTTCCTTAACATGGAAAACCCTCAAGTCCCCGACATCTTGCTAGGTATTTACGTATATAGACCAGTACTTATCCTTTAAGAGTCTCGGTGTGAAAGCATCTTCAGGTTAAGTGCTAATACCTTCTATATACCCACGTGTACATATTCCTTGCTTTTAACTCAGAATTTAATTTGTTTCATACAACAAAAAATATATCAAGTGTCCAGTATTCATTATAAGCTTATTACTTTCCCACTGTGCATAGCAAAAATATAATGAATCCTTCACACCAAATTAAAACTATATCCCAATCGTGATAACCTCTTTATGTAAATTCTTCATATCCCCAGTTCTTATTCAATAGCAATGACGCAAGGGGTATTTTAATTTTTCTTATAAAAAAAGAACTACCCATTGTGAACACCCCTTAAATCTGACCCTCACTTAAAGTGGAACTCGCACCACTTGAAACTCACTACCCCTAGATCTCACCGACCCTTCCTCCCTCGTATACCAATTCGTCGACAGTAGTACCTACTCGTACTAACCATTCGACGATATTTTGGTGTGGATAGTCCCTTAAAGCTGGGCATCCGCCTTACCGCGCAGGATCGTAGGATCTCCGTAGGTCCTTATGTAAGCGGTATTGCGTACACTCACAGCGTAGCTACCTTGCCGTGTACGTATTTACTCTACTACCATGTATAGTATACGCGGCTATAGTACTGTAGGTATGTAGTATAGCACAGTATAATATAACATAGTATAGTATACTATAGGAAGCATAGAGAACTACGGGAATCGGAGCAGCTCCGCGTATTCTGGCCAGTACCGTAGCAGTCGTAGTCACGGCCCGCTCGAGTGCACATCGACCTGGTGTTTCCTCGTGCAAAAAAGAAAAAAAAAAAAAGAAAAATTCGACGAGGTTATTATTTTTCGATTTTTTCATATTTGACTTTTTTTTTCGTTACCTTACGCGATATTCGTCAAGATTGTATTGCCGTGCTATTATTCGTTTCACGTTGGTCGTGTATGCCACAATCCGTAGGCTTCTCTCAGTAGCACTCGAATAATCAACAGGGTCCCAGAGATAAAAAATAATTAAAAAATTTGTGCCTCCTAGTGAAATTTTTTTGATTCCTCTTACCGAGGTGGGGATTTTTTTAAATTTGATCCTTTCTTTTTTTTTTGTATCTTTAATGCATTACAAGCATGTCTGTTGCAGAGGTGTGCGTGTGCGTGCTTCCGTACGTGTATGTGTCTGTGAGCCTCTTTTGGACGGCTGTGTGATACACGTATATAAAAAAGGACCTTTTTGGGTCCTTTAAAAGCGGCACGGTGCATGTCTCAAATTCGGCAGCCATTCGTTTCGTCACGTAAAGAACTGTCTACGTCCCTGAGGTGAGTTTGAATAATATTTCTAAGATGTAATATTATTTTTTTTTTTCATTTATTTTGCACAATAATTACTAAAATCACTTTTGAATCACGAAATGAACAATTTCGATATAAATTTCGGGGGATTCGAATAAAACGTTTCGGTAAGGTATATCAGTCGGAGGCTTTCCTAAGAATAAGTATTTTTTTCATCAGAAAGGTGTTCCTTGCTTTCGGTATCGTTTTTCTATCCTGTCTAAAAAGCATGGAGATAGACAAAAGAATTTACAATCGGCAGTTCAATTTTGCCCGTGGGAATTTCCTTCGGTGCGAACAAACGTTACTTCGAGTTACACGGATTTTCCGTACCCTTTTTTGTCGTCCACCTTGTCACCCTCTTAGCTTGCCCTTTCTATTTTTATTTTTGCTTTCCTTCCTCCCACAGTCGGTCATTCCCATGATAAAGTAAACGAAAAAACTTCAGCTCTCGTTATCGTTATTAATTAATATTTTACAAGACTGAGCATCTCTCTTTATTTTTATTTGATTCCATGTCATCGTTGCGGGGATATGATTAATTGCTCGATTCATTTATTATTCATAAAATACTTACCGACCGTAATGCCTGTTTGGCACATTGGTTTTACGATGCATTTCACGTTAACTTTTTTTTTTTTTTACAGATTTTCATATTGACCTCGTTTAACGAGATGCATTTTAAAACACGTGACACACGCTCACATCCACGCGCAATGTTACATGGACGTTTTGTTATAAATTCTGTTTATTTAATTCAACGTGAATCAGGTATAAATTATTATTATAATTCAAGTCAATAGTAACGTCAGTACTTGAAGCCGAGGAAAAATAATTTACGTTAATTAACGCGAATAAACCTTACAGCAATTTTCATTTAACAGCTATGCCTTAACAGTCTTGAACACGTATACAGGTTTTTAGAGACTTTACGATAATGCATACCGTATCGTGTCCGTTTAAATCCTTGAAAAAATAATTCAATCTTTCTCAAGCATAAGGCATAAGGATTATCATGGCTTCAGGGTATGAATTATTATTATAATTGGAATCAATCGTAAAGTTAATACGTGAAGCCGAGGAAAAATAATTTACTTAATTAACGCGAATAAACGTTACAGCAATTTTCATTTAACAGCTACGTCTTAGCAGTCTTGAACACGTATACGGGTTTTTTAAGACTTAACGATAATGTATATCATGCCTGTATAAATCCTTGAAAGAATAACTCAATCTTTCTCAGGAATAAGACATAAGGATGATCAAGGCTATCAGTTATGGTAGAGCGTAGCGCGAATAAATCCTTTTATCCCGGGGCCTCCTGCCTGGCAGGACATTCTCGAGCGGATCCTTAACCAGCAATTCGATTTCCTTTCGTAAATCCAATCGAGGGTAATGAAGGAAGTTCACAAAGAAGGGATGGTTAGCTTGATAATCAATCCATTTATTCCTATTATTTATCTCACTGATCTTACCTTTTCTTCGGTGTCCTTTCTTACCTCGACTCGAATATTTTCAACCAAGAACCTCATTGTAGACGTTGGTCCTTGGTAGTGTGGAAGAAAAAGTATTTTTCTCTTTTTCATTTCATCCAAACATTTTAACTGGTACGTCAATGTATATTTTCAAAATAAATTCTTATCCTCTGCGATGCATTATGGAAACGCTCTATACGTCTTTCGAGCACTCTAGGGAGTTTTCGTTTATCGGACTTCCAAGTCTATAACAGTATATATGAATAATGATCGCTCGATTCCTTTGTTGCGCAGAGACTCCGGACACTAGCTTAGGTCAAGTCTGAGGTTGTTCGCGAAGAGGTTCTGTTCTCTGAGTGCTTTTGAATCTATGCCAAGTCTCAGTTTACTGTATACATACAGCGATAATACTTCGGCCTTTCGTCAACTTGTTGCACTTTAACGATAGAATCGAGAAACTCTAAATATCCCTAGACCAGTATATTCCTATTTTAGAGGTTAAGTTCAATAAGTATTTCTGGATCTGTGCCAAGTCTCGACTCTCTCTATATCTATATATGTATACATATATACGGACAATGAAACAGCTGTAACTGTACTTGTTGCACAGGAAACGTATTCTGTCTCTCGCGTGTGCTTCTCTTAATGTAATTCTAAAGGGCTCGTTAGGACTTCTTGTCTTTCGAAGAATTACTTGGTTATCATAAGAAAACACCTTTTCTCCCTTTTCCATCTCACCAGACTTTGTTTCCGCCAATCCTTTTACTAGCCATGATTAATTCATAGGCTGATAATATAATTTTTCACGTCTCAGCCATACGGAATATTTCGAGCGGGAAACTTTGTTATACGAAGTAAATGATAATATTGAAGTTTACGTCCGTTCGCTTTGCTTTCTGTATGCATTATTATTAACTTCCTTCTCGAACATTACCAATTACGTCACGTGCTTTTACAGAGAAATGCCCGGAGATTCGATAATCGCGAGTCAATTTTTATTCATGGAAAATCTCACGGCTCGGTCGAACCATTGCTCGGTATATACGCGTCATATTGGTTTATTTGAATAATTCAAAAAGGCGTCGCTACAATGAATTTATACTGTGAATAATAAATCTTGTTCCCTCGTACCGTATGACACTTTATTCAACCCTTTTTTTTTTGCACGATAAAACAATTTCCTCGTACCCTCGTATAACCATTGCAAATATATTTTTGACAGGGTAATTGCTGCATCCAAACCTATGATCGTCTTGCTGGTTGAGGCTTAACTGAAACACAGCTACTGTTATTATTAGTGAGATAACCTATAAATGTTATGTCAGTGATACACATGGTATCCCTATAAGGTTAATAGAGTTCGTATCACGTATCCAGGGAGCAATTTTCTTCCCTTGTAGTATCATGCTCGTGAACAGTATTGATAGCAGTTCCGTAGGACCAGTGGTAAGTGTATAAGCATGGGTATGATAAGGAAGAGGGTATATGTGGGGGTGTTGCAAAGTCCGTAAACCGTGTAAGAGGTCCTGCTGCCCTCTTTAACCACCCCCAACTATTGACGCTTACTCGCTCTTGTAGTGGAGTGAATAAGCGAAAGATAAAAAAAAAAGTTCTGAAGGTAAAAACACGTAAACCACTGGTCGGAGTTTGATGAATTTTCGAAGTGAAATGAAATGCTATTCTAATTTTTTTTTTTTTTTTCCGAATTCCGTTACCCCGGATATCTGTTGCGGTATTTCATAGTCAAGTTTCTCACTGGGTTTCACTGGGTTTTTACTGTGGAGTAATTATAAAAAAGTTATTGCCTCTATGTGTTCGTTTAATCAGTTTCGTCGTGTCTTTTTTTATTCGTCGTTTCTTCGTACCATTTGTCCTTGTTTATACGCATGGGTTTTTAATGCATTATTATTTACCTTGAAATATGTTATTTTTCCCAATACTATTTCGACTGGGAGACGGATTTCGATCGAAGGATTTAAAAATATATATTCGCGCAGAGACTTCTCGAATTTGATGCAATCCAGATTGCCGGAACAATTCGAATGAAGTTTAATTTATAATCGATTTCAATTTCGAATCGTAATATTGGCCAGACGTGCCTTTACTTTTACCGTTATAAACGATATGCGAAAAGTTTTCGTGCCTTCCACAATTTGCCTGTATAAACGTTTTCACGGAATAAATCGTTAACTGTTATATTAAAATAGCAGAGATAAAGAAATTCATTCTTCCCAAGCATATATTATATGTTTGCATATTGCATGATTGCAATTGCAACAGGCAAATTCTGTCTTTGTGAAAATCTGTTAAAAATTATCAATTATGCCAATACTGCTTAACGAAATTGCATTCAATTATCTGTTTATCATAATCTGATAATCTACTTATCCGTTCGGATCTGTGTGCTTAAATGACTTAGTTTACTCAAATACTCGAATTTTCACAACAGCTACGTTCGGCTTCGATTCCTTGTTTAACTCCGATTGCCAATCAATCGGAACAATTAAGATTAATTGATCCGCAATCGTACGAAATTGTATGTACCTCGTGAAAATCATTGATTGGAGTCTTCGAGAGTGCCCGAAGGATTTCATTGCAGTCGATACGTGAGCTATTGACCAGCTTGATAAGGCCGTTTTGAATGAAAATATTACGATATTCGATCACAATATGTAACCTATTAATTATCGACTGGCTTACAAGAATTTTAATTGTCCTGCCGTACAATTTCGTTAGATTGAATTTTAAACGGATACAATAATCATTCCAGTCCGTATCGCGCGAGGGGGTTGAAAAAAGTGTTTGCCTATAACCCATGTTAATGGTCAATTAAAATCTCACTCGGTACACTTTTTCCTTTCTATGTATTCAATTAATTCTATTATAACGCAGAGAACGTGAAGTCCGCGCGTGTACGTTTTACCGTGAAGTAGTAAAAGTACATTTATGTTCAGCCATGACTTAGACAGCAAACAGCCACTCTATAGCAATCCGGTAAAAGTCGGACATATACGAAAGTAGTAAAAGCCAGGGATAATCAGACCTACGTTCTTGGGATTACGTTCGCCTGAGTAAATTATACACTACGATTTCCATTACCTTGTTATGAAATATAAATTGAATCTCGTGCGTCGTCCACAGCGATCCAGAGATTCACAAAGTCATATACAATTTCCTTAATGGAAATCGTACTCATCGTACGAAAGCTAAGCGAATCTGTCAAACGTCGTCGAGGCATATAATGGCTGTGCAAATGTCCGCTTACGATACATGCAGACCATACGTAAGCCGTTCATCGTGAGCGCGTAAATGTAAAAGGCAGTGAGAAGTGAAACGGCGAAACGACGTTCGAGAAGAGTAGTAGTAAAAGTGTCTGTATAGTCAGTCGCAAGAGTTACGTAATAGAGAAACGTTCTTGGCTCCGATAAGGCCGTACAGTGAGAAGTAGTAGTAAAACCAGATAGTCAGACGTGGGTTCATGAGAAAACGCTTACCTCGACGAACCCCTATACTCACTTGCTATTGGCTCCCTGCTAATCCTTCGGGAATATTCCGTGCCCTCTAAACCTCAAAATCTGCTTCCGTTTCCGGTCGTGAAAGGACCTCGCACAGGCATGTAGCGCATTACTCGTAAACGTCAATTTCATTTCTCCCTAATCAGTGTAATATATATATATATATATATCATGAGGTGTAATTACTTATCCGCAATGGTTATCGGGGGAGGTGGAGCTGCGTAAAATATTTCAGAACTAATTAAAAGCATTTGTTAATTTAATTGTCAACTCATGGGATATCGTTGTACCACTTTTTTTTTTTTATCATCACTCTTGCAAATTCAAGTTTTCATAACCGTGGTTTCACTTCTCACGAGTTGCAGGCATCCGCTCGTGAATATTACATTCCGCGCGAAGTACCAGTTATAAGAAATTCAACGGCAGACGTCGTTGTAAGCTTTTAATAATTTACTCACGTGTGGCGAATCGAAGATTCTTTTCGACGAGTTTCCTTGAGAAGACGTAGCTAACGGGTATATTAATTTTTTTTTTAATTTTACGAGAGTCAAGCCGATTTGCCATTTATAAGGCGTTAAATGTATGTCGCAGTTAGTCGACACATCAGAAAGAACTCAATCATGAAAATTGAAAGTGTTTCAAAAAAATTTATAAAATCTTCATTTTTTTTTTAATCAACCCTTGTAGTGGCAAGAAATGAAGTTAAGGCATTGGAAGGTCCCCAGTCACAAATAACATGTCTAACACGGAAGGATCTTCTCTATACTTTTATTATCGATTTCACGTTGGGGTGGCGGCTATGCGGGGTTAACAAAGGAACGAGGGAAAAAAAAGGGATGAATATAAAAATAAAAAAACCAAGTGTTGCGAGGCTACCGATAAAAATCGCCTCGCCTGTTAACTACTAAACCGAGTGAAAACTCGTGAGAGAATTGACGAAGAGGGGCTGGAAAGTAAAGGGTTCGAGTGTCGTGGGAGCGAGAGGTAGGGAAGGATGAAGAATAAAAAACAAGCAGAAAAGTTGCTACGTCACGGGACGTGAACGGAACTTGGTGTGAAATATAGTGTAACGCAATTCAATCTCTGTACTGTTTGTTACACCGTGTCCGAAAGTTATCTTAAGTGTTATAACATCTGTACATACGAATGCATAGCATGTTATAAGGGTTGTATTTTAATACCTGATTTCTTACATCCCTTATATTTCCTTTTACAGATTTCTTTATCAGTAACGGTATTGGCGTGGTTTTTAATTTATAATAATAC